>CAWUFW010007255.1:0-600000 GCA_963921515.1 Calotriton arnoldi
AGCAGCTCTGCTGACCTGGTTTCTCTGGCTCTAAAGCAGCTCTGCTGACCTGGTTCTCTGGCTCTAGAGCAGCTCTGCTGACCTGGTTCTCTGGCTCTAGAGCAGCTCTGCTGACCTGGTTCTCTGGCTCTAGAGCAGCTCTGCTGACCTGGTTCTCTAGGCTCTAGAGCAGCTCTGCTGACCTGGTTCTCTGGCTCTAAAGCAGCTCTGCTGACCTGGTTCTCTGGCTCTAGAGCAGCTCTGCTGACCTGGTTCTCTGCCTCTAGAGCAGCTCTGCTGACCTGGTTCTCTAGGCTCTAGAGCAGCTCTGCTGACCTGGTTCTCTGGCTCTACAAGCAGCTCTGCTGACCTGGTTCTCTGGCTCTAGAGCAGCTCTGCTGACCTGGTTCTCTGGCTATACAGCAGCTCTGCTGACCTGGTTCTCTGGCTCTAGAGCAGCTCTGCTGGCCTGGTTTTCTGGCTATAGAGCAGCTCCGCTGACCTGGTTCTCTGGCTCTACAACAGCTCTGCTGACCTGGTTCTTAGGCTCTAGAGCAGCTCTGCTGACCTGGTTCTCTGGCTCTACAATGCGCTCTGCTGACCTGGTTCTCTGGCTCTAAAGCAGCTCTGCTGACCTGGTTCTCTGGCTCTAAAGCAGCTCTGCTGACCTGGTTCTCTAGGCTCTAGAGCAGCTCTGCTGACCTGGTTCTCTGGCTCTAGAGCAGCTCTGCTGACCTGGTTCTCTGGCTCTACAATGCGCTCTGCTGACCTGGTTCTCTGGCTCTAAAGCAGCTCTGCTGACCTGGTTTCTCTGGCTCTAGAGCAGCTCTGCTGACCTGGTTCTTAGGCTCTAGAGCAGCTCTGCTGACCTGGTTCTCTGGCTCTACAAGCAGCTCTGCTGACCTGGTTCTCTGGCTCTACAGCAGCTCTGCTGACCTGGTTCTCTGGCTCTACAGCAGCTCTGCTGACCTGGTTCTCTAGGCTCTACAGCAGCTCTGCTGACCTGGTTCTCTGGCTCTAGAGCAGCTCTGCTGACCTGGTTCTCTGGCTCTAAAGCAGCTCTGCTGACCTGGTTCTCTGGCTCTAAAGCAGCTCTGCTGACCTGGTTCTCTGGCTCTAAAGCAGCTCTGCTGACCTGGTTCTCTGGCTCTAGAGCAGCTCTGCTGACCTGGTTCTCTGGCTCTAAAGCAGCTCTGCTGACCTGGTTCTCTGGCTCTAGAGCAGCTCTGCTGACCTGGTTTCTCTAGGCTCTAGAGCAGCTCTGCTGACCTGGTTTCTCTGGCTCTAGAGCAGCTCTGCAGACCTGGTTCTCTGGCTCTAGAGCAGCTCTGCTGGCCTGGTTCTTAGGCTCTAGAGCAGCTCTGCTGACCTGGTTCTCTGGCTCTAAAGCAGCTCTGCTGAACTGGTTCTCTGGCTCTAGAGCAGCTCTGCTGACCTGGTTCTTAGGCTCTAGAGCAGCTCTGCTGACCTGGTTCTCTGGCTCTACAGCAGCTCTGCTGGCCTGGTTCTCTGGCTCTAGAGCAGCTCTGCAGACCTGGTTCTCTGCCTCTAGAGCAGCTCTGCTGGCCTGGTTCTTAGGCTCTAGAGCAGCTCTGCTGACCTGGTTCTCTGGCTCTAGAGCAGCGCTGCTGACCTAGTTCTCTGGCTCTAAAGCAGCTCTGATGACCTGGTTCTTAGGCTCTAGAGCAGCTCTGCTGACCTGGTTCTCTGGCTCTACAACGGCTCTGCTGACCTGGTTCTCTGGCTCTAAAGCAGCTCTGCTGACCTGGTTTCTCTGGCTCTAAAGCAGGTCTGCTGACCTGGTTCTCTGTCTCTAGAGCAGCTCCGCTGACCTGGTTCTCTGGCTCTACAATGGCTCTGCTGACCTGGTTCTCTGGCTCTAAAGCAGCTCTGCTGACCTGGTTTCTCTGGCTCTAGAGCAGCTCTGCTGACCTGGTTTTTAGGCTCTAGAGCAGCTCTGCTGACCTGGTTCTCTGGCTCTAAAGCAGCGCTGCTGACCTGGTTCTCTCCCTCTAAAGCAGCTCTGCTGACCTGGTTTCTCTGGCTCTACAGCAGCTCTGCTGACCTGGTTCTCTGGCTCTAGAGCAGCTCTGCTGACCTGGTTCTTAGACTCTAGAGCAGCTCTGCTGACCTGGTTCTTAGGCTCTAAAGCAGCTTTGCTGACCTGGTTCTCTGGCTCTAAAACGGCTCTGCTGACCTGGTTCTCTGGCTCTAAAGCAGCTCTACTGACCTGGATCTATGGCTCTAAAGCAGCTCTGGTGACCTGGTTCTCTGGCTCTAGAGCAGCTCTGCTGACCTGGTTCTCTGGCTCTAAAGCAGCTCTCCTGACCTGGTTCTCTGGCTCTAAAGCAGCTCTGCTGACCTGGTTTCTCTGGCTCTACAGCAGCTCTGCTGTCCTGGTTTCTCTGGCTCTACAGCAGCTCTGCTGACCTGGTTCTCTGCCTCTAGAGCAGCTCTGCTGGCCTGGTTCTTAGGCTGTAGAGCAGCTCTGCTGACCTGGTTCTCTGGCTCTAAAGCAGCTCTGCTGACCTGGTTCTTAGGCTCTAGAGCAGCTCTGCTGACCTGGTTCTCTGCCTCTACAACGCCTCTGCTGACCTGGTTCTCTGGCTCTAGAGCAGCTCTGCTGACCTGGTTCTCTGGCTCTACAACGGCTGTGCTGACCTGGTTCTCTGGCTCTAGAGCAGCTCTGCTGACCTGGTTCTCTGGCTCTAAAGCAGCTCTCCTGACCTGGTTCTCTGGCTGTAAAGCAGCTCTGCTGACCTGGTTTCTCTGGCTCTACAGCAGCTCTGCTGTCCTGGTTTCTCTGGCTCTAAAGCAGCTCTGATGACCTGGTTCTTAGGCTCTAGAGCAGCTCTGCTGACCTGGTTCTCTGGCTCTACAACGGCTCTGCTGACCTGGTTCTCTGGCTCTAAAGCAGCTCTGCTGACCTGGTTTCTCTGGCTCTAAAGCAGGTCTGCTGACCTGGTTCTCTGTCTCTAGAGCAGCTCCGCTGACCTGGTTCTCTGGCTCTACAATGGCTCTGCTGACCTGGTTCTCTGGCTCTAAAGCAGCTCTGCTGACCTGGTTTCTCTGGCTCTAGAGCAGCTCTGCTGACCTGGTTTTTAGGCTCTAGAGCAGCTCTGCTGACCTGGTTCTCTGGCTCTAAAGCAGCGCTGCTGACCTGGTTCTCTCCCTCTAAAGCAGCTCTGCTGACCTGGTTTCTCTGGCTCTACAGCAGCTCTGCTGACCTGGTTCTCTGGCTCTAGAGCAGCTCTGCTGACCTGGTTCTTAGACTCTAGAGCAGCTCTGCTGACCTGGTTCTTAGGCTCTAAAGCAGCTTTGCTGACCTGGTTCTCTGGCTCTAAAACGGCTCTGCTGACCTGGTTCTCTGGCTCTAAAGCAGCTCTACTGACCTGGATCTATGGCTCTAAAGCAGCTCTGGTGACCTGGTTCTCTGGCTCTAGAGCAGCTCTGCTGACCTGGTTCTCTGGCTCTAAAGCAGCTCTCCTGACCTGGTTCTCTGGCTCTAAAGCAGCTCTGCTGACCTGGTTTCTCTGGCTCTACAGCAGCTCTGCTGTCCTGGTTTCTCTGGCTCTACAGCAGCTCTGCTGACCTGGTTCTCTGCCTCTAGAGCAGCTCTGCTGGCCTGGTTCTTAGGCTGTAGAGCAGCTCTGCTGACCTGGTTCTCTGGCTCTAAAGCAGCTCTGCTGACCTGGTTCTTAGGCTCTAGAGCAGCTCTGCTGACCTGGTTCTCTGCCTCTACAACGCCTCTGCTGACCTGGTTCTCTGGCTCTAGAGCAGCTCTGCTGACCTGGTTCTCTGGCTCTACAACGGCTGTGCTGACCTGGTTCTCTGGCTCTAGAGCAGCTCTGCTGACCTGGTTCTCTGGCTCTAAAGCAGCTCTCCTGACCTGGTTCTCTGGCTGTAAAGCAGCTCTGCTGACCTGGTTTCTCTGGCTCTACAGCAGCTCTGCTGTCCTGGTTTCTCTGGCTCTAAAGCAGCTCTGATGACCTGGTTCTTAGGCTCTAGAGCAGCTCTGCTGACCTGGTTCTCTGGCTCTACAACGGCTCTGCTGACCTGGTTCTCTGGCTCTAAAGCAGCTCTGCTGACCTGGTTTCTCTGGCTCTAAAGCAGGTCTGCTGACCTGGTTCTCTGTCTCTAGAGCAGCTCCGCTGACCTGGTTCTCTGGCTCTACAATGGCTCTGCTGACCTGGTTCTCTGGCTCTAAAGCAGCTCTGCTGACCTGGTTTCTCTGGCTCTAGAGCAGCTCTGCTGACCTGGTTTTTAGGCTCTAGAGCAGCTCTGCTGACCTGGTTCTCTGGCTCTAAAGCAGCGCTGCTGACCTGGTTCTCTCCCTCTAAAGCAGCTCTGCTGACCTGGTTTCTCTGGCTCTACAGCAGCTCTGCTGACCTGGTTCTTAGGCTCTAAAGCAGCTTTGCTGACCTGGTTCTCTGGCTCTAAAACGGCTCTGCTGACCTGGTTCTCTGGCTCTAAAGCAGCTCTACTGACCTGGATCTATGGCTCTAAAGCAGCTCTGGTGACCTGGTTCTCTGGCTCTAGAGCAGCTCTGCTGACCTGGTTCTCTGGCTCTAAAGCAGCTCTCCTGACCTGGTTCTCTGGCTCTAAAGCAGCTCTGCTGACCTGGTTTCTCTGGCTCTACAGCAGCTCTGCTGTCCTGGTTTCTCTGGCTCTACAGCAGCTCTGCTGACCTGGTTCTCTGCCTCTAGAGCAGCTCTGCTGGCCTGGTTCTTAGGCTGTAGAGCAGCTCTGCTGACCTGGTTCTCTGGCTCTAAAGCAGCTCTGCTGACCTGGTTCTTAGGCTCTAGAGCAGCTCTGCTGACCTGGTTCTCTGGCTCTACAACGCCTCTGCTGACCTGGTTCTCTGGCTCTAGAGCAGCTCTGCTGACCTGGTTCTCTGGCTCTACAGCGGCTGTGCTGACCTGGTTCTCTGGCTCTAGAGCAGCTCTGCTGACCTGGTTCTCTGGCTCTAAAGCAGCTCTCCTGACCTGGTTCTCTGGCTGTAAAGCAGCTCTGCTGACCTGGTTTCTCTGGCTCTACAGCAGCTCTGCTGTCCTGGTTTCTCTGGCTCTACAGTAGCTCTGCTGACCTGGTTCTCTGCCTCTAGAGCAGCTCTGCTGGCCTGGTTCTTAGGCTCTAGAGCAGCTCTGCTGACCTGGTTCTCTCCCTCTAAAGCAGCTCTGCTGACCTGGTTTCTCTGGCTCTAGAGCAGCTCTGCTGACCTGGTTCTCTGCCTCTAGAGCAGCTCTGCTGACCTGGTTCTCTGGCTCTAGAGCAGCTCTGCTGACCTGGTTCTCTGGCTCTAAAGCAGCTCTGCTGACCTGGTTCTCTGGCTCTAGAGCAGCTCTGCTGACCTGGTTCTCTAGGCTCTAAAGCAGCTCTGCTGACCTGGTTCTCTGGCTCTAAAGCAGCTCTGCTGACCTGGTTCTCTGCCTCTAAAGCAGCTCTGCTGACCTGGTTTCTCTGGCTCTACAGCAGCTCTGCTGACCTGGTTCTCTGGCTCTAGAGCAGCTCTGCTGACCTGGTTCTCTGGCTCTAAAGCAGCTCTGCTGACCTGGTTCTCTGGCTCTAAAGCAGCTCTGCTGACCTGGTTCTCTGGCTCTAAAGCAGCTCTGCTGACCTGGTTCTCTGGCTCTAAAGCAGCTCTGCTGACCTGGTTCTCTGGCTCTAAAGCAGCTCTGCTGACCTGGTTCTCTGGCTCTAAAGCAGCTCTGCTGACCTGGTTTCTCTGGCTCTAAAGCAGCTCTGCTGACCTGGTTTCTCTGGCTCTAGAGCAGCTCTGCTGACCTGGTTCTCTGGCTCTAGAGCAGCTCTGCTGACCTGGTTCTCTGGCTCTAAAGCAGCTCTGCTGACCTGGTTCTCTAGGCTCTAGAGCAGCTCTGCTGACCTGGTTCTCTGGCTCTACAAGCAGCTCTGCTGACCTGGTTCTCTGGCTCTAGAGCAGCTCTGCTGACCTGGTTCTCTGGCTCTACAACAGCTCTGCTGACCTGGTTCTCTGGCTCTAGAGCAGCTCTGCTGACCTGGTTCTCTGGCTCTAAAGCAGCTCTGCTGACCTGGTTCTCTGGCTCTAGAGCAGCTCTGCTGACCTGGTTTCTCTGGCTCTACAGCAGCTCTGCTGACCTGGTTCTCTGGCTCTAAAGCAGCTCTTCTGACCTGGTTCTCTAGGCTCTAGAGCAGCTCTGCTGACCTGGTTCTCTGGCTCTACAGCAGCTCTGCTGACCTGGTTCTCTGGCTCTAAAGCAGCTCTGCTGACCTGGTTTCTCTGGCTCTAAAGCAGCTCTGCTGACCTGGTTCTCTGGCTCTAGAGCAGCTCTGCTGACCTGGTTCTCTGGCTCTACAGCAGCTCTGCTGACCTGGTTCTCTGGCTCTAAAGCAGCTCTGCTGACCTGGTTCTCTGGCTCTAGAGCAGCTCTGCTGACCTGGTTCTCTAGGCTCTAGAGCAGCTCTGCTGACCTGGTTCTCTGGCTCTAAAGCAGCTCTGCTGACCTGGTTCTCTGGCTCTAAAGCAGCTCTGCTGACCTGGTTTCTCTGGCTCTACAGCAGCTCTGCTGACCTGGTTCTCTGGCTCTAGAGCAGCTCTGCTGACCTGGTTTCTCTAGGCTCTAGAGCAGCTCTGCTGACCTGGTTCTCTAGGCTCTAAAGCAGCTCTGCTGACCTGGTTCTCTGGCTCTAAAGCAGCTCTGCTGACCTGGTTCTCTGGCTCTAAAGCAGCTCTGCTGACCTGGTTCTCTGGCTCTAAAGCAGCTCTGCTGACCTGGTTCTCTGGCTCTAGAGCAGCTCTGCTGACCTGGTTCTCTGGCTCTAAAGCAGCTCTGCTGACCTGGTTCTCTGGCTCTAAAGCAGCTCTGCTGACCTGGTTTCTCTGGCTCTACAGCAGCTCTGCTGACCTGGTTTCTCTGGCTCTACAGCAGCTCTGCTGACCTGGTTCTCTGGCTCTAGAGCAGCTCTGCTGACCTGGTTCTCTAGGCTCTAGAGCAGCTCTGCTGACCTGGTTCTCTGGCTCTAAAGCAGCTCTGCTGACCTGGTTCTCTAGGCTCTAGAGCAGCTCTGCTGACCTGGTTCTCTGGCTCTACAACAGCCTCTGCTGACCTGGTTCTCTGGCTCTAGAGCAGCTCTGCTGACCTGGTTCTCTGGCTCTACAGCAGCTCTGCTGACCTGGTTCTCTGGCTCTAGAGCAGCTCTGCTGACCTGGTTCTCTGGCTCTAAAGCAGCTCTGCTGACCTGGTTCTCTGGCTCTAAAGCAGCTCTGCTGACCTGGTTTCTCTGGCTCTACAGCAGCTCTGCTGACCTGGTTTCTCTGGCTCTAAAGCAGCTCTGCTGACCTGGTTCTCTGGCTCTAGAGCAGCTCTGCTGACCTGGTTCTCTGGCTCTAGAGCAGCTCTGCTGACCTGGTTCTCTGGCTCTAAAGCAGCTCTGCTGACCTGGTTCTCTGGCTCTAAAGCAGCTCTGCTGACCTGGTTCTCTGGCTCTAGAGCAGCTCTGCTGACCTGGTTCTCTGGCTCTAGAGCAGCTCTGCTGACCTGGTTCTCTGGCTCTAGAGCAGCTCTGCTGACCTGGTTCTCTGGCTCTAGAGCAGCTCTGCTGACCTGGTTCTCTAGGCTCTAAAGCAGCTCTGCTGACCTGGTTCTCTGGCTCTAAAGCAGCTCTGCTGACCTGGTTCTCTGGCTCTAAAGCAGCTCTGCTGACCTGGTTCTCTGGCTCTACAGCAGCTCTGCTGACCTGGTTCTCTGGCTCTAAAGCAGCTCTGCTGACCTGGTTCTCTGGCTCTAAAGCAGCTCTGCTGACCTGGTTCTCTGGCTCTAAAGCAGCTCTGCTGACCTGGTTCTCTGGCTCTAAAGCAGCTCTGCTGACCTGGTTCTCTGGCTCTAAAGCAGCTCTGCTGACCTGGTTCTCTGGCTCTAGAGCAGCTCTGCTGACCTGGTTCTCTGGCTCTAAAGCAGCTCTGCTGACCTGGTTTCTCTGGCTCTAGAGCAGCTCTGCTGACCTGGTTTCTCTGGCTCTAGAGCAGCTCTGCTGACCTGGTTCTCTGGCTCTAGAGCAGCTCTGCTGACCTGGTTCTCTGGCTCTAGAGCAGCTCTGCTGACCTGGTTCTCTGGCTCTAAAGCAGCTCTGCTGACCTGGTTCTCTAGGCTCTAGAGCAGCTCTGCTGACCTGGTTCTCTGGCTCTAGAGCAGCTCTGCTGACCTGGTTCTCTGGCTCTACAAGCAGCTCTGCTGACCTGGTTCTCTGGCTCTAGAGCAGCTCTGCTGACCTGGTTCTCTGGCTCTAGAGCAGCTCTGCTGACCTGGTTCTCTGGCTCTAGAGCAGCTCTGCTGACCTGGTTCTCTGGCTCTAAAGCAGCTCTGCTGACCTGGTTCTCTGGCTCTAAAGCAGCTCTGCTGACCTGGTTTCTCTGGCTCTACAGCAGCTCTGCTGACCTGGTTCTCTGGCTCTAGAGCAGCTCTGCTGACCTGGTTCTCTAGGCTCTAGAGCAGCTCTGCTGACCTGGTTCTCTGGCTCTAAAGCAGCTCTGCTGACCTGGTTTCTCTGGCTCTAGAGCAGCTCTGCTGACCTGGTTCTCTGGCTCTAGAGCAGCTCTGCTGACCTGGTTCTCTGGCTCTAGAGCAGCTCTGCTGACCTGGTTCTCTGGCTCTACAGCAGCTCTGCTGACCTGGTTCTCTGGCTCTAGAGCAGCTCTGCTGACCTGGTTCTCTGGCTCTAGAGCAGCTCTGCTGACCTGGTTCTCTGGCTCTAAAGCAGCTCTGCTGACCTGGTTCTCTGGCTCTAAAGCAGCTCTGCTGACCTGGTTCTCTGGCTCTAAAGCAGCTCTGCTGACCTGGTTCTCTGGCTCTAAAGCAGCTCTGCTGACCTGGTTCTCTGGCTCTAAAGCAGCTCTGCTGACCTGGTTCTCTGGCTCTAAAGCAGCTCTGCTGACCTGGTTCTCTGGCTCTAAAGCAGCTCTGCTGACCTGGTTCTCTGGCTCTAAAGCAGCTCTGCTGACCTGGTTCTCTGGCTCTAGAGCAGCTCTGCTGACCTGGTTCTTAGGCTCTAGAGCAGCTCTGCTGACCTGGTTCTCTGGCTCTACAGCAGCTCTGCTGACCTGGTTTCTCTGGCTCTAGAGCAGCTCTGCTGACCTGGTTTCTCTGGCTCTAGAGCAGCTCTGCTGACCTGGTTCTCTAGGCTCTAGAGCAGCTCTGCTGACCTGGTTCTCTGGCTCTAGAGCAGCTCTGCTGACCTGGTTCTCTGGCTCTAGAGCAGCTCTGCTGACCTGGTTCTCTGGCTCTAGAGCAGCTCTGCTGACCTGGTTCTCTGGCTCTAGAGCAGCTCTGCTGACCTGGTTCTCTGGCTCTAAAGCAGCTCTGCTGACCTGGTTCTCTGGCTCTAGAGCAGCTCTGCTGACCTGGTTCTCTGGCTCTAAAGCAGCTCTGCTGACCTGGTTTCTCTGGCTCTAAAGCAGCTCTGCTGACCTGGTTCTCTGGCTCTAGAGCAGCTCTGCTGACCTGGTTTCTCTGGCTCTAGAGCAGCTCTGCTGACCTGGTTCTCTGGCTCTAGAGCAGCTCTGCTGACCTGGTTCTCTAGGCTCTAGAGCAGCTCTGCTGACCTGGTTCTCTGGCTCTACAGCAGCTCTGCTGACCTGGTTCTCTGGCTCTAGAGCAGCTCTGCTGACCTGGTTCTCTGGCTCTAGAGCAGCTCTGCTGACCTGGTTCTCTGGCTCTAGAGCAGCTCTGCTGACCTGGTTCTCTGGTTTTAAAGCAGCTCTGCTGACCTGGTTCTCTGGCTCTAGAGCAGCTCTGCTGACCTGGTTCTCTGGCTCTAGAGCAGCTCTGCTGACCTGGTTCTCTGGCTCTACAGCAGCTCTGCTGACCTGGTTCTCTGGCTCTAAAGCAGCTCTGCTGACCTGGTTCTCTGGCTCTAAAGCAGCTCTGCTGACCTGGTTCTCTGGCTCTAAAGCAGCTCTGCTGACCTGGTTCTCTGGCTCTAAAGCAGCTCTGCTGACCTGGTTCTCTGGCTCTAAAGCAGCTCTGCTGACCTGGTTCTTAGGCTCTAGAGCAGCTCTGCTGACCTGGTTCTCTGGCTCTACAGCAGCTCTGCTGACCTGGTTCTCTGCGCTCTATAGCAGCTCTGCTGACCTGGTTCTCTGGCTCTACAAGCGGCTCTGCTGACCTGGTTCTCTGGCTCTAGAGCAGCTCTGCTGACCTGGTTCTCTGGCTCTACAGCGGCTCTGCTGACCTGGTTCTCTGGCTCTAGAGCAGCTCTGCTGACCTGGTTCTCTGGCTCTACAGCAGCTCTGCTGACCTGGTTCTCTGGCTCTAAAGCAGCTCTGCTGACCTGGTTTCTCTGGCTCTAGAGCAGCTCTGCTGACCTGGTTCTCTGGCTCTAAGAGCAGCTCTGCTGACCTGGTTCTCTGGCTCTAGAGCAGCTCTGCTGACCTGGTTCTCTGGCTCTACAGCAGCTCTGCTGACCTGGTTCTCTGGCTCTACAGCAGCTCTGCTGACCTGGTTCTCTGGCTCTACAGCAGCTCTGCTGACCTGGTTCTCTGGCTCTACAAGCAGCTCTGCTGACCTGGTTCTCTGGCTCTACAGCGGCTCTGCTGACCTGGTTCTCTGGCTCTACAGCAGCTCTGCTGACCTGGTTCTCTGGCTCTAAAGCAGCTCTGCTGACCTGGTTCTCTGGCTCTAGAGCAGCTCTGCTGACCTGGTTCTCTGGCTCTAGAGCAGCTCTGCTGACCTGGTATCTCTGGCTCTACAGCAGCTCTGCTGACCTGGTTCTCTGGCTCTAGAGCAGCTCTGCTGACCTGGTTCTCTGGCTCTACAAGCAGCTCTGCTGACCTGGTTCTCTGGCTCTAGAGCAGCTCTGCTGACCTGGTTCTCTGGCTCTACAATGCAGCTCTGCTGACCTGGTTCTCTGGCTCTATAGCAGCTCTGCTGACCTGGTTCTCTGGCTCTACAGCAGCTCTGCTGACCTGGTTCTCTGGCTCGCTCTAAAGCAGCTCTGCTGACCTGGTTCTCTGGCTCTACAGCAGCTCTGCTGACCTGGTTCTCTGGCTCTACAGCAGCTCTGCTGACCTGGTTCTCTGGCTCTAGAGCAGCTCTGCTGACCTGGTTCTCTGGCTCTAGAGCAGCTCTGCTGACCTGGTTCTCTGGCTCTAAAGCAGCTCTGCTGGCCTGGTTCTCTGGCTCTAGAGCAGCTCTGCTGACCTGGTTCTCTGGCTCTAGAGCAGCTCTGCTGACCTGGTTCTCTGGCTCTAGAGCAGCTCTGCTGACCTGGTTCTCTGGCTCTACAGCAGCTCTGCTGACCTGGTTCTCTGGCTCTACAGCAGCTCTGCTGACCTGGTTCTCTCGGCTCTGCAGCAGCTCTGCTGACCTGGTTCTCTGGCTCTACAGCAGCTCTGCTGACCTGGTTCTCTGGCTCTACAGCAGCTCTGCTGACCTGGTTCTCTGGCTCTACAGCAGCTCTGCTGACCTGGTTCTCTGGCTCTAGAGCAGCTCTGCTGACCTGGTTCTCTGGCTCTACAAGCAGCTCTGCTGACCTGGTTCTGTGGCTCTAGAGCAGCTCTGCTGACCTGGTTCTCTGGCTCTAGAGCAGCTCTGCTGACCTGGTTCTCTGGCTCTAGAGCAGCTCTGCTGACCTGGTTCTCTGGCTCTAGAGTGGCTCTGCTGACCTGGTTCTCTGGCTCTACAGCAGCTCTGCTGACCTGGTTCTCTGGCTCTAGAGCAGCTCTGCTGACCTGGTTCTCTGGCTCTAGAGCAGCTCTGCTGACCTGGTTCTCTGGCTCTACAACGGCTCTGCTGACCTGGTTCTCTGGCTCTACAGCAGCTCTGCTGACCTGGTTCTCTGGCTCTACAGCAGCTCTGCTGACCTGGTTCTTTGGCTCTAGAGCAGCTCTGCTGACCTGGTTCTCTGGCTCTACAAGCAGCTCTGCTGACCTGGTTCTCTGGCTCTATAGCAGCTCTGCTGACCTGGTTCTCTGGCTCTACAGCAGTCTCTGCTGACCTGGTTCTCTGGCTCTACAGCAGCTCTGCTGACCTGGTTCTCTGGCTCTACAGCAGCTCTGCTGACCTGGTTCTCTGGCTCTAGAGCAGCTCTGCTGACCTGGTTCTCTGGCTCTAGAGCAGCTCTGCTGACCTGGTTCTCTGGCTCTAGAGCAGCTCTGCTGACCTGGTTCTCTGGCTCTACAAGCAGCTCTGCTGACCTGGTTCTCTGGCTCTACAGCAGCTCTGCTGACCTGGTTCTCTGGCTCTACAGCGGCTCTGCTGACCTGGTTCTCTGGCTCTACAGCAGCTCTGCTGACCTGGTTCTCTGGCTCTAGAGCAGCTCTCCTGACCTGGTTCTCTGGCTCTAGAGCAGATCTGCTGACCTGGTTCTCTGGCTCTACAAGCGGCTCTGCTGACCTGGTTCTCTGGGCTCTAGAGCAGCTCTGCTGACCTGGTTCTCTGGCTCTACAGTGGCTCTGCTGACCTGGTTCTCTGGCTCTAGAGCAGCTCTGCTGACCTGGTTCTCTGGCTCTAGAGCAGCTCTGCTGACCTGGTTCTCCTGGCTCTACAATGGCTCTGCTGAGCCTGGTTCTCTGGCTCTAGAGCCAGCTCTGCTGACCTGGTTCTCTGGCTCTAGAGCAGCTCTGCTGACCTGGTTCTCTGGCTCTAGAGCAGCTCTGCTGACCTGGTTCTCTGGCTCTAGAGCAGCTCTGCTGACCTGGTTCTCCTGGCTCTACAAGCGGCTCTGCTGACCTGGTTCTCTGGCTCTACAGCAGCTCTGCTGACCTGGTTCTCTGGCTCTAGAAGCCAGCTCTGCTGACCTGGTTCTCTGTCTCTAGAGCAGCTCTGCTGACCTGGTTCTCTGGCTCTAAAGCAGCTCTGCTGACCTGGTTCTCTGGCTCTACAGCAGCTCTGCTGACCTGGTTCTCTGGCTCTAGAGCAGCTCTGATGACCTGGTTCTTAGGGCTCTAGAGCAGCTCTGCTGACCTGGTTCTCTGGCTCTACAGCAGCTCTGCTGATCTGGTTCTACTGGCTGTAGAGCAGCTCTGCTGACCTGGTTCTCTGGCTCTAGAGCAGCTCTGCTGGCCTGGTTCTCTGGCTCTACAGCGGCTCTGCTGACCTGGTTCTCTGGCTCTACAATGGCTCTGCTGACCTGGTTCTCTGGCTCTAGAGCAGCTCTGCTGACCTGGTTCTCTGGCTCTACAAGCGGCTCTGCTGACCTGGTTCTCTGGCTCTAGAGCAGCTCTGCTGACCTGGTTCTCTGGCTCTACAGCAGCTCTGCTGACCTGGTGTCTCAGGCTCTACAAGCAGCTCTGCTGACCTGGGTCTCTGGCTCTACAGCAGCTCTGCTGACCTGGTTCTCTGGCTCTACAGCACCTCTGCTGACCTGGTTCTTTGGCTCTAGAGCAGCTCTGCTGGCCTGGTTCTCTGGCTCTACAGCAGCTCTGCTGACCTGGTTCTCTGGCTCTACAGCAGCTCTGCTGACCTGGTATCTCTGGCTCTAGAGCAGCTCTGCTGACCTGGTTCTCCGGCTCTAGAGCAGCTCTGCTGACCTGGTTCTCTGGCTCTAGAGCAGCTCTGCTGACCTGGTTCTCTGTCTCTAGAGCAGCTCTGCTGACCTGGTTCTCTGGCTCTACAACAGCATGCATGACTGACCTGGATATTAGCTCTGTAAAGTGCTAACTTAGCCCGGAGGCATCAAGGCGCTGCAGGAAAAGGCCAACGGACAAGGATCTGTAGGGCTCTATGATGCAGCTGCTGCTGAGCCTGGTCTCTCAGGGCCTTACGAAAGAACGTCTGCAGACTCTGATCCAGAGATTGAAGAGCAGGGAATTCGCAGAGTTGGTTCTCTGGCTCTAGAGCGGCTCTGCTGACCTGGTTCTCTGGCTCTAGAGCAGCTCTGCTGACCTGGTTCTCTGGCTCTAGAGCAGCTCTGCTGACCTGGTTCTCTGGCATCTAGAGCAGCTCTGCTGACCTGGTTCTCTGGCTCTACAGCAGCTCTGCTGACCTGGTTCTCTGGCTCTACAAGCGGCTCTGCTGACCTGGTTCTCTGGCTCTACAGCAGCTCTGCTGACCTGGTTCTCTGGCTCTAGAGCAGCTCTGCTGACCTGGTTCTCTGGCTCTACAGCGGCTCTGCTGACCTGGTTTCTCTTACCTACAGCAGCTCTGCTGACCTGGTTTCTCTGGCTCTCACAGCAGCTCTGCTGACCTGGTTCTCTGGCTCTACAACAGCTCTGCTGACCTGGTTCTCTGGCTCTAGAGCAGCTCTGCTGACCTGGTTCTCTGCCTCTACAACGGCTCTGCTGACCTGGTTCTCTGGCTCTAGAGCAGCTCTGCTGACCTGGTTCTCTGGCTCTACAACGGCTCTGCTGACCTGGTTCTCTGGCTCTACAGCAGCTCTGCTGACCTGGTTCTCTGGCTCTAGAGCAGCTCTGCTGACCTGGTTCTCTGGCTCTAGAGCAGCTCTGCTGACCTGGTTTCTCTGGCTCTAGAGCGGCTCTGCTGGCCTGGTTCTCTGGCTCTACAGCAGCTCTGCTGACCTGGTTCTCTGGCTCTACAGCAGCTCTGCTGACCTGGTTCTCTGGCTCTAGAGCAGCTCTCCTGACCTTGTTCTCTGGCTCTAGAGCAGCTCTGCTGACCTGGTTCTCTGGCTCTAGAGCAGCTCTGCTGACCTGGTTCTCTGGCTCTAGAGCAGCTCTGCTGACCTGTTTCTCAGGCTTTACAACAGAATGACTAATGGATCTTAGCTTTGTAAAGCCAAGCTCTGCCTGAGGCGTCAAGGTGCTGCGGAGAAGGCCAACGGACAAGGATGCATAGGGCTCACAGTGATGAGTTGGTGAAGAGCCAGGTCTTCAGGGCCTTACGGAAGAACGTATGAGACTCCAATCAGAGATTGAAGAAGGAAGGGACTCCAGAGTTGTTCTCTGGCTCTAGAGCGGCTCTGCTGACCTGGTTCTCTGGCTCTAGAGCAGCTCTGCTGACCTGGTTCTCTGGCTCTAGAGCAGCTCTGCTGACCTGGTTCTCTGGCTCTAGAGTGGCTCTGCTGACCTGGTTCTCTGGCTCTATAGCAGCTCTGCTGACCTGGTTCTATGGATCTACAGCAGCTCTGCTGACCTGGTTCTCTGGCTCTACAGCAGCTCTGCTGACCTGGTTCTTTGGCTCTAGAGCAGCTCTGCTGGCCTGGTTCTTTGGCTCTACAGCAGCTCTGCTGGCCTGGTTCTCTGGCTCTACAGCAGCTCTGCTGACCTGGTTCTCTGGCTCTACAGCAGCTCTGCTGACCTGGTTCTCTGGCTCTAGAGCAGCTCTGCTGACCTGGTTCTCTGGCTCTAGAGCAGCTCTGCTGACCTGGTTCTCTGGCTCTAGAGCGGCTCTGCTGACCTGGTTCTCTGGCTCTACAGCAGCTCTGCTGGCCTGGTTCTCTGGCTCTAGAGCAGCTCTGCTGACCTGGTTCTCTGGCTCTAGAGCAGCTCTGCTGGCCTGGTTCTCTGGCTCTAGAGCAGCTCTGCTGACCTGGTTCTCTGGCTCTACAGCAGCTCTGCTGGCCTGGTTCTCTGGCTCTACAGCAGCTCTGCTGACCTGGTTCTCCGGCTCTACAGCAGCTCTGCTGACCTGGTTCTCTGGCTCTACAGCAGCTCTGCTGACCTGGTTCTCTGGCTCTACAGCAGCTCTGCTGACCTGGTTCTCTGCTCTACAGCAGCTCTGATGACCTGGTTCTCTGGCTCTAGAGCAGCTCTGCTGACCGTGGTTCTCTGGCTCTACAACAGCTCTGCTGACCTGGTTCTCTGGCTCTACAGCAGCTCTGCTGACCTGGTTCTCTTGCTCTAGAGCAGCTCTGCTGACCTGGTTCTCTGGCTCTACAAGCAGCTCTGCTGACCTGGTTCTCTGGCTCTACAGCAGCTCTGCTGACCTGGTTCTCTGGCTCTACAGCAGCTCTGCCTGACCTGGTTCTCTGGCTCTAGAGCAGCTCTGCTGACCTGGTTCTCTGGCTCTACAACGGCTCTGCTGACCTGGTTCTCTGGGTCTATAGCAGCTCTGCTGACCTGGTTCTCTGGCTCTACAATGGCTCTGCTGACCTGGTTCTTTGGCTCTAGAGCAGCTCTACTGACCTGGTTCTCTGGCTCTACAACTGCTCTGCTGACCTGGTTCTCTGGCTCTATAGCAGCTCTGCTGACCTGGTTCTCTGGCTCTACAAGCGTCTCTGCTGACCTGGTTCTCTGGCTCTACAGCAGCTCTGCTGACCTGGTTCTCTGGCTCTACAGCAGCTCTGCTGACCTGGTTCTCTGGCTCTATAGCAGCTCTGCTGACCTGGTTCTCTGACTCTACAACGTCTCTGCTGACCTGGTTCTCTGGCTCTACAGCAGCTCTGCTGACCTGGTTCTCTGGCTCTAGAGCAGCTCTGCTGACCTGGTTCTCTAGGCTCTAGAGCGGCTCTGCTGACCTGGTTCTCTGGCTCTAGAGCGGCTCTGCTGACCTGGTTCTCTGGCTCTACAACAGCTCTGCTGACCTGGTTCTCTGGCTCTACAGCAGCTCTGCTGACCTGGTTCTCTGGCTCTACAACGGCTCTGCTGACCTGGTTCTCTGGCTCTACAGCAGCTCTGCTGACCTGGTTCTCTGGCTCTAGAGCAGCTCTGCTGACCTGGTTCTCTGGCTCTACAGCAGCTCTGCTGACCTGGTTCTCTGGCTCTACAGTAGCTCTGCTGACCTGGTTCTGTGGCTCTATAGCAGCTCTGCTGACCTGGTTCTCTGGCTCTACAACGGCTCTACTGACCTGGTTCTCTGGCTCTACAGCAGCTCTGCTGACCTGGTTCTCTGGCTCTAGAGCAGCTCTGCTGACCTGGTTCTCTGGCTCTAGAGCTGCTCTGCTGACCTGGTTCTCTGGCACTAGAGCAGCTCTGCTGACCTGGTTCTCCTGGCTCTACAAGCGGCTCTGCTGACCTGGTTCTCTGGCTCCACAGCAGCTCTGCTGACCTGGTTCTCTGGCTCTAGAGCCACTCTGCTGACCTGGTTCTCTGGCTCTAGAGCAGCTCTGCTGACCTGGTTCTCTGGCTCTACAACGGTTCTGCTGACCTGGTTCTCTGGCTCTACAGCAGTTCTGCTGACCTGGTTCTCTGGCTCTAGAGCAGCTCTGCTGACCTGGCTCTCTGGCTCTAGAGCGGCTCTGCTGACCTGGTTCTCTGGCTCTATAGCAGCTCTGCTGACCTGGTTCTCTGGCTCTACAATGGCTCTGCTGATCTGGTTCTACTGGCTCTAGAGCAGCTCTGCTGACCTGGCTCTCTGGCTCTACAGTGGCTCTGCTGACCTGGTTCTCTGGCTCTAGAGCAGCTCTGCTGACCTGGTTCTCTGGCTCTACAGCAGCTCTGCTGACCTGGTTCTCTGGCTCTAGAGCAGCTCTGCTGACCTGGTTCTCTGGCTCTACAGCGGCTCTGCTGACCTGGTTCTCAGGCTCTACAGCAGCTCTGCTGACCTGGTTCTCTGCCTCTAGAGCGACTCTCCTGACCTGGTTCTCTGGCTCTACAGCAGCTCTGCTGACCTGGTTCTCAGGCTCTACAAGCAATAATAACACACTTGGCAAATGCAACTGTTAAATGCATGGATAATAATATAATAAAATGAGCAGAAGCAGATAATAATAGACGTCCTGCAAGAAATCAGAAAGATATATACACTAAACACATCAGATGATTAACTTGGATGTGCCCACAGACACTCACAAATCACAAAGTCAATACTCAAAAAGAAATCACCTCACCGGTTGCAAACACTGCGTCTTAGCCCACTCCAGACTGGGGGATTCACAGCTGGGGTTAAGTGCCTCAGCAAACCGGGGTTCTGCTGTACTGAAGTAGATGCGTCCATCCCCATTCGGACTCCAAAACAATCCTGATCTCTAAGTCAATAAATCCCAGCTTTATAATCTCAAAACACACTAGAAGGTTCCGAGAGGCCTTCCCTCTGCGTAAAGGAAACTTACTGGAATTGGCCACTTTCCATGAAAGCATTCCAAAGGCAAAGGATTTCTCACGTTCCTTCTGCATTCTCATGTGTTCCAGCCTTTATCTTAATGAAGCTTACGAAAGTCTCCGGCGGTACATTCAACTATCTCCAAAAAACAAAGCAACCTTGAAAGTGAATGACCTAAAAAACTTAAGTAATCTAGGTGGCCTGCCTGTGCGCACAAAAAGCTCAAGCAAGACAAAGTCAGAATTCAAGATGACATGAGGGCATGTCAAAGCCAATTATAAGAACTTCATAATACTTGTCAATGTACAACACAATGCACATTTGTGCACCTCAGCCTGTAGCATCACACACTTCATCTGCCAATGTACAACATAATGCACATTTGAGCACCACTGCTCATAACACTGCACTTCGAAACCAAAAAGTACGTTCCACACCTCTCTCTCTCTCATGCTTTCAAATGCACATCCCACACGTTCTGTTCCTGGCAAGGCTGTTCTACTCTGTGACAGCTCTCACTTTAAAACTACAAGAGATACAAAAGAAATCTTCAAGGCAAGAAAGGCACATGCAGGAAAAAATTATGTAAAACACTAAAAGTCAATTAAAATCATGGTAGTCAAAGGTCATCACATGGTTTCAAACCATAGCAGTGCCTCTAGCACTACACTATTTAATCAGATTGGGCCCAGGTTAAGTTGCAACCAGAAAAAAGATTAATCCCGCAATTGTCCTCAACATAATTAGTGAAACCATGGATTAAAATTTCAAAACATTAATATGCAATGACTGCAATCTAGTTCTTTGATCTAAAAGACATAATGACATGAAATTCCAACGATTAATTAAAATGCATCAGGAAAAAAATCATATGCAATGACTGCAATCTAGTTCTTCAATCTTCAGGACATGATACAATTACTTAAAGTATATCAAATGTCATTAACACATAGAGGTTGGGAAATCAGAGAAAAGAATGGAATTCATTATCTGTGATGTGACCATCCATATAGTTTTCAAAGGACAAATCCATTTTCCATTCAGTATGTCTCAATATCAACTCATGATCACCCCCTCTAACATTTATTGAATGTGATCATTTTCATGGAACCAAATGTTATGATAACTTCTATGTTTTTCTATATAATGAAGTCGTCATTGGGTACCCAGGGCCAGAATTAACATAGTGTTGCGTTGCCCTTGCGTCATCAAGGCAACACATGGGCAATGCAACACTAAAGTCAGATTTATCAAACAACGCATGGTAACCTTGCATGGCCCTGTGGTGCTTGGTAATTCTGGAGTAACTCAAGGCAGCACAAGTTGCTGCCTTGTGTTACTCTGCACTAGGAAGGCATTCCATGGATGGAGCGTGGGTGTTCCTATGCATCCACCCATGGATTTTCGTGCACTCTCAAATTTCCCATAAGTGGTAGACCTGGGAATATGACAAAATGCTACATCTTCCCAGCGGAGGCCTAACAATGAAAAATATGTTTATTTCTCCTAATTATTTCCTCTTTCTATGTGTGCTGCTTGCGCAGCACATATAAAAGAGGAAAAAGCCTCAGAGGACTTCTTTTGTATGCAGGAAGTTCTCCTTTCCTGCACAAAAAGCAATCCTGCCTACAACGCAGGCACCCTTGCACCACTTCGCAAGGGTGCCTGCATTGGCGCAAGGGTGCACCAGTGCAAGGAGAGGACACGAATGTGCCATATAATGTTAAATATGGTAAATTCCTTCCCTCTGTTTTTGCACGCAGGTGGTTTAGCACGCAAGGTGTCTTGTCACCTATAAGTCACAGAAGTATCGTCTATCATGGTCACATCTCAGATGGCTTGCTGAGCCCCAAACGATGAACATACCAGTAGTCCTGACAACGAAGACACAGCACAATGAGACAGAAGCAGACACCTGAGGGTACATTTCACTGATGACAACATGCCAGATGATACACGGGAGTGGGAGTACAGAGTGTATTGTATGCACTGGAGTAGGCATGACTGTCCAGCTCCACCTGTAAGAGGGATGAGTCCTGGACAGTAGGCAGGTGGCTAAGCATGTGTGACACACTGGATACACATACTCCTGAGGCCCAAATATTGTTCCCACTAGCAGCATGGGTGTGTGCCACATTCCCCAGGGACATGTGGTGAGTCAGAGCAGCAAGCGGACCACATATCAAAGTTACACGCAGATCACATGTCAGAACTGAGGCACTGTGTAGGCAATTGGCCCACCCATGAATCGCACAACATAGTCACGGGAACAAATGCTGTCCCCCACCTTGAGCAAAGCAAAATGCAATGACACAGTCCCCAAATGACACAGTTTCCTGACTATAAGGGCCACACATATGCGTATCAGAGGAGAAGTGGGCATGTAACAAATGAGGGACATGGGTCCTGGACCACATGACTGATGTACTGTGGAAGTTTAACCAGGCCAGAGGAGGGCACAGAGCATGTCAGACAAAGTGCACAGTGCAGTCATGGACTCACCCCCTCCTTGCTGCTGTCTGTCCCTCAGCTGCCCATCCAGGTCAGGGAAGACCACTGCCAGGATCCGGAGCATGTGGGGGGTCAGGGTCCGGTGTCCGCCCCTCCTGCGAGGAGGCGACAGCTTCAGCTGGACCCTTGCGATCCTCCGGGTCCAGCCACGAAGGTCCTGCCACCTCTTTTGGCAGTTGCGGATCCTGCGCCTATAGACCCCCACGGATCTTACTTTCCGGGCGATGGTCAGCCAGATGTCCTGCTTCTGGTGGGCATCAACCTGTGAGGATGTCAAAGTGAAAAGGCCATTACTACACATGCAACATATCCGTGCATCACACAGTTGGATATACATGTCTCAATTACAGGGGCATATGATGTACAAAGGCAGTGCAACAATGGCTATGAACAGTTTGCCAGCAGTCACTACATGGTATCATTGCATGGGAAGTAAACCTAGTTGGAATGCACTGTTACTGCACTGTACCAGTTCAGTGCATGTAACTACACACTTTGGGGTGTGACAACTACTCAGTGGGCATGCTAGCCAGTGGTGTGCACAGTGAAAGTCCTGCTAGTCAGACAACATGCACAATTAGTGATGCAGTGGACAGCACACTCACCTGCTCCCCTGGTTTCCCATACAGCTTGCTGTACTGTGGAAGGAGGCTGTCCAGCAGGGCCTGGTTCTCCTCAAGGCTGAAGGCTGGGGCTCTCTCCACAGTACGTGCCATTGCAGGAGCCAGAGGATGCATAAACAGCAGCAGTGTTGGTGGCAGATGTCGTCCTGGAGCATGTAGTGCAGGCAAGTGAGCTCTCAGGGGAACAGTCAGCATTATATGTGTGCTGCAGAGGCAGATACTGTCCCATGTGTCCAAAGTGATAGGTCCAAGTCGTTTGCATCTTCTAAATCTGACCAATCCATGGTATAGCAGCACTAATACACGCCCACAGCATCCTTCAAATCTTCAACTTCATGACACCCATGATTTTGCAACATTGTTGTGGCTGGCCAACTGAATTCACTGCATCAGACTCGTTGGAGCTTCGAAAACGCGTCCGTTGCCATGCCAGGCCCCAGCCAATGTGTGCGCACCGATCGGTCCATTGCTGTACAACGCGTACCCGCGATACAACGCGTACCCGCTCACATTGAATGCAATGGGCCGGCCGGGCACACCGATCGGTCCATTGCTGTTCAACGCGTACCCGTTCACATTGAATGCAATGGGCCGGCCGGGCACACCGATCGGTCCATTGCTGTCCAACGCGTACCCGCGATACAACGCGTACCCGCTCACATTGAATGCAATGGGCCGGCTGGGCACACCGATCGGTCCATTGCTGTTCAACGCGTACCCGCTCACATTGAATGCAATGGGCCGGCCGGGCACACCGATCGGCTGTTCAACGCGTACCCGCGATACAACGCGTAACCGCTCACATTGAATGAAATGGGCCGGCCGGGCACACCGATCGGTCCATTGCTGTTCAACGCGTACCCGCTCACTTTGAATGCAATGGGCCGGCCGGGCACACCGATCGGTCCATTGCTGTACAACGCGTACCCGCGATACAACGCGTACCCGCTCACATTGAATGCAATGGGCCGGCCGGGCACACCGATCGGTCCATTGCTGTTCAACGCGTACCCGCTCACATTGAATGCAATGGGCCGGCCGGGCACACCGATCGGTCCATTGCTGAACAACGCGTACCCGCTCACATTGAATGCAATGGGCCGGCCGGGCACACCGATCGGTCCATTGCTGTTCAACGCGTACCCGCGATACAACGCGTACCCGCGATACAACGCGTACCCGCGATACAACGCGTACCCGCTCACATTGAATGCAATGGGCCGGCCGGGCACACCGATCGGTCCATTGCTGTTCAACGCGTACCCGCTCACATTGAATGCAATGGGCCGGCCGGGCACACCGATCGGTCCATTGCTGTACAACGCGTACCCGCTCACATTGAATGCAATGGGCCGGCCGGGCACACCGATCGGTCCATTGCTGTCCAACGCGTACCCGCGATACAACGCGTACCCGCTCACATTGAATGCAATGGGCCGGCCGGGCACACCGATCGGTCCATTGCTGTACAACGCGTACCCGCTCACATTGAATGCAATGGCCAATGTGTGCGCACCGATCGGTCCATTGCTGTACAACGCGTCCCTGGACAAGTCACTGGCATATGTCACCATGCCTGTCACAGGTGAACATATGCCAGCCACATATACTTCCCAGGGAGTGAGGGGCACACCTACAACACCACAGCCTGTCCACACTGTATCCTAAGGCATGTAAGGCTGCATTACCTATTCCGTGTATGGGGGTGAACATGTTGTTCTGTGGGTGTCACTTCGGGCAGCCACTCCCAGGCTGTGCACGTGTTCATGGGGACAGGATCCTTGGTGTGTCGTGCACATGACCACTGTGATGTGCAACTGTTCATTCCTGAGCATGTGGCATGGTCACATTTCACGGTGGTGTATGTGTATGTCATGTCACATACCCCCTGAGTCCCATGTGGGACGGTATGTACGTCCCAGGGTGACCCATTGGCACAATAGTGATGGTCCTCCACAGTCTGTGTGCATGTTGTGTTTACAATGTCTCTGATTCCATGTGCACAATGGGAGACAGTCTCCACATCCACGTTGTTTGTGCATGAACTTTGATGTTGTGCGTGTGTGTGTCACAGACGTCCATGTCTGTCCTGCCGAGGCAACAGGGACCACTACCTCTGGGGGTCATGGTTGTTTTGCTGTGGTGTATTCATGATGCACCATGTCATGCCAGTGTCCATGTGGCAATACAGGGTCCCTGGGAATCTACCTGTCAATGAGCTGTGATGCCTGGGGCACATCTGTCCGCACATGTCACTGCGGGGTGTGTTTGGAACGTGGCAGCAGTAGATGGGAACTGTGACACGGCCTCATGATATCCCATGGCACAACATGGGACTTGTTGATGCCACTTGTTGAACTGTGATGTTAGATGTTGGCCATGTAGGTGCCATACATGTCCTTACGGAACTGCACACATCATGTACTTGTGTCTCATAATGATGTATCATGTGATATTGTGTATGGTCAATGCCACATATGTGGGGTGACTGACAATCTTTCTTTCTTCACCTATGCACTGCAGGGCACCAGCTGTCCATAGACCATTCCCTGACCTTGCATCCATGGTGGAACGGGACTGCATCCGACGGTACCGCTTCACCAGGCCGCTGATTGAGGAATTGACGGTGCGCTTGGCCCCACATTTGCAACCTGGCCGGACATACCCCACAGCGCTGACCCCCAAGGTGAAGGTGATGGCAGCCCTACACTTCTTTGCCACCGGTACCTTTCAACACACTGTGGCATCTGCTGGTGGGATGTCACAGACCATGTTCAGTCGTGTGCTCCGCGATGTTTTGGAGGCTATGTTGAGATACCTGAACCAGTACATCTATTTCCCTAGACCTCAACAACTCACTGACGTGAAGAGTGACTTATATGCCCTGGGGAGGATGCCGCATGTCATTGGCTCCATTGATGGGACACATGTGGCTTTGATACCATCACAGGCACATGAGCAGGCATACAGGAACCGCAAACATTACCATTCGGTCAATGCACTGGTGGTATGTCTTGCTGATATGAGCATCTCACACGTGTGTGCCCGTTTCCCCGGTTCTGCACACGATGCCTACGTGATGAGGAGTAGTCGCATCCCGAGGATGATGTCACAGATGCGGAACCAGCATGCCTGGCTTGTCGGTGTGTACTGACTTTGCACCATTGTGTGTGTTCTGCGATGTAGTATTCCACCCTCTTTTCCAAATCAGCTAATGTGCAATTGTCCATATGTAGGTGACTCCGGATACCCCAACATGCCGTGGTTGCTGACGCCCCTCAGGAACCCTGTGACACCAGGCCAGATGCGCTACAATGAGGCACATGGTCGGACCAGGAGAGTCATTGAGCGGACATTTGGTCTCCTGAAGAGCCGCTTCCGCTGCCTGGACAAGACAGGAGGGGCCCTCCCATATGCCCCAGCAAAGGTGTGCAAGATTGTCATCGTCTGCTGCATGCTACACAACCTGGCTGTGCGGAAGGAGTTGCCTCTCATCCTGGATGACGATGATCAACATCCGCCACCTGTGGAGGATCCTGGCCTGGACCACGATGCCAGTGATGATGATGATGATGATGGTGATGTCCGCACACAGCTCATCACCAACTTCTTCAGCTGAATGTGAGTATCCGGAGATGTCATGTCAATGATGTGAGTATGCATGATATGTGTTGGTGGTGCTCTGGTGCTGTTTGAGTGTGGCCATGTGCTACATGACTGTATGCGTGTAGCGATGTGTCCTTACAGGTAGTCTGTACTCCCCAACAGTGTTGACATGCTAACTTGGTTATGGGTGGATATCTTGTGACATGTATTGGGCATGAGTATTGCAGTTCTGTCCTGTTCTTCAGTGCTTTTGACTGTGTGTCATTTCTGTCCTTCACAGGGTACTTTCAGAGTTGTTTGGTCAACTGTGATCCCCCAACACCGTGATTAAACTTCCAGGGTGGTAGTTGTCGTGTCCCTACAGGTGATGTGCGCCACACCCATGGACTTCCTTCCTTCTACACTTGTTGACTGTGTGCCCACTGCCAGGTGGGATTACCTTGCATCTGTAGTGGTTACAACATGTTGCAAATGTGTAATAAACCTGTGCTTCACTTTGTGATGTGCGTTGTCTGTGGTCACACATCTGACTGACATTTGCTTACTGCACCAGTGGGCTAGTTGACAAAGACTGTAAATAGGTGTTGTGTCTGTGCATTGCACCGTATTTCCTAGCAACATCAGTGTAGGCGATGAGTCAGGTGGCCTTGGTGTGTATATGTTGTGTAGCCCTGGTGGTGTGTCTCCCTCATATGTGTCACGTTGCCATGACTCACATGCCTGTGTTGTACTTGCTGTAGCAGTTAGCATGCACAGTGTAATTTCGCGGGTCATCATCTCCATGACAGAAACCACGTTGGAATCACAACAGAGGCAGGTATGGTGTATTAGTGTGTTTATTGTCATACATGTGTGAGTATAGTGCACAGGATGGTGGGTGCTGTACATTGTGATTGTAATCCAAAGTTCCTAGATGATTTGGAAGTCCTGGTAGCAGAAATGTCCTGAGTAAAGTCCACAGCCATCTGATACATTGGTCCAACTTGTACTCCCCATGTCATGTGGGGGAGTTGTGTTGCATTCAACAGGGTGAACAATTTGCGCACAAAGGTGATTATCGAGAACAGGTTTTGGCTTCCTGGGGGTTGCGCATGGCCATCGGCCTCTCAGTTGCCCTTCCTCGGACGACCCCTCTTCTTTGGGGGGGGGACCCTCAAGTGCAGGCTGCTGCGGTGCAGGGGACTCTCCGCCAGAGTCATCCTCCCTCCCTGTGGCAGTTGCAGTTGTTTCAGCACCAGATGTTGTGGGCACACAGGGAGGTGTTGACATGTTGCTGCTCATCTGGCGGAGGCATTGTAATATGTCCCTATGCACCGCCGTCATCTCTTGCAGTGTGTCCCACTTGGACTCCATGCGGGACATGTGTAAGTCCAAGCGGGCATGATGGGCATGATGGCCAGGTAGTGAGGATCCCCACTACCTGGCTGAGCTCTCCGGTGCTGGTCTGGTACGCATCGGCTATGCGTACCAGTTGTGGGTCATCATGCAGTCCAGACCCCTCTGCGAGCAGCGACCTATGTCTACCACCCCTCCCACCACCCCTGGCGACACGTGCAGTACCTGAGGTGGCACGCACAGGTGACCCTGGGCCCCCTTCGGGGTTGTTGGTGGTGTTGGCGTCCATAGCCCCACGTTGGGCCAGGGTCTGTGTGCTGGTGGTGGTGGTGGTCCTTGGTCTGTCCGTGTCGGCAGGGGTGGTTTGTGTGTTGTCAGTCGTTGGAGGGGTGGGTGCAGGGGGTGCAGCTGGTGGTCCTGCTGGTGCTGCATGATGACTCGCTCCGGAGGTGCCAGGTAGGTCTTCGTCATCCGAGGAGGGCAGAGGCTGTTCCACACCAGTGAGCTCCGTTTCCCCTGGATCCTGGGACAGGGACTCCTCAGCGTCGGCTGCTGTGTCCCCATCATCACCTGTTTTTGGGAGACACACACAATGTATGTTATGTTTCTGCAGGCATCAATGGTTGACACACCTGACAGTTGTGACTGTACCTCTGGATGCACGCCTGTACATTGCATTGTCCTAAGTTGTCACAGTCAGAGGTTGATATTGGTGTAGCACATTGTCCTGCATACTTTGAGCATTTCAATTTGAATGTTGGGGTGTGTACATGGTCTGCATTGGTTGTATTTGGTTGACATCCGGCCCTCCTTCTCCCCCCAGCCCAGTTATCCCACCATGAAGCATGCCACCCTTGCAGTGGGTTCAGGTTGACTCTCAGGATGTCAGTGAGTGGTGTCCTGCTGTTGGTTGGTGCCCAGTTCCCAGCAGGGCCTTCTGCTCCCCACAGCAGTACCCAGTGTCAGCCATCTTGTCAGTTCTTTTCCACTCCCTGTGATGTGCGCATGGTTCAGGGTGGTGTTGATGGGACAGTTGTGGGGGTGACCAATATCTGTGACTGCCACTCCCATCATGTTATTGCCTCCACCCCCCTTCCCAGCATGCCCATGCTTCCTTACTTTTGACTCTGCTTCCCTGTGGGGTTGTGTGCCTGTGCTGACAAGATGGCTAGACAGTGTTATCCTGGGGTTAGTTTTGCTACAAGTCCCATGTGTGTCCCTGTGCTTCACACAGCATGACCCAGGGTTGTGGTTCTTTGTGGGATATTTGATTAGAGTGTGAGGCAATGCATTCTCCCAGGTGAGTTGTGTGGAGTTTGTGTTAGGGGTGTGTGTGAGTGGAGCTGCTGGTAACTATGGTCAGTGCTGTCAGTCCTCCTTCCCACCCAGCCAGATATCCCACCATGGAACGTGCTTCCATTGCAGGGAGTGCAAGTTGTCTTTCAGGATGTCAGTCAGTGGTGTCCTGCTTCCCAGCATGCCATACTTCCTTCCTTTTGAGTGGACTTCACTGTGTGTGAGTGTGACAGCAATGGCAAGATGGCTGACAGTGGTGTCCTGCTGTTGGTTGGTGCCCAGTTCCCAGCAGGGCCTTGTGCTCCCCACAACATAGCACCAGTGTCAGACATCTTTGATGTGGCTTTTCACTACCTGGTAGGTGTGCATGCTTTAGTGTGAGCTTGCTGGGCCATGCGGGTGGGGGATGTTGAGCTGTGACTACCACTCCCATCATGCTATTGCCTCCACCGCCCTTCCCAGCATGCCCATACTTCCTTCCTTTTGAGTGGACTTCACTGTGTGTGAGTGTGACAGCAATGGCAAGATGGCTGACAGTGGTGTCCTGCTGTTGGTTGGTGCCCAGTTCCCAGCAGGGCCATGTGCTCCCCACGACTGAGCACCAGTGTCAGCCATCTTTGATGTGGCTTTTGACTCCCTGTGAGGTGTGCATGCTTGGGTGTGATCTTGCTCGGCCATGTGGGTGGGGGATGTTGGGCTGTGACTACCACTCCCATCATGCTATTGCCTCCACCCCCCTTCCCAGCATGCCCATGCTTCCTTCCTTTTGACTCTGCTTCCTTGTGGGGTTGTGTGCCTGTGCTGACAAGATGGCTGACAGTGTTATCCTGGGGTTAGTTTGGCTACAAGTCCCATGTGTGTCCCTGTGCTTCACACAGCATGACCCAGGGTTGTGGTTCTTTGTGGGATATTTGATTAGAGTGTGAGGCAATGCATTCTCCCAGGTGAGTTGTGTGGAGTTTGTGTTAGGGGTGTGTGTGAGTGGAGCTGCTGGTAACTATGGTCAGTGCTGTCAGTCCTCCTTCCCACCCAGCCAGATATCCCACCATGGAACGTGCTTCCGTTGCAGGGAGTGCAAGTTGGCTTTCAGGATGTCATTCAGTGGTGTCCTGCTGTTGGTTGGTGCACAGTTGCCAGCAGGGCCTTGTGCTCCCCACAGCAGTAGCCAGTGTCAGCCATCTTGTCAGTTGTTTTCCACTCCCTGTGATGTGAGCATGGTTCATGGTGGTGTTGATGTGCGCATTGTGAGGGTGGGCAATATCTGTGACTACGACTCCCATGATGCTATTGGCTACACTGACTTGCCCAGCATACACAGGATTCCTTCCTTTCAGTGGGCTTCACTGTGAGGTGGTGTTGTAGTGGTGGCTACATGTCTGGATGTGTTTGTTAGTTATATTTGTGCCACTGCCTAGCTGTAGTTGTAGTTGTGTTTGTACATGTGATGACACAGTTACATATCACTATGAGATGGCATGTGTTGTGTTTATCTGACTGACATACACATTTTGGGATGATTCTGTTTTGGTTGCTGTGGATTTGCTAAGGGTGCATGGTTTGACTCTCCCCTTGACAGTGATGTGTGTGTATTGTCGCACAATATTGTGTACATTTGTTGTGTACTCACCAGGCTCTGGGATGTTTTCTAGTCCATATACGCTCACTGGTGGTAGGATGGCCCGCACCTTCTCCTCCCAGGGCCTGAGGTATACTGGTTTGGCAGGAGGGCCACTGCCGGTGTGTTGGCTCAAGAGATAGTCCTTCTTCAACAGGTCCCTGACCCTCCTGCGCACGTCATACCACCTGTTCTGGATGTCTCCCTTTGTGCGCAAACATGGTGATTGTGCATTCACCCTGTCGACAATCCTCTCCCACATCTTGGTTTTCTGTGACATGGGGGTCTGTTGGACCAGTGTACCAAACAGCTGTGGCTCTACCCTGAGGATCTCATCTACCAGGACTTCCAATTCACTATCTAGGAACTTTTGATTCTTCTTTGGGGGCATGGTGATGGGTGGTGGTGGTGTGTGATGTGTGTGGGGGTGTGCAAGTGAGGGTGTGTGAGTGTGTGTTTTGCTGGGTGTATGTGAGGGTGCTATTTGTTGAGGTGCTGCTGGTGTGTGGCTTGTGTGATGGATGAGCTGTGAGTGTGTGTGTGGTTGCTGTCTGTTGGTGTTGAGTGCTGGCAGGTAATTTGAATTTGCAAAGGATCATGGTAGGGATTTGTGTCCTTTATATGGGTGGAGTTGTGGGTGTGTCTTTGTTCCCTGTTTCCCCCAGTATTTATTGGCTTTGTAATTGCTTGTTTGGCCTTTTTTTGTGTGTTTTTTCCTTAGTACTTTTTGTGCACGTAGGAGACGTTCTTCTGACCGAGTCGGACCCTGCAGTTGTCTCGTGCGAGCTTCTCCGATTCGTTCACGCTGTGTTTGTGCTGTTTTCTGTGCTGAGTACGCAACGGTCGCGGTGTATTGGGTTGCTTCGGCTCGCAGTTTTGTATGCGTGTCGGTCGTACGGCTTGGGCTCCGTGCGACTCAGTCGTGTTTTCCACGCGTTGCATCGTACTTGGCGGGTCGGAGTTCGCGGGTACGTTTCGTTCGGGATTCTTCCTGGTGCGTGTCGGTCGGTTCGATTCGCGTGCTTTTCCGGCCGGATAGCTGTTTTCCGCGCGGTTCGGTCGTTCGGCTTGTGTTCCGTACGAGTCGGTCGGATTTTGCACACTTTTCATCGTACTTTGAGGGTCGGGCTGCACCGGTACGTGTCGGTCGGAATGAATTCCGGCTCCAAGTCGGTCGGTACGTTTTCCGGCCCGAATCGGAATCGGCCCCTATGTTTTTGACTTTGTAGTATAAACCATATAAGGAAATCATATTTCACTATAGTTCTCCTTTATGTTTTTTAATCTTGTGATAGGGAGCTAGCAAATGATAAAATATGCCCTCTTCCATGACATAATGAAAGCAACCCCCAACCGAGTGTGGATCAATTCCGCATGTGTACAAATGCTCTAAAACAGGATTGAAGAGCTGTCCTGTGCAAGGTCTCGGTGTCCTTGGCCGGGAGTGGATTTGAGGATGAAGTATGCCACATAATTGTCCAATACAATAGGAGACCCTACTTTAAGGAGAAAATTATGTCAGAATAGCATGAGTTAATCTCAGTAGAAACTAGTTGGACCAGTGTGCCTTTCATTATATGGCTTTCATGACAGGGAGATGAACTGATGGTCTGTCCTTATGAATAGTGATTAATGTCTCCTCCTGACTCCCTGTAAGTAGAATCCCTTTCCTCAAATAAGTGCAAGTGATCAGCGCAGCCAATCACCAGCATGAATGCTTCCTTCAAAATAGCAGTAATTGAACCTGGCAAACTTTGCCGAGCCGGTATGGCTGTGGCCTCATCAACTCTTGTTGAAGTTTCAGCACCTCCGTCTTGATAGGTAGACTTTTTTTTTATAGTAACTGACACAGGAAATGAGAAAGGCAGTGCTTTACTGTTCCAAGAAATTACTGTGATAGCTTATTACTGATTAATGGTAGCGTGAACTGGAAAAAACAGAGAATTTGCAAATTTAATACGAAAAGGAGAAAAATATCCCTTACTTTGAATAAAATATACCTTTCAAAAGAAGGAGTACAGGTGATTGGGATACTTAAGTTCACACTGAAGGCTGGAGGGAGGGGATCTCATCAGGAAACTTTCTTCCACCTTAGGCATATTAAAGTGGATAGAATTCTGCTGTTAGATTCTCCGACAGGTTTAGCTCTTCCTCCAGAAAGCATAGGACTTTTATTTCCAAACCGTAACAAATTAGGACATTGACAACCTGGTGAAAGGGTGAAACTTTGCTTTTCATCTCACCCTCTTTTGAAATGCTGAAATGTAAAACCTTTGTTGGTGCCACGTGTAAGGAAAAATACCTTTTAGCCAGTCCTTAGTTTGTAACAGAAAATTACTGCAGGTGCCCAGACTTTTACTTAGGAGGTCATGCAGGCTTCCCCCCTTGGAGTCAACCAACAAGGGCAGCGCTCGTATCCGCCGTGAGCCCTGGCTGCATAGACACCGCACAAAGACAAATGGCAGCCATGTACTTCTTAACATGAGTTGTAAGTTCTTCTCATCAGAGATAATTCTTGAAAAAGTGGGTCAAACAGTGCATTTTGCAGCACAATTTTCAATTTAATTTGCCGAACATATACTTATACACACAATAGAAACAGTGAATATCAACAGAAAGATGAGATCCAGTGTGACTGGGCCTAAAGGAGCGGTTCCAACATCTTCTGTGCATTGAATATTATCCAAACTGTGTGGAGTTTCCAAATTCCAGACAATTCTGGCTTCCAGTTAAGTTCATAAAACTTTATTTCGGCACACATAGCCATAAAAGCATCATTAAAATAACAGTTTAAAATACAGTAAATTATGTACAAATTAATAGAGGTTAAAAAAGGTCAATCTTCCTATTTCTGGAACAGCTTTTCCACACATCAACCATGATTTTAAACAGGGCATAAAGTGCTTGTGCTTGTACTAAATAAGGCTATTTCAAATTGTCATTTTTGCTCCATTGTGTGTTACAATTTAAAATTGCGATGCACCTAGAGTAATAACAGATGAACACAAGGACAGTGCCTGTACAAGACATTAGTCAAGATAGTCCTCCTATTTGATTCTTCCAGCTACAAACTATTTTAAAAAAGCTTTTAGAAGAAAATGTTAATCCCCCTAAAAAAAACGACATTTACTCATCCATCATAATTGCCCCCACTTAGCAGCAAAAAAGTTATCTAGTGCTGTAACCTTGATGGGTCACAATATATATAACATTTAGTGTGGACGAAAATTATTCATTAAAAAGTGTTCAATCATTTTGACATAGACAAGATAAAAAAAATATATGCGAAATTCAACAATAAGGAGATTAAATCAGGTGGTGATCATGAATTATTGCCATTCCCATTAGCAATCTTTTTTCAAATGGCTCTACGGGTGCACCACATAGTAAATATAAATCGTGAAATAGAGAACACAATGGGCATATGTGTATCGGATTTTAGCAGCCTGTACACTTCACTGCAGTGTCTAGAGCCCAGATTCCTACAAAGTTGAAGTAGCCAACGAGACCTTGCCCTCCTATAGCCCTGGCAAAAAAATAGCACATGAAACTCCGTCTCGTCTGCATTGTTGCACGCTGGGCACTCCCCATTGTTAGAGCCCTCCCATTTTTTTGTGATTGAGTGCAGCGGAAGGACTCCATGTCTAAATTGTAGGTAGAGCTTCTTGGCGAGGAGTGGCTGAATGTCATCCAACACCGATTCTAGACTATATCTATTTTTCGCTTCCAGAAACTCAGCAGTCAGTCGACCCGCTGTAGGCCTCCTCTCGAGCTGGGTGAGTTTGTGGTCTCTAAAACTCTCTACCAGGGCCTTTCTGGAAGTCATTTGGGAGATTTCCTCTGCTTTGCTCCACAGACTACCCCTGCCCACGCCCTCACATGTGTTCTTGATGTACACCAACCATAGTAGCTTCCCTGCACCTCGCAGACCCATAACTTCAATCAGTTCTTCCCTGTATGGGGCTAGTTCCGGGGTGCTCCACAGGCGGCGCCAATATAATAAGGGTCTGAGAGCAACTTCATCCGCAATGGGCCTTATCCCAAGATCCATGCGGAGAGGTGTTAGAGGTGCACTAGAAGGGAGACCCATGTTTAGAGAATGAGTTCTCGGTGCGTGCTAACGAGCCAGATGCACAGTGTCCCCATAATTCTGCTCCTTATAGGGCAGCGCTCCTGGCCTGAACTTTATAAATTTCCACCACTGGGCTAACCAATTTTTCAGTGCAGCTCCTGTATAATTTTAAGATACCCCCCGTTGTCTGTATTAGTTTCAGACTTGCTTTATTGATTTGGGCACCCCAGTCCATTCTCTCTGTCAGTGGAATTCCCAAATACTCAAAGATGGTTACCCTCTCCAGGGGTCTTCCATCCAGGCAGGGATTAGGGCGAGTGGTGTTACCTACATTGAAGGCCATATACTTTGTTTTTTGGAGATTAATCTCCAGTCCCTGGTGTTTGCAAAAGGCGCTAAAGTTATCAAGGGTCCTCTGTATTCCCATAGGGGATTTTGCAAGCAGGAGCGTGTCGTCTGCAAACATTAAGGCTGGTATTTTACGCTTCGCCAGCCTGGGGGCATCGATGTTCTTCCCGGCATTCAGTGCGTCTATTAAGCAATTGATAAAAAGGCAGAAGAGAGTCGGGGCCAGGACGCAGCCTTGACGGATACCTCTCTCTGCAGGCAGAGGGGATGAAAGTTCGCCATTTTTGCCATATCTAATTTGGGCAAAATTACCCTCGTGTAAGCGTTTTAACTGATAGCAAAGGTACTCTGGGACTCCCATGTCTAGAAAAATTGCCCAAAGTTTGTCCCTGGGTACCAGATCGAAATACTGGCTTCACTGGTTTGGCAAGGGGGGCACTGGACCTAATGCAAGCAGGGAAAATGGGATCTGTTCCTCTCAGACTGAGTAGCAAATGACAACTTTAATAGGGTCCTTACTTAGTGGCGGCTGGCATCTACCGGGATGGGGGACGAAATCTTATTTAAAAAAAAAAAACGTACCTGATTCGACGCGACGTCCTCACCCCGGACCTCTCCATCACTGCAACCGGATGCTGGAACTCCCTTGCCCAGTCCTGGCGCTGCTCACATGCAGCATGTGAGCAGCGCCAGGATTGGTGGGAGCGGCCTCACTCGTCGCTCCACAGCGCCCTGGAGGCCTGCACGGTCGCTCAACCCAGCTGTCTAAAGACAGCTGGGTTGATAGGTTTAAAGTGCGCATGTGTGGTTGACCATCTCAAGACGGCCGGCCAAAAAGGCATGCTACTTTAAACAGTGCACAGTCAACCCACCCTCCTCCCTGCTGAGTGGCATGCTGCTGTCACTCAGCAGCGGCCCCACCCCCGCCCTGACGCTCGGCTCGGGACGGGGGATGAAAAATAAAATGGTAATTAATTATTACCATTTTATTTTTCATCTTTGGGGGGGGAGTGGGGCAACGCTCCTCCACTCTAACGGAGGAGCCGCCCTGACCTTACTCCTTTGCCGCTCAGTGGCACTGAACCTGCTGTAGTGCAGTAGTGAGAGGTGCAACCTTTCATACAGTGCACATATTGTGCAGATATGTGCTGTTGCTGGTATTGAATGACATCTTTTGCCTCTAAAAATGTAAGAGATCTGTGTTATAGAAAGTTCCTCATCATTCCTCACAGCACACGTGAAAGCAGGCTCTTTACCTTTTTCTCTGCTTTGTTCAATGTAGTGAAATGAACAGACTGGGTTTGCATCCTGTTTCAGATGGCATCATCGAAAAGCAATGTCTGACGAGGAAACACCAACTCCCACCTCACGTTTTCCCATTTACTTGTTTTTTTCATAGGCAGCTCTCTGGTGCTGGATGGCTTGAACTTCTGTGATCTGGAGAGCTTGATGGACCTAGAGCCTCGTGTTAGCTTGGTGTTTGCAATGCTGTTGCAGCTTTTCACTGGCTCTGCCATGGCCAGCAGTCTGTGGGAGCTGCTTGTGGGGAAGGGTGTCCAGCACCGAATCAGTCCAAGCCGATATAAAAAGGTTTCCATAAAAACAACTGAAACCCACCTGCAGCCAGCAGGATGCTTCAGTGACTTGAAAGTAACAGCGACAAAATGTGGTGGCCTGAAGGTCGTGAGTTCGAATCTTGGCAAAGTAGATTCAGTCAATGTAATTATCTTTCAATGGGTAACGACATCTGTTATTTACAACACTCAAAGTTACTTATTAAGTCAAGCTATGAAGAAATCAGGAGTTGTCACCCAGGGAAATAGTGCTTTCTGGCAGCCGAGATCCTTCAAAAAGCGTTGCGCTCTTGCATATAACTAAATAGGTGCACAGACTTCTCTCCAGGCTGAACAACCGTTACATTCTGTATTGTTATGAAATTATCTCTTTTCCTATTGTGCGTATAAATGCATGGTGCTCCCCCTAATAAATCCAGCTTCCCGAAAATAAGCGCGTGTGGGCCCCACCGGCAAGAAGGGAACAGACTAACCACACCCTATACCGCATCTTTATGTAAAAACACATTTTAGCATAGTTTGACATTTTTGGAAATCCAGTCAAACATGACAACAAACCCAGGTTACTCTGACTTAATGTCTAATGTGCACACATATGACCTCAGCAAGTTAATTATCCACATCTACACCACAAAATGATAGAATATGACTGCGGGCAATCGTGTTACTTCTTAAGGAGCAGCAGCAGTGATATCACAAAGGATGGGTGTTTCTTTTATAAAAATAATTTCCTGAATTATGGCTGCCAGTGGCATTGGACAATTGTTCCTTAACTAACAGGAAATGCCCTTCCCAGTAGCGAAGGTTTTGGCTTGCAGAAGAAGACATACATAAAGTCTGCTGAGGAATGTTACATTGTGTCATTCTTGCACAGAGCTACCCATTTTCCACTTCAACCTATTTTTGCAAAATTTGTTAATGCTTCACCTTATTTGTAAACCGAACTATGGGGCTCATTATGATGGCGGAAGGACCGCCACCGCCGGGCCGGCGGTGGTGGTCCTTCCGCCATCACATAGTGATTTACCCACCGCCAAATTAGGATGGCGGTGAGTACTGCGGCGGACGAAAAGTCCGTCTGCCGCTGGAGGCAATCGCACCGATTGCTGGCGGACAGAGCAGGGCCACTAATATGGTGGCAGTGCCTAGCAGGCACCGTCCGCCATATTAGGATGTGGGTTTGAAGAGGCCTTTTCATGGCGGCGATGCCGCCATGGAAAGGCTGGCGGGGATTGGGTTTGGGGGCCCTTTGCGGGCCCCCCTTGTGGGGGGGTGTCGCTGCACTGGGGGGTACCCAGGGTACCCCCCCTCATTTCCATGCACCAAGTAGCAGGCACCGCGTGGTGCCTGCCACCTAGTGCAGGGAAATGCTGTGCACGCACTTTTGACATTGCGTGCGGTGCTGCAGCCAGCAGCACCACCCGCAATGTCAAAAGCCCAGGATGCGCCCGCCAGTATGGCGGTCCCATCCTAATATGTGTGGTGGGACCGCCGCACGTCTGGCAGGCGGTCCCAGCACTGCTACGATGGCGGGCGGACTGATGTCCGCCCGCCATCGTAATGAGCCCCTATGTTTTCATTTCCTTTTATTTCCACCAATTGTTCATATGTAGGATTAAAGGTTGATTTGGATGTGTAGGATATGTAGGATCTAAGGCTGATTTCATAGATGCTCGTGCAGTGTCTTCTTTTATCCTGACAATCTATAAACAAATACGGTGTAATAAAACCTCTTATGAAAGGAAGGGGCGTGTGTGAGTGATAATCCAAAATTCCCTGCCTTAAGCCACTCTGAAAACCTATTGCTCAATAGTGTTGTTCCTTGCTCAGGGGTAGGAGGTTATCTGGCCTCTGCATCACATTTCGGAAGTGGCCATGAAGTAGTGAAGAGCTCCCCGGCCTTAAGCTATACTTCCTGGTTCCTGCCACGGTGTGTCGTAGCAGGAGGAGGTCAGTGAGGTCCAGGGAAGACTGAGCGGAAACCTTAGATTCTGGACAAGGCTGCCTAGCTGTCAGAGAAGGGACAGTGGCAGGTGAAACTGTCGATTATTTCACCCTTTTGCTATCTGGAGGTTATGGCAGTATTCAGCAGAACCCCAAAGGAACCCCCAGCAACTGAGCATGGCTATGGGACACAGAAGAAGGAGATGCTAATCATCGACAGAAAAGGGCCTGGTCAGTTTCTAGACACAGCAGGTACAAATGAAATCCGAGCAGCTGAGAGCTGAAGGTTGCCTGGATCGCAGCTATGAAAGCCCAGGTCCTTGGCATAGAAATAGCAAAAAAGATGGATAGATAGGGGACCGGCTAGTCTCTCCTCTGTGATTGGTTGGACATGATAATCAGAACAGAAAAGAGACCACAATCTTGGTAGAAGGTATTGCCCTCTCTCCGAGCCTAATGGAGCATTTATTTTCAAGGAAGAATTAAGAATGATCAAAAGAGGACCTCCTCAGGAGCTCTTCGCCAGTCTGAGGGATCAGTCAGAGGATTGTGCGGATCTCAACAGAGCTCTTCAAATTCCCTCATCCATATTGAAAACCTAATTCAGAACCACTGTAGATAACTGGTACTATTGTTAACTACCTTAATGATACTCCATTTACCCACCTTAATAGAATAAAAGGCTGAGCGGCGCAGACCAGAGTCCCATGCTGTCTGCAGATTTCAGCTGTGAGAGATTAATTCATGGAGACACAATAACCAGCTAATGTGTTCTTCTCATGGTGTATTGCAGAAAAGTAATTGCTAGGGGTAGCCTCATTGTGTAGTTTGTAATAAAGAATATTTCAAAAGAAGAAAAAAAAACATGTATATCCTTACTTTTAACTGGTATCTGATTGGATACCATACCACATTTTCTAAACAACAAATACAAATTATGCACCATTAAATATTATTCAATTTTATTTACATTAGTGAAAATGTTTTATTTAGTGTTACCTGTTTTGTCGCAGTGATTCACGGTTCTAAGTAGCTCTGAGGGGTTTGTGTTGCAACAGCAGTCTTTTATGTGCAGCTCACACTATCAAATCTAATAAGCAAAAACTACCTGTCAGTGGCCACTTTGTTTTTCTGTATTATTTGTACTTATGGATGAGGTCCAGGGCGTTTCTTTTATCCACACAGGTAATCCTTTCACTCCCATTCATTGCTCTCTCATACCTGGTCTCCCTCACATAGCGATATCTAACTTCAATATGAATACACTCGCCTAGTTTATCACCAACAAGGATGGTAAATCTTTCCAACATGTACCAGGGTTAGCATTTATTGTATGTATGTTTATCCAAACTAACAATGATTGACTATGAAATCAATAAATAAAATCTTTAAAACACAGCATGCAAACAAAATCATGCAATCCCCTAAAACAGTAACAATTCATCTTCCTCATTATTGTAGCGTCATCACTTCCTAATCAAGTGACTCCAGCTACTCATAATAAAAACACGAGGAATTACAGGTAAACTCTCCCCCTCACCACTGTTAGACCTACCACAATGCAGCGCACTACTGCCCCATCATTCTGGCCTGTGGCTCCTTTACCTGCAGTTTCATTCAGCATACAGGAAGTGGGCCGTTGCAAAAATGATCACATGCTTATCTTTTTTGTGAATCATCATTTACACTTTCTCAAGGCACTGTGCATCTTTGGAGCTTATCAGACGCTTCATTGAGGAATTCCTGACTCTACAGTATAGGTGACTCTAACATAGAATGTGTGATATCCAGTCATGGGACTTCTTTCATAGATACAGCAATGCGGCCTTCTATGAAACCCCTCCCACCTTCCCACTAATGTGGCCGGAGGCAATTTCCCACATCTCAATTTATAGCCTTCTCTCATTGGAAGATTTGCTTAAGTCTAAATAGTCCACAAGTCCTTCACAGGACGTGTGTTGAAGGTACCACATGAACAACAGACTCCCTGTCACGATATCCAGTTGCCGTTCAGGTGCCTTAGAAAACATCTTTTCATTGAATAAACCACCTTCTTCCTTCCTCACTCCTGCCCAAGACTTAGGCCACTCAGTTTTTTATTTTGAGTATTTATATGCACAACAAGACCAGGAAAGTATATGGACACTCTGTTATGTGTATTTGTAAAGCACACTATCACCTGCAAGGGTATCCTGGTGCTGAGCAGGTGTGTGTGCCTAGCCTTACCTGGGGAAATTTGGTTCACTGAAAATTCAGATCTTCAGCTTCTGGCTTTAGAGCTACAAACAGCACAGAAGCCACCTTACTTGCGGTATTGGACAACATCAGATCCTTGGTGGACCAGCACAAAGCTGCCGCCCTGATCCTCTTGGACTTGTCGGCAGCTTTCAATACCGTATCTCATGGCCTCCTGCTGAGCATCTTGCACGAAAAGGGACTACACTCAAAAGCCCTTCAATGGTTCAACTAATTTCTATGTAATAGAACACAAAAAGTACAAATGGGCCCCTTCTCTTCTAACCCAAAAACTATTGATTACGGTGTCCTGCAGAGAGCCTCCCTGAGCCCTACCCTTTACAATGCCTATGTATTCGATTTTGCCAAGACTGGCAGGAAATGGGGCTTTAATATCTGCTCCTATGTGGATGATACGCAGCTGCTGATAGCCTTCGAAGAAAGGCATGAGGATACTAGGAACAACCTGATCAACTGTCTTTCAGAAACGGCGTGACCACTGTCTGAAACTAAATACTGAGAAGTCTGAGATCTTGTTTTTTGGAGGAGCTCACCTAGTTTGGGATGCTACTAGGTGGCCCCCGTCACAAGAAACTGCCCCGGAACCCAAATGGGTTGTAAAAAACCTGGGCATACTCATCAAGAATGCACTAACCATGCAGGACCAAGTCCGAGCGCTGTGCGGAAAAAGCTTTGCCATGCTAAAGCTACTAAGAAGACTCTTCTCATGGATCCCCCTGAACTGCAGGAAAACCATTACCCAAGCCTTACTTTCTAGTAAATTGGATTATGGGAATGCGCTCTATGTGGGCATGCCAGACTACCTTTTTTCCCGACTGCAGATGATCCAGAATGCAGCCGCCAAGCTTGTCTGCAATACAAACAAATACAGCTCGGCATCAGAATGTTTGAGGGAGATCCATTGGCTGCCTGTGTGCCAAAGAGTCAAGTTCAAGCTCCTGTGCTATACACACAGAGCACTACACAAGCGTGGCCCCGAATCCTGCAGGACAAAAATGAAAACATGCCCCTACACGAAAACTGAGGTCCTGCTATCACGCTTTGGCCAAATCCAGACGCATTAAGAAAGCTAGAGAAGGGGCCCGCCATTTCTCTCATTTGGCAGCCGTTCATTGGAATTAACTGCCTTTAGACCTTCGCCTCACTGACGATTACATGTCATTTAGGAAGAAGCTGAAAACACTTCTGTTTCCTAGGATGTAATCGCTGACAATCCGCAGTCTCTCGACCAGGTTTCCCGCTTCGCAGATGCTCTGGTACCACTCCACCCTAATTTCAGGTCACAGCTTTCCCAGCGCCGTGATATCCCTTGGGATAACTGTTGCGCTTAAAAAATATAAAAAATACAAATGCAATACTAAATGTGCTTGCCTGTCATAGGTCCCGCTCCTCCTTTTCACAGTCTGAACTGCCTTTAGCACACCTGGGACCTACAATACATATGAATCTGACGGCCTCACGTGCCCATTACACCCCAGGACACATTACACCGCTCCACTGAACACCAGAGTCAGGACAGAAGCAGAGGCAGTTGAGGCTTGCTTACCCACACGGCGGACCTCGTGTGTGGTTTTGGAATGTCTCCCGGCAGGACGATGAGGAAGTCTGTGCGACAGCTCTTCTTTACAGAAGCGCTAAATCAGGGACACTCCACGACCAGCACTCAGAGCGCCACCTCCTTGGAATTGGGATCAACTCCTCACACTGTAGCCGCCACACCGGACTCCACCATGGAGCGGATACTACAAGAAATCTCAGCCGTGGGCCGACGGCTGGAGGGCATGGAGACATCCATCTCCACCCTAGCCACCGAGACCAGGTCCATTCATGCGGACATAGCCGGATTCCAGAATCGCATGGATGGCCTAACCCAGATTGTCGCTGTACTGGAGGACCGCCTCAATACTATGCCGTAACGAGACCAGGAACTCCTATACCTACACAGTAAAGTTATAGATTTGGAAGACAGGAGCTGCTGAGACAAAAGGTGCTTTTTCAGATTCCCAGTAAACGTGGAAGGCTCCGATGTCAAGTCTTTTCTTGGGTTACTCTCCCGAAACTTACAGAACTAACTTTTGACCCCCCCTTTGGAGATGCAGAGAGCTCATTGTGTTGGACTGCCCCATTGAGGAACGCCCGCACGCCCACAACCGCTTAAAGGCTGCTTTCTATGCCACGAGCAGGCCAGACAACTGATAAATGCAGCCCGCACCCACGGCCAGTATACATTTGCGGGCCATGAAATCCGGATAGCAGCGGACTTCTCCAAGGAAACCAGCGAGCATCAAGGCCTTCCTTTACCTTAGGCCCTTCCTCTGGCAACTGGACATTAAATATGGCCTCTTCGAACCCGCACGTCTTCGGATCACCAGGTACGGCGTCTCAAATGAAATCTTTAACCCAGAGGACCTCTGTCATTTCCTGGAAGGTCTCACTCCTCGGGACATGGACATTGTCACCTTTACCCCTGGAGACAGCTCCACTCTTCCATCGCCAACTCTTCCTACGCCCTCCAGCGGGCTCTGGCGGAACTCGGGAGACTCCCGATACAGAGGCAGGGACCCTGATAGAGTTGCTTGCTCCCTGGGAGACAGGACCTAGGCTCTGCAAGGGGTGGTTGCACTCACACAGGAGCACAACAGAGGCAAGTTGTGCTCTCGCCTGAAGCCCACCCCCACCCAGGAGGGTGCATCCTGAGAACTGCTGAACCGTATTCCCTGTAACCTGTTGGAGGAACAAGGATCGCCGCACTGATAACTGACGAAGGGGCCGGATGGCTGAGTACCAAATTACTTTATTATAGACTATTTCTTTGCATACTTTAATGTTTCTCTTCTCAGTAGTTAATTGCTATCTGCATGCATCCTATCTGCTTTGTGCTTTATGTACTATGGGTTGCCTAATCCTGTGAGCCCCCTCTTCCAACTCACCTTTCGTGTCCTTCCCCATGTACCCGTCTGACGTAAGTGTATAGCATTAAGAACCTAGCGACCAGAGCTGCCCTGCGCTACCACTGCTCCATCCCCCTACACGTCTGTCCTTCGCAGTCCTGCATCACCCCCCCACCTCCTGGGAATTGACAGTGGCCACGACCCTGCGCCCCACAGATAACACCTTCTTCAGACTTAGCGGATCCGGGTGGTGCGTCTCTCCTCTCTCCTTTGCCTTACTCTATCCATGACCACCCAAAGCATAGCCACACCACCTCTTCCCTTTCTCGAATCTGAACCCCGGGCCCACCCTCGCTCTATGCAAACAGCTATGCCCACATCCACCCCCCTGCCTGAGGGCCTACCAGGATGCAGCTGCGGGCCGATTGTCCCTGCGTCTCCTGCCTTGTACGAGGCCCTGCCCATACCCCCACTATACCCTCTTAGGCCCTCCTCCATCAACTGCATTACACCGGCATGGGTGCCGGTTGCACACAAATAAGGGCTTCTGGACCCCAACCCCATAGGCGACTCTTCAGGTCACTGACTATCCACAGGACTGACCTCCCCCCTCCCCTTCTTCCCAGTCGCACAACCAGTGGTGCCCTACTAACGTTCCTCCTTACTGCACAGGACCCTGGAGCCTGCCTTTTCCCTCCCCCTCACGCCCGACCATGCACTAACCTCGGCTATGACTGTGCCGGCGCACAGGAATGCTTCCTAGCCAGCCCTGCCGCTCAAAGGGGCTCCCCGGCACGCAATAGTCCGCAAGCTTAGACTTGCAGAGAACAGCCCAACGTCCTCAGAGGCGCGTCCCTTGCACGCAACTTACCCCTCTACCCCCCTACTATCTTCCCTTTCCCTTTCAGACCCCACCCCTAACGCATCCTTTGGTGATTCCTGTCCACTCATTCCTAGTACTATCAGGTGCGACCCGATGGTCGCTCTGCCAACGTGACCGCTCCCCTTGCCCGTCCACTCCTTGTTACCCCTCTCTCCCCATACTTATCCAAATCCACCTCTCCCGACCTATCCTTTTACCAATCCTACCCTAGCCCCCCTCCGTGTTTGCCTTCACCGTTCCCCTGCCTGTACAGTCCCTCTTATACACCGCACCCTCCCAACTCTACCTCCTCGCACACCCTAGCACTCACCCTTCTCCCCCCTCCCCACAAGCGTCCAGATGCCTTCAGAGTCCCCCAGATCGCATATGGCAGTACCCATCCCCTACTGGAATGCTAATGACCTCACGCACTATATTAAATGAAAGAAAGTGCTCTCCTATCTCCAAACGAAGAAAGCGGATGTTGCTCTCTTACAGGAGATGCAGCTGGATGCCTTGGAGTCCGATAAACTCCTCTGCGACTGGGTGGGTAGAGTGATTCATAGCAGCATGACGGTGTCGGCCACCGCTGTGGGGGGTCAACCGTGAAAATGCAGAGTTGTAATACTTCTCCGCAAATCATTGGCCGTTACAGTCATGAAAACATGGTCCGACTAAGACGGCAGATACACATTTGCCAAATTGAAACTGGGAGACAGATCACTGTGCGTGGGCTGAGTGTTTGCTCCAACGGGAGCCAAACGCTCCTTCTTGCTCCGCCTAAACCGTCTGCTTGTAGAGATTGGGGCGACTCGATACATTATAGGAGGTGACTGGAATCTCGCTCCCGATGCGGTGTTAGACAGGACGGGACCCCTGGACAGTAGGAACGACAGGGAAAGAGCCCTGCTGGGAGACATCGCTTCGGACCACGGCCTTGTGGATTATTGGCAACTCTGCCATCAGGCAGACAAGGAATACACCTTCCTGTCTTCGGTCCATGGTACCCAGTCCAGACTGGACTACTTCCTCATATCTCATCCTGCGGTAGCGCTTGACGGTGAATTTCGCTTATTGGAGGCCGCTCTCTCTGATCACTCTCCGGTTCTGTTGTCCCTTGACGTGGGCCTAGTCTCTCCAGGCCGTAAACCATGGCGCCTAAATGTTCAGAGATATCGCTCACCACAGGGAAAGAACCAAATGTGAACACACCTATCTACTTACCTGGTGAAGAACAAGGCTTCAGTAATCTCCTGCAGGACCTTGTTGGCGGTCGCAAAGGCAACTATTCGCGGGCAACTAATGAGAGATGCGGCCGTGGCCAATAAGCAGGCTGCTCTCCCTCGTACCGAGCTTACTTGTCTCTACTCCTTCCGTTCCTCATGCCCCATCACCACCGCCTAGAACTAGCCCGTATGGCCCTTAACGGCCTCTTCACCTCCAAAGCCGAATACGCCTTCCAACGCCTAAAAGGGGGGCATTATGAACAGGGGGAAAAAGCTGTCCGACTGCTGGTGGCACAGTTGAGGCAATGTGAAGCTGCAATGGCTATTCCCGCTATCCGATCTGCGACTGGGGACATCCTTACTTGACCCCAGGATATTGTTAATGAATTTGCCTCATTCTACTAACAACGTTACACTCCGGAAGCACCGGCCAACATATCTCGAGGGAATTGATCTTCTGCGCCTGACGGATAAAGGCAGAGAGCTACTGGAAGGGGATATCAGTAAAGAGGAAATAGCTGCAGCCATCGCCAAATTGCCCTACCATAATTCTCCAGGCGAGGACGGATTTCCTGCGGAATACTACAAATGGTCTGGAGTAGAGGCAATCGATACTCTACATGCCGCCTTACAAGAGGCTGAAAGAACGGCCACCTTAGGGCCTCTCTCTAAAAGATCGCGTTCCTGCCCAAACTGGGAAGAGACCCACTCCTGTGCACCAGCTACTGCCCCATCTCTCTCTTAAATGGCGACATTAAAATATTAGCCAGCATTCTGGCTGCACTACTGAGCAAGGTCATACCATCCCTTATCCATCATACACAGGTTGGCTTTGTCCCGGGCCGTTCCTCCAGAAACCACCTCCGCACCCTAGCCCACAGCCAATTGACCACAAAGGACCTACCAGAAGATGCGGTAGCCCTCTCCCTAGATGCAGAAAAGGCGTTTGATCACATTAACTGGGTGTACCTCTTTGTGCAATGACCTGGGAGAACAGTTTATCTCCAAGTTCCGCCTTCTCTATGACTTTCCCATGGCTCCGGTCAACAGCGGGGGGTTCCCCTCGGACACCTTTAGAATCCGGAGCGTCATGCGCCAGGGCTGCCCACTTTACCCCATTTGTTCCTACTGACCATGGAGCCCTTGGCCTCTATTATTCGCCACTCGCCACACATACCGGGTGTACCCATTGCGGGCGGCCTCTCTAAAATATATTTATATGTCAACAACATTCTTCTTACCCTTAGAGATCTCCCACGTTCCATGCCAGCACTACTAGAAGTCATTGAAGGCTTTGCAGCCCTGTCAGGCTACAAGGTGAATTGGGACAAAAGCGAGGCTCTTCCACTCTCCTCAGGCACCACGAAGGCAGCGATTCATGGTTATCCCTCCCTCTGGAAATCCTCCCGACTTAAATACCTTGGGGTCTTGGTTAACAGAGGCTTAAAAGGAATTGTTGCAGATAACCTGACACCACTGATCGCACAGATGAAAACAGACTTCGATAAATGGTCCCTCCTGGGATTCTCTATGTGAGCCAGAGTGCAAGCTGTAAGAATGGTCACATTGCCATGCTTTACCTATTCCCTGGGAATGTTGCACGTCGTGGTGCCGTGGCTACTCTACGCCTCATAGATACTCGAATACGGGCCTTCGTTTAGCCACATCCAAGCTCATGGCCCACCGCTCTTGTGGTGGTCTGGGCTTACCATCCGTGGAACATTATTCCTTAGCCCTACATCTCTCCCAGCTCGCCTATTTGCTTCCGGAAATGCCGGATCCCCCGCAGTGGGTCACAACAGAACAATCACTCCTCACTTGCGGTGACGGCCTTGGACCCCTCTAAGGGGACTATACCCACCAACTACCACCTCCACACCCCGTGATACAGGCTACACATAAGGCATGGCACTTTGCACACCGCCTTTTGGGCGTAAACCACCGCCTACATGCCAAGGCATCGATATGGGGCAATGACAGCATCCGAATAAACGGCCAGAAACTTCACTGGCCCAAATGGAAGGCGGTAAATATACAGACCCTGGATCAGGTGCTGCTGAACGGCGATTTGAAGCCCTTCGCTCAGCTATGGGAGGAATTTGGGCTAGCCCCACAGCAGGCCTGGCAGCACCTGCAGCTACAACACTACCTGAGGCGATGTTTTGGTCCTCGCCCTTGGGCCCCGCAATCCTCGCCGATAGTGGACTATCTTTCGGTGTGGGGCCGCCAGAGGGGAGTGATGTTGGGACTTTATGGAACCCTAACAAATCACCTATTCTCACAACCTCTCCTACTTTGCCCCCGCGCAAAATGGCAGGCACGCTTACAATTTACTGTTGAAGATGAGGACTGGATAAAAGTCGTAGAGGCCTTCGACAAGGGAACTCGTAAGGCCTGACTGAAATTTTGCCTGTTTAAGACCCTACATGATTGGTACTGGACCCCTTCGAAACTACAGAGGGCAGGTCTACTGCCACATTCTAGGTGGTAGAGATGCCCAGACACGCGCTGCGACCTCCCCCACATTCTATGTGAATGTCCCTCTATCCAACCTTTCTGGTCTTATATCGGAGACACCCTGGAAAACTCAATACCCCTCCGCCTTCGCCTCACCCCTCCCGCCAACCTTCTGCATGATATCAGAGATTCCTCGGATATTACTCGCCCACAACGCCGCCTCCTACACATGGCGCATTACACAGCTAAGCTCTGCATTCTTCGACAATGGAGGTCACCCACTCCCCCCACGCAAGAGGACTAGACAGTAGCGATGCTCCAAACAGCGTCTCACGAACGCGTTATATATGGCATGCAGGACCAGACGGAGGTGTTTACACAGACATGGGCCCTCTTTCTTCAGGAGACCACACATTAATGTCCTATCCAGATCCTGCCTGATGGACTGCGACAACAGCCGGTCGACATAGCCCCCCATGTCCCTCCCCTCTTACTCATCTTCCTCATACCCCACAGATACTCCTGTCTACCCTCCCACATACCCCTCCATTACCCTCCCATTCCTCCCTCTCTCTTCCCCCTTACACACACATTTTTACCCCCCTCTCCTCCCTCCCCCATTACCACCCCACCCTGCTCTTTCCCCTAACCCTCCCCCTCCCCATAAACCCTTGCCCCCCATCCTTTCCCTTTTCCTGCCACTGGAGGCGTAGGCAGGCACCTGTCCCTCCCCCATCTGATATGGGCTGTCACCATCACACAATCAAAACCTGGTGCACAAATCCCCTCCTTAGGGACGCAACCCCGCTCTGCCCCCTCTACAATACCCAATACTTTCGACCACAAAGACCCTCAGAATCACTCCCCTCATCACACTATACCCTACTAACCCCCAATACCCGTCATCAATGCCCGAGGTCTATGGTACTCCTCCAGTCCGGATCTGTCAAGGGGGTGTCCCCCCTCTATTTCCCCCCCCCCACCCCCTCTCTCGTTTTCACCTTAGCTCGGAGGCCCTTGCCAACTCGCGACCTCCCTCCCTTTCCCTGATCAGAGAGTCCACCACTTGCGGCCATCGCATAGCTACCAACGGGGGGAATGCCTGAGGCACCATCTCTGATGTCCACTGCATTGAGTCAGAGTACTGCATATTAAGATGTTCGAGTTCTTGCAATGTTCATGTTGATGATATATTCGATATGTTCCTTTATATTGGTATGCTCCCCTCCCTCTCACCCTCTTCTCCCCTCACCCTCCGACTCTCTTCCCCTCCCCGAACCTCTCCCCCCTCCCCTCCTCCTCATTGCAGTATAGATGTATCCATCATGCTATAACCTCCATTTTTGTACTATATTGTGCGCCTGTCGCACTGTTGTTTTTTGATACCCAATAAAGAATTACAACACATAAAACTAGTATAAGCCATAACTCAAGACAGGGAAGGGAAGAATTAATTTACAACATTTAAAGAACATAGAATATATACAGATAATGTAGTCAAAAGGATTCATACAGAATAAATCGGCTCAATGTCTATATGGATGTAGCCGTCTTCTGGAATATGCTAGCATTGGGTTAGAAATTGTTTGAATAGAGTAGTTTTGAGCTTTATGGGTATGGGTTTATGGGTAGAGAGTTGCATGTTCTTGAAAATGATTATTTTTTTGCTAGTGATGAACTGAATTTTTTAACCTTTACCAACAGAAAATATTTGCTTCTTGCTTCTCGGGCCATTAATCCTATTGGGATGGACATGTTCAGCTAGATAGGAGAAAGAGCTTGAAACATAATCTAGCTGGTATGGGAAGCCAGTGTGGGCCAATAAGAATTAAAAGTTATGCAGACATTTTTATTTTTTGGCATTATACGTCAGTCTCACCACTGAATGAAAGACAGCTTTCATTGAAGCCAAATGTAATTGGGGAATTTCAGCTAGTAAGGCAATATGAAATCTAGTTGGAATAAGACAAAATCCTGCACTGCTGTCATGAAAGAGTTTGAAGGGATTAGTTGATGTTTCTTCCTCAACATAAGAAGATGGAAATTTGATGCAGTCTTGTTAATGTGTAGGATAAATGTGAGTGCAGGATCAATGGTGAACCCCAGTGATTTAACTGATGGTTCAGGGATTGATTTAGTAAGTAACAAGGCTCAGAAGAAACAGATCCAACTTTTTTGCATATGAGGAGAGAAGAAGGAATTAATTTTTTTCTGAATTCAAGAGGAGAAAATTGTCTTTCATCTAAGATTGAAGAGGGCTGTGGCCAGCCAAGATGGCCACCAGGACATGGCCTTAGGGAGCACTGTCTCCTTGCTTCCTAATCCAGTAGCGGCCCGTGGTGGGAGTGCTGCTGGGCGGAAATTTCGTTCCGCGCGCTGCATTGCATTTGGCGATGCAGTGCGCGCAACAAAATTTGTTTTATTTATTTGTTTGTTTACTTACCTCTGTGCGGCCGTATTCCGGAGTTTACTACCCCCCGCCCTGCCCCTCCCCCGCCCCGCGTTACCGCCCGGCAGCACTCCCACCACGGGCCGCTACTGTCCTAATCCTTCTTTATCCTGTGCCCGCACTCCACCTGTGGACACCGAGGCATGCAGCTGCCCCCACCAGGTCAGCTGTGGGGACCTCCTGAGGCCTGCCTACCCCTCCAGTCGGGAGTCGATCAGCTAGGTGAAACATGCTGAGGCCTGCATTGCCTGGGGCCTACTCTGGGCTAGGAGACTTCTTGCTGCCATCCTTTGCGGGGCACGTGGGAAGAGCCGCACAGGCAGTGAGGGGATCTCAGAATGGGCCCCCTCCCCAGGAGACGTTGATGGCGGCTGTTCAGCCCAACCCTGCGGCTCATCCTGGGCCTTGCCAGACCCTGATGACAGCCTGCTGGGGCAAGCATGCCGGAGCCTGGACTGACGAGGGACTGTGGCAGCGCGGACTTTCAACGACCGTAATATGCTATGGGGTATGGGTGAGAGTGCTGCATCGGGGGCGAGGGAGTCCCAGGGCAGGGTCTGAGTCCCTCCCCCGAGAGACATTGCAGGGGTCTGGGCTGCCTGCACTAGGCCTTGATGGCCCCTGAGGCCTGTGAATTTGGCAAGGCCTGACAAGTCAACTGCTGCTTTCCCACAGTCCTGCCTTGATTTGTGGACCAGCCTCGCTGCCGTCTGTGGCTACATGAGCGGGGACACTGAGAGGGCCTGGTCCTTCGGTCGGCTCCTGGCCCGGATCGTACGTGGCACTGGGTCCCCGGGGGCTGATTGGGCCGCCTGCTGCGGGGGAGGCTTCTGCCCCTGAGGAGAGGTTGGGAGTACGATCCGCTTGCCTCGCCCTGGTCGAGGGCTGGCATTTGGCAATCTACTGCAGCTGGGAAAGGATGTGAGGAAGAGGACGGCTAACGGAGACTGGTGTTGCTGCGTGGTGAGTTGCCTACAATGTGAGGGGACCATGGCGCTAGACTTTGAGAGAGGCACTATCATTGGCAGCGTACAGCTGTGCACTTGGCCTGGTAAGTCTTCCTCCTGGGCGACAAGAATGGGAGTGTGCAATGGAGAAAGGGGGCTCCAGTCCAGTTGGGCTGCTTGGGCAGAGAGCAAAGGCCCTACCCTGCCAATTTGCTGAGGTCCCTGACACTGGGGTCCTGAACTGCCTCTGAATTTTGGTCTCAGTACTTGAAATACTTTACCCAGCGGTTTCCTCCTGGTGTGCAGGTGGCCTGGTGCTTTCTTATACCCTAGCCCGGGGCTGAAGTGGGCCTGCCGGGTGAGGCTTTGTTTGGCAGGTACTAACAATTATATGCTTCTGAGCGAATCAGTCAGTCGGTGCGAGAGTCTCTGAATGGGTCTGTAAGTGGGTGTATGAGTCTCTGACTGGGTCTTTGAGTGGGTGCATGACTGGCTGACTGGGTCTCTGAGTTGCTGCATCAGTGTCTGAGTGGGTCTGTGAGTGAGTGCATGAGTGTCTGAGAGGGTCTGTGAGTGGGTGCATGAGTCTCTGAGTTCATCTGTAAGTGGGTGCAAGAGTGTCTGGGTATGTCTGTGAGTGGCTGCTTGAGTGTCTGAGTGACTTTGTCAGTGGTTGCATTAGTACCTAGGTGGGTCTGTGAGTGAGTGCATAAGTGTCTACGTGGGTCTGTGAGTGGGTGCATGAGTGTCTCAGTGGGTCTGTGAGTGGGTGCGTGTGTGTTGGAGTGGGTCTGTGAATGGGTGTATGAGTCACTGAGTGAGTCTGTGAGTGGGGGCATGAGTACCTCAGTGGGTGTGTGACTGAGTGCATAAGTGTCTAAGTGGGTCTGTGAGTGAGTGCATGAGTGTCTGTGTGGGTCTGTGAGTGTCTATGTGGATGCGTGAGTGGGTACATGAGTGTCTGAGTGGGTCTGTGATTGACTGCAACAGAGTGTCTGTGAGAGTACTATTTGTTTGCGCTTCTTCACGATATTTGCGAATTTGTCATGACAGCAAAGTCACGAACATCATGTGTGGGACTGAAAAATCTGTTCTTCGACTGTGCCCATAAATTAAAATGGCGACTGCAACTTGCTGCTCAGGTTGCGCCCAGCCAATCACGGCATTCCTGTTGGCAAGCCCATTCGCTTCACTGTTGATAGATTCAGGCTGCCTACATTTCTTCGCTGTTGGTAGATTCAGGTTCCCTAACTTTTTTCACTGTTGATGGATTCAGGCTGCCTATCTTTCTTTACTGTTGATAGATTCAGGCTGCCAAACTTTCTGATGGTAGAGACACCCCCGCATTCCTCCTGGGGATGGGAAGGTTGGATATGTACATCTTCTTGACGCCAAGATGTATTCGCCCTAATTAGGTCATGCATTACTACAATGTAACTTTTATAATGTAGTTAGAGAGAGTGATTTATTTTGATGGCATGTATTTTTCATTTAATAGGAAAATCCGAATACAATTTTTTTCCCATTGCATTTCCTCATTTGTGCTGAATAGTCCTGTGAATCCTCCTTTTTAAATTCAGTATCATGAAAAATTGTCAAGTGATGTAATTTGATCAAAATAACTTAAAAGTGGGTGAAAATTCAGTGCAAGCTTAAGGGAAATGAAATGTGCTTTTGTTTAAAATAAGATGTTGAGGAACCAATTAAAATATTTTACAGGCAAAATGTAAAAATATCTACATAGTTTCAGTTAATTACATAAATAAAGGGAAACATTAACAGCAGTAAACAGGCTTTTATAGGGCGTGTGAGAGTGTTCGGCCTACGTCTTTTAAAGTAACCGAAAATATGAGCAGAACAGCAGGCAGTAAGGAAGGACACGGAGAACGCCTGCTAAATGATGTGCTACACATGCTGTTTGCATTAATATATACAAGTGCTTTCATATTCAGTCAGCATCACTGGTTCATGGAAAGAGGATCTTTTGTGTGCAAATCTTCTTGTGAATGTTTTACAGGATTGTTGGAGGATTTCACAATGTACGGGGCTGAAGAAAGAAAAACACTGAAACTGTTTCAAGACCAACACACAAGTTCTTAGCACAGCTAGTTCTACTTTCGGTCTCTTGTGTCCTTGATGCATTATTGTTCAGTGCGAGAGAATGTATATATGCAAATTTGATACATCATATCTAAGGTATCAGTCAATCATAGGTCTACCGTCAGGGTGAGCAGATGTGGAGTTAAGAAACGTTTGGGCCTGATTTAGAGTTCGGTGGATGGGATAGTCCGTCATAAACATGACGCATAACGTGTGCGCCATATTACATGTGCCATAGGATATAATACACTTTTAATATAGCAGACAGGATATCACTTAAGTTTGTGACGGACTATCCCATCTGCAGAACTCTAAATGATGCCCTAAGTCTAAACCTGCCCTATCTACTTACCTTGATGATATAGTGATGTGTGGGAGAGAAAGTTAAAATGATGATTGTGAGGCACGGAGAGAGACAGAGAGAGAGAGAAGGAGAGTGAGAGAGGGAGAGAGAGAGAAAGTGGGACAGAAGGAGAGAGAAAGAGAAAGAGAGAAAGAGAGAGAAGGAGAGAGAGAGAGAGAAAGAGACAGAGAGAGAAGGAAAGAGAGAGAGAGAGGGAGAGAGAGAGAGAGAGGAGGAGAGAGAGAGGAGGAGAGAGATAGGGAGAGAGGAAGAGAGAGAGAAAGAGAGGGGGAGAGGAAGAGAGGGATAGAGGGAGAAAAAGAGAGAGAGAGAAACAGAGAGAGAGAAAAATGTGAATGCTATTACAAGTCACGTCCATTAAACGGCTGATATATGGGTACAGAGTAAAACAACTGATGCAAACGCTACATCAAGTGGGCACTCTAAGACACCCTGAAAACCACCATGAAATCACCCTCCAAAACAATCTTTCTTTTTAACGCAACTCTTGTTGATCAGTTGTGTGATCAAGAGGAGTATGTTGTGTTGTGTTTTTTCCAAACGATACTCCACTACACATTTCCAGCCACTGAGGTCCAGTGACACTTTTGTTGTTTGAAAGTCCTCCTGGGTGCTTTTCCACTTCTGCCTGCATGTGGTGGCGAGAAGCTGTGCAAGGACTGGCTGGATTTCATTTTGGTGTAGCTTACTGCTGCTTTCCCAGAGTGTCATTATCACAGAGGTCCATGATGTGTAGTGATCACACAGCGATTGCAGTGGTGGGTCCTGACGAGTACTAGCAAAGAGATTGAGGAAGAGGAGTGAGGAACGAGGAGTTTTGAGTGTCCAAAGTGTATGGGGACTTTGACTTCATTTGGTGTGATAGCAGTTTGATATTGTAGATTAAGGGGAAATGTTGCAGTGTATAATCAAAGTTTACGTATGGTGTTCAAGGAAACAGGGTTGCCTTTATGTTTGGATAAGAGTATCGTTTTGAGTGTTAAAGTCCAGTATTTAAGCCATTTAATTTCAAACGAGCCCTATTACTACCCTGAAAGTGCACCATGTCCAAAGACTGGGAACAACTACTCGCTTTTTCTTCCATTTGTTAGATTTATTCAGTGTTTACCTCTCTTTATTGCCAAAATGGAATGATCCAGGATTATTAAAAATGTGGTTGAAATTCTTTTGCGATCAACAGTAATTTGTAAGGTATTGTGGATGAATGCGCTTTGTGCTCATTTGATCCTAACATAACATCTGTAGGCACATTTTAAGATAGTGTGTAGATATTATGGTCTGAACATCACACTCAAACAGAGGAGAGTGACACGCCCATCATTTATGTTATATACGTTGCGTCAAGAGAATTCTCCTGAAAATATTTGTATTCAATTAATACGGTATGAGTTACTGGACTGGAAAGATTTAATCATATAGTTTCTCCATTGCAGACATGCTTTGGAGTAGGCTGTTTTGTAGGCACAATGGAATGACACTTCCATCGATGGCAAGCAGAGCACGTGTTTGTGCGCCTTGTATTGTTCATCTATAGGTTTTAGTAGAGCGTTCAGCAGAGTTCCAAGACCATGTCAATTGGCATATATTTTGAGGGCAGGTGTCCTATAGAATTTAGCCGACATTTTATTCCTGCTTCATATTAACACTTCGGGAACAATCAAATCATGAAGGAATGATGGATTAGTAGATAAAATATTTTGCTATTTCCGATAGAGGCAAAGTTGTGTTTTAGCCCCTTATTTATTTAACATTTTTATTAGTGAATTTTTTCCGGCCTTAAATGTTATTATCTCAAACTTGCAGAAAAGTCGACTCACTACAACCTAGGCATTGTTTTACACCAATAATGTTCAGTTGCTTACCTATGTACGAGTAGGCCTCCACAGATCCCTCAATAGTCTTCGTAGCTAGGTAAAATCAAAACTAATTAGAAATTATTAAGAGAAAAATCAACATTTTAACTTTGGGGCACTGCAGTTCCAAGGCACTTATAGATAATTAAAGTAAGTGAATTCCTTACCTTTGTGCAGCTTTTGATAGGACTCTACCTAGAGTCTCTTTTGTAAGCTCAAAATCACAGCCTCAGATTGTCTGCCTAATAGTCTTGGAAGATTCAGCAGCGAGTATTAGAATTGTTCTACAATTTACTAATTAGAGCAGACTTAGCGAAAATTAGCTCAGTTTCACCAGGGGTTCCCAAATGTGGTTATTTGTTGCTGCTAAGTTTCTAAAAAAAACAAGAGGGCCTTTTTTGACTCTGCCTACTAGGGCTACGTCGGGGAACTCTTGTTAAAGTCAATAGGCTGCAAATGAAATTACATTCCAACAAACTTTGATTATTCAAATTTATTACAATCTGGTATTTTTTCATGCTGCGTTCTTCAGTGAGAGAATTTCGTGCACTGCAGTTGGAAAGAAGTGTATCTGACCAGCGCAGTGACATGTAGTCAATATGTGTCGATCTCCGAGCAATGGCAGGGCAATATCAGTAACACAACAATTTTGAAGTCATTTTTTAAATATAAATTTTAATATATAACTATAACATCGTCTCATGCCAGTGGTTTTAGTAAGATATTGTTTAAGTTCTTAAATTTACTGTACAAATAATAAATATGATCATTCGCTTGCAATTTCTTATCATTTTTCACAGCCAATACATAGTACACAATTTTCAAAGATGAGATTGCAACTCATACCAAAGGCAAAATCATTGTCAGACGGAACCGCGAGAACAGGAGGATTTGGCGAAATTGTGGGCTTGAATCAGTCATGTATTTCATTTTTACTTTATAAAGAGTGTCACACATAAAGGAGTCCACGGTGATCAGGTAATGGGACGAATTTAAAAGTTATTGTCTAGAATCCTCTAATGTGAGCATCTACTCCAGCAAATGGTCAAGGAGGACCAAACAATTATTTGTGTGCCTTCCTCGAGGAGGGACAAGTGAGTGTCCCTTCATGGCACCAGTAGCAGGAACCCTTTGAATAATTCTAGGAGTCTTGCTAGTGATCGTCTTTCTATGAGTATCACATAAAATCCTAGAATTCAGAATACCTCTTCAGATGATCTTATGCTGCAGTCCAGGTTCAAATTAAGACTTTTGTCACCATTTGGTTTGGAGAGTTGGTTGTTTCCTTGCGCTGCCACTGAGTATTGCCCTTTTCAAGACCAGCCTTCACAATCCCTGACACGAGGGCCGCTCCCGCATGCAAGATGCATGGTACTTTTGAAGTTGACCAGTGCATTCTGGGGTTTCCCCAGTGGCTGCACCTCCGCTATGGCGGAGGAGTATCGTCCTCCTGCCCGCAGAGGAAAACGAAAAATAAAATGATAATAAAACAGTTTTATCATTTAATTTTTCTTCACGGTGGGCACCGTGTCTTGGGGGCGGGCCATTGTGACAACAGCAGCAGGGAGAAGGAGGCGGAGGAGTGGTGGGCATTGCTGACCAATGCGCATGCCGTTCTTAGGACGGCCAAACCGACACGTGCATTGACATCTCTCCAACCCAGCTAAGTTGCTGGGTGGAGAACAACAGCAGGCACAGGCTCCCAGCCCCCGATGGAGAGCAAAACCAGCCCGCTCTGCCCAATCTAGACGCTGCTCTCATGGGTATTACCACCAGGAGAGCAGCGTCTGAATTGGCAATAGGGGAGCCTGGAAGCCTCCGCCTGTGACCAGAGCAGCAGAAGAGCGGTGAACGGCAGGGACTTTTTTTTGTTTGTTTTGTTACTGCCCCCCGTCGCACTGCCCACCACTTTTCCCCGACACCAGCCGCTACTGGATTCTCCACTCCAGAGTTCTACAGATGCTGCAGTGACAACTTTTCCCATAGTCAGCAGGGCTCACAAGCACAACAGATCAGCACTCAGTGGTTGAATGAATGAATGAATGATTAACATATATAGCGCATGGCTACTGAATGAGTGTCCCGGTGTTTGGCATAAAAGAACTAGTGGGAAGTTGGATGAACAGTCGAGTGCAAGCAGCCTGATTAAAGTTTAAATAGGTAGGCTTTCAAGGATCTTTTAAAGGTTACTTCATCTCTAATGGATCTCAGATGGAGAGACATCTGGTTCCAGATCTTTGCGACAAGGACTATAAAGGGGTTCCCCCCCTACATTATCTTCTAAAACGGGAGACTGATAACAGGCGTGCATTGCTAGAGCGCAACGCCCTACCAGGTCTGCACTCGAGAATCCTCTTGTTCAAGTAACTGGGTCCAGTATTGTTAAGAGCTTGATGAGTTATTGTACGCGCTTTGAACATGATTCGCTTACGGACTAGTAACCAGCGTAGCTGCTCTCGAAATTGAGAAACAAAGGATTGTTTAGGCAGCTAATAGAGAAGGTGGACAGCCATGTTCTACATAACCTGGAGACGTTGCAGTAGGATGTCCGGTGGTTGTTGGGCATGTTCATGCAGTCTTGGGGTATTGGTACTGTAGTGCGGCTTAGGTATGGCAGAACATAGGCTAATGCTCCTCTCACCTGGTCCATCCCTGACCTGCATGAGCATGTACCTCGAACTTTCTGTGTGGCTCTGCATGGCCTACAAGTCAGGTCTAGACAGCCCCCTCTGTTGTTGCAAAAGAGTCCCTAGTGCCACAGGCCTCGGAGGGACACCTTCTGGCAGTGCTCTCCAAGCAGCGGGACTGGCACTTCTTCATGGCATCAGGACTAAACACACCAGACACGCGCCGAAGCAGCCCATGGAATCATATATTCCAAAGTCAGATCACACATGCAAGAGAATCACCAGAGAGAGAGCCAGTTACAGTTTTGGCAGTACAGTGTGATTTTTCATCAATCGGGATACCGTCTTAAAGATATTCTCTGTCGTGACAATAAAAGAAGGACCCACATGTTCCCAGTGAAAAGTAATGCTAAAAGACAGTGATTAGCTATTTCCTCGTGCATCAGACGGGTCACGTGTTATGCATTTTAAACCGTGTTACCAATGGGGATTGAAAGACATGTATGTACATTGCATACGTAAACTAGCTCATATTTTTATGTGCAGTTCAATATAACGTGAACCCGACCCGAAGGTTTTGGAGCGCTTTACATGATCACCAGTTACGTTACACAAGGGCACATTCATTTATGGTGGGCACGGGAAGATTACATGATTTGCCCCGAATCACAGAACGTTGAGCCAACGCCGAGGCTCGAACATGGCTCCCCCTGCTGCAAAGCCTGCAGATAATTCCGTTAGGCCACATCCTCTCATATACATGGCATAGTGTAAATAATACATGAATCTTTCATAATGGCACATGAAAATTGTATTTCATCCTTTCACCTCCCGTTTCCGTTCCGTCTCAGAAACGTCACTGCCCTTACACCTTTGAGTCTGTGTTTTCTACTGGAAAGCAATCTAGCAGGTGAATTTAGAAGACACATAAAATCGCAGCTCAAATGGCTTCATGCCAGTTCAGAAAGCAATAAAGTAAGTTATTGAATTACTGAATAACTGTGCATTCCTCTACTGGCCATTAAATCGCAGGTCTCTGACTATAACATACCTCCAGTGCAAGGACTCTGTGACCTTCACATCCGGCACCATTTTGAAAACCAGACTTTAATTTAATTATTCAAGCACTAATAAATTGGATCCGCGCCAGTATCATCAGGAGCATAATGTAAAATCTGGACTAGGAATTAATCAATTCCAAGGAAATCACAGCTAGTGCGCTGTATTATGTGGTCTGGTTTTCCTGCACTCACCAGAAAATGTCATGTCGCCACTCTTACAAGTGACTCGCTCCTTTTGCAGAGTGTCATAAAGCAATCTAGGGCCCTCATTTCAAGTGCCTTGGAATTCCCATTAACCGCTAAATCTGGAATTCTGAGTGATGCGGTAATTTCACATACGGAATTGCAACATGACAAATCTGTCTCTGGAAATTGCCGCAGTCATTTTGACTGCTGTAGTTTCCAGAGACAAATTTGTCATGATAAAGATGGTGGATTTTGTCCCTTGGAAATAAGGCACTCATATGAGTAAATCAGTGCAGAAACACTGATTTTCAATGTTATTTCTCATTTCGAAATGACTGAAATCCACGGGTTCCGTAGTTTTGGGTGTGAAATTACTACATCTAGAATATAGCATGTTACTACATTTATTTTAGATGCTCTGTACATATTCTGTAGTGGGCCCATGAATTCAATCAATCAAACTCAATTCTGCTGTCCTGTAGCTGAAATCGGGAAAGTGCAGATTTTTCTGAACTATGATGAAGTATTGATTTTATTAAAGACAACGAAGAAAATATTAAGGTTTCCTACTCTCACTTTATTAAAATATTAAGGTTTCCTACTCTCACTTTATTAAAACAGAAACAATACAACACTGTGCAAAATGCCTGTGGAAGAAAAAACATCAAATTGAAACACACTATTCAACACCAATCAACAGTGAGTAGAACCCATAAGAACCTCCTCTTTTAGGTAGATGAAGAACCAGGAAGCCGAGACTCTGACAAGAAACTGACCTGACTTACCATCCTGAAGGCCCTTGAACCCATTGCCGCTTCCACAAGATAGTGCTGATATGCTCCATTGATGATGAGTTTGAAGAACAGAAAATAGAAGGATCACAAAATTGACATAAATATATGTACGGGTGACATATATCACCCCAGTACTCAGAGAAGTGATAATATTCAACTCAGTACCTTTAGCAAAATCAAGACTTCCCTTCATAATAATTTGGAAAATCAGCAAGTTATGGCAAGACTTCAGGCTCATATTATAATTATTGAAGCACATGCACAAAGACTTAACATGAACCCAGATCTGAAAAAATAGTCAAGATCTCATGATTGCCAGACAAAACAGTGACTTTACAATGAGTATCAAAATAAGGCTCGCCCAATGAACGTAGACCCTTCTCTGTTGAGTCAGCTTACCTGGCCTCCATGTTTTGGGGATTGCCTGTCCCCCACACCGGAAGTCAAGAACCTGGGCATCCAGCTTGACTCTGGTCTTACTATGGGCACCCAGGCAGAAAAAAGTGGCAGGGACATGCTTTCACCTATTAAGAACATTAAGGAAGATTCTGAAATGGCTTCCAACCGAATCAAGAAGAATTGTGGCACAAGGCCTTATACTTTTGCAACTTGATTACGGCAATTCGCTCTACTTGGGCAGTCCAGCCTATGTGGTAAAAACATTACAGATATTCAAAATGCTGCAGTTCCTGTTCTGTTGAATATTCCCAAATCCCAGTCTGTACGCACAGCACTGGCAAGTCTTCATTGGCTCCCTGTAAAGAGAAGGATTGAATTCAAGGCCCAATGCATTGCACACAAGATGAAATATTCTCAGGGACCACATATCTTAAACCAGTTAATTGACCCACACAACAGCTCACGAGATCTGAAATCAAACAATCGCTCCCTCCTGGTGACCCCAAAGATCAGAGGCGACTCCTCCGCTAAGGCGGAGGAGCGTCGCCCCACTCCCCACTGGGGACAATCATAGGAGTGCATCAAACATCTCCCCATGGTACAAAGAGTGCCCCAAAAAAGCACAAAAATGTGGCACAATATCGCCAAAAAGCAGCACAGGAAGCAAAGACACATAAACGAATGTCAAGAAAAGAAAGACAGACCTCTTTAAAAAACACTACATCACAATGCAGTAACAATCCAATAACCAGCTAATTTTCCTATCACTTGTTGACTGTATGCTTGCCTTTGATCATGTACATCTCTCCACTCCGTTTTCAGCTAGGTTTACTCTATACAAATACCACATAGATGAATAAATACATGCCTACATACATACAAGAAGGGCCAAATCAACCTGGTCAGGAGAGAACCTGTGCAGACAGGTCACTCCTCAGATGAGGAAGATTGAGATGACTTTGAAAAGAATTAATGCATGCCCCACTGGAACATCCTAAAAAGAGTAGAACCTGAATTTAGAAGGATGAAAGGGTGAACAGGCCATGCTTTGATCTAAAATCATAAACTACAGGACTTAGCACATTATGGTGGTGAATGTCGAACCCACAGACCCAGCCCATAGAAAGACTCCAAGAAATGGAACACTAAGCTGGCCTCTTGGCCAGGACCTCATTTCCCGCATATAACCAGAAGGAAGAGCAAAATACTAAGAATGTGTGACAACTCCAATAAATATCTTATCCCACTACCACCATACAAATACACAAGGGAACCAAGAAGAGCATAATGCAGAAAGCAGAAAGATCCCAAAGCTAGCACAAGCAAAGCCGGACAACAGCCCACCCTCCCCACAAAGAAACAAAAAACCTCAGATATGGAACACACCTGGAAGGAGCGATCATCACAGACCACAGAAATGCAAGGCTCCATCAAGAGAAAATGCACAGCTATGAACGCATTACACTAAACACAGCAGCTGGAGTTGGAATCTACAAGCCAATGCTCAACACGGAAGAAAGAAGAGAATGAAATTGAGACAACAGGTAAAAATCTACAGCCCGAGCTGAGAGTCAGGGGACTTTTCCCGGATGTGACCACTTGAAAGCGATTAAGACGATGTTGAATATTTGGGCCGTAATCTTGCCCTCAAACAAAAGACCTGAGACCTGAGCAAAAACCTATGGCACTGTTTGGCCCAGGGATGTTATGTTCTTTTTTTACAAGTGAATCACATAATTTGTTTCGAGGAATTGGAAACAAACATTGACAGGGGAAGAGGAGAAACAACACCCAAGCCAAGTATTTAACAAGACAGAGATCAAAAAGGGTTCTTGGAGACTGGTTGTTGGTTGGGAGTTCTAGAAGGTGTGTAGATGGTAAAGGGTAAAAAAATATTTGTGATGAAGGCTCTTTTTCCTTCGGAGGCAGCAAGGGGGAAGTGAGCTGCCAACTGTGCCAGTGACATCAGGCCACAAAGTGCATGTAATTGAAGGTGCATCAGTGTAATTCCTTCATAAAACATACTGGGCCTTCAGTAACATTTTCGCTGGCCTATTTACAGTAATTTTGTGATCGTATTTTAGGAATGCAAATCGTCTGCCAAATATTAGGTGTTTCAAGTACTTCTCCTTTCCTAAAAAGAAATCGAATCGATTTTTACTCATTTCACAAATGAAGGCAATTTCCCTAATTGATCCTGGTAGTTAAAGACTTTTGTCAATATGTTTTTTTAACTTAACTTTTCGTAGTTTTATAAAATGGGTCACAATAATAGCCTGGACCAGAACTTTTATGTACCTTGGAACTTTTAAGCGGACACATATTTCCTCTTTTCTAATCGCCCCAGACAAAAAGGTTCCGCTTCCCTTACTTATGTGTCGGAAAGCTTGTTCAAAAACAAAGTTTTACAAAACAGCGTACTGAGAATTAGCTTTTTATTTTTTTTTAAAAATGGTAGCACAGAACAAAATGCTCTGGTTAAATACACTTTAAAGAATTGTTTTATTTACTCTCCGAATAAGTCTGCTAACGTAATCTATATTTTTATAACCTAAAAATGGACCAAAATATATTGTCCCCTTGCTGTTTTGTTAGATAACAATTAAGGACAAGTTTGTACATTTTAAGCACTTGAAAGGAAACAGTTGTTTCCTTAATAAAAAGCGTTGTCACTCTAAAAGAAGTTTTTCAAACTGTTTAACAGCAGTAGTTTAACCAGCTTTAGATATCTTTTAGAACATAAATGTTAAAAAGTACCGACTGGATCGTCCTGTTAATTTTGTCAATCTATATTCATTTATTTGTCTTATGCACAGTATTGTATAACACATAAATAATATTTCCTGCTGCATAGGTACCCCTATGGGAAAAGCATAGTTTGTTACCAGTGGATCTGGAATACATGGTGGGTGATAGATAGAAGGATAGGTGAGGTAAAGGTGGAAAGGGGTAGGAGGAAGGGTGTGTAAAACATGTGCAGTTAGGGTTACATGGAGCTGAACACACATCTGATTGAGTGACTTTTAAGTTATTAAGCATATTTCTAATGCTGTCAAAGAGGGTTCCAGAGACAAGGCCAACCTCAGGGCACTTGGGGAATACGTACAAGCCCCTATCACCACCAGAGCGTTACTTTTTGACGCTCCGGTGGCGGAGTGACATTTCCCATTTTTACAAGGGGGCGCTAAGCCACTTACCGTGGCTTAACACCACCTTGTAAATATACCCCTTTCCGCCTCAGTTTTCTGCGGCAAGGGGTGTGCAATGGGTGTTGCAGTGGGCGATCCACCGCAACAAGGACGATGCCTCAGATTTACAAGGCTGAGGCGGCGCAAAAATTAACGCCAGGGAATGCCGGGTCTTAAAATGGCGATATAATTTCTCCTAGTTTTTTGCTCTTTCTATGTGTGCTGCATACATAGAAAGAGCATATCACCATGAATGATTGTTTATTTGCAGAATGGTGTCCCTTCCTGCACATAAATAATCGCCCCTGCAGCGCAGGTACCCTTACGACAAGGCGGCAGGGTGCCTGCGCTGGCGCTAGGCAGCTTTTTTTGCACTAGCGCTACGGGAATCGCAGGGGTGTGCAGTATTCTTGTGAATATGGTGCACTACGCGTTCAAAAAGTTTTGGAGTGAGGCGTTGCCAAATTTGACGTAGCACCGCACTCTGACATTTTTATGTAAATATGCTCCTTTGTGTTTTTGCTGGATTGAGGCAATAGCTTTAGCAGTGTCTGGTTGGCCAGTGGTTATCCAGTCTTGTCAGATATGTGGCCGGTACAACACCTTTCATTCCATTTTCTTCTAAACATTTTGTGTAGGAGGGTCAGTCCTCTCTTCCCCCCCAGGCCCGCCTGCTAGTTCTCCTCTGTTTTCTAAATCTATTTGTGTGGGTATTTTTTAAAGGCCGCTTTAAATTGAAATAAATCTCAGCTCCTGGCTGCATCTGCTGTTGGTTCTCTTTTGTGAATAGGTTTTCTCTTCAGAAATTACCACTGAAACAAAAAAATATGGTTACCGAGTACCACTGTTTACTTTTGGACACAAGTAAAATGATTTGGAATTTTTTATATAAATAAACGATTTATTAATAATGACTTCTTCCTTTTAGACATTGGAATACATAGCTTTACTATTAAAAACCCACAAGAGTAACATGCTATCTTCCGGCATCAGGAGTGAGCTCATTAATGTGTATTGCAATAATGATAAAAATCGGTAATATTTATCCCATATACATACTAGTGCCCTCTTGTAACACAAATTCTAGCATTACAAGAATGAAAAGAGGTGTACCTGAGCCAGAGTATGACGCCAGAGGATAAATATGTTTTCAGGTAATCATATTGCAAAGAAAGCTGATAAGTGTGCTCTTTAAAATCACAATTAACTGGGAGCAAAGCAGGTGCCCAGCGCTGTCCCCTGATTTTGCCTATAAATGCAATTATCAACGAGGAAAAAATTGTTTGTCAATCAAAAATATTTATTTGCCCCCAGTTACGTGAACTTGTTCATGGGCTGATGGAAGTAACAGGTGTCCACCGACTTAGAGGAATTTGAGGAACATGGGATCTTGTGGTCTCACTTCATAGATGAATTTGTTTGCATCTGGAAGGACGATGAGGAGTGAGCTAAGCAGTTTGTTGAAGACTTAACCAGAATTCTTTTAATTTGACATTCACAGGACATATCAGCAAATCCAGGATAGAGTTCCTGGATGTTGCAGTGTGTATCAAGGAGAAGAAATTGGAAACCAAGCTGTTCGCAAGGAAACTGCGGGGAACAGTCTCTTGAGTGCTAGCAGTGCGCACCCCTCTAGTTTACTTTGTAGCATCCCTTATGGAGAGCTACTCCATGCCAAATGCAATTGTAGCACAAAGGATGCATTCCTTAAAGAAAAAAAAACATTATGTGCAAGAGATTCAGTGAGAGAGGGTATAGCAATAAAATCATCAAGAAAGCTAGTGCTAGGGTTGATGCAGTTTTAAGAGACATGCTATTACACTCGGTTGAGAAAGGTAATATGGAAGACTCAGGGAGCATGAGGTTTATTGCTACCTTCTCAAATCAAGCATATAACTTACGCACTATCTTGAGCAAACATTGGCATGTATTAAAAACTGATGAGGTGATAAGTAAGCACCTTTATCCGAGTCCTCAAATCACTTTTAGGAAATGTCGCTCCCTCAGGGACAACCTTAGTCAAAATATGATAACCACTCAGACTAAGAATTTGAAGGAGCAGGGTAGCGGTGGTTTCTTTTGTTGCAGAAATTGCAAAGCATGTAGTGGCAGGATTGACTGCTCTAAATTTCAAGTTCATAATACCACCAGAGAATTTGTCATTAAGAAAAGATTATCATGCAATATGACATACTGTGTTTATGGTCTACTGTGTCCTTCTGATAAGATGTACATTGGTAGTACCATTCACAGGGCAAAAAAATGGGTTTTAGAGCATTTGCTGGCTGTAAGACACTATGATAAACTTTACCTAGTGGCCCGCCATTTCTTTGAAACCAATTTTCAAAATGAGAAGTTGTTGAAATTTATGATTGACTCTGTGTAACTTAAAGTGCGGGGTGGTAATAGAGAACAGAAATTGTGAAAATTGGAATCGAGGTATATCATAGATTTTGATACTTGGAACCCTTTGGGCCTCAATTCCAGTGAAGAATTGTCGGTGCATCTGGGTTGAAAAGGAGAAGGGGAATTGTGAGATGATAAATTTAAATTTTGTTTGTAGTTTCCTATTCTTCTGGGAGAAGGTAGTACTGCTATAATTTGCTGCAGGTAATTTCTCATTGTTTTTAATGGGTTTTTATCTTATCTTTTTTACTTAGGTGTCTGCAGTACATGTGATGCAGAGTAGCTGCCCAAGCACCTTTCGCCATTGATACCAGAGCATTGCAGTTTTTGATCATTGTCACACAACTATATGCTGCATTAGCCCACTTGGGCATAATTAGTTTTTCGTTTAGCAGCATGAGTTGCAGAGATGCATACATTAACCCACTTGGGCATTGGGTGCTTCTTTTCTTTTTGTTACAGCATGAGCAGTGCGTGTCTAGTTGCATGTATTTAACAGTAATGCCTACTTGCGCAGTAATATTGTACCTTAATGTGCATGGCCCATTAGGGCTTTTTGCCCTAATGGGCCAGGCACATGTATTTTTGTAATACAGAAAATATTTCATTGTGATGGTCATTGTCGGTGAGAACGGGCGATAATTATATAGCCAACTATTTCATGAATTATGACATTCAAGCTGTTAGGATGTATATATTAGAATTTATCATGTGGTAAGAGTATGAAGTTATTTATTATATAATATGCAATCATTTGTGCTTTCTATTAAGTACGCTCAGAAGCCCATTTAAAGATGGCGTCTGTTGTTGGCAGTTTACTCTAAACATTTTTCTAAAGAGTCTGTTTTCACTGTTCACTTTGCATATGTACACCTGGTTTACGTGGTACCGTAATTTGACCGCGAACAAGGTGAAAGCCGAAACGCGTCGGAGAAGCCATTAAAATCATATTTATTGGCCTGCCTCAGACCGCCGCATGACAGCCTCACAAAAACCGGGATTTGTGGCATATATATATATATATATATATATATATATATATATATATATATATATATATATAATTTATTTATTAATGTTTCCCCAATTCAGAACGTAGCAAACCAAAATTCTGGTACTCACAAAGACCAAATCCCCATTATCCGTCTATATGCAAATTCTAAAGACCGGTGTTCAATTCATATTTAATTAATCATGAAGATAACGGTAGCACGCTGCTGACACGGTTCATGACTGAATATATATATATATATATATATGCACATGCAACGTCGTTGTCCTTCACGACCTGTAATACGGCGGCACACAAACTCCTCAGACACCGTCTTCTGTAAAATTCACCCTTTTATTATTTTTTTCTTTCTTTCCTCATTTTTCATATATTTATAAATGTAACCTTCATTTTAAGTGCAAAGATACGCAACAAAATCCATCTCCCGGGCGATGCGTTTCGACTTCTGCCTTCTACTGGGCCTCAGGTTACACCACGGTGAGACTAAACGATCCTATTTAAGAGTCCTTTTGCTCTTTTCATGCCCAGTCAAATACATAGAACGTGAACTCCTCTCCCCAAATGACTCATATTCCCCACAATGTCACACATTACCACGTGTTATTTTTCAATCTAACGCATTTCCAATTCCTCCAATTTATCATTACATTGAGGGGAAGAATGCCGTCAATAACGTTCCCATTCGTCTTAACAATTCTAACATTCGTTGTTTAACATCGGTGCCCTGGTGTAAGACTTTTCAATGTGTCTTTTCCTTTTGCTCTCCTCCCCTCTTTCCTTAAAGTGACTCGTGCTCCATTAATCCTAATTATTTGCTTCTTCCAAGCATTCTCATCTCCCTTTCCTTGATGCTTTTTCTAATCAATGTGTAGCACATGGTATGCTCGAGGCAGCACCCAATTACGTTATTTGTACTAATAATAGATGTAAGGGGGGGTAAGCTTATTCATTTCACTAATACAGTGTGGTTTTTGCACTTTTCTCTATAAAGTGGCCATCTAAATTGCGATCACTCCAAGGTCCAAATTTAAGGGGTCCCACATTATTTTAAAAATGCCTCATAGACAATGTGACCTGTGAGTGAATTGGATTATGCGCTTTTTCGCAATAATTCATGTGATTACGACTAATGCGCGAACACTTTACAAATTTCATATTCTCTATTTCAAAACCGGGTTCTCTGTGTATTTCCTATCTCCAGTTTCGCATATGGATTCATCACATATCGAGAGGGTGGATGTTCTCTATAGGGCTTGTACTAGACTGCTAAAGATGTACATGAAGCTTGGCATCTGTGCTATTGCCTGTCCCGAACTCTGTTCCCATCGAGATGATCAATTTTGATTCCTCTCTTCTCTGTTCCCTCTATATCCGTACATCCATATGTATATATAAATATATAGTGAAGAAAAAAACAATATCCTTTGGACCCAATAGCACACTCTGGTATTCAACCAATCAATACATTCCATTCAACCCGGTACATGCTCACCATTCCATCACATACACACTTGAGGGGATTATGCCATGTAGCTCCCACAGAGAGTCATGAATCATAAAATGTACAAGAATATATAAATCGATTTATTAGTAAAAAGACGAGTGTATCTAAAATAAAATTTAAAAACTGGAGGGCAAGAAAAACCCTATACAATACATAGTATTATTAAATTGACACTGATCACAAAAGTTCAAAAAAACAATCACATATTAAAACACAATCCATTGAAAAACATAATAAAATAGCTTAAAGAGAGTTCATAGCACAGACAGGCTCAATTTGTCATTAGTTTGTTACACATCTGTTTTACACCAATATATTAGGCATAGATCCTGGTATTAACTACTCATAGACCCCCGCCTTTCTGACAGATTGTGTATTGTGATGAGCGTCGACGCGTTTCGATAGGTGGATTATTTAGCCATCTTTTTCAAGACCAGACAATATTTACTCTCTTTGATTAAAAAGAATCTTTTCTATTGGACAATATCAATTTTACCACCACCTGTGTGATAAAAAAACAAATATCAATCATTTAGTCCCATAAAGTAACAACCACTACATCAACATGTAGAAATAAATCATAAACATAAAAAGACCCGTATTCATATTATAATTAGGCCTCCACATATTTTATATCAAATCGTCCTACCCCATCATACCCATTTCCATATTTACATCTCTAGGATAGTGTCTACATTGTTCACTCAATATCCCAAGTTGATCCCCAAAGAAAGTCATGGATCAATTTTAAAACATAAATCAATTTTGAAGCATAGAAATAATAATCAAGCACTCTATTGGGAATTGCATGGCGGCCCTCTCTTTCTCTCCACACTCACACTCCAAAAGGTGTATTCTTATTAGTGTAGAGACACTTGCTACACAGACAGTTCTCATACTGGCATCCCCACATATTCCTCTCTTAACCGTAACCTAACAAGGTAAAGAGGAGAGAATAGAATGATTATCTCACCTCCCATGGGCAGTACTAGTCGTATCAGAAGTACTAGACAAATATAATAAGGTATAATGTCTGGACTGTATATTCACTATTCCGTTCTTAAATGATGGGAATATATCTGTAGAAATACAGTGGTGTACTGATATTAGTCTCTGCCTGTAATGTGCTTAATTAATTAATTAGGCAGTAGCACATACGGAACATAAGGGCTCACCTGGATAAAAGAATGCAACGTGCTATATTCATGCCATGTAATGAGGCTAAAATGGTCTGTAGTCTTCCCGTAAGATCTAAGACACACCTAAAGAAAAACAAGCATTTGCAATGCAATAGGTCTCGCATTCGCAAAAGTTTGAGCCATTGGCATTGTAAATGACAAACCCTTCATCCATGTGTTGGTTTTGAAAACAGATAAATAAATGGCATTGTCATTTACAATGCCAATAAGCTTAAACTCTGGCATTGTAAATGACAATGCCTTTTATCCATGTTTTTAAAAAGAAACATAAATAAAACGCATTGGCATTTACAATACCAATAGCTCAAACTCGTGTAAATACCAAAAATACTCGATCTCTGATCAGCAATTGATGCTTCTGCTTTTCAAACTTAAAAACATATGTTGTATTAGAAACACCTTAAACAAATGTAATGCAAAAATGTCCCTTTTGAAAATATGTCGTCCATACATAAATAGTATTTTATAGGATAAGCAATTAATGCACACATATATGCACGGTCTGTGAAGCACTAGATATAAAGGGGCAGAGAAAAACACATAGTCCTGTTTCCCCAGACCGCAACCTCTAACAACCACCAACAACAGACATAGTAGAATTATTTTGTGATGTCTGCTGCGGCTTTGAACTGCTCAGTGAAATATCTCACTGGATTAGGTAGGTCACTAAACCTACAACAAGTGCTCCTTTAAATGTCTTGTAATTTATATGCGTGGATACAGCTGAAGTACACTGTCCCGTCCTACACAACCACTGCCGCTACAGCTGTGGCAAGTAGAATTTGTGCATTTTTATACAGCACCAACTTTAAATGGGCATGCATAAAAGATTATGAGTGACACTATCTTACAAGCAAAATCAAGCAATATAGACAAGGGAAACATATATAAATCATAGAAATTACACCTATTTGAGCTACAAGAAACTCTAAGATATTAAAACTGCTGTAAGCAAGCAGCATTTTAGTAACTTTTGAACAGTTTGAGCTGGAAACAAAAACATTTTTGTCAAAATCTGCAGTTGCAGCAGATGATGGATTATGTGGCGAATGCGGCAAATCTATAATTATGCGAAAATTGCTGCAGCCACATAATTGCATAATTCCATTGGCCCTGGTTATAGGAGAGAAAGATAAGCAGTGACAGGAGGAAATGGAATGACAATAGAAAGGCGATTATATACTGTAGTGAGGCAGTGACAGAAGAGGGTGGACAGTGTATGATTACAGAATTTAGGGCAATGCCAACGGCAGGATGGGCAGTGGCAGAGACATGTTGTATAACGGAGAGATGAGCAGTAATTGGAGAGGGGACATGGGAAGTGAAAGGAGAGAGGACAGTAACATGAGGCAGAGTTAGAGGAGGGTAGTGACAGGAGGGAGAAATAATATGTGAAAACATAACTACGCCCAGTGTGAAGCTCTCTGAGGAAGGAGAGGGAAACAGCAAAATGCGGGACAACACGCAAGAGCTATAGAAGGAGAGCTCGCAGTTTGAGTGACCTCAGTGTGAACAGATTTTTAAATGCTGGAGTTCCTTTCTGTTACATAGGGTGTAAACACAAAAAATTAAATCTGAACTTTCCTATTTGGAGCACAGTTTCAAAATCAAACAAGGAGTGCACTTACTAGAAACAGCTGGCAAATAGGGTGCCTGAGCCCTCCAGTTGCTGGTAGTGCGCCTCCACCAATCGCTCGTTGCCCCATACGGCTATAAGCGCGTTAGTTTCTGCTGGGGTCCAGGACATGCCGCGACAAGCGTCCGACGTGGAAAAGGAGACTGAGGGCGACGAGGCAAGGCCTGGACCACCAGCGCATCCCTCTAGAGGCGACGAATGGCTTGGGGTAGAAGGCGCCGACAACGATGGGCGTCCATCGCTCAGCCCAGGTGAAGTAGGGGACATAGCCTCGCGCTTTGGAATCTTCAGTGGCGGCGGAGCGGGATCGGATTGCAGATCCGACTCACAGGGCGCAGCCATGTTGACTCCTCGGAACCAGCGGGAAGTTAAGCTGAAGACACGCCGTGAGCGTGCGCATCGGCTGCCTGGACAGGAGATGTGCACGCGTATGGTGCGAGCAGGCGTTGTGATAACGCCGCGAGCCGTACGCGTGCATATCTCCTGTCTGTTTAAGTTTCGGCACAGACAGTTGATGTGCACGCGTACGGCTTGCGGCGCTATTACAATTCCTGCTCGCACCAAGCGCGTGCACATCTCGTGTCCCGCATCGGAGCAAAAGTCGGCAACAATAGATCTCGCATAGCGAGCAGCGCTTTGCGCTGCATCGCTAGGCGAGACCTAATAATGGTTCCATATCTTAATAAGCTTATATAAGACTTTATCGAATTAATTATCAGCCTTAACATCTTATATTACTAGTATTACCTTTTATACGACCTCCGCCACAAACAATTTGTTTATATATCGGTGGAATCAAAAGAACTCCTTTAAATGGGAGCTGAATTGCTGCTATTATAGGACGAATTGTTCCAATTTATCGTCCTCTACAAGTCCCTCTTTAACATTAGGGTCTGTAAGAGATAAATGATGCGCATTAATTTATGCTAAATTTTGGATCTACTGTCTGATCAAATACACGCTATAAAATGTGGCAGCCATCCTATATAAAAATATTATAATGCTCTGTATGGTATAATCAAACACTGCTACTTATACTACAAGAATGCAGTATTATTTATAACGGAGGAGGAGGAAATAATTATCATAAAAATACCCTCCGCACAACCCCAGATCTACAATTATCAGAAAGAACCATACAAATTAAAACAAAACATGGTGAGCCGGCCATTCCGGCTCCCATAATGTCTTCCGTATATAGCGCAAGTATACGTGCCAAGAGTGTCTCTCCTCTCTCTGCTGTTTATCATTGCAAACAGACAGTATGACGGATTTGCACTGTTCTAGAAGCAAAACCACCCAGTTACTCTAGAATCTGCCAGCAACTACATACTCTAGACTACCGAACGTTGGTGTGACCATGAGCAGAGTGCCCTCTTACTTGTAAATAGCGCCCGTCGTCACGTACGATCTTCGTCCTGAAGTGGTTAGTTGGCCACTATTACCGTCTTGGAGGTATGCTTTTATACCCAACACAGCGCTTTCGCACATCCTCACCTGGCTCTAATTGCTATGACCCACCTCTCTGTTCCTGGCCGTGCGCGGGCTAACCTCTCCTATTACTTCCGGTTCAACCGGAAAGCCTGCATCTCGATAAGATGTTGTAAAACGCCGGTGCCATATTAGGATGTTTACAGGGCTACACGGCTACTGCATAATAAGTATATATAAACGGCAATGATCTTCGTAAATAAAGGGGCCATTGATAATGTGCAAATATTATTCATGTCTTACAAATCGAACCAATAAGAGAGAAAAATAAAAATAAACTCTCTTTCCTACATGTTGGGACGAACCGCTTGTTGAGCTTAACGCTCTAAATATTTCAGATATTTATTTTTTGCATTTTTTACAGGTCCTGTCCTCTTGCTTCCAGATCAGGCCCCATAAGAGTTCATGGCGAATGAGCTTATAACCTGATGTCTCTTATAGACCATAGAAGGATAAAAACATTTTTTTTTTTTAAATACACAATTAAAAACAAAAAACAAAAGAGGTACTTTACGCACCATCTCAGTAGTGAACAATATCGTAAAATAAGGATAAAATGATAAGTCTCAAACATCCTGCGTAGAAACTAGAATTTGGACTCACTCTCTATCAGAACTAACTCTCTATCAGAGCTCATTTGGAAAGAATGGAAGCCCAGACTATACTCAGAATTTATTCAGGCAATGAATGACATCCAATCCTCTCTAGAGTTAAGACCCTTGTTAACAGTATCCAGTCTGCATATGTACCATTGTTCTCTCATTTTTCTGAGCTTGTCCACATTACCGCCTCTCCTATTGTATTTAATTTTTCTAGTACAAACCACCAAAAATCTTCACACTTATGGTTGTACTGAATGAAGTGTGCTGTCAATGGTGCATTTTCCTTTTGTGTTCGTATGGCGGATTTGTGTTCTGTTAATCTAAACCGCAACTCCCGACCAGTCTCGCCCACGTAGCCTAGGCCACATGGGCAGACCAGAAGGTAGACTATGTTTTTAGTCCTGCAGTTTGTTAGATCTTTAGAAAAAAAGGTCAAGTCCCTATAGGAGACCTTTTTATCGACTCTGCATTGCTACACAGACTGAGCAGGAACCGCACTTATTGTTCCCTATTGCTTTAGTCTGGAATATCGTAGTTTGAATACTCTCTTCAGTATCTCTATATGTATGGACAAGAGCATTTCGGAGATTGGCATTCCGCTTAAATGCAAACAGAGGTTTCTCTAATGGCTTTTCCCTATCGCTGTTAATAATTTTCCAATTTCTATTTATTATATTTTTGATTTGATTGCTTACTGATGAGAATTTGCTTACAAACACTACTTTCTCTGTAGTCCTTTTCTTGTTGTTTTGTTTATTCATGTCCAGCATGGCTTCTCTATTATAAAATCTCGCCCTTTTGAAGGAGTTTTTAATCAGCTTTTTAGGATAACCCCTGTCGCCTAACTTTGCGCGCGCGCTGCATCGCCAACTCGGCTGAAGAAATGGCAAAAGACTTTGTTCCTTTCTATCTCGGCGTGGATGGCACTGTGCTAATCCTATGCTTAAATACTTTGATAGAAAAGCAGACATTTGAGGTGAGCAGATCTAGAGTGTCGCTTGTGTTGAGAGTGCTCTATACAGGAGCTGCGTTCCACCTAAACTTGAGAACTACCCAGAGTTCTCTGCTTCTTTTTTTGCATATATATATATATATATATATATATATATATATATATATATATATCTCTCTTCACTTACTCCACACAAAAGCCCTTCACTCTTGACACATGATTTCCAGGGCGAAATGAAGCACGGCACTACCAGGATCTGGCTTCCGAAGGGCTTTAATAATTTTCGTTGTTTCAGGAGGCCCCTTGCATTAGAAGCCTCTCAAGCAAAGTGCAGGAGGTGCATACAAAAACAGAAGTGTTGAGAGTGCTCTATACAGGAGCTGCGTTCCACCTAAACTTGAGAACTACCCAGAGTTCTCTGCTTCTTTTTTTGCATATATATATATATATATATATATATATATATATATATATATATATATATATATATGAAAAAACACAGTCCCAACTTCAAACTCGGTGAAGAACCACAGGTACAGACCACAACGTGCTGCTGGTAGAAATTTTCAGTGCAAGTTTATTCTGTGCAAATCGGCATGACGCGTTTCGGCCGTGTTGCCACGACCTTGATCACATATATATATGGTTGGATGGATAGATAGGTAGATAGATAGGAAAAAGCTAACAATTCTTTTGAAAGCTGTCACAGTTCATGCAGTTTAACCATTAAAAACGTACTGCTTCAGCTTCATAGCTTCATAGCAACATTTTAAAAAGAATAGCCCCAGAAAGAAATGAGACAAGAAAAACTATTCCAGGTCATCTACATCAGTAAATAAAGAGAAAAATAAGACAAGCCAAATACAAATTGAACAAAGCAATAAGACCTTCAGAGATGTTTGCAGAATAAAGTGCCCTGCCATGGCTACATTTTTTTGTAGTACTAAGTTACAAAGTGAGAATCACTTGATATTTCAATCTACTAAAAAAAAAATCCCAACTTTCAGTCTATCTATCCACATTCTAAAGATAAAATAATTTAATTATGCTTATGATTTAGAGGTTATTCAACTCACTTAACATTTGTCCACTGTGTGAAATTTCTAAGTGAAACAAGCATATTCTGCGAAAAATGCAAAATAACTATTAAAATATTTTAAAAATATTTTAGAAAACTAGTGATATGAAAACCAATCAAAACATATATTTAAAAATGCAAACAAACTGTTTGGCCAACCAAATGATAATGAGCATACAGCCCAAAGGAAAAAAGAATTAAAATATCTGATTTCAACCCCAGCAAAAAATATGAAAAAAGATAAATTGTAATAGAAACAAAGCAGAATTAAAACAAACTAAAACAGAATCCAGGGAAATCTAACCCGAAATCGCAGGACAAAATAGATTTAATTCAACTAATCCCCTCCCAACGCCCACAATTGGGCTAAAAGAATGAAACATCCTATTGCTAATTCCCTGGGTTGAACGATTCAAATATATCCACCTGGAATTAAATGCCCAACCAAACGAAAACCTTTTCACATATCTTTTATCTTTTAGAGGCTTCTCACTTCTATTGGGTCAACAGCCTTCTTATAAAACTCGTGTGAATGCTAACCCTGGGCAAAACACTACGCTACGCTCGCGTAGTTTGCGAAGTTTGCGCTACTTCGCACAACGCGAATTGCACGTAGCACAGTGCAAACACGCGTAGCGTAACGTAGCGTAGTGCAGCGGTCATTTTTTGCTTGCTCGCGGTCCTCAACGTCAAGTTGGCGACCGCGAGCAAGCAAAATGACATCCCGGCGAGACTTTTTCCTCGTTCGCGATCAGCAACATCAAGTTGCCGATCGCGAACGTGGAAAATAAACCTCCTGGCGAGATTCTCAACGCGGGGAGGTCAGGTTTCTCATTGCGAGTGGTCGCGTATGCTCGCTACCGCTCGCGATGAGAAACTACCAGTCCGCGTTGAGAAAGCTGCCGCTCGAGTAAAAATCTACTCGAGCGGCAGTAAAAGACAGCTCGCACTGTGCAAGATGCCGTTTTCAATGATTGCACAGTGCGGACAAGCATCCGGCACTGTGCAATCATTGCGAACAGTGCACTACGCAGTTCGCGTAGTGCTACGCGTAGCTCGCGTAGTGCAAACTGCACTTTGCGTAGCTTCGCGTAGCGCTACTTCGCGAACTACGCCCAGGCTTAGTGAATGCACACGCGTACACATACCACCAAATAGCGCAGATTACAGCCAATGTGACTACACACATTTTCACACAATTTATTTTCACTTAGTACAGTGGTACAAACATTACAGCAGCTTCAACTTTGTGTTTCACTGAGGCTGTACCTTTTGATGCAGTCCAGCTGCAGCTTATCTGTGATGATAGCGAGGCCAGATGCTTCATTAACTGGGCCTGCCTCACCATCATCCAGCTGCCTATTGTTTGTGACTCATGCTGGGAGAGAAGGAATGATGTACTTTGATAATGACATCACTCTGCAGACATGACAGTAACATGGTTATAAACACTGCAGATTAGTACAAAATTAATATAAATGGCACCACCAGCATTTAGAGTAAAATAAATGCAAAATGTTTAATTGTTGTAAAAGAAGGCAGCACTTAATTTGTAAAAGTAAGAGTGCTGGTGCCCAAAGCTCTGCTCAGAAGCCATGGTCGGTGCAATTAAACATTAGCACGCTAAATACCAAGGCTGCTAGTCTTAAATCCAGCTCATGACTCTTTAATCCACCATCAGACACTCCCTGCCCCTTTATCTTACTCTTGCAGGTTCCTGCTTTCTCCTTTTGTGACGGATTTCTGTCTTTCTGTTCCTCCGTCTTTCAGATATGTGTGTCTTTCCATTACTTACTCTCTGTAAATCTGATTTGGACAAATAATTGTCGGTCCCCAAAAATAAGTGCCGGTGGCCCCCACTGGCAACCACTGGTCCAAATTAAGGACTGAAAAAAACTGTTGCTGTACATGTCATGGAAACCTAACCCTGTATGGAGGCTAATGGCTATGGTTCACAGCCAAACAGAGTGGATAATCGAAACAGTGGTATCTGTCTGTGCTGAAAGAGTTTGCATTATATGTGCAAACTCTGTCATAACAGCTGTCTGGTTAGGATTTCTTCATGCAGACCCCGATGACTTCAAAGGGCACTTGAAGAACTGTGTCTGCAGTTAGTACTTCCCCACACTCATTTGTGCTTTCAGTCCCCGCTCAAAGCATAGATGACTCGAAAATAAAATGATCTTGCTCACTTAACACTGCTTAAACCACGATGATTGCAATATGAACTTTGACATTTGAAGTGTTGACCTCTAAGATTATAAATTCTCTGATTCTTCACACAAGACTGGCTTCACATTTATCATCTCACATACTCTTAGAGCCCCACTCTGTTCAACACCTATATGACTCCATTCGCCAGCATCATCTTCGCCCACAGAATCAATATCATATACCATGCTGATGAACCCCAGCTCATACTCTCCCTCTCCGACAGGACGCCAAACACCCAGACTAATTTCTCCTCCTGCATCACCAAATTCACCAGATGGATGAAAAACAACTGCTTCAAGTTCAACATGGACAAGACGGAAGTAGTAATCTTCAGCAAAGACACCTCGCTCTGGGACTCCTCCTGGGACCTGCTGATCTCGGACCCACACCCCTCCAGCAACCCACGCAAAGAACCTCGGAATAGTAATCAAAAAACAACTCACCATGACCACCCAGTGAATGCGGCCTCCATCTCTTGCTTGCACACATTCAAGATGCTCAAGAACATCTTCAAATGGCTCCTAACAACACTAACCAAACCATCACTTAAACCCTCATCACCAGCAAGCTAAACTAGGGCAGTGCACTATTTGTTGGAATCAAAGCTCAACTGAGACAATACAAAACTCTGTGGCCAGGCTCAACATCCCACATCGCACTTACATCACCGCACCTCAAAGAGTTCCACTGACTTCCAAATGAACACACTTCAAACTCCTCACACACACAACCAAAGCCTTACACAACATTGACCCCATGTACCTCAATACCCATTTAAACTTCCACAAACCTACCATACACTTCCACTCAGCAGGACTCATTTCCCTCAAACAGAGAATCAGATTGACAGATTCCACGGTTGTGCCTTCTCCTATCTCACTCCTTAATCCTGGAACGACCTGCCCCTACACATTAGAGTCTCCTCCTCAGCTCTTGAATTCTGTAAGAAACCGGAGACCTGGCTCTACACCTAAACCTGGCTCGGCCCACACAGCTCTTGCTTCAACGCCAGGATACACTTCCAAGTGAGTTGTGCACCATTATATAAATACATATAACATAGCATAATATAACATAACAACATAACATGACATAACACAGCATAACATCCAGGTAATAAGCATCCCAGGGCCTAGAGTCATTCCACCCAGTTAGAATTAGATGAATCGTTGATCAGGCCTAGTAGATCTCATTCAAGACTAAATTGTTTTCACAAGCATTGCATCGCTGAACTCTTGATATCCTTTTAAGATCTTCAGATGTTTAAATGAACGGCATAAAGATCAATGGTAGAGAGATTGATGTGCGCATGGATCGAAATGCATATTCATCAATTTAATTTCTAAGAACATTCCTATTTGTTTTGCATTTTTCCTAGTAAATCATTTTAGTAAGTGTATGCTTTAGAGCTGTCCCACCAGCCTCTCAACAGTATATATTTGTTAATCTTACTAAGTTTGGTTTTTAAGATGGCATTCCTGTGGTCATTCAGTTTATATGAATGGATATACTGTTTTTAATAAAAGTCATTTCTATAAAAAAGTCTTCAGATGTTTAAAGTTAGCCGCTAAAACCTGTTTGCCACCCAGCTAAACTAGGTACAAAAAATCTGGGGACAGGTTAGTCATCCGGAGCAGGGCTGTTGGTAATGGAAAAACCCTGAAACTAGTACCTCAAAGCCTGTTTCCTCTCTTTCGCCTGAAATTGACCCGGAATCGTCAGTATACTTCTCATCTGTGCCTGAGGGTTAGTGAGGGGCCTGAAACCAGAAAACTCAGCATACACCGCGGCTGGTGAAGGACCGTTATGACCTAAGCAAGACTTTTCCATCATGTCAATGTCGGCTGCTTGCATATCATCAACATCGTGGAGCACGGTGGCAGCCATGTTCCTCCTAGAGAACCGCTCACGGCTGTAATAATCTTTTTGTGTCCTTCAAGGGGAGAGGATGTGGTCTGACGGCTAGATTGCCGACTTTGGAGCTAGGAAACCAAGGTTCGAGGTCGCGTCCACATCCTGTGATTCTGGGCAAATCACTTAATCTCCCCGTGCCTACCCAAAAAAATGAATGTGTCCTTGTGTAACGTAACCGGTGCTCGTGTAAAGCACTCCAATACCTTCGGGTCGAGTTCGTGCTATATAAATCTGCATTAAAAAAAAAAAGGTGCTCAAAGACAGCTCCCTGCGCCATGATGAGCTTTACAAATACAATGCAAATATCTAAAATGCCAAGAAAGATAGTCATCTTTGCTCCCTTTTTATACAAAAACTGATAAAAAACTGAGCGCTTCCGCTTCTATTTATAGCTTTCATTTTCCAATCAATGCGAAAAAATGAGTTTTTTTCCGCATAATTTCAGGACATATATGATGCTGAATGTCCCTCGTTTTGGGTAAAGCTGAACACCAAGAATATATTTATTTGAGATTCATTGTGCGTGTTTTATCTGTAAATGTATGCCCTGTAATATTTTACAATTTTAGCTGGCAATTAAAGGAATCTTTTTAAATCATGGAATATTCTGCAATGCAGCAGAGTGTTGATCCATCAGTGCTCTCAAAATTCTAGAACCTCCTTATGGCTAATGCCTAAAATCAGCTCTTGATTTATACTTTGATGTATTACACTGCTCTCCCTTACCTAGACAGCAGAGGAGTGTGCTCAGGGTCACCTTGGGTGTACCAGAGGAAATGGCTGCTATCATATTGCAGCATAAAAACGGCACCTCATTAAAATGCATCAAGCTTAATGTTAAGCAGTTGAAACATACCATAAAATGTCGATTTCACGGTTAAATTTAACTGCATCCGATTCCATTTTTATTCACATGCTTTGCATTCTAAGATGTACGTTTCCACGCATTTGGCACCAGTCCCTGGTAAATGTTTTGTTTGCACTCGCCTGCATGACATTTCCTTTTAGAAAGGAGCAGACCCACTTTGAATTCAGTGAGAGATCTCTTTACTTCAGCCATTTTCTTTGATGGATGGCTCCATCATTCCCACTCTGGAAAACAGGACCTTCTCCTAATCCTAATCCATTTAAGGCCATGGCCCCTGCTCCTGCCATTGTGCCTGCCATGTCGCACACATCCACGGCTTTAAATTGTTTCAAGTGGTACATGGAGTAAGCACTGGGAGAAAAAGAAATCATGCAAAGGAAACAGACCAAATTAGTGCACAGTGGCATCCAATCAGAACTAACTTCCTTCCTTACCTCCCTCCCTGTCCCCTCTCCCGCTATTTTTTATTTCTCCTCTCTCTTTCCTCCATTTTTTATTTTTCATTCGTGTCTTTGCTTTTTCTTTCTTTTCCTTCCTTCCTTCCTTCCTTCCTTCCTTCCTTCCTTCCTTCCTTCCTTCCTTCCCTTCCTTCCTTCCTTCCTTCCTTCCCTGTTTATAGACAATCTTGTACTGTTTCCTTAACTCATCTCTTATCTCTCCCATTTTGGATCTGCCTAGAGATAATTTTAGCAGTGTCAGAACTCATATTATCACCAACAAATGTTTCAAATGAAGCATTGAGAGAGGGAGCTGTTAGCTCAACCCCTAACTTGTTCATTTTCTCTAAAGACATCTGATTGTTCAGAAGCTGTGTTATCCCACCTATTAAGTAATTTAAGTGATCATACATGATAGCAACACTGTTAACACAGACCCTATGTCCAATACAGTATATTTGGGATTTGAATGGTGTAACTCGGTGACAAACACAGTAGGAAGATGTTTTACATTATAAACTCTCTGACAAATAAATCAGGAAGGTGTTTTACTTTGTGAACTTTCTGAGAAATGCAGTAGAGAGGTATTTTACAGGAGGAACTCCGGCAAATAAAATAGAAGGGGTTTTGGATTATGAACTCTGTGATAAATGCATAGAAAGAGGCTTTACATTGTTTAACCCCTTTACCGCGGCCGAAATTCCGCCGCGGTGCGGCGGCTTTGAAGAGTGGGCGGAGCCGCGTCGGCCAACGGACGTACGCAGCACTACGGAGGTAGTGCTCGCGACGGCCGTTGCCCGACAGAAGCAGCGAACGGATTAAGGTTGTAAAGAATTACCACACATGCCATTACCATGTATGCCTTGACCACGTGCTTCATGTACAACGCGTGGCGTTACATCATGGATGTTACAGGGACGTTATAGTTAGGCTCAGATTTCAGTAGTTATAGTTACCTGAGCTTACTATAACTTATGCCCCCACAAAGCACTGCTTATGACCTCACATATTACATCAGTCATGACCTGTTCAATGACATCACTGATGACATCTCAAATGACAACACTGGTGACATCATCCAGTAAATGTAAGTGTTTTCTAAAATGTTCTGCGGGTTAAAGATATATACTAAGATACTACAAAAGTTAAATGAGTATAGTTTATGTACTACTAATGAGTGATACTATTTGTAACAATATTATGGGAGTGGCTTTGTGACTGTGTGTATCCATGTGTGAGTAGGTGTGAGTGGCTCTATGGGTGTGTGAGTGGTTGAATGGGTGAGTGAGTGGCTGTATGGGTGAGGGAGTGACAGTGTATGTGGCTGTGTGGGTTAGTGAGTGGGTGTGATAGTAGTGTATGGGTGAGTGAGTGGGTATGTGAGAGTCTGTATAGGTGAGTGATGGGGTGTGTGAGTGGCTTTATGGGTGAGTGAGTGGGTGCATAAGTGTTATATGGGTGAGTGAGTCAGTGTGTGAGTGACTGTATGCGTGAGTAAATGAATGTGAGAGTAGCTGTATGGGTGAGTTTGTGCTTGTGTCTGACTGTATAGGTGAATGAATACACGTGTTAGTGTCTGTATAAGTAAGTGAGTGGGGGTGTGAGTAGCTCTATGTGTGAGTGAGTGACTGTATGGGTGAGTGAGTAGATGTGCAAGTAGCTGTATGGGTAACTGACTCAGTATGTGAGTGGCTATATAGGTGTATGAGTGGGTATGTTAGTGTCTGTATGTCTGTATGACTGGATGTATGAGTGGCTGTATTGGTGAGTGAGTGGGTGCATGAGTGGCTGTAAGAGTGAGTTAGTAGTTGTGTGAGTGGCTTTATGAGTTAGTGGATATGTGAGTGGCTTTATAGATCAGTCAGTGCGTGTGTGAATACTTGTATGGGCCTGTGAATGGGTATGTGAGTGGTTATGTGGGAGTGGCTGTCAGAGAGGTTATATGGGGTTGTGAGTGGGTGTGTGAGTGGTTCTGTGGATGATGTCATTTGTGATGTCATTTGAGATGTCATCAGTGATATCACTGACCATGTCATGAGTGATGTAATATGTGAGGTCATTAGCAGTGCATTGCGGGGCATGAATTATAGTTAGCTCAGGTAACTATAACTGCTGAATTTCACTGGTTTTGTATGAGTCCCTGCAACCTTTGTTTTATTCAGTGAATTTCTATGTTTTTAAAATTTTTATTTCCTGACTGTAACCTGTAAACGTTGAGGATGGGTGTGTGAGTGGCTGTATATGTCAGTGAGTGGGTGAATGAGTGGCTGTATGGATGTGTGAGTGGCTGTATGGGTCTGTGAGTAGTTGCATGAGTGTCTGAGTGTGTCTGTGAGTGGGTGTGTGAGTGCCTGAGTGGGTCTGTGAGTGGGTGCATGAGTATCTGAGTGGGTCTGTGAGTGGGTAAATGAGTCTCTAAGTAGGACTATGACTTTGTGAATAAGTGTCTGAGTGAGTCTTTGAGTGGGTACATGAGTCTCTGAGTGGGTCTGTGAGTGGGTGTGTGAGTCTCTCAGTGGGTCTATAACTATGTGCATGAGTGTCTGAGTGTGTCAGTGAGTATGTGCATGAGTCTCTGAGTAGGTCTGTGAGTGGCTGCATGAGTGTCTTCATTGTTCTGTGAGTATGTGCGTGAGTGTCTGAGTGAGTCTGTGAGTGGGTCTATGAGTCTCTGAGTGGGTCTATGAGTAGGTGTATACGTGTCTGAGTGGGTCTGTGAGTGGGTGCATGAGTGTCTGTGGGTGGGTGCATGAGTCTCTGAGTGGGTATGTGAGTGGGTGTGTGAGTCTCTGAGTGGATCTGTCAGTGGATACGTTAGTGTCTGTGTGAGTCTGTGAATGGGTGCGTGAGTCTCTGAGTGGATCTGTGAGTGGGTGCGTGAGACTCTACATGGGTGTGTGAGTGTCTGAGTTGGTCTGTGAGTAGATGCATGAGTCTCTGAGTGAGTTTGTGAGTATGTGAGTGGATCTGTGAGTGGTGCATGAGTCTCTGAGTGTATCTGTGAGTAGGTGTGTGAGTCTCTGAGTAGATCTGTCAGTGGATACATTAGTGTCTGTGTGAGTCTGTGAATGGGTATGTGAGTCTCTGAGTGAGTCTGTGAGTGGGTGTGTGAGTCTCTAGGTGGGTGTTAGTGTCTGAGTGGGTCTTTGAGTAGATGCCCGAGTCTCCGAGTGAGTTTGTGAGTGGGTCTGTGAGTGGTGCACGAGTCTCTGAGTGTATCTGTGAGTAGGTGTGTGAGTCTCTGAGTGGATATATCAGAGGATACCTTAGTGTCTTTGTGGGTCTGTGTGTGTGTGCATGAGTCTCATAGTAGCTCTGTGAGTGAGTGCATGAGTCTCTGAGTGGGTCTGTGAGTGGGTGTGTGAGTGTATGAGTGGGTCTGTGAGTGAGTTTGTGAGTCTCTGACTGAGTCTGTGAGTGGGTGTGTGAGTCTCTTAGTGGGTTTGTGAGTGGGTGCATGAGTACCTGTTTGGGTTTGTGAGTGAGTACATGAGTGTATGAGTGGGTCTGTGAGCAGGTGTATGTCTCTGAGTGGGTCTGTGACTGTGTGCATGAGTGTCTGAGTGGGTCTGTGAGTAGGTGCATGAGTCTCTGAGTGTGTCTGAGGGGGTGTGTAACTGTTTGAGTGGGTCTGTGAGTGGACGCATGAGTGTCTGAGTGTGACAGTGAGTGTGTGCGTGAGTCTCTGAGTGGATCTGTGAGTGGGTATACAAGTGTCTGAGTGAGTCTTTGAGTGAGTACATGAGTCTCTGAGTGGGTCTGCCAGTAGGTGCATGACTCGCTGAGTGGGTCTGTCAGTGGATACGTGTCTGTGTGGGTCTGTGAGTGGGTGCATAAGTCTTTGAATGGGTCTGTGAGTGGGTCTGTGAGCAGCTGCATGAGTGTCTATATTGTTCTATGAGTAGGTGTGTGAGTGTCTGAGTGGGTCTGAGAGTGGGTGCATGAGTCTCTGAGTGGGTCTATGAGTGGGTATAATAGTGTCTGAGGGGGTCTGTGAGTGGGTGTGTGAGTGTCTGTGAGTGGGTGCATGAGACCCTGAGTGGGTCTGTGAGTGGATGTGTGAGTCTCTGAGTGGATCTGTCAGTGGATACAGTAGTGTCTGTGTGAGTCTGTGAATGGGTAAGTGAGCCTCTGAGTGGGTCTGTGAGTGGGTGCATGAGTCTGTATGTGGGTGTGTGAGTGTCTGAGTGGGGCTCTGAGTGGATGTGTGAGTCTCTGAGTGAGTTTGTGAGTGTGTGAGTGGGTCGGTGAGTGGAGCATGAGTCTCTGAGTGTATCTGTGTGTGGATATGTCAGTAGATACCTTAGTGTCTGTGTGGGTCTGTGTGTGTGCATGAGTCTCATAGTAGCTCTATGAGTGCATGAGTCTCTGAGTGGGTCGGTGAGTGGGTGCATGAGTGTATGAATGGGTCTGTGAGTGAGTGTGTGAGTATCTGAGTGGGTATGTGAGTGGGTACATGAGTGTATGAGTGAGTCTATGAGTGGGTGTTTGTGTCTCTGAGTGGGTCTGTGACTGTGTGCACGAGTGTCTGAGTGGGTCTGTGAGTAGGTGCGTGAGTCTCTGAGTAGGTCTGTGAGTGGGTGTGTGACTGTCTGAGTGGGTCTGTGAGTGGATGCATGAGTGTCTGAGTGTGTCAGTGAGTGTGTGCATGAGTCTCTGAGTGGATCTGTGAGTGGGTATACAAGTGTCTGAGTGAGTGTTTGAGTGGGTACATGAGTCTCTGAGTGGGTCTGCCAGTAGGCGCATGACTCGCTGAGTGGGTCTATCAGTGGATATGTTTCTGTGTCGTTCTGTGAGTGGCTGCATAAGTCTTTGAATGGGTCTGTGAGTGGGTGTGTGAGTCTCTGAGTGAGTATGTGAGTGCATGAGTGTCTTCATTGTTCTATGAGTAGGTGTGTGAGTGTCTGTGAGTGGGTGCATGAGTCTCTGAGTGGGTCTGTGAGTGTGTGTGAGTGTCTGTGAGTGGGTGCATGAGTCCCTGAGTGGGACTGTGAGTGGATGTGTGAGTCTCTGAGTGGATCTGTCAGTAGATACAGTAGTGTCTGTGTGAGTCTGTGAATGGGTATGTGAGTCTCTGAGTGGGTCTATGAGTGGGTGCATGAGTCTGTATGTGGGTGTGTGAGGGTCTGAGTGGGGCTCTGAGTGGATGTGTGAGTCTCTGAGTGAGTATGTGAGTGTGTGAGTGGGTCTGTGAGTGGATCATGAGTCTCTGAGTGTATCTGTGAGTGGGTGTGTGAGTCTCTGAGTGGATATGTCAGTGGATACCTTAGTGTCTGTGTGGGTCTGTATGTGTGTGCATGAGTCTCATAGTAGCTCTATGAGTGCATGAGTCTCTGAGTGGGTCTGTGAGTGGCTGCATGAGTGTCTTCATTGTTCTATGAGAGGGTGTGTGAGTATCTGAGTGGGTATGTGAGTGGGTACATGAGTGTATGAGTGAGTCTGTGAGTGTGTGTGTGTCTCTGAGTGGGTCTGTGACTGTGTGCATGAGTGTCTGAGTGGGTCTGTGAGTGGGTGTGTGAGTCTCTTAGTGGGTCTGTGAGTGGGTGTGTGACTGTCGGAGTGGGTCTGTGAGTGGATTCATGAGTGTCTGAGTCTATCAGTGAGTATGTTCATGAGTCTGAGTGGATATGTGAGTGAATGTACGAGTGTCTGAGTGAGTCTTTGAGTGGGTACATGAGTCTATGAGTGGGTCTGCCAGTGGGCGCATGACTCACTGAGTGGGTCTGTCAGTGGATGCGTGTCTTGAGTGGGTCTGTGAATGGCTGCATGAGTGTCTTCATTGTTCTATGAGAGGGTGTATGAGTGTCTGAGTGGGTCTGTGAGTGGGTGCATGAGTCTCTGAGTAGGTCTATGAGTGGGTGTATAAGTGTCTGAGTGGGTCTGTGAGTGGGGGCATGAGTGCCTGCAAGTGGGTGCATGAGTCTCTGAGTGGGTCTGTGAGTAGGTGTGTGAGTCTCTGAGTGGATCTGTCAGTGGATACGTTAGTGTCTGTGTGAGTCTGTGAATAGGTACGTGAGTCTCTGAGTGGGTCTGTGAGTGGGTGTGTGAGTCTCTATGTGGGTGTGTGAGTGGGTCTGTGAGTGGATGCGTGAGTCTCTGAGTGAGTTTGTGAGTGTGTGAGTTGGTCTGTGAGTGGTGAATGAGTCTCTGAGTGTATCTGTGAGTGGGTGTGTGAGTCTCTGAGTGGATATGTCAGTGGATACCTTAGTGTCTGTGTGGGTCTGTGTGTGTGTGCATGAGTCTCATAGTAGCTCTGTGAGTGAGTACATGAGTCTCTGAGTGGGTCTGTGAGTGGGTGTGTGAGTGTATGAGTGGGCCTGTGAGTGAGTGTGTGAGTCTCTGACTGAGTCTATGAATGGGTGTGTGAGTCTCTGAGTGGGTTTTTGAGTGGGTGCATGAGTATCTGAGTGGGTCTGTGAGTGGGTACATGAGTGTATGACTGGGTGTGTGAGTCTCTGAGTGGGTCTTTGACTGTGTGGATGAGTGTCTGAGTGGGTCTGTGAGTAGGTGCATGAGTCTCTGAGTGGGTGTGTGACTGTCTAAGTGGGTCTGTGAGCAGATGTATGAGTGTCTGAGTATGTCAGTGAGTGTGTGTGTGTGAGTCTCTGAGTGGATCTGTGAGTGTGTGTACAAGTGTCTGAGTGAATCTGTGAGTGGGTACATGAGTCTCTGAGTGGTTCTGCCAGTGGGTGCATGACTCTGAGTGGGTCTGTCAGTGGATACATGTCTGAGTGGGTCTGTAAGTGGGTGCATGAGTCTCTGAGTGGATATATGAGAGGCTGTGTGAGTGTTTGAGTGGGTCTGTGAGTGGTTAAATGACTCTGTGAGTAGGTGAGTGAGTGTCTTAGAGGGTTTGTGAGTCGGTGTGTGAGTCTCTGAATGAGTCTGTGAGTGGGTGCATGAGTGTCTTCATTGTTCTATGAGTGGGTGCATGAGTGTTTGAGTGGGTCTGTGAGTGGGTGTGTGAGTTTCTGTGAGTGGGTGCATGAGTCTCTGAGTGGATCTGTGAGTGGTTGTGTGAGTCTGAGTGGATCTGTCAGTGGATATGTTAGTGTCTGTGTGAGTCTGTGAATGGGTATGTGAGTCTCTGAGTGGGTCTGTGAGTGGGTACGTAAGTCTCTATGTGGGTGTGTGAGTGTCTGAGTGGGTCTGTGAGTGGATGTGTGAGTCTCTGAGTGAGTTTGTGAGTGTGTGAGTGTGTGAGTCGGTCTGTGAGTGGTGCATGAGTCTGAGTATATCTGTGAGTGGATGTGTGAGTCTCTGAGTGGATATGTCAGTGGATACCTTAGTGTCTGTGTGGGTCTGTGTGTGTGTGTGTGTATGAGTAGGTCTGTGAGTGAGTGTGTGAGTCTCTGACTGACTCTGTGAGTGTATGTGTATCTCTGAGTGTGTTTGTGAGTGGGTGCATGAGTATCTGGGTGGGTCTGTAAGTGGATATGTGTCTGAGTGGGTCTGTGAGTGGGTGCATGAGTCTCTGAGTGGATATGTGAGAGAGTTAGTGAGTGTCTGAGTGGGTCTGTGAGTAGTTAAATGAGTCTGTGAGTGGGTGAGTGAGTGTCTGAGTGGGTCTGTGAATGTGTGTGTGTTTCTCAATGGATATATGAATGGGTGGATGAGTCTCTGAATGATTTTGTGAGTGGGTGCATGAGTGTCTGAATGGGTCTGTGAGTGGGTCCTTGAGTGTCAAGTGGGTCTCTGAGTGGGTGCATGAGTGCCTGAGTGGGTCTGTGAGTGACTGCGTAAGTCTCTGAATGGGTATGTAAGTGGGTGCATGAGTGTCAGAGTAGTTCAGTGAGTGTGTGTTTGAGACTGAGTGGGTCTGTGAGTGGGTGCATGAGTGTCTGATTGAGTCTGTGAGTAGTTGGAAGAGTCTCTGAGTAGCTCTGTGAGTGGATGCATCCATGTCTGATTGGGTCTGTGAGTGGGTGCATAAGTCTCTGAATGGATATATAAGTGGGTACCTGAGTGCCTGAGTGGGTCTATGAGTGAGTGTGATGTATTTTTTTTGGTGAGCTTCATAAATTCATGACAACGTTACACATTACACAACACATCTGTGAATATTACAGAAGGGAATAAAAACTGTATTTTGACATTTTGAATGCATAAGTTGTCACACAAACACCTCTATATTCCAGCCATGGGGTCAGGGTACCTCTATCCCAACCCCTACACCATATTTGTTTTTCATTTTTAGCCCCGAGGACACTGTGTCCCGTTGCTTAACATGGCAGCTGCAACTTTTTGCTCAGGTTGCAGCCAGCCAATCATGGCATTCATATTGGAGGGTGCATTCACGATTTGTCGTGAAGTAGTCATCAATTAGTCGCGACCCTAGATATACAAATTTAGATTTCCTTTAATATCTCAGAAACTACTGAACGGTTTTACACCAAATAACAAAAAGTGTGCCTTCTAGACCAAGAGCTACCTTTCTGCCAAAGTTGTTGTAATTCCATCCACCGGTTCAGAAAATGCACTTTTTTTTACCCCCCTTTTTCTTGACCCCCGCTTGATGGATCACCCTGAAACTTTCCATGCACAACTAGAATCACTTTCACATTTCATGAAGATCCGTCAAAGGCGCCAAAGATATAGCCAAGTCAAAAATGCTTTTCCTATAGAAACTAAGTCCTAACTTTAACTACCTACTTATATAGTAGTGTATACATATACTCTGGGTAGATCTCAAGTTTAGGTGGAAAGCAGCTCCAGTATAGAGCTCTCTCAACACCACCAACACTCTAAATTTGCTCACCTCAAATGTCTTCCTTTCTATCAAAGTCTTTAAGCGTAGGATTAGCACAGTGCCATCCACGCCAAGATAGAAAGGGACAAAGTATTTTGCCATTTCTACAGCAAAGTCTTTAAGCATAGGATTAGCACAGTGCTATCCATGCCGAGCTGTAAAATGGCCAAAGCCTTTTACCACACCAGGCACAGTATTACAGCTTTGGATTGGTAAAATACATCCAAGCCAACCTGAAATGAATAAAAGCAACCCCTTACAAGTGTTTTGCTCTCATTAGAGCCATTTCTACAGCAAAGTCTTTAAGCATAGGATTAGCACAGTGCTATCCATGGCGAGATGTAAAATGGCCAAAGCCTGGACAAAGCTGTACCTCTCTGAAGAGCTCTAATGAGAGCAAAATACATGTCAGGGGTTGCTTTTATTAATTTCAGGATGGCTTGGATGGTATTTTACCAATCCAAAGCTGTAATACTGTGCCTGGAGTGGTAAAAGGCTTTGGCCATTGCTAATCCTACGCTTAAAGACTTTGATAGAAAAGCAGACATTTGAGGTGAGCAAATTTAGAGTGTCGCTGGTGTTGAGAGTGCTCTATTCTGGAGCTGCTTTCCACCTAAACTTGAGAATTACCCAGAGTTCTCTGCTTCTTTTTTTGCATATATATATATATATATGTATATATATATATATATATATATCATGTGATCAAGGCTCCTAGAGAGCTGAAACGCGTAATGGCGACTGTGCTGAAATAAACTTTTAAAGCACATACCGTGGTCCGTATCCGTTCCTTTCCTTTGGAGAACCTGGCGAGACGGAGTCTTGAGGATATAACTAGCCGAAGAGTCTCTTCCACGGCAGCAACGGACCCCCTTTCCGCAACGGGACAAAGCACAGGAGGAGACAGTGGCCCCGGGGAAAACCGGAAGCCCAACGTAAAATATATATATATATATATATATATATCAGTAAGTAGTTATAGTTAGAACCATGCTCCCATAGAAAATGCATTTTTTGACTTGTCTATAACTTTGGCCTGTTTGACGAATCGCCACGAAATTTTACAAAAAAAGTGTCAAGTTAGGCCTTGTTGTGCATGGGAAGTTTTGGGGCGATCTGTCAAGCGGGGCCGAGAAAAAGGGGGGTTAAAAAAAGTGTGTTTTACCATGTTAATTCCCATAGACTCTTTAGATACGCCTGCAGGCCAAACCGCTGGATGGAAATCACACCAAATTTGGCAGAATGCTAGCTTTTGATTCGCAGATTGCGCTTTTTGTTCAATCAATCAATCAAGTTTCTTGTAAAGCGCGACTACTCACCCGTTAGGGTCTCAAGGTGCTGAGTGGGGGGTTGAGTCTGCGGTTCAGTCGAGGAGCCAGGTCTTGAGATTCTTCATGAATTGCGGCAGCGATGGGGATTGCCTGAGGTGCAGAGGCAAGGAGTTCCAGGTCTTTGCAGCGAAGTAGGAGAAGGATCTTCCTCCAGCCGTGGTCTTGTGGATCTGTGGGATAGTGGCCAGAGCCAGTTGGGCAGAGTGGAGAAGTCTGGTGTGAGTGTAGAAGGAGAGGCGGTGGTTGAGGTATGCAAGTCCAGCATTGTAGAGGGCTTTGTAGGCGTTTGTGAGGATCTTGAAGGTAATTCTTCTGTTGATAGGAAGCCAGTGAAGGTTTCTCATGTGGTCAGTGATGTGGCTGCGGCATGGGATGTTCATGATGAGTCTGGCAGAGGCGTTTTGGATGTTCTGCAGTTTCTTTAGGAGTTTCTGGGTGGTGCCGGCTTAGAGTGTGTTGCCGTAGTCAAGTCTGCTGCTGACGAGCGCATGGGTGACCATTTTCCTGGACTCGATGGGATCCACTTGAAGTTCTTAAGAAGCAGGCAGAGAGTATGGAAGCAGGGGGATGAGACGGTGTTGATTTGGCGGTTCATTGAGAGCGTGGAGTCCAGGATGATGCCAAGGTTATTGTTATTTGGTGTAACTCCGTTCAGTAGTTGGCGGGATATTAAAGGAAATCCAAATTTGTATATCTACGACCTCAAATAATTTGCGAATAATGATGATCTCATGCAGAGATCTGCAGAGCTCTGATTTGCTGCCAACACTTGAACCAGGAAGTGTTGGCAGCCATCTTGGGACTCGGTTACAGCATAGTCCCAAAAAAACTTGAACAAAATAAAATGAAGCAGGTCGCCAATACCCTAACCCCCTAGCCTTGGTCCTGGGGTCCTAGAGGGACCCCACCAGGGCAATAAAGCATTATTTTAACTTTTGCCATGAAAGCATAAAAATTTGTAAATTAAAAGCAAAAAAAATAAGCGTGGGCTCCTGCGCTTGTTTGAAAAGGGTCCCCAGGTGGGCCAGGTCCCAAGGCATTTTATAAGAAATGGAGGGGGCGCATGGGGCACCTCTCATGAAGCTCTTTGAGCCCTGGGGACCACCACCTCCCTGGGGGTTTATTATACAAAATGGAGGGGGGCCACATGGAGCCCCTCCTGGGCTTCCCAGAAGCCCTGTGAAGTACCACCTCCCTGGGGCTTTGTTTTTAGTAATGGAGAGGGCCCTCGTGGACCCCCCTCCTGGGCTTCTAGAAGCACCACTTCCCTGGGGCAATATAAAGAATTTACGGGGGCCGCATGGCCCCCCCGGACCTTAGGTACTACCACCTCCTCGGGTCGTAAAAAATAAATAATACTGGGAGGGTGCCACGCGGCCCCCCTCCTGGAGCCATATATGGGCCTGGGGACCGCCGACCCCCAGGGTCGGCACCTGCCATTTCCTAGGGTGCCCACCCCCGGGACATAGCTGTTTGATCTGACTTGGCAGGAACTTCGACAGCTCCCATCAAGTCACTTCAAACACAAACTCTGCTCTCAGCAAGCAGGAGCTGTGAAGTGATCTTATTCCCATGACACATCTGAATTAAAAAACAGTCTAATTGAGCATGTGTCCCTGAAGCGGGTGTATAACATGAGTATTTGTTTTCTTGGGGGTGGTGTGCAAGCCATATATCTATCAGATCCAATCCAGTAAACATTTCCTTAAGGGCACCCGTCAAAGCTAGTTTAGTACCCTTTCTTCAGTCTATCTAGTACACCGTCCAGAACACAGTTAAGGTCCCCCGCCAGCACTAGCCCTGCCAGTATATACTTTGCTGTGGCTCCTAAAAAGGACCCAAAAAAGCCACCATTATCAGTGTTTGGGGCATATACGTTGATAAGCCATATAACCTGTGCATCTAAGCCTCCAAAGAGTGCTTTATATCTAAGCTCTGAGTCAATTGCCACTTCCTTGATTTTGAACCAGACCCCACGGGCCACTCATATAGTCTTCCCACACATGAGTCTCCTACAGCATTGCTATTCTGATGCCATGCCTTTTAAGGCACTGAGGGCTTTATTCACAAAGGTAAACGTACACTTTTGTGTAAGTTTATGATTGTTCGCTATTCACAAAGGTATTTTATGAATAATATCTTTATGAGTGCATAGCAAACAATCGTAAGCTTGCACAAAAGTGTAAGCTTACCTTTGTGAATCAGGCCCACTATGTCTTATGGCAGGCATATTTGGACCTCAAACATTTGTTCGTTATTGACAGCTTACCACTGAGTTTCCATGTCTCTTTCCTAACCAGGGCTCTCCAAACCTAGTTCTCAAGTCATGCAAGACATGTTTAGTGCAGATACCATGATTAGTTACAAAACTAATGTAACATAATCCCACAATAAAACCTTCCCACCCCAAGGCAATGCTACCATGTGGCTAGGAAGCCACAACAAAGTTAACTTTCACTGCCTCAAACACTCTCAACCAAAACCCAACAATACCCCCTGCATATTCACGGTGGAGGGCTCCCACTCCAGTCTGAGTCTCACTGCCCAATCAAGGGGATATGTGCTTTCCCAAAATGTGGGGTCCTCCACAACTACAGGCACAAATACATGCATACCCCCAATGTGATGTGCAAATCTTTTGAAATAAGGCAACAATCTTTATATAGTTAGTCTGATATACTGGAGAGAGCCCTTATCATAATACACTGTATCCTAGACTCCTCAAAACTAGCTTGCTTGACAATCTCCTCGGGGACATTACTATACCAGCATATGCTGATAGAATTTCAGGGTCTGTTTCCAATATGCATTTCCTTCTGCAATCCTACATATATGCTGCATAGATCTAGCCCTTAGAGTTCTCCTTGGATGTATCACTTGGGGAATCTTTAATTTCTTGTCTCTGTGTGAAAGTATCCCTTTGTTTAGATTCAAACGCATTGCAAAGCAGGGTCCACTATCTGACCAGTCTCTTAATTTTTTCTCCTGCTACCTGCTGTTGGCGCGCTGCGCCACAACCTGACCAATCTGTGCTGTGTTCCAGCGATCATTGGTCTCTCTTTCCACTCATTAACAAGCCTTGTCAGGGGAGGTGAAAAGTGCACTTTCCCATCATGTTGCATCTTCAACTTCCCTAGGAACATTAAACTGTATTTGACGTTCATTTCTCTCAGTTTCTTCTTTATCATCCAAAAAGTTATTTAGTAGATCCTGTACTTTCCTGGTGTAGTCTGTTGCAGTAAAGGTTCCATAGGAAAAGTGTTTTTGTTTTGACAATAACTTTGGCACCGCTTGACGATTCTTCACGAAATGTTCAAATAACTTCCCCTTTTTGGTTCAGCTGCTGTGTGGAAAATTTCGGGGTGATCCGTCAAGCGGACCGAGAAATAAGGGGGGTCCCAAAACACATTTTCCCAATGTTATGTCAATGGGGATTTTTCTTTTTTTGAACACGACTACAGCCCAAACTGCTGAACGGAATTACACCAAATTTGGCAGAAAGCTAGATGTTGGTCCAGAAAGCATGTTTTTTGTGATTTGGTGTAGTCCGTTCAGTAGTTTCAGAGAGATCAAAGTTTAAAACAATTTAGATATCTGGGAGCCCAACAGCGTACCGAAACCCTATTGAAATTTGATTGGCTGCCAACACTTCAATCACTGGGAGGCCGCGTGACCCCCTGCAGCCCCAGGACCACCACCTCCCTGGGGCTAAAACAAAGAAAGGAGGAGGAGGGGCGCACAGCCCCCTCCTGGAGCCATAGATGGCCCTGGTGACCACTACACCCCAGGGTCGGCTCCAGCAATGTCCCGGGGTGCCCACCCTCAGGACATTGCAGTTTGCTATGGCTTGGCGGGTGCCCCGCTCCAGCCAAGCCACAGCAAACACTCCGCTTTCAGCAAGAAAGCGGAGTGTTTGCTCCGCTTTCAGCAAACACTCCGCTTTCAGCAGAAAATGCTCTCGCTTGCTGAAAGCGGAGCATGTCTGTTTCCCTGTACATTGATAAGCGAGCAGGGAAACAGACAAATTGCTTTGAGATCCAGGGAGCTGCATGTTAGCAGCTCCCTGGGTCTCAAAGCAATGCCGGCTTGCGCAGGAGGAGGCAAGCCAGCAGGGACCACGGGGACCTTCAGGCTCCCCCGCGGTCCCCAATGTTTAAAAAGTGGGTGCCCTGGGTGGGACCAGGACACCCACACTACAGGTTTGGCCCTGGGGATGGGGTCCCCGAGCCCAAATTGGCCCGGGAGGGGAGCCGTGCGGCCCCCCCTCCCTTTTTTAGTAAAAATAATATTTAGAAAAGGGGCAGGCCCCGGGGCATGGGGTCCCTGGGGCCAAAAATGGCCCGGGGGGACTGGTCGACCCCCGCCCCTTAAAAATAAAATTAAAAAAGAAAAAGCCGGGGGATGGGGTCTGAGGGGGTGCCAGGGCCGAAAATGGCTTTATCTCTTCCCTTCCCTGAACCCTAGTATTAGCCTTGCCTCCCTTTACCTTTGCCCACCACTAAACCCTAAGATTACCCTTAACCTCCTTTACCTCTCCCTATCACTGAACCATAACATTATTCTTAGGTCCCTTTAACTCTAACAACCCCCTAATCACTAAAATCACTCTTATCTCGTTCTACCTCTACCCAACCCTAGACCCTATAATCCCCCTTACTGCCCTTTACCTCTACCCGCACTTTTACCCCCCTTTTTTAACACATAAAATTATGTTATTTAAAAAAAAAAATGTACATGCGTGGTAAAGTACCACAGGCTAAAGGTTGAAAATACCTGTGTGGTAAAGCTACAGTTTTACAGCGTGCTTTGCAAAGTTCTGAGTTTCTAACCCACACCACCTCCCTGAGTAAGCCTTACGCTGCTCTGACTGCTACCCATAGGGTAATTGCCATAAAGCTGTCCTTGGTGCTCTGTTTGGGTCAAGTAGTAATGTGGCCCCACGGTTTTGCTCCACCTCTTTTACCATAATTTCATTAAGCATCACTTATCGTAGACTGCCTGTGAAATAGTTCCATGGCTTATAACTAATAGGGACATCCTTAAGGCAGACCCTCTACCAAATACATGAGAAATGGACTTTGCATGAGATAAACCTGTGACAAATACAACAGGAATTGAGTTTTACATTGTGAAATTGGCGGCAAACAGAACAGGAAGTGGTCTTATGGAGTGAACTTTGACAGCGCAAAAGGAAAGAGGATATAGATTCTTTAACCCTGACAGACCATCTTATACAGATCTTTAGTAAAGGGGGAGCTTGCGAGTTCTGATTTACATTGTTTACATAAGACATTTTCTATTAAGCATTTACGAGTGTGTCACAGTTGTGTATCAATTAAAGTAATTTTTATTTGCAAATGTAATAGATTTTGCTGGACAGTGCAATATTAAGTGTTATTGTGTGCTTTGCAAAATTACTGATTTCTATCCCACACCACCTCCCCAAGCAAGCCTTGGCCCGCTCTGCCTTTCAGTGCTCAGTTCTGGTCCAATAGTGAAATGGCCTCAGGAATTTTGCTCCGTTTTTTGTTGGCCTTTTCTTTTAAATGCATTTGGTTTGGCAGCACTTGTGTTAGCCCACCTACGAAGTAGTTCGGTTGCTCATAACCAATAAAAATATTGTGAAAACACACCAGGTGTTAAATACAGTAGGAGTGGGCTATGTATGGTGTCACTCTATGACGAATAATGTAGGAAGGAGTTTTACATTGTGAGCTCTTTGAAAATGAAAATAGGAATGTGTTTTACATTGTGAACTCTGTGACAAGCACCAAGCAAGCCTCTTACGCCCCGCCTTACAAGATTAAAAGGGCCTGATTCGATCTCATAAACTGCAGGCTCCACCAGATATCAGCAGTCAGCTTTTAACTCACAACGCCATTTTGTCAGCTTGTTACAAGAGGCGCCTTCCACTGTGTTCTACTCAAATATCGAAGATATCACGCAGAACTGAAGAGTTTGTGTGTGCAAAATGCAGAAAAGATAAATCGAGATTCTTAGCATTCTGTACCCCTCAAACCCCACTCAGTGTGGTGGAATCCCCTGTGCAGGTAACACATACAGTCCTTTCCAGAACTATGTCTGGCAGCCGGAGGACTCGTACACTGATTCTGTAACACAAACTTGTGGAAAACGTTGATGTCAAGCATCACAGAGAACCCAAACCATCTACAGACACGTATACAAACAACACTCTGACATAGAAAAGAGGAATCATTTTTTGGTAACATTCCAAGCAACTTTATCTAAAAAATTATGTTTTAGTTGTGTGGCTGAGGCTGGGAGATGTAAGTGTATGTAAAATGAAGTCCAGAGTAGCCCCAAGTGGAAGACTCAATGCTAGTTAGAAACGTAAAAGAACAATTTGTAAACCAGTATATGTCGCTTTCAGATTCTGTGAGACAGACACACTGGTGCCCTGAATATCCCTTCAACAGTCTTTGGAGTTCATATTTTTGTAGTCTCACTTCAGGCATCTTTACCTGTCTGCTGCAGATAGCAGTGCATACAATGCTACACAGAAAGGGCTTTGGTCAGCCCCTTGCTCATGATGGGACGGCTCCCTTGTCTAGCTCAGTTACCTGTTCTTTATTGCATGGCTTTCCTTTCTATTTCTATTCTTGTGTTTTTCCTGCCCCTGGAGATTTTCTTTTTTTCTCTCCCTTTTGATTTGCTGAGCTGTATTCTTCCACTGTTGACTTCATGGAACGTTTTACTTTTTTCTTTTTGTATTTACTTCTCATTTCGCAATCCATGAATATGCATGTTCTGCTTCTTGCTCTCTGATCGTGGTGCATGCTTGCACTCTTTCCCAGTCCCCTTCCTTCTCTGTCTTTCAGCCCGAGTCCTTCACATTTCTCTCACAGTTTTCTTTTTTTCCCCATGTTCCTACCATTTGCTTTCCTCTCTCTCCGACCTCCACCCTCTCTTTTTTCCCACCACAAGTTATAATGCAGATTGCACAAGCTCAGAGATGCCTTCTGTCTGCTGATGTGGAGCCAGATGACCATGCCACTGCCTCTGCATGACTAAGTTCAATCCCCACTAATTTCTGTATGTCAATGAAACACACTCCCACTGTCCTCCACTATTGTCTTTGCCAGTGAGGTATGCTTGTAATATTGCACCTGCATTGGCACAGCTAATGTTAGCGCACGGCAATCTTGAAAGTATAGAAATGCTATTTTCTATACTTTCAGATGCACGTTGCATCGACGTGCAATGTGATTGCCATCTTGAAAGTATAGAAAATCATTTTATATACTTACAAGATGGCCACCATCTTGTGTGCCGAAAGATAATGTGACACAGAGTGGGGCCTATTGAAAGTCTACAAAATGTTTTCATACCTTCAAAATGGATGCTGTGTTGCATAATATTATGTTGCATCACACAATGTGGCAGCTATCTTGAACGCATGAACATTTTATTTTCCTTACTTGAAAGGTGGCCACTGCGTTACCTCATGCTATGTGGAGTCACGCAACATGGTGGCCATTTCAAAAGTATAACAAATCAGTTTTCAAGATGGCCTTTGCCAATGCCATTGTCTTTTAAAAGCATCCAACAATGGCAAAGCCAACAGTGGCAACCGCAGAGACATTGGCAAAGTGAGACTGATTGGCTTTGCCAATACTAGTTTATTTGTTGCTACAACTCTGGACATCTATAGAAGGGAGCAATTATATCCCAGGCCCAGGTGGATGGCTAAATATATTGACTCAATATTTACAAAACGAAGAGTTATGCATGAACTTTAAAGTTTATCAAGCCTATGCATGAGTAACTCGTCCAGCCCAGGATTTTACTTTGTTTTCTGGGGCTTATAGTTTTCTTCATCCCAAAACGTATTCAGGACTTCATGTACCCAAATGCAGTGTAAATATTGGAAAGGAAGAGGCACTGGGCCTGGAACTTGCAGGCTCCAATATGTATTACCTCTAGACCAACACTTTTAAATGGTTTTCAGGGAATTTGATTATACAGACAATATGCTATGTCAATTGTGCCAGCTCCTGTGAAGCAGCAGGAACAAAAGTTCAACGGTCACCCCTGATTCAGAGGCCCGGGAAGTGACTGCATGGTTTCAGGCAGCAAATTTCTAAACTTTAGAAGGACTGATTCTAACTAGCCCCCATAGTGCCAGCTTCTACTGCTAATCCATACATACTTCAGTAATTTCAAGGGACAGATGATCATCTTCTTTCTTCTCTGTAGGCTATGCCAAAACATGGCAAGATATCACTCAGCAAAACCTCTTCTTGGTGTTCAGGGGCTTATTTACAAGCCCCTTGCACTGCCGGTGCGTCACGTTGCGTGACACACCGGCAACGCAACCTGCTGTGTGATATTTACAAGCACACGTAAAGCCACCCCGCGTGGCTTTACGTGTGCTTGTAAATATCGCCCCTTTTCATGCAACACTTTGCGTGTTAGGGGCATGACATGGGTGTTGCTGTGGGTGTTCCCACGCAACACCCATATCCACTTATGCATTTCCAGATTTACGAGCAATTGTAAACCTGGAAATGCATCAGAATGCTACGCCAACCCAGGGGTGGCATAGCGAGGTGCAACGAGGAGAAATGTTTTCATTTCTCTTTGCTTTTTTCCTCTTTCAATGCGTGCTGCATTCTACTGGAAGAGAAAATCACCTCAACTGATTGTTTTTGTGCAGAAAGGTGCCCCTTCCTGCACAAAAACAATCCCCCCACGATGCAGGCATTCTTGCACCATGGTGCAAGGGTGCCTGCACCAGCGCATGTCAGCAGTTTGTGCGCCAGTGCAGGGAAAAGCACAGAGATACGACATATTGTTGTAAATATGTTGCATCCCTGTGCTTCGAAACTAACGTAGCATGGCGCAGCAAAATGACTTGTGGCCAGGGGCGTAACACAGGCCCCCGCAGCCCCCGCGGTGCAGTGGGGCCCCCAAGCTCCAGGGGGCCCCCTCAGCACAGCACTCTGGCTGCAGAGCTCATGATTGAGCCCGGAGGGGGCCCCTCCACGTGCCTTGCAGGGAGGCCCCCTCAAGTTTCTTTACGCCAGTGCTTACGGCCCTGCGCTGCGTTAGTTTCTCATAAATAGGGCCCCCAGTATTTCCCTGTTCCTGAGGTCAGTGAATCAAGCATTGTTGCAGGCATCCATTTGCAGTGTGGGAGTGCTGCCGTCAATGTCATGTCACAGAAGTCATAGGGCTGGTGAAAAGTCAGAGCATCCACGAATTTTCAATCATTTGCTTAAAAAATAAAGTCTCTTTCTTTAGTTTGATCCAATTAAAATCTATGTGTCCATCACACTGCAGGATTACAAAACAAATGTGCCTCATTTGTGCTTTCTTAGCTGCTGGTACATTTTGTACAGTTCCTTTACAGGTGTTTAACTTTTGTTGTGTGTAAACCGACATCCTACAGCAAACCAGCGAGATTGTCAGATGCTTCATTTTACAAAATCCTCTAACTTTGTAGTCAGAGAAAGAAAACAAAGAATCTCCCTGTTAACCCCTTGCGCGCTGCGCGAATTCCCCCGCTGTGCGGGCGAATTAATGAGTGGGTGGGGTTCGGACGGCCCCCGGCCGTCCTCCGCACACGCCCACCGTGACATCGGACGGCCCCCGGCCGTCCGACGCATGCAAGGGGTTAAACGATTAAGCAGCACTTTGTCAGAAGAGATAGCCTGACATTTGACTTTTGTGTTTGACCACTCAGCAAATGTGACAATATAAAAACAACATTTAAAGAGATCGTTATTGGTCATTCACCTTCTTAAGTCCGGCATGGTTATTTTGGGGGTGTTACTGCACCCTCCACTTCCAGGGCCATGTCCATTTGTAATCTACAAGTGAAAATGTAAAATTCTAGCATGGCAACCTCAGTCTGTCATCGTTCAGGGGTTGATTCGTTCTCTTGCATCACATTAGGCAATATTAACTCCTGCAAGTGTGCTTCAAAATGTAAAGACAGCGGTTGCAAGCTATCTTACAAAAATAGTCTGAATTACTCTGAAATATGGTGCCCTAACAACAGCATTAATTTGCTGCATCATTGAAAGCCCCTAGCTAGTCAAGGCTGAGTTTCATATTTCAGAGCAAATTCTGCTAAGGCATCAAAGCAAGGCAGCCCATCCTCTGTAGCCACAGCTATGCCTCCCAAACCATGTGGCCATTCGTCTTATAATACTACATAATTGTATAACAGTACATTGCCACACAGCACCCGGCCCATGGGGATTGCCAATGCCTGTTTTTTTTACTTTGGAGTAAAAAAATACTACCTCTCTTTCTGAACATAATTCTTCACATAGCTACTAGCAGCACTTGTTCTGCATATAATCTTTTCAAGAACGACCCTTGTTAGTTCTGGCCTGGAGTCAGTTTTGTCATCAGCTTCATATTTACCATACAATAACAATTTACATGCATACAAAAATACATTCGGCCCTCTTCATCCATTAGTTCGAGTGCCGCATTCCTATTTTGCTTCTGCCCATCATAGCATCCAGCATGAAGCAATGCGTCAGCCCAATTAAGCCACTGGTTCTTTTTACTATGAGTCAGGCCCGGTTCTAGAGGTTGGGCCTGGCCCTCCTTAGATTGCCCTGTGGCCCACCCCAAGCCCATTCACAAGCAGAAAACCATGTTTTGTTCTTTTTCTTAATGAAAAAACAAATCACACGTGCCTGTAGCCTCGCTATCAAAGTCTTACTGTGTAACTTTCATGTATAATGTCCATGCTTGAACGACTTTAAGTGCCCGGAGGTAAGGGTGCGGTCCATGCTGGTAAGAGCCGTGGGGCAGTGGGGCCGGGTGGGTGGGATTTCGACAGAAGACGACGAGGGGAAATTAATTATTTATTTACTTTTCTCTCAATGTCATTTGTCAAATCCCCCCAACCCGGCCCCACCAACCCACTGCTCTTACCTGCACGGGCTGCAGCTGGTGAGGTCACAGGGTAAGGCTGCTATTACTGTGCAGCAGTAGCGGCTGGTGTGCGGTCGGAGTGGAGGAGCAGGGAGGTAGAGGGAAGGGGGGTCGACGGATGAAGAAAACAATAATATAAAATGTAAAAAAAGAAAGAACTTACATGCCGCATCACATCATCAAAAATACTGCTCTTCTGTTTCTTACTCCAGCAGCATAGGCTCCCAGCCTCCCTTGTGGCCAATCCTGATGCTGGTCTCATGCAGAAGAGCAGCATCAGCATTTGTCTGAGTGCCCTCGATTTAGCTCCCAGCCAGACTGGGGGCCTGTGACTGCTGTCTCCAACCCAGCAATGCAGCTGGCGTTGGAGAGAGCTTCACTGCGCATGACGCTTTGACCAGCCTGAGATGGCCGGCCAAACTGTCATGCGCAGTGAATTACAGTGCTAACCACTCTCCCTACTGCCTTGCCCCGCGATGGCTCCGCCCCAAAGCCTCATTCAATGGAAGAAAAATAAAATGATAATAAACACGTTTTATTATCGTTTTATTTTTTGAATTATGAAACTGGCAGGGGGCGACGCTACTCCGCCATAGAGGAGGATCCACGCCTGCTGTGCAGTGTAAACAGAAGGGGTACTTGAGACAACCCCAGTATGTTGAGACCGCAAGCTCCTTTCACATAGTAATTAAGAGATGAAAACAGTTTTATCCAGTGGCGTAACGAAAGTTTAAGGTGCCCCCTGCGATGTACATGGAGGGGCCCCCCTCCGGATTTAATCTGGAGCGCTCAGGACTAAGTACTGTGCTGAGGGGGCCCCTTGCAGTGCGGGGGATGCGGGGGCCTGTGTTACGCCCCTGGTTTTATCTCAGAAACAGTGTGAGGGATTTTACCTTCGCAAGAAAAGTAAGGGAAAAAAATGCACCTACAATCAGGATATAGTGGTTTGTTTTCTTTCTGCTGTGGTGCAGGTTTACTTATGGCCGGGGTCACTGGAATTATGTGGCTGGAAAAAACCAAATTACGTGGCAGGATTGACAAAATTATGTTGAAAGAAAAGTTAAATGACACGGTGTAATTTGGCACATTTTGTGATAGTATTACTTCATTATTTTTACACATTAACACTGTCTTGGCAAGGGTTTCACCTCGTTAGTACTAGTTTAACACCAAATGCAGTAATAGGCAACTGAATGGTGACCAGTCAACCTTTGGAAAGGGTCTCCACTGCGCAGCAACACAAACGTCTGCGTTTTTAGTCAATTTTGATCCATTTAAGAATAAAGCAATTTTTTTCTTAAAATCTGCAAGTTATGCAGCAGATGATAGATTACATGGCAAATCTATAGTCATGCAGAATACGCTGCAGCTGCAGAATCGCATAATTCCATTGTCCCTGCTTATGATACTATATTAAGCAAAAAACTGGCAGTGACAAAGTTGTAACTCTTCTTAAGTGAAAAGTCTTGTCAAGTTTCACTAATACAACACAGACACAGAATGGGAATGAGCAGTACAAGTGCCTATTATACAATGAAAAGCACTGGCAACAATCCCATTACAGCACAGGCAACATGCGCTGTAGCTATCCTCCCTCCGCCCCATCTCCCAAGGTGCTTGCAGAAAGCTGAGCTTGCTAAAACAATTAGAAGAAACTTAAAACATACACTGATATAATTTCATAAATTATGGTATCATAAAATTATAATTAGAAGGAACTTAAAGAGCAGACACCCCACTTTGGGACATCAGTGACCGTGCATTTATTCTCTCCCAGCAAATTCTCTCATTTTGTCACATGAATAGACAGAAATGGATTATAGTCTGGGCCACTGAAATTATGCAATTCTACAGCTGCAGCGTATTACACGTAATTATGGATTTGTCACACTTGCCACATAATCCATCATCTGCTGCGTAATTTGTAGATTTTAACAAAAACCACCTTAAATGGATCACCATTACTAAAACGCACTGCTGTATTGCTGCACAGTGGAAGGCCGTTCCCAAAGGTTTACTCGTCACCTTTCAGCTGCTAATTGCTATAGTTGTATTTTAAACTGGTATTAATAAGGTTAAACCTTTTTCCACATAGGGCCCGATTACGATCTCGCTCGGAAGGGCTACGGACCGCCTCCGTCAAGAGCGAGTCCGATTCGTAGCCCCGTTTTACGAACGACTTGTACCGCTGTACGAGCGAGCAAGTACGATGCGTAGATAGCCTTGCGCTCCGACCGGCTCGTACCCGTCAGTGTTGCCGTCCGGACGACTCAAACATGGCCGACTCGCGCTACGCAATGGGGCAGATTTCCGACCGAGCAAGTACGATGACCACGTCTGTCAGGGAGACAGACTCGTTCCTGACGAGACATCGTGGTTGTCGGAGACGAACTTTGGGGGCCCTTAGCGGGCCCCCCTTCACCCGTAGCCCTATGAATCGGTCACTGAGGGGGACCCAAGGGTCCCCCCTACATATGCATGGACGGTGCGGGGGGCACCGAGGCGTCCCCGCGACAGGGGGCCCCCTTTTCCGTGACCTACCTTTCGCTCTATGGGAGCTTATGTACACGACGTACAGCAGGCTCCCATAGACTTGTATTGGGCTCCGAGTGACCCGAGTCCGTCAGCGCGTAGTTGCATCGTACTCGGTCGCTCGGAGCCCCGGAGCACGAGTCGTTCAGAGAGCTCTACGGGACTGAGTCGGCCGTAGGGCTTTCCGAGCGGGATCGTAATCGGGCCCACAGTGTTAACGTGTAAAAAATGACAAAATAATAAAGGTATACTACCGCGCAATACGCTGCATGATTTAGTCAACCCTCCTGCATAATTTGATCCTGCCCTGTTGCATAATTTCGGAGGACTTGATTAAAGCACTGCTGCTTGTCGAGTCCTAAACTGATTGGAGAGAAGGGTGAGGTGGAGAGAAGGGAAGGTGAAGCAGAGAGACGGGAGGGCAACAGGGAGGAGACTGAGGCAAGAAGTAGGATAGTGATAGCAAAAGGAGAATGTTGAAAAGGAGAGAAGGAGGATGAGTCGGAAAGACAGAGAAGTGCAAGCAAGAGTGAGAAGAGGGCGAGGAACAGAGAAACGGATGAGGAAGAGAGAGATGGGTGAGGTAGAGAGAGAAGGCTGAGGTGGAAAGAGAAGGGTGAGGTGGAGAGAGAAGGGTGAAGTGGAAATAGAAGGGTGAAGTGTAGTGAGAGTAAGATGACGCACAGTGAAAGGATTGCAAAGTCAGGATAGAGAGAAAGTAGGATAAGGTGGAAAGAGGAAGGTGAGGCGAGAGAAATATGAGGGTGGAGTGGAGAAAGTGAGGGGCATAGCAGGGAAACAGGTGGATAAGGTGAGGAGAGAGTAGGATGATGTGAAGAGAGAAGAGAGTGAGGTGGGAGAAAGTGGGGGGAAATGAGTGAGACAGCAGGGTGAAGTGGAGTGAAAGGAGGGGGAAGTCGGAAGAAAGGAGGGCGACACATGGAGAAAGGAGAGAGGGGTGGAGAGAGCAGAAGAGATCAAGCCTGTATGTTTAAACCTCTAGAAATACACAGCTAAAACTAGTAGGCAGAACCCGGCAGTAGGTATGGTATGCAACTCACACCCGTAAAAGACCATCCAGCATGCCCAGATCCAGCTCCCAGACACCTGGGATTCTCTGGTCAACCCCACACATTTTTATGACCTACCTTCCGTTCTTTATGGCCCTCCCAGATCCCATGTCCTAGAACTGGGTGTAAATTTCTTTTTATTTACCTGGTGTGAATGAATAAGGCCTTTATTGCTTGATTAACAAAAATCATTGCAATTAAAAACATCTTAGTAATCGGACAATATATAAAAACATTAACACATGTAGTTACAGGCCAATAATAAAACGGTTTGTGAGCATCTTTTTAAAACAATGACAAAATATTCTTGACAATATATAAATACATTCATATTTATGCAATAAAACCAATTAACTTTATCAATCATTATACAAATAAACTATAGAATCTATCAGACATGGGCTGGATCATTACACATTAAAGTGCAAACGTGCAGTAAACAGTAGTTCCATTGTGCAAACAGGTTATGAAAGGGCATCAATAATTTCTAAAACAGGGTATCTTCATTATTTACATTTCTAATTATTACCCTAGCAGCGTAGACACTAAATTCTACAAGAGGCCGTACAGTGCTAATAAGCAGAAAAAAATGCATTCAAGATTTCTCTTGAAGCCTTGGGATTTAATTATGATACATCTTGAATAGTCGATACCAAACATTTTTCGGCAGAATCTAAAAACTTTATCAATTGGCATAGCAACGGAATCGACTCGCCCGATAAACAAAGAATAAGGGCCTGGCGAGCCGATCTGACCCCAATCTTCAAAAATAGGTGTTTTAAAAAGATACGTGTATTTTAAGCAATTTGGGATACATGCATACTATATGCAATAAAGGTTCACATGGCCATCCACAGAGTCTACAATTAGTATCAGGCCACTGCTGAATCCAAGATGGCGTACCCTCCTTAGTTGGGTTTATTCCCATTCTTGTTTTTAAGAATGTGTTTTTTTATTTTTAGACGAGAAATGGGCATTAAGGTATGGCTGGATGCTTAAAAACTGGTGTGAATTAATCACAGACCATGCATGATTTTTTGCAGCTAAAACAGTTTTATCCTTATTAAGGGATTTTGCTTTGATTTGTTTTTTTAGGATTAATTTATAATTGAGCACTTTCAATTCATGAAGCCCAATTTTCAGGCCAATATCATGTAGGCAAGTTAAAATATGGGATCTCCAGGTAGCAGCATAAGCAGATTTTGTTATTTCTAGCCAGCAGTTGTTCGCTAGGGAAGCAGGGGCAGAAGAAAACATAGAGTACAAACATTTCAGAAAAGCCCCTTGTGATACCAAACACTGTCTTTGGAGACCAAACTCCAATCTTATTTCAGCTTGACCCACTGACCTGGGAATCCCAAAAGTTGCTTTATAAGCCTTGACTACTAATAAATCCAGTAGCTTCGCATCTTTCCCCCTGGTAATGGGTGAGCCATATGAAATTAGTTGGCTGTAACTTTGCTTTCATGACTTTAAGAATATGTTCATAGGATTGGCAACTCAGTGATTTTTGCAAACATTTAAAAGCATGAATTAAAGTCACAGTCTTTGCCCTTAAATCTTTAAAATGTTTCTTAAAAGAAACTCTATTATCAAACACAACCCCTAAATATCTATATGTTTTAACAACTTCAATTGGCCACCTGTGGCCCTCCATGAATGAAACTTCTGCTTTGCTTGACCAATTTTCATAATTGTAGTTTTTTTAACATTCTATTCAAGGCCATTTATTCGTATATAATCATCAAATGCATTTATCAGTCTTTTTAGGCCAATAAGGGTTTGGCTCAAAATGATAGTATCATCTGCATATTGAAGATAACTAATTTGCGCCTCACCCAATCTTGGAGAATGGGCGTTAACAGAGTCCAGATGCTGAAAGAGATCTGATAAAAATAAGTTAAAAAGGCAAGGAGCAAGAATACAACCTTGCTTTAAGCCATTATATGTTCTAATTTTCTTCGATAAAGAGCCACCATCACCCAGCCTGACCTGAACCCAGGTGTCCGTATACAGAAGAATTATGGCCTTTATCAATTTCCGTGGAGTGTCCCAGCCAGCCAGTTTTTTCCATAGTAAATTTCGTGGCACTGAATCAAAAGCTGCCTTTAAGTCTATAAAGGCAATATATAAATTTTGTTTTTTTAAAACAGCCCGCTTTGCAAGTAGAGTAAGTGCCAGCAGGTTGGTAGTGGTAGATTGGCCCTTCCGAAAACCAGTTTGATTGAGCGGAATTATACAATGCTGCATTGCCCATTTTTCCAATTCTCTCAGCAAACATGAGGCAAAAACTTTAGCGTCAACATCAGTTAGTGAAATTAACCGGTAGTTAGCATGGTTATCAACTGGACCGCTTTTATAAATAGGCTGCAGTATACTACCTTGCCATGATACAGGCACAGTTTCCGATGTCAATACCTCATTAAACAATTCGGTTAGAATTCAGCCCACATGTCAATAATGGCACGAGACAAGGCATTAGGCAGCCCGTTAGGGCCGGGAGCACCATTTATACGAAGGCCACGTAGAAGAATGGTTATTTCACTACACCTTATGCGTTCCAGAATGATCCTCGATTCAGAACTGGCATCACTAAATTTCACAATATTATTCATGCCCAGGCACATACCACTCTCCATATCAGTGTTTGGTTTCCTATTTTTTCCATAACTGAACACATGTCTGGTTTTTTACAGCTTCATCCACCATGCCATAAAGATTAGTAATAAAATTTACCCATTCAGTTTCCGATATGTTCACACAACATGCCCTGCTACCTCCCCTTTCGAGTTCGTTGATTACTTACCAAAACCTTTTTGCATTATTTTGTTTGAAGGCATATAGTAATCTGTTCCAAAGCCCTGTTTGATAGTGAGATTTAGCCTTCCAAACTTCTTGTTTATAAACTTTTCTTAGTGCCGGCATTTTATCCTTATAGACAAAATAGGATTGCTGGAATCTATGGGAATAAGCACCCCATACAGCTCTATTAAGTGATTTATTTAGCTTGAATAGCTTAGAAGTGAACCATTTGTTCGGGGATCTTAATGCACTATTTGATTTCATATGATATTGAACTGAAAATTTCCCACCAGGGATGATGTTATATAATTCCATTTATTAATCACGTTGACAGCCCCCAGCTCGAACTGATCACTATCCTTTATTATTATTTTAGCAACTTGTATTATTTCTTCTTGTTTATCCATATGCCAAACTAACCTCTTCAGGTTGTATAAAGAGTGGGCCATATTGGGGAGCTCATTAAATCTAGGGTTATGGTTCATTGAAGAATTCAATATAACTATCTGAGGATTGTGATCACTCTCGAGTTGAGGGGTTACTGTATATTCAAACAGTTTTGATATTACATTTTCTGAAATAAACGTATAGTCAATGATGGATCCGTGTTTAATATATTTAAACGAAGGAATGAGCCTAGATTTTTCTTTTAACAGGGTAAACCCAAGCTGGTGCATTATGTCACAACACTCTTTTTCAGTGTAGTTAATCTTTCCATTTACGGGATTTAAAGAAATCAAATGTAGATTAAAACCATCAGAAACTATAAAACCGGCTTCCGAGTGCCGGATTATTAATGTACTTAGGATATCCCGCAAGACATACAACTGTGTAGTCTTATTTTTTCTGGCACTTAGATATACATTAAGTATAATTTGACAAAAATCTTTGTTCTGCAAAACAAGGCATTGTAACCAGTCCAAATCAAGATCAACCACTTCTACTACTAAGTTTAGGTCAGCCGCAATGTAGCACAAGAGCCCGCACTTTGCACGGCCTGACTTATTAGTATGCGCTGCCGGGAGATTATACTCATTAAACCCAAGCAAAGGTGTCGCTTGTTCTCTCCATGTTTCTTGGAATAGTAAAATTCTAAAATAATTTTAAAATAAAGTTGTATCTGGGTCAGACAGTAAATGGGTCAGCCCATGCACATTCCATGAACATAGTCTCAATTGCACATCTTTATCGTTTGAAGCTAATAACATTCAATTCGCTTCTACTCGATGCACATTTGCAAGGGTTGCTGGAAGCCAAAACCAATCCTCCACTCGCATATTATTTTTAGATAACCATTCGCAGGTACGCCCTCCTGTTTGAGTATTAGTAATCAGCAGGCCTGTGTTGTAAAATGATTTATCTGTTGGACCTGTTGCGAGCTCTAAGTACTGGATTTAACTTATTGCTTTCCACCTTTATTCTTTCTTTTTCCACCTTAGGGGCCAATACCTCTAAGATCGAGGGGTATTTTAAATGAATCCAATTCTCAACCTTAATACCACATTCCATAAAATACGCACTTGAGTCTAAGATTTTAGTCACAATTTCATTAGTGATTCAAGTTGTTATAGTGGACTCACGTAGTGAGTTAAGTTGTATTTGTTTGAACTGCACAGAAAAAAGATCAGTGATTTCAATAAATGATAAATCAGGAATGGTGTCCTAGAACTGGTCTTGCTATGAGTTACAGCATTTTGCTTGTACACGTGTGCGCAACCACCTAAAAATAGTACACTTCAATTGCAGGGCTGGTAGCCCAATTTCTTCTTTCATTTCTTCTTTCACTTCATGTTTTTAGGTCATGCTTTAGCTATCTGGCGAGAGCTCATGTCATCACAAATCAAACACATACAGATGTATATACACATATGCATACAGATAGAGAAAATGGCTACGATGTAGCCCCTTTCTCACATTGACTACCGGGGCTCAGGTGAATAGTTTAGGCACTGGCTTCAAGATATGCCCAACATTGTTGATAATAGCCCATGGCCTTTTGTTGATGGGAACTAATTGAGAAAGTAGTCCGCGCACATACCGGCATTTATTCCATTTTAGAGGTGGTTACAGATAGCGTTAGCATTCTTTTATTTTGTTTTTATAAAAGCAAACAATTATTTTTTCTATACCGAAGTGAAATACCCCTAAAATTCCAAGTTCCAGGCTAGGTTGTCTTCCTCCTCACACCTGGAGTCTGCCACTGCTTGTGAGGCCTACCCTTCATTCTAGTGAGCATCCTCCCTGTGATCAGTTACTAGCATGTCACCTCAGGTTCTCTCGCTCTGCTGGTGCATGGACCATAGGTCATGCTTTGAAGGGAAGAGTTGTCAGAAACCAACTTTCAAGATTGTTATGGATGCTGTGTCAACACTCTGCTCCATTTTCAAGTGGGTGTGGTGTGAGCAATAGCAGTTGCATCTTCCTTTCCCCAGCAACAGAGATGGTATTTTTCACACCACAAATCACTAACATAATGTAGCACCAACTCTATGTTAAAATGTGTCATCTGCTTGCAACATCGTCAAAGTGTGCTTCTCCTAACAATGGTCCCCTGGGTGCAGTTTTCAGGGAGTCACCGGACTCCGCATGCTAGCCATGGGCAACGCTGGGGTGAGGAGCGTAGCAACGGGGCAGGGAAACCTACTGGTGGGTGGTATGTCTAAGGAGCCGGGTGGGGAGAGGTCATGCAGCTGGAGTGCCTTCATGGAGACAAAACTACAGTACAGTTTCTAAACAAGATCCCACATCACCACTCCAGGGACACAGTGTTATCTTCAGGATTTATTGGGCCCTGGGCAAGAAATGTGTTTGGGCCCCTGTTCAGAACAACTTCGAATTTTATTACTCATTTTCTGCTACTTTAAGCCCTGTGAAGCCAAACAATATTGAATTATATGCTAACATTTGATATAGAGAAATAGGCAGAGGCAATATAGAGAAAAGGTTACTTACCCAGGGTCCCCCTGGAAGATGGGGGGACTGGTTAATTACCCACTTTGCCCAGGCCTTAAAATGTCCCTGCAAGGGAAATTCCCTAGCGACAAAAAACCAAAAAATGTCAGTGCAAGGGTGAGAGCGATAAAGCCTAGATGGTAAAATCGAGGTTCTCAGTTTGCAGCTGAGGTCGAAAGATGGGCTTGGAAGGTACAGTTCGCGCCCATTCAATGACCCAAGATCCTCGGAGAAGCATGGGCTAGAGAGAGCACTGCAAGAGACAGTCAAAACAAGCCTCAAATTCAGAGCACTAGCTGCTTCCATAGGCTCTAGGCTTTAGCTCTTTGCTGCACATACATCATGGCAGAGGCATCCCGTTGATAGAGCCCCTGTGCAGAAGATGATGAGGAGTCACCCGAATCTCCTAATTTCTCAGAGATATTCATTGGCTTTGGGTTGAATGGGGCACCAAGGGTTGGGGTCCCCTTGGTGGGTAGGCCACGGCCCCACGCCGCAGAGGCCAGAAGGACCTGTGTTACTCTCCTGTTCCCACTCTACAAAGAGGCCAGGTAGCAGAAAAGTGCCAATGCAACGACACTCTTATTCACACAATCTGTCAGCCTCTTTTCATCTAGTTTTTATCGTGACACTGCACACCTGCGTTACTTTTAAACTTGATGATTGCATGACATTTTATGTCCCCTTTACCCTCCTGCAACGCCTTTGAAAGACTGAAAGGGCAATCTTCCTATATTGGTCAGGCTTACAGATCTCCCCAGTATCAGCTGCAGAGAGTTCACTCTTCCAAGCCTTGTATGGCTTATTGTTCTAAGGCTCATGAAGCTATCCGAACACCATAAGGACAGTCGATGAAAGCACAAAATACAATATCACTATTGCAGAGGAATACTTATTTCACCAAGGTGTAGATGTGATTTGTGCTATGGGAAGATTTTTAATGGCTGTAGGGATTCGGCAGTTTTGTATTGATTTTATCAAATGAGGGTATATGAAATCTTATGTTTTTGTTTAAAAGACTATGGTCTTAAATAAGTATTTTCTTACTACTACTACTGTATTTCCACCTAATGGTACTAGTTTGAATCCACCAGGACCTCTCTGTTGGAGAACAAATATATATATCCATTTGTATGTACTACATGGATATGATAGTTCCAATTCCCTCCCCCACTATCTCAAACCTACAGAGCTATCTATTATGTTGATTATTTTGATAAATTTACTATGCCATTAAATGGTCAATCACTGAATTCAACCTTACATACCTGAACTCATGCACAGGCTAGAAGTGCAAAATTGACTTTGGTGTTTGTAACCATTGCACTGTAATGCAAGATTCTGCCTTTTGAAACAACCATTGGCAAAGCCAATAGGTCTGGACTTGGCAAGCTTGCATTATTTTTCATTTATTTATTTTTGGCAAACATACAGTAAAAATAAAAGTAAAAATGCCACCAACTATAGTAGGTGTGACTCAAATTAAAATAGGCATTGGCAACACCAAAACGTTTGCCCTCCAAAAGGTGAGTTGCTACATGTTGGCCTTGGAAATGCATTTTATTCTATCATTCTACAAACATTAAATGCCTGTGACACGAATATTTGAGCACATTGAGGCTATTTTGGAATGGTTTATTTCCAAAATGGCCGCTGTGTGCTCACATGCCTGCGTGGGCATCTGGAAGTATGCATCATGAAGCATGCACATGATGCATGCATCGTGATACGGTGGAACTATTGTTGCTTTTTTTAACTTTATTCTTCCAGCATGGCTAACAGCCATTTTAGAATGATAAAATAAAAAAATATAAAAAGAAAGTGCACAGAAAGCAAATAATTAAGCCAATTGGCTGGTAGTACTGTGCCGCTGCCTGTTCCTTGAATTAGAAATATGTAATGTTCAATGAGCATTTGCTGGTAAGAGAACTTATTGTCATACAGCTAGCAACGGGTTGAGATGTAGAGAGAAAAAGCGGAGCCACAAGACCGGCCTTCAACCAACCAACTGCAAACCTATTTTTATACCAATGTGTGAGAAGGAGCAGTGAGTGCAAGACTTTAATAAGAAAGGAGGGCAAACACCCTAGAGGGAGAACTGGTGACTGTGACATGTAATCAAATGTGTACTGTTACCCACCTCCGGGGTAATTATGCTATCCATCTCGGGAGGGTGAAAGGCTGAGAGTATCAGGGAACAACTTTTCCAACCCTCCTCGGAATGACGCAAAGAAAACACAGACGCGAAGACTCCGGAACAGATGAAAAGAATTTGCAGGCACCCAAAAAAATAATGCCTCCCCCCTCCAACTGGGAGAAAATTCCCAGGCTATGACGGTCATTATTTGTTTGTTTTTCGCAAACAAACTGCAGTTTATTGGAGTCTGTTGCTAGAATACAAAATGGTTTGGTGCCACAAACATGGCTGACACGCGCCAGACATTTTGTGCCTTCACAGAAGCCACTGTGGCAGTGGTGTTGGCTCCTGTGAGGGCACAGAGATGACCACAGGATCTCTTCATATGGCAGGCAGCAGTCCAGCCGCGGTGGCTTAGGCGAAGACCCTGACTATTTCAGGCCGCCCGCCAGAGTCTAAATGCCCCCTTAGCGTTTTGTTCTCTTTTTGTGTGCCCTTCATCTGCACACAGTTGTCTAGGCAGTTTCTAAAGTATAAAATGTGCAAAATCACCTATTGTGTGTGTTTTATTTCTTGCAGTATATATTGAGGGTGCGTTCCATGCTTTAATGTTGCACCACATGATACAGGAAAAGCTAGAATAAAAGCAATTCAGAGACCTTTGCAGGGTTGCAGTTTTTACTGGATTGCAGCATGAATTTGCGCCCTTGACACAGAATTTTTTTACATGTTGATCCTTGAAACTGATAAAAAGGCGGTTTGCCATTGAGCGGTGGTTCGGTACATCTGCCTCTCCAGGCAACGCCTTAAAGCACAGCTTGCACAGACAGGTTTGTCGGAAATATTTGGAATCCTAGCATTCAGCTTTGACACTTTCTGTGTTGAACTGTTTTCCCTTTAGCTTTGCTCCATTGCTTTTCTTTATTTATCTTTTATCATTTAACTTACAAAAGCTGACATACTGTTGGCGTAGGCTGAGCTGCCCAAGAAGCAGAGCCAGACAGAACATGTCTATTGGTCCTCATGAAAAAGTGCCCCACGGTGCAGAAAAGCTCTTCCTTTTATGAATTTAATGACGTGAGAATTCATTTTCCCTGACATTAATTGAAATTCAAGACTTCTGGCACTTGTAGCAAGGCAGAGGAATGTCCATCATGTTTGTGACACAGAAACCCCTCTCAACCTCCAACGCATTCCCTTAGTGCCAGAGGTCAGACACCACTTAGTCCTTTTGGGTCTCCAAGACTGAAGTCTCACCATTTCAAATTAAAAGAGGAGAAAGTGATAAAGTACAATTACTAGAGAGCTCAACCAGTAGCATTCAACCATTCCTGAATGGTAAGGGCACTGAGCTCTAGTTGAGATTTTCAGAAGGAAATTATGTTTCTCAGTCTCAATCAGTTCTCACTAAAGTTGAGCCTTAATTGAGCCGTAGTTGAACCTTATCTAGACTGACTGTATAATCCGATTAATATTTGTAATTACACAATCAAAGCTCAACCAGGTTTTCAAAAGAAGCTGAAGGGATTTTTTTTTACATATTCAGCAAACCCAAATGTAGAAATTGAGGTTTAACTGAGCATCTGTCCAATGAAATTGCCAACATCTGCGCTCTCAGCCAGCTTTAAAGATTCAGTGGTGTTTATGATGATGTCCAAATGCTGTGAAAAAATGGGGAGTTAGCTGTCAATTACATTTTTTTGTAGGGGTAGCCTGCTGTACTTGGGTGTGCAGAGGAGCGATGATATGATATGTAACTGAAAGTCACAGCCAGGGGCACCGCGAAGCCCATGCTGTAGCAGCTCAAGTGGGGGTAACCACTAAAAGTTGGGTAATTGTACATTTGCCTCCTCAGCCTCCATGGCTGCAGACACAAATTATCTTAGGGAACAGCAGGGCATGACAGAGGTCGGGGTCAAGTGTTGTTATGTAAGTCATGTTTGCAGGAAGCTGGCTTTTTATGTGGTAGTGGCAATGCAAGGGCACACCAAACGAAAAGTACAGACAACCCTTATTGGTTTACAGGGCTTAAGTTAATAATCCCAAGTGCTCTCTTTGTGGTAGTGTGGTTGAACAGCTAAGGCTCTTCAGAGGGCATTGTTAAGCATTTGTTGCACAAACACAGTCAATAAATGGGACACACATTCAAGAAGAAATTCGAGACCAATTTATAAAAATAACACATATTTTTATATAATTTTAGACAGCAAGATCATCAGATTCAGGTAAGTACTTTTTGACTTGTAGGTTTTTGTAGCAATAGAATATTACAGTTGAACCATTAGTTTTTGAAGTAAGAGCCTTAAACACGGTAATGTTATCCTGTTGGAGAAACATACACTGCATAGGTATACATGCTTAGAGGCCAAGGTCCAAGAAATCACCAACAGTTCGGTTTAACCTCCTCTGATGTGTCCGGGTGCAGAGTTGCTGGTTGTGTTGGTGGCCTCGAGCGCTACACAGTAAAGTCTATGGACAAGTATCTGCAAAAGAAAGGCTGTAAGTGTGGACTTTGGGACAAGTCCAGCAGAACCCAAATGGGGGCTCTGCTCTTGGGGGTCTCTGGAGCACAGGGACATAGTCAGTTTACATGAACCTGGGCTGGGGGGCACGGGTGCAGAGGTGTTTTGTCCGGTGGGTCACTGTAGTTAGAGACTCTCACTTGGCTTTGGTGACCTGGAGAGGGAGAGAGAACAAGACAGCAGGGCCACTCTCAATGAAGACCTCGTGGATCCTAAAGTTCCTCGATGGCAGATCGGTGTTGGTGGTGTCCGGACTGGACACGCAACCAGCCTTGGTAGTTGCAATGGCTCCGGTACCCAGGGTATTGGTGCTGAGAGGCTCCGGGAGGGGTCAGCGTCTCGAAACTTTGTAAAAGCTATGAGGCTGGCCTCCTGGACTCATGACAGCATCTTCCTGGTGAGTTGCTCCCTCAGTGCGCCCAATGGACAGCAAGACAAAGTACCATGTCGATGCAGTTGGTGCCTGCAGATGCCGGGGATGGCTCCTTCACCCCAAGGGAGATGCTGCTTAGTTGTTGACAGTAGGAACAGTCCTCCAAGGGTTTGGGGAGGCTGTTCAGCTTCTGGATGAGTTGTTCTTAGTGATTGTCGCGGTGCAAGCAGCCAGGCAGGGTTAGGTGCCAATCTTGGTGTTGGACCTATGTTCTCACAACTTCAGCTGTTCTTTGTCCTTCCTTCGGTTCCCAGTAGACAAATCTGAATTCTTGGTGTCAGGGGGGCCCCTAAATACTGAATATAGGGGAGTTTAGGGGAGTGTAGGATAGTAGCCAATGGGCTACTTACCCCTGGGGTCATTACACCCCCTATGTGACCACTTCCTGTGGAGAGTGAGCATAAACCTGACCCAGAGTTCCTAGTTTCACCAAATTCATGGTGAAACCCTTCCTTGGCTGTCCACTTTAGATGGCCCACCTTAGGGGTGTGCCTAGCCTGAAAATTTGACACACCTTCTGACTAATGAATTTCCTGCCTGCTCTGGTGCCAAATGGGCCCCAAGGCAGGGGGTGGCATTCCTCAGGTCTGGGGGGGGGGAGCAGTTGTCGCATATCTAAGGCAGTGGAGGCTTTGAAGACTCTGGCCTTGACATGCTAATTCACTAGCCATCCGGCTGTAGGAGGTGTGAGTACCTTCCTCCGTAGCAGGCATTGTTTGTGCCATCTAAGAGCGTGGGCAGTCACCTACAGGATGTCGGAAACTCGTCTGGGTGATACCAGTCAGCCAGCACACCAGAGGACTAGTAGGTTTTCAGGTGGCACCTCTAAGGTGCTCTGCTGGTGCATGTCATAATAAATCTAGTACTGGCATCAGTACAGATTTATTAAGGCAAGGTGTTTGATAACAAACACCATTAGTTTCAGCGCAGCCATCATGTAGCTGGGTAACTCGTAATAACCAGTGCCCAGTATATGTCCTTAAGATGGCTGCCTGATAACTTGCAATATCTAGGAATGGAACTAAACATCACAGGGCCCTATCTGCTCGTGCAAATAGGCCCTCACATATAATATAATGCACCCTGCTTTAGGGTTCTGAGGCCTGCTGTAGGAGTGACTTACATATAGTAGTGTAGTGTAGCCTGGCATGGCACACAGGGAGTGTGTCATGTCATGTTTTCACAATGGTTTGCACCATTTCATGCATCCTGCAATGGCAGTCTGCATGCAGTTTGTTGTGTGGGTCCCCTTTGGGTGGCGTAATACATGCTGCAGCCAAAAAGGACCCTCTTTAGTACCCATGCCCTGGGTACCAGGTGTACCATTTACTATGGACTTATAGGGGTGCTAAAGTCCTTGCAAATTGGGTTACAATTAGACATTTCCCTTGTTTTAAGGGACAGAGCACTGGCACTGGGGCCTGGTTAGCAGGGACCCAGTGCACTATCAGTCGAAAGCATCAGTACTAGGGCAAAAAGTGGGGGTGACTATGTCAGAAAGGGGCACTTTCCTACAAAGCTCAGTAAAGGAGAAAGAAATGATGCACACGAGATAAAAACAGACAGAGAGCAGCAAGTAGTGGGAGAGAGAAAGGCAATTAAGAAAACAAAATTCCTGAAGAGAATCTATAAAGGGGAAAGATGATAGATGGGTGGAGGCGTAGCAGGGTGGATGGATAGATGAGTGGATGTAAATGTGGCGGGGACGATTTTAGGAATGGCTGGGCTTACTTGCTCCTCATCACATAGAGGTTTTGTTCAAAGTTGGGGTATTTTAATTTTCTGGCTAATCCCTTGGTCACAGTGCACACAAGAGTTGCAGTACACAACAAACACCATCCAATAGAACACATCAGAGTGAACACCGTGCACATGTAACCCAAGGTGGATGTGCCATGTAGTTAGTTATTTCTGAGCTCACAATAGAACCAATCTTAATAGCAAACAATCAGCAGGATACTCTTTAGTACCTCACAACAGCACCAACCATAATAGTAAAAAAAGCAAAACCATAGTTATAGTTACCTCATTCAAATTCTGTGGGCCAGGTGATGCTCATACTAGTACTAATCGCATGAATGGCACAAGACCTCCAACGTCATACCCCAAACCGCAGTACCATAAAAATATGTACTTTGAATGTTACCTGCACCCACAGCACTGACGGTATTACTCAAACAAAAAACAGACTCCGCTCTGGGGCAAAATCCTGGGGACCTCCCCGGGACGAGAAAATACCCAAATCTGAGAGATCTGTGAGGCCATCGCAATGGCAATACTGCTTTATGCAGATCTCTGGTAACATAACATATACTCGTCTTTGTTGTGTCGGTTCTGAGACGGCACAATAGAAATGGACGAGGGACTTGAGACGTCATAAGTCTGTTTGAAAGAAGGCTCGTGCTGGCTCTTCCCAGGTTATTGTGCGCCCTGTAAATACGCACCAGATGGGATGAGTGAAGTACAGCTCTGAGCCCAAGTAGCACCACGTGTGCTGACAGCCCAGCAGCTGCAGTGGATTACTGTCTGCTCAGAGATATGCTGAGAATGCAGGCTAGAAAGCTGGCACATGCACTAGAGTCTCCTGTGATTCCCTACACGGCACCAAGAATTAGGAATTGAACTATGGCTATTTTTGGCCACAAAGCATTTTTTTAAATTTCTGGGTTCAGATTTTAAGTTTCTTTAAACAATTAAGTGCTTGCGCGGTGAAGGAACTGTGAAGATAGACTAATCTTAATGCTTCAGACCTCTGCAATGTAATTTACGGATTCATTGAGGCTCGTGTGGGTTACCGTCTTACACATCTGTCAACCAACCACAGACGAACTGCCTCTGTTATTGATTCCAGAAGTATCACACCAGAAAGCAATCACTCTGAAAGCTACATCAAAAGCAGGGAGTTTGGTGATTGATAGGGCCTGTGATACAATTGCCCTGCTTGCATTTAATTTAATTGGTTTAAAGCATCCCTTCTTCTGCACTGTGTATCAGGGATAATCCTCAAAGGAGCATTAACAATGAGAAGTCTCTGTAGAATGTAAGACTAGGTATGTGAGCCTTGGGGAGTGAGCCTTCTCAGGAGAACCGAACCAATAGTCCACCTTATTATTCCTAGAACAGTTCTGCGGTACTGGATACTGCTGTCAGTCACACCCAAAAAAGGCAAAAGAACCTACTTGTGTAAGACTTCAAGATACAATCATTATATGTACAAATCACATTGGCAACACCTTGGCCTAAAACATATTTAGAACTGCCATCGAAATGTGTTCTCGTCGGCACAGCGTCGACTTTAGGAAATGACCAAAGGTGCGCGTCAGCTCTTGGTATTTCAATTATCCCTTCACTGAACAATATGTTGTTAAGGGTATTTGCTTAAAGCATGCCATGGTCTGGTAGGGTGAATCAGCATAAGGCTCTGCCATTACATCACACTACAACATCATCACTCACAACAAAACTCTCCAAGGTGGTATCATGTATCCACTCCCAGCCTCAACTACATATACTCAACCTTCACGAATATCCTCAATATGATCTACCCTTTAAATTAGCTCATGGTGTCATCACTAAGCCAACAGGATAAGATATATATAATTACACAATCAGAGTTTCACTTTCACAAAGGACTAAAAAGATGTTTACTCCCACAGCATAATGTGTATGTGTCAAGTGCATGTTCACCCAAGGGTATCTTGGCGCTGAATAACAGATGCTTATTTTTACCCAACTTAATGGTCCTCATTTTATCAACCTCAGAAAGATGAAAGGCCGAGTGGACCTGCCGGGATTTGAACCTGTGACTGTGAGGTCAAACACAGGCCACTACAGTGGATTCATTAGGTCACTAAGCCACCAGACCCAGTGAGCCCACTGCTCACAAACTGCAGTAAAGTTCCACTAGCATAGCACCTCTGGCAATCATTGGCCATTTTGATAACTATCATGTCCCAAGACTCACGGTGAAGCAATCATACCTACAGGATGCTGGGAGCTTCTAACATTGGCAAGCCTACATAAATTAGGGCACCATTGCAAATAAAAGTTTACTTAAATTCACTTGCTCCCAAAAACTATAAGTTACAGTCCACTCCATCAACACAGTCTACAGCAGAATGTCTTTTCTCTTAATTATGAGAGAAACTTGTCTTGATGGCATGTCAGGACTCAATGTATCCTTGATGCTCCCCTACGTAAACCTTTCACATACATACTGTATGTTATGGCATCACTCTTCTAAACAGGACTTTGAGTATAATGCAGAAAGTGGAGGTCGGGGTCTCTAAACAGGTGTGGCCTATATAATTAAGGGCATGGATTAAACACATAAACTGATTGTTTTGTGATCCCAATAGTGTTTCACCTGCCCTGTATTTTGGGGCAAGATTAAGTAAAACATGTGAAATATAAACATGAACTAAATTGCTGACATTGATTAGTGTAACCTTTTTTACATTAATATAGCCTTATAGCCCGCCGTAGTGGGCTATGCTGGCTATTAAAGGCCCGCTCCAGCGTTAAATGCCCGAGCCGATGGCGAGGGCCTTTAACAAGGGCGCGGGACTTTAATATGTTATGTTATGTTAGCAGAATTTATACAGCGCACGAATACCCATGGGTGTCTTGGCGCTTCCAATGCTACATACTGTGCTAAGCGCTACTACTGCTGAAAAAGCCAGGTCTTCAGTTGTTTCCTGAATTCGAGAAGGGGGGAAATTTTTCTGAGATATAGGGAAGGGAATTCCATTCCCTGATGGTGTTAAAAGTAAAACTCCTACCCCCAATTCGTCTTTTTAATCCTGACTGGCGACATCAGATGTGCACTAGCCGAACGCAGAGTTCTATTTGGATAGTGCCAAGAAAGAGGTTCTCTAGAAATTTCGGCCCTTCTTTGTGTAATGCCTTATGGGCCATGCAGAGTGCCTTGAACTTTATCCGCTGGCCAACTGGCAGCCAGTGGAGTTCTCGCAGTGTTAATCTGACAGACTGATATTTTGGTATACCCAGAATCAGTCTTGCGGCCGCATTTTGCACTGCCTGTAACTTCCTAAGAAGAGTGGATTGCAGATTAATATACAATCCATTGCAATAGTCAAGTTTGGACAAGACTAAGGAGGTTACAACCAACTTTCTGCAGGATTTTGGAATAAAGGGCAGAATTTTCCTTATGGTCTTGATCATAAAGAAGGAAGAGGACACCACCTTGGACACTTGAGCTTTAAAACTGAGTTTTTCATCTACGATAACCCGAGATTTTTTGCTTTATCTACCGGGGTCGGGAGGGGGCCAAGATTATCCGGCCACCAGGCTGGGGACCAAGGTGGAAAGAGATTTCCGAACATAATCACCTCTGTTTTGCTTGAATTTAATTTCAAGCAATGAGAACTCATCCAATGACTTAAGGAAAGCATACAGTCATGGAGTTTTAATGAGTGGTTAATGTCCTCATCTACTGTCGAGATCACCAGCTGGGTGTCGTCGGCATATGATGTAGGGATCAAATTAAAACTTCTTATCAGTGGAGCTAATTCCGCTACATAGATATTAAAAAGTGTAGGGCTCAACGATGAGCCCTGCGGAACACCACATGGGAAAGTGAAAGATGCAGACTTAAATTTACCCAGATGAACTGATTGGGTCCTCTCTGATAGGAATGATGTTAACAGGGAGAGGGCTTTACCTCTTATCCCAATTTCCTGTAGATGATAAATCAGAAGAGAATGGTCAACCGTATCAAATGCAGCGGATAGGTCAAGCAGCACCAAGGCTGCTGACCCACCGCTGTCTAATGAGGACCGGATTTCTTCTGTAGTCTTGATCAAAGCTGACTCTGTGCTGTGGTTAGCTCTAAAACCAAACTGGCTATGATCTAAAATTTGGTTCGTTGTAATAAAGGTAGAGAGTTCCGCATTCATGGTTTTCTCAATTATCTTGGCTGGAAGTGCAATTCTCGCAATGGGCCGGTAGTTGGCTGTATCATTTGCATCCAGATTGTTTTTTTTTAAAAGGGGCAAGATACAAGCCTGCTTCCACACAGTGGGAAAGGATCCTTGTTCTATCATCTGATTAAATATCTCAGATAGGTGTGGACCAATAAAGTGGGAGATAATTTGTAGGATCTTAGGTGGACAGGGGTCTTCCGGAGAACCTGACTTGGCCATGGAAATCAGTTTAATAATTTGCATAGGAGAGGTCAGTGAGAAATTAAAAGGAGGGACTTTTTCATTGATTTCTTGTTCAAATTTTTTACCATTTGATGCGGAATGAATGAACTGATCGTATATTAGATCTACCTTCGTTCTAAAGGAAAAAGCCAGAGCATCACAAAATTCTTGAGTAAAATTAACAGAATCATCTTTTTTGATTGTGGTCAGATGTTTCACAGTTCGAAATAGTTCTTTACTGGAACCACTAGATTTTTCTATCTTAGCTGTATAATAAAGAGTTTTCTCCCAATCAACTTTTTTTAAACTCTGACAGCATGGATTTATAACGTTTTTTTCTCTAAAAGTTCATAGTTTTTACGCCAAATCCTTTCTTGCCTTCTGCAAGCCTGTTTATCTATTCTCAAGGCTTCAGAAAACCAAGGGGCAGATTGTGATTTCCTATTTTTATTAATGCAGATACTAGGGACTAGATTTACAAAATTGGTCTCAAGCCAGTTGGTATAATTTTTAGCTGTAATTTCTACCTCCTTCTCTACCTCCCATTCACTTTTTGCTAGCTCATTGACCAAAGTTGTAGAGTCAATTTTATGCCATGCTCTGCCCATAATCTTTGAATTAGCTGTATTAGTGCTATTAGTTCTTAAAAGCTTATACTTAAAAAGAATAGCTTGATGGTCCGACCAGATTAACGGGAGGGTGGATAAATTGGAGATGGCCGGGTTGTTGGTGAACAGGCCGTCTAGGGTGTGTCCTGCCATGTGCGTAGCACCATGGACCTGCTGTCTAAGGCCATACTCTGATGTCATATCAAGTAGCTCCTTTGTATCACTATCATCCGTTGTTTCTAGGTGAAAATTCATATCCCCTAAGATTGTAAAAAAGTTAGAGTGGAGACTAAGCTCTAACAAGGAGTGGAAGTTAGCTAGAAAGTTGGATCTAGGGCCTGGAGGGCGATAAATCAAGAGACCTTTAAACGAATCTTGACCAGAGGAAGTAAATTTAAAAAGCAAGGCTTCACAGTCAGGTGTAGCTATTATTGAACCAAAAGAACTTAGTTCATCCTTATGGATCAATGCCAATCCGCCACCTATTTTTAGTTGCCTATCATGTCTGAAGGTACTGTAGCCCTGTGGCGTCGCAATATTAAAATCCGAGTCAGATGAATCATCACCCCACGTTTCTGTAACAAATAATATGTCAAGTTTATGGTCTATGATGAAATCAGCAATTTCATATTTATGTCTGACCAATGACCTTGCATTGATAAGTGCTAACTGTAGGTCATTATCTATTTGATTTTGAGTCGTTGAATCTCTCAAGGAGTTAAGTGGCAGATCCAAAATATTTGGTAATTTCCTATCGCAGCCTAGACATTGAGGGTAGTCTGGTTTTATTATATGTTTACAGTTCAGCAGATAACAATACTGATGTGTCGGCGGGCGTAGAGACAGAAGGCTCTTACCTGAGTAAACAATTGTAGATTCATCTGCCGAATGAGAGCCAAGGTCCATGGCCCCAGACCCGGTCCAGGCACGGACGGGCGCAGACGGGCTTGCCTTTGGCGCGCCTTCGGCGCGCCGGCGGAGCGCCCGCTGCCCGCGTCCGCTGCGCGGCCGTTCCAGCGTGGCCCTAAATAGTAGTTAGCAAAGTCTAGAGCGCTAACCGCAGGAAGGGGATAAGCGGAAGTGAGTAACTGGGAGAATCCCTAAAATGAGGTCCTTCCCTCCGCAGCAATCGCTACAAACCGTGGCGGACCAGGGAAGCCTCAGTGATCAAGTAGTAATATAGCAGACATCACAGCAATAATAACAAGATAGATTAAAAATTAAAAAAGTACAAGCTAAAATGGTTTAAAAACCACAGATTCGAACATGTGCAAAAGTGCAAAATAGCAGCGTTATCGGACAGTAAGGAAGGTCAGTGAGGAGCCCTGCGCAAATAGCAGCGTGTCGTAGCTTTAGCAGAAGCAGTATGAGAGTACTGCGTGGCCATTCCAGCGTGGCCCTAAATAGTAGTTAGCAAAGTCTAGAGCGCTAACCGCAGGAAGGGGATAAGCGGAAGTGAGTAACTGGGAGAATCCCTAAAATGAGGTCCTTCCCTCCGCAGCAATCGGTACAAACCGTGGCGGACGAGGGAAGCCTCAGTGATCAAGTAGTAATATAGCAGACATCACAGCAATAATAACAAGATAGATTAAAAATTAAAAAAGTACAAGCTAAAATGGTTTAAAAACCACAGATTCGAACATGTGCAAAAGTGCAAAATAGCAGCGTTATCGGACAGTAAGGAAGGTCAGTGAGGAGCCCTGTGCAAATAGCAGCGTGTCGTAGCTTTAGCAGAAGCAGTATGAGAGTACTGCGCGGCCGTTCCAGCGTGGCCCTAAATAGTAGTTAGCAAAGTCTAGAGCGCTAACCGCAGGAAGGGGATAAGCGGAAGTGAGTAACTGGGAGAATCCCTAAAATGAGGTCCTTCCCTCCGCAGCAATCGGTACAAACCGTGGCGGACCAGGGAAGCCTCAGTGATCAAGTAGTAATATAGCAGACATCACAGCAATAATAACAAGATAGATTAAAAATTAAAAAAGTACAAGCTAAAATGGTTTAAAAACCACAGATTCGAACATGTGCAAAAGTGCAAAATAGCAGCGTTATCGGACAGTAAGGAAGGTCAGTGAGGAGCCCTGTGCAAATAGCAGCGTGTCGTAGCTTTAGCAGAAGCAGTATAGCAGAATAGCCTTTATAGCCCAGCTACGAAGGGCTATAAGGCTATTAGAACATTCTGCCACTAGAGGGCAGAATGTTCTAACAAATTAAACAAAGGCCTCGCGGAGCCCGAAGGGAATGAAATCCCCTAGGGCTCCGAGAGGCCTTTGTTCAAACAACATTGGAATGTTGCTCTGCGGGCCTTTACCGGCCCGTAGAAGCTCGGAGCACTCCATTGTATTCAATGGAGTGCTCCACATTCCAATGTTCTAATATAGCCTTATAGCCCACTTCCAAGGGCTATACAAGTTGTTAAAGGCCCTGAACCTGAGTTATAGCCTAGAACAAGGAAGAGGGCCTTTAACAACAGTTATAGCCTGAGGCATAAGGGCTATGAGACTATTAGAACATTCCACACACTGAGTAAAATGTTCTAAATTAAAAAGGGAAAAACATAAAGACAAACATTGGAATGCTGGAGTAGAAGGCTTATACCAGCCATTATTAGCCTGGAGCTACTCCATTGTCTTCAATGAAGCTCTCAACATTCCATTGTTCTAATTTTTCAGAAGTCGATCAGTGTTATTTGCCAGTAAAGTTAAGGGCATGAATATAGGGCCTGACAGGAACCCGCTTCTAATTACTAACGGGGCTGAGACCCAAAAGGTCCCAGTCCACTTAAAGCTCTGCTTCAAATTTGTCTTTTTTAATTTTAGGGAGTTCATCTGGGTTTTTCAGAGGAGAGCATAGTTAGATGAACTACGTTGATCATTTCACAAACTATCTTTATATGCATGTATCTTTATAAGTATGTTGAGCTATCTGGCTGTGGTATAGTAAACATTTAAGGCAAAAAGGGCAGTAAAGTAACTGGCAATTGACATCTAAGGGAGAAACTCTCGAATGGCACATCTTTGAGCACATGCGCAAAAACAAAATAAATATATGTATATTATTCTACAAAACTTTGAAGTAAATAAAAAAGCCGAGGTTGATCGCCATGAAGCAGTGTAGAGTCTTCTTCTGTTTCTGAATCATCCTTCCAAAACATTGTGCCCATATCTCTGGCAGACAGGCCGCAATCCCAAAACCAGCATCCACAGAAAACTTTGTATGGCTGCTTATTGACAACTGTTATTGTTGACAACCACTGCTATTTAATGTAAGCAAATAACTGACCGCTTCCCCATTTCTTTGTTTGAAACACCTTTTTCTTGTCATTATGCTCTATTTCCCTCATACAAAAATTCCATCCACGCCTTCTTATTGATCCGTCCGTAATATAAGGACAGCTATCTTTGTGCCTCCACAAAGTAGTGTGCTGTCTTGATGCCAAGCTCGATGGGCATCCATGCCTGTTGTCCTGTGGCCTACCTAAGAAACTACTTCCACTTTAAACAAGTCAAATTAGTTCAAAGATTGTTGTCTAACCTTCGAATGTGTTTTGCTCTGAAAGCTATATTCAGTGTCCTGTGCTGTAGTGCAGAAATTTTGAACATTCTCGTCCCTCTAGTACTCCTAACCAAATGTCTGCCCATCACAAACACCATCACTTCATTTTCGACATTGAGTGACCCTCTTCTCATGGTGCAGTGGTGCATAAAAGGAAGAAGAAACATCTTCGAGCTGATGTTACATAATCCAGTGAGCCCACCCTACACTATTTGCTTCCCCTAGCACAAAGTTCATACCAGTTTGACTTAGAACTAATATGTGCATAGCACATTTACAATTTTTGAATGGTTTTATCATTATATTCAAAGCCACTGGAATAATACTGCAAAGGAGGACCAAGTTACAAGTTCACTAAATTAAGCGTCAATAAAAGGCAAATTATGCTTCTTTATGCAGCACATTCTTTGGCATTATTATTTCCCATGTTGTCAATATAATACACATTAAAACTATCTGGGCAAATGATTCACATTACTAGTACCAGATTTGGTACTTTTTGATGTACTTTTGATCCTTTTAAGCTAGGCAAAATTTTGCATTGGTTGAAATCTGAAAATTATGCAGCAGATGGGGAATTGTATGACAAGTGTGGTAAATCCATAATTATGCACACTAAACAGAGCCCTAATTATATTGTACCATCTTGCCGGTAGATGAAATGTCTCACAAGCACAGCTCAAAAAGGGGATAGTGAGAGAAGACATCTATTGTTTATTGGTCATGTTCCAGTTATGTGGCTATTACATTGACCTGGGCAGAATTCGCAGAGTCGTGCTACGTGGAACTCAGCGAAGTGGTCACGGAACTCTGCCACGCTAAGCGGTGTTCCAAGAGCAGGCAAAGTTGCCCGGCCTGCCTGTTCAACTTGCGTTTCTACGTCAAATGCAATGAGGAGTGCATCCTCGTGTTGGAAACGCGCACAAACGGCACCAAGCAGTTACATGGGCGTGGCCATCTTGTTTTCTCTGTTCTGTTCATGGTGCTCGGCCTATTTAGGAATCTCCTCTTAATCCTATCAATCCTCCGCCCTCCTAATTAATCTACCCCTAATTTTTATTTATTATATTAGTGTGTGTTTTTTTATCTTTGTATTTTGCGTTTTAAAAACAATTGTGTGTTTTTGTGACTTTTTGTACTTTAAAAATTTTTCATTTACTTCCTTTGTATTTCATTACCTTCCTTCCCCCGTTTTTCTTTTTTTCCCCCCACCCTGCGCCATGTCAGAGCAGGGCGAACAGGGGAGCGGGAGCGCCAGGCCCCCCCCATGGAACTGCGAGTAGCCGCCTACCCTGCGGACACCGCCGTCACCAAGGTGTGCATCCCCGAGCTATCCTTAGTGAGGTGGAGGTGGTAGCACTAGCTACTGCTAGCAGCAGGCAGCAGAACTAACAGTGGGTACCCCCGCTAGAACGTCAGCTGCACTGAGGGAGGGTGCACCGGTGTGTGTGGTGCACCAGCCAGGTTCAGCGCACAGTCCAGCAGTTGACGCACCGCTGGGCGGATAGTCTCAGGACCTGCTCGACCTGCTCAATGTCGAGATTCCTGGGCTCAGTGAGTATTAATTATTTGTTGTGTTTGTGTTCTACAATGGTAAAAATAAAATCCGAATAGCATGCTGCTCACACTCAGAGGTAAGTCACGTTTAGTTTACGTTAAGAATATTATTATGTGATCCAGTTTAATCTAAGCAGGGGCTCGGTGCTACCTAATCGTACTCATTGGCGCTCGCTTTGACTGATTCATTTAGAAGTCATTGTAGACTTCTGTCCTCCTGGCACCATAGTGAATCAGTGATATCAGTGAGTTAGTGTTCTCTGTGACTTTCTTTATGTAGCTTGTACAGTCCCAAATATTTCAGTTATTTGTAGTATGCATCTATGCACTGCAAAAAAGGGAGACTGAGTTGGTCCATGAACGGTGTTGAGAAATGAGAATAGAATCAAAGATCATTCATTGCAATCCATTAGTTCCAAATGTAGCTTTTGTTAGGGAAATTTGGACTAGGGATGTTAGGATTAGTTTGGCCAACTCAACGATAGTCAATAGACTCAATACTAGTACTATAGGCGATCTGTTTTAGATAAGTACAATGTGACTGTGTTTGTCTGTCATATAAATTTGTGGAGATTATCTGTGTCACTAATCTATTTTTTTATCTTCTTAATTTCTTACAACAGCACCCAAGGGCACAAAGACGGCAGTGTAGACGATGGTCCAGGAAGAGCTGGGGAGGTCCTAGTCCTAGTAAGGAATAGCACTTGTTACATCGCATAGAAATACCACCCATGCCTTTACAATGCGGGTATTACTACGCGATGTCAATTACAACGAGTACCATTACAACGCAAAATTTTACCACGCATGCCATTTCAACGCCAATGCACGCGTGGTAAAGGTATACTCATGGTAAATGTTTGCAAGGTAAGTGACTCCAACCTACCCTACCCTAATCCCTAATGTAGTTCCACTGCACGAGCCTCCCCCAACCCCCAGTCCTCTCCCTACAATAACACTACACTACCCTGCACAACCCCCGACACTACACTAATTCCGAAAACACTACTCTACACTACACAAACACCACAACACTACCCTAAACCCTAAAACTCTACCCCCTGCACGACCCTCCCCCTACCCCCAGTCCGGTCCCTGCACTCTAACACTACCCTGCATGACCCCCGACACTACCCTAAACCCTAAAACACTACCCTACACTACACAAACACCACAACACTACCCTAAACCCTAACACTCTACCCCCAGCACGACCCTCCCCTTCCCCCAGTCCTGTCCCTACATTCTAACACTACCCTGCACGACCCCCCTACACTACCCTAAACCCTAAATCACTACCCTACACTACACAAACACAACACTACCCTAAACCCTAAAATACTACCCCCCTCACGACCCTCACCCTACCCCCAGTCCGTTCCTACACTCAAACACTACCCTGCACGACCCCCGACACTACCCTAAATCCTAAACCACTACCCTACACTACACTACACAAACAACACAACACTACCCTAAACCCTAAAACACTACACTACACTACACAAACACCACAACACTACCCTAAACCCTAAAACACTACCCCCCGCACGACCCCCAGTCCGGCCCCTACACTCTAACACAACCCTGCACGACCCCCTCGACATACCCTAAACCCCAAAACACTTCCCTACACTACACAAACACCACAACACTACCCTAAACCCTAAAACACTACCCCCAGCACGACCCTCCCCCTACACACAACCCTACACTACACAAACATTACTACACTACTTTGACACTACCCTAAACCCTTAAAAAGTAACCCCCACCCCAAGCACAATCCCCCTTACCTCTCTCTCCTCATGGTTCCTCTCTCCTGGTTCCAGCATCGACAGAGGGGCGGTGCACGTCGTTGTGAGGAAACGGAACAGCCCAGTTTTCTCACAACGATGTGGATAACCATTACATCGCATGCATTTTAAAAGCACATGCGATATAATGGTTTGCGTTGTAATGGTAGTCGTTGTTACATCGCATGCGTTGTTACGCATGCAATGTAACAACTTGCGTGGTAACAGCCTCGTTGTAATGGCTGTTTACCCCTAGTAAGTCCTATTATTTATTATTATAATTTCCATAATGTTGGGTTTTATGATTGCTGTGGGCTAAGTGTAGAATCTTGGGGTATTCGAATGTTGGTGCTGGGCTCCAGGACGGGAGTTGCTGCCTGGAGCCTGGTGTTGCTGGCGAGAAATAAAGTTGCTCTGACACCCTTACCTGCTGTCTTCCTTTCACGTGATGACGAGGATGGGATACGAACCCACGCGTGGAAAGCATAATGGATTCGCCTTTTTACCTCTGCCCACTATGCTACTTTTAAATTTTGCCTTGATTATTTTTTTTATACTGTCCTATCCAATTTTTGTTTCAATCCTGTCATCCCTGCATTATATTGTTTCCCCTTATTTCATGGTTTTTTGGGTACCTGACGTTTTCTGCTCTATACTAGTATCTAGTTTTCTTATCTTCTACTTTGCTGCTAATCTTTCCCTCTCCCCTATATATCTTGTGGTACTGTAAGACTAAGAACAGATTTTTGGTACTCTACTGTGAAGATTGCAGGCCCAAGTAAGCTAGTGTTATAAATAATATTCACCATGTATGTTTGTTGAGAAGGCTTTCTTTTTCTTGCTCATGCTCTAACAGTTAACGAGAAAGTGGCCATGGTCATGGACCACCCCCCACACCCCACCCAATGTTGTGCTATGTAATTTATTTATACAGTATACCAGCAGTTTCCGTGACAGTGCAGCATGGCTGGAAAGTATGAGGTCCCATTGCATTTGCCAGCCAACACCATATGTCTTTCATTGACCATTATTCCATGCCTTCATCGTGCTTCAATGACTCTGAGTCATCATGATCATCATAGGTTATAGCTCTGCCCCTCTATTATGCAAAGGTTTTGGTTGACTTCACTACCTGGCTTTTCTAACACGGTCAACCAAAAAAACAACAATGCCAGTGATATTTTTGTTAGAAGATACTGCAGTGCTAAACGAACTGCAGTTGTATTTTTTGATTAAAAAAATGAAGGGGAGGCGTATCTGGCATCTAAAAAATGTATAATGTTTTTTCTAGCCACACAAACTGCCAGTGCTGCCGGCTCAAGTGACGCTGCAGAAGGAGAAGGACAGTCAGTTGGAGGGGGAGAAGCGATCGCAGGGACGGGCGGTGGTAAGTCACATTGCTTGCTTATTGACAATTATTATTGCACTCACTAGCTACAAGGGTGTCGTAGTTTCTCGTGATCCTGAACCCTCCCCTTTACCAGCTGCAATGGTGGTTAAGTTATGGCCTCTTCTGTCTGCAACTCAGCAAAAGCTCACATAATGAACACTACAAATGATGGCTTGAGGGAAACGGGAAAGAACGGAAGGTTAAAAGAAAGGATGGGTTAAATGGTATACGAATGAAAGGATGTGTGGGTGGGTGAAAGGGTGGGTTAAGGAACTGATGGGTGAAAGGATGTAGAAAGAAAGGGTGGCCACTGAATGGATGGATAATGGATTGGAAACTTAGGTAAAAGACTGGATGAGAGAAAGTAAAGCTTAAATCATGGTGGCTGTGGGTGAATATAGAGGAATGAAAGGATGAATGAATAATTGGATTGCTTGGATGAATAAGCAAGGGAGCACTTCTGGTGAGGGGCATGATGCTCACCTACTTCACTTACTATGTTTTATGGTTATTAAAGCTATGGCTCAAAGTGCAGGGTATCTTTTACATTTTTAAATAGGAGGGGGGTGGGCGCACACTGCCTCACACTGCAGCACTCAGTTTGCCCCGATGCATCATAATAAATGCAGTGCATGATAACACTTTCTTCGATGTCAGGCTTTAGTTTTTCACCCTTGTTGGTGCAGCCAGTGCTGTGTATCTCTAGACACGTGTTTCAGGATAATTGTCCTTCTTCAGTAGAGAGCAACACTTTTTTGGGGGTGCTGGAGATGCTGCCCAAAGTCTTCTCAGGTCTCAGTACCACTCGCTGGGCGCAGGTGCATCAACCAGAGCTCGTCAGCTCGTTAGCTCAAGGGAGCCTTTTCAAATAGGAGGGGGTGGGCGCACACTGCCTCACACTGCAGCACTCAGTTTGCCCCGATGCATCATAATAAATGCAGTGCATGATAACACTTTCTTCGATGTCAGGCTTTAGTTTTTCACCCTTGTTGGTGCAGCCAGTGCTGTGTATCTCTAGACACGTATTTCAGGATAATTGTCCTTCTTCAGTAGAGAGCAACACTTTTTTGGGGGTGCTGGAGATGCTGCCCAAAGTCTTCTCAGGTCTCAGTACCACTCGCTGGGCGCAGGTGCATCAACTAGAGCTCGTCAGCTCGTTAGCTCAAGGGAGCCTTTTCAAATAGGAGGGGGGTGGGCGCACACTGCCTCACTCAGTTTGCCCCGATGCATCATAATAAATGCAGTGCATGATAACATTTTCTTCGATGTCAGGCTTTAGTTTTTCACCCTTGTTGGTGCAGCCAGTGCTGTGTATCTCTAGACACGTGTTTCAGGATAATTGTCCTTCTTCAGTAGAGAGCAACACTTTTTTGGGGGTGCTGGAGATGCTGCCCAAAGTCTTCTCAGGTCTCAGTACCACTCGCTGGGCGCAGGTGCATCAACCAGAGCTCGTCAGCTCGTTAGCTCAAGGGAGCCATTTCAAATAGGAGGGGGGTGGGCGCACACTGCCTCACACTGCAGCACTCAGTTTGCCCCGATGCATCATAATAGATGCAGTGCATGATAACACTTTCTTCGATGTCAGGCTTTAGTTTTTCACCCTTGTTGGTGCAGCCAGTGCTGTGTATCTCTAGACACGTGTTAATTGTCCTTCTTCAGTAGAGAGGAACACTTTTTGGGGGTGCTGGAGATGCTGCCCAAAGTCTTCTCAGGTCTCAGTACCACTCGCTGGGCGCAGGTGCATCAACCAGAGCTCGTCAGCTCAAGGGAGCCTTTTCAAATAGGAGGGGGGTGGGCGCACACTGCCTCACACTGCAGCACTCAGTTTGCCCTGATGCATCATAATAAATGCAGTGCATGATAACACTTTCTTCGATGTCAGGCTTTAGTTTTTCACCCTTGTTGGTGCAGCCAGTGCTGTGTATCTCTAGACACGTGTTTCGGGATAATTGTCCTTCTTCAGTAGAGAGCAACACTTTTTTGGGGGTGCTGGAGATGCTGCTCAAAGTCTTCTCAGGTCTCAGTACCACTCGCTGGGCGCAGGTGCATCAACTAGAGCTCGTCAACTCGTTAGCTCAAGGGAGCCTTTTCAAATAGGAGGGGGGTGGGCGCACACTGCCTCACACTGCAGCACTCAGTTTGCCCCGATGCATCATAATAAATGCAGTGCATGATAAAATTTTCTTCGATGTCAGGCTTTAGTTTTTCACCCTTGTTGGTGCAGCCAGTGCTGTGTATCTCTAGACACGTGTTTCAGGATAATTGTCCTTCTTCAGTAGAGAGCAGCACTTTTTTGGGGGTGCTGGAGATGCTGCCCAAAGTCTTCTCAGGTCTCAGTACCACTCACTGGGCGCAGGTGCATCAACCAGAGCTCATCAGCTCGTTAGCTCAAGGGAGCCTTTTCAAATAGGAGGGGGGTGGGCGCACACTGCCTCACACTGCAGCACTCAGTTTGCCCCGATGCATCATAATAAATGCAGTGCATGATAACACTTTCATCGGTGTCAGGCTTTAGTTTTTCACCCTTGTTGGTGCAGCCAGTGCTGTGTATCTCTAGACACGTGTTTCAGGGTAATTGTCCTTCTTCAGTAGAGAGCAACACTTTTTTGGCTGCACCAACAAGGGTGAAAAACTAAAGCCTGACACCGAAGAAAGTGTTATCATGCACTGCATTTATTATGATGCATCGGGCAAACTGAGTGCTGCAGTGTGAGGCAGTGTGCGCCCACCCCCCTCCTATTTGAAAAGGCTACCTTGAGCTAACGAGCTGACGAGCTCTGGTTGATGCACCTGCACCCAGCGAGTGGTACTAGGACCTGAGAAGACTTTGGGCAGCATCTCCAGCACCCCCAAAAAAGTGTTGCTCACTACTGAAGAAGGACAATCATCCTGAAACACGTGTCTAGAGATACACAGCTCTGGCTGCACCAACAAGGGTGAAAAACTAAAGCCTGACACCGAAGAAAGTGTTATCATACACTGCATTTATTATGATGCATCGGGGCAAACTGAGTGCTGCAGTGTGAGGCAGTGTGTGCCCACCCCCTCCTATCTTTTACAATTTTGTTCAACTCCTTCGAATTACTGTATTTGTTAAGTGAGGCATGATATGAATCCCACCCATCATCATTCATCACCCCCCCTGTCCATGACATTTCCCCACCGTGACCGAAGTGCAGTATGGTTCAATTTGTGACTGCAGTGTTGGCTGTGCATTGTGTGTCTGCTTCAGTTAATGCAGCATTTACAAAGTTTTCAATGCATTGCAATCCAAGCATACAAGGTGTGTTTCTTTTTACCCACTCACTCAACTCTTAGTACTTCACACCTTTATTATTTCCTAAGTTCTTCCATCCCAGCCTACCAAAAATTTGAAAAATCCATTCTTGACACGTGCCACATTTTAAGGCCATGTGAAGTGATTCTAAAATATATTTCATGTTTTTCCATAACAGATTTATTTTACGCCTGTTCAGATTTTTCCTTTTCAATTACAGTGACTGAATGAGGCAAATCTTAATAGTCACATGACAAATCGATGATCAGTGACACCCCTCTATTCTATATCAGAAGCTCTACCTACCCGCCTAATCCCTCTACCTTACCCTGCAGCAGAGTAAGTCAAGTTCCCTTTCCTCACTGTCCAGTGAATTCATTTGTTGGAAATAATTTCAGTGATTAAAGTGGGATAAGCGCCTGATTTGATTTCAAGTTTGGCGTATGAGATAATCTGTGAAAATATGTGCCAAATACAATCGATGTAGCCCGTTCATTTCCCTGTAGTGCAGTGCATACTTTTCCCCAATGTCTACTTATGGCACACAGGATTATAAACACATTTTATACGTGAGGTGTGTGACGTAGCATTTTAGTTATTATTTATCTGCCTCCTTGAGTCAGGGTAGAAAGTGAAAGGCATTTGGAGAAAAGCAGGGCCATTGGAATTAAAGATACATAATTGTCAACAGCATCTGCCCCAGCTGCAGACAGTAGCAAAATACCCAACGCGCTGGCTAGCATGCCTCCATTAATTTAGCACAACACAACTTGTACTCCATAGTACATAATGCCTTACTCATTAATGAGAGGTAATTTATTTATTTGTTCCACTCAAAGTGTCTGTTTAGTTAATAGAAAAACCTTTAAATGAAAAAAAAATCAAATCACTGTTTTTTCATCCGGTATTATTCTGCATTAATACTTTTCGGCCACACAGTCAGTGCTTTTTCTGTGAGGCATGTGTGGATTAAATATAGAATTGGCCTTGTGACTCTCCTAATCATAATCACATCAAATTCCAATGGCCCTAGGGGACCAGCAATGTACTGCTACTGTGCCACCCACTAATTATAAACAATTGTTTGCACAGAGCATTATTTACTATTTGTCTTTTTGTTTTTCTCGATATAGCCACTCCTGCTAGTCCACCCATACCATCCACCAGGCAGGAGATAGTGGTCCATCTTCAGCGGCAGAGGCTAGAACTTATCCAGCAGGAATATCGATGGCTGGTGGCCCTGGTGGGTGAAGAGGCGGGAATAGCTGCCTCTGAGCTTGGCCCCAGTGCAGCCAGTCACCCACAGCCTCCAACATCCCGGCTTTTCCATCATCGGTGGACAACAATCTAGATAAATGATTACTTATCTGCATTAGCAGTTAGTTGCTTACTTACTAATTTAACTAGTTCACTTCACTCCATAGTTCTCTTACCTGAATATAGATGAAGCAATAACAGGAAAGGAATCACAACTTCACAAGCGATGTCCCACTGCCACCCAAGTGAGCTCCAAATGCAGGATTAATTGGAAGGATTATCCATCACAGGCAACTAGATGGAAATAAAAACACTGAGTTAGTGGGTGATACATTTTAAATTATACCATAGCTTTACAAAGAATTGAGACCAGACTGCTACATCAAAATACAAAGAATACCTGATAGTGATAAAATAACAAAAAATAGCAATAGTAACTTCTTCTGAGCAATGGGGAGCTAGTATTTAATTAAAACTAAATTTATGAAATCCTAGAGTCATCAAAAGTGGACTCAAAGTCTGGAGTGTACATGGTTAAGCTTCTACGCAACACAAGGCCTGAATGATGATGCTGATGACTAATTTTCTTCTATATTTGAAATATCGATCACTTGTATGTGCGGTGGGTAAAGGAGCTAGTGTGGGCTAATGCTTAGATAATAGAAGATCCTGCTGTGAGTTGGTGCTGCTTTCACCACATCCACCCCACCAAGTGTGTGATCCATTTATGGTGTAAATTACGTCACACCTCAATATATCACACAGCCCGGTGGAAGAGGGTTAGGGTTTTGATGAATGGATGGGAAAGGGGATTTGGGAAAAGGTGTGACAAAGACAAACAATAAACAAGGACAATGTGCATCTGAGCGATGAGCATCACATCATCATCAATCTGTTGTGGAAGGAAACAAAGGAATGAGTATGACACAGTACAGTTAAATGCATTGCAAACAGTCCTTCTGCCCCAGAGACCCAAGTTATCAGATATCTAAATGTTCTGTCTTCTAGGTTTAAAAAAATCAAATGATTGAGGAGTAAACATGCCCAGTTCTAAAAATATGATTATTAAAAGAAAAATTATACTGTATTGTAAAATTGGGTAGTGCATCTGCATTCTCCTCGGAAATGTCCATCACTCTTGGGTGCCTGTCTGGACCGATTCGGTAGGTAAAGAGGAGTGTTGAGCTCAGCATTCGCCTTACGTTCGTGCAGGAGATGAGAAGGCCTGCAGATATTAAAACAGAAACTGTACTGTAGAGTCAAGGAGAAGGACAGAAGGTAGGTAAGCTTCATGAGGAGTGGACCAAGAAGACTCAGCGGCAGAGCAAAAACAAGAGGACTCGGAGTTTCACTCATGCCACTCAGCAGCATTTCCTAAATCAACGCACCTCTCTCCATTCCACATAGCTGAGTACTAGGCCTCAGAGTTATGGCTTCCCTTTGAAGTTGATAACTTCTTTCTTTTAGCTGTTGAATAGGTAGTCCCGCTCAGAGTTTTTCCATCCTCCTCCTGACTCCAAGTAACTCCGTTCCAGTCCTGGCCTGAGCAAAATAGACCTTTGGTTCACTGCTGTTGAAGAACAAGTAGAGAGGCAGAATTTCAGTATTTTGTATAGGTTTTTGTTTGTTAATTAAAGTAACTGGTCTGATCTCTGAAGCACCAGAAAAAAGGCGTGGACCCTGCAAGTAAATCTTGCAAAGTGTGAAACGGTCAATCACTTTCAGGAAAAATGATCACCCATTATTCAGGCCCCAAACATTGCAAATCATCTAAATCAAGTTTACAAATTACAGTTGAACACCCTGCCTCATTGTCTGCCACCACATGAATAATCAATCATCACTGCCAATCACTCAATGATTTATCACTCATTGATCCAATAGTTACCTGTTCCAATCCAAGCACGGTGGTAGGCAGACAACTGTATCTCCTCTTTGATGCAAGCAGCAGATTGGAATTTGGTAGTCTTGTAAATCAAATGATCTTCTGGGCAGCCCTTGTAGGTGATGAAAAAAAGAAGGATAGGAGTGGACCGTACAGGTTAATTTTCACTATGTAAGTTTGTAAAGGCCAATCACCTTTCAGGAAAAATGATCGCCCATCATTAAGGCCCCAAACATTGCAAATCATCTAAATCAAGTTTACAAATTACAGTTGAACACCCTTCCTCACTGTCTGCCACCTCATGAATCATTACTCATCACTCAGAGTCACTCACTCAATGTTGCACTAGTGGTAGTTACCTCTTCCAATCCAAGCATGGGTAGGTTAGGTAGTAGGTACATAATTGTATCTTTGATATGGGCAACACATTGGAATTTGGTAACAGCAGTCTTGTATATCAACAATCTTCTGGGGCAGTCCTGCTAAGTGATGCAAAAAAGGATAGGCATGTGAGGGAGGCAGGCATTGTCTCCAAAGTCATGAAGGAATTATGGAGGCTTCTTTACTGCACACTGATTCAACTTCAGTCTGGCCATATATGTGACTGAAAAGGGTAGGGCAGCAAAGAATTTGACACAAACATAATGTTCCACTAGCTATCTTTTTGTTTTGCAAAGAAAGAAGTTCAACAAGAAATAATTAAAACGTTCTATGGTGGCACTGGCACACTCTGACCGGGAAGTAGAGTTCATCCTCCAACTCAGGTGGTTCACCCAGAAGTTGGTCAGCTAACACACTTAATTCTGACCAGTCATCCTCCTCCTGTGCTGTTTCAGGAATGGTATAATTGTGTGGTATTAAATGTTGGATCATTTTGATCTCGGTCAATCGCTCCATGTTTTGAGGCGAGAGATTGGTCCTCCTCACTGTAACAACTGTACCAGCTGCACCAGCAGCACTGAACACACGCTCAGCAGGCACAATGGGTTTCAGGACAAGGCAGATACTTTATTGTCAGCCTGTTGAGCTCTGGCCATTGGCACATCTTCCAATACCAATACATTAATGGGGTTTGATCTACAGAGACCTCTTTTGGATCATCCAGATACTCCTGGAACATCCTCTGGGTGGTCATTGGTGCTGCCACTTGCTCAACCTCTTTTGCCATCGACTCTGCACTGGACTTAAGCCCTACCATTTGATACCAATGCAATGCAGAGGATGGGTTCAATCCTTCTGTTGCTGTTATTGTCTGTGTTCTGCTTGATGGTGTTGTTGGCTGCTGTGAAACAAGACGGCCCTCTCTGGAAGTTGAATGCGGCACCCCAGAACTGCAGGGTGGGACTCTAAGTTCCAACCATTCTTCTTCCAGGTCTCCGGCTTGCTCAACAATCCACCTCTTGTATGTTGAAACATCCCCTTCAGAAAAAAGAATGAAAGCTATTTTTTGTACCATAGATCAAGTGGTGTGTTAAAGATGTCCTGTTTGGACAAGATGATGTCATTTTGCAGCCTTCCATTAGAAGCCAAGTGAAAGGGTAAACTCTCAACCAAAGCCTGGGCTTCTGTGTTTTCGTTCACACCTGCATGGGTGAACCTTTCAAACACCTGCTTTAGTTGGTCCTGTAGCAGATGCAACAACAGGATAGCTTGGCCCATCCTAGAGTCCTCCTTGCTAACTTCCCTTGTGAAAATCTCAAAAAGGAGTAGCTTCTGTGTCAGGCATTTGACTAGGCCCCATTTGTCCGCATCCATGTCCGGTCACAGCTTTCCCAATTGCATCCCCTCTTCTTTGAATGACATAATCATTGATCTGTTTGTACTGCTTAAACAGATGTTGCAACATGTAATAGGTCGAGTTCCAATGTGTTGTCACCTCCTGTATCAGGGCTTTAACTGGTACTCTATTAGCATGCTGAATAATACGCAACTGCTTCCTAGCTTTAAAAAAAAATGGCTGAAATAAGTGCAGATTCTTCTGCAGTTGGTCAGTATGTTTCTGACTATGTCTTCTTTTTTTAGTAAGTCTTACATCACCAAGTTGATGCAATGGACCAAACACAGGACCCTGAAATAGCCACTGTCTGCCATGGCCTTGACTATGTTGTTGCCAATGTCCGTGGAAACAAATCCCATTCTGAAACCTCTGGGTCACAGCCATTCAGACACAGCTGTTAAATTTGTCCAAGATGTGTGAAGCTGAATGTGATTTCTCCATGGCGCACATGGCCACTGTTGCACGCCGCAGAACGTTCTTAAAACTTTCTTCTGGTCAAGACCTGTAGATATCTTTTGCTTTACCCCCCACAAAATAGATTCAGTGTGCAGTGATGCACATGTAATCAGTCGCCTGAAAACTGGGCCACATGTCTGTCGTCAGGTGGATAGTGTGAACAACACAACACTTTGCTGCAAAGCTTATCCAACCAATTGCAGCACATTGTGATGCAGCGCTAGAACAGCAACTGTGGCAAAATAGGTCCGACTTGGATCCTTCCATTTCAGGCAGATGGCTGCCACAAATTCATCAAAATCATATTTTTAACATACATACTACAATGATCCTCAAGCATATTATTAAACTGATATCACATCCATCCATGCAAGTATATGGCAAAGACACACTGGCTGGATGCACAAAATGGCTGCCAGCCAGTGATACATGATCAAACAACAGCAGCAAGCAAGGAAGCATGAGAAACAAAGAACACATGCAGCCCTATGGCAAAGGCACACTGGCTGGATGCACAAAATGTCTGCCTGCCAGTGCCACATGGTGAAACAATAACAACAGCAAGCAAGGGGGCATAGGGAACAAAGAACATGGTGAAGGCACATTGGCTGGATGCACAAAATGACTGCCAGTCAGTGCCACATGGTCAAACAACAACAACAGCAAGCAAGGAGTCATGGGGAACAAAGAACTCATGCAAGCCAATGGCAAAGGCACACTGTCTGGATGCACAAAATGGCTGCCAGCCACATGGCCAAACAACAACAGCAACCAAGAATGGCATGGGGAACAAAGAACACATGAAATCCTATAGCAAAGGCTCACTGACTGGATGCACAAAATGGCTGCCAGCCTGTGCCACATGGTGAAAGAACAACAGTAGCAAGCAAGGAGGCATGGAGAACAAAGAACACATGCAAGCCTATGGCAAAGACACATTTTCTGGATGCACAAAATGGTTGCCAGCCACATGGCCAAACAACAACAGCAAGCAAGGAGGGATGGGGAACAAAGAACATAGACATGCTCATGGCAAATGCGCACTGCCTGGATGCACATAAAAGCTATCAGCCAGTCCCACATGGTCAAACAACAATAACAGCAAACAAGGAGGCATGGGGAACAAAAAACACATGCAACCCTACGGCAAAGGCACACTGGCTGGTTGCACAAAATGGCTGACAGCCATATGGCCAAACAACAACAGCAAGCAAGGAGGCATGAGGAACAAAGAACACATGCAAGCCTGTGGCAAAGGCACACTGGCTGGATGCATAAAATGGCTACCAGTCACACGGCCAAACAACAACAGCAAGCAAGGAGGCATGGGGAACAAAGGGCTCATGCAAGCCTATTGCAAATACACACTGGCTGGATGCACAAAATGGCTGCCAGCCACTTGGCCAAACAACAACAGCAAGCAAGGAGACATGGGGAACAAAGAGAACGCATTCAGGCCTATGGTAACAGACTCCACAAAAAGGGCCCCAGGCCACATGGCATGGAAAGCAAAGACAAATCAGTGGTGGTCTATGGCAAACACACACACAGACACACTGGACAGACAAAGAAGGCATGGTAACACTAAAGAAAACACTACCATTAATTCAGCAAGGCCAAAAGTGAAAATTAACTGAGCAATAAAATTTTTATTACAACACACATCCTCCCACAGCATTAAATATTACCCCACATATACACTTTTTGTACACAATAAAATGAAATACAAAAAACCACCACATTTTTAATTTAATCCAATGCCATCCCAGCCCTAAATTATGTTTTAAAACAACATATACTTATTTGAGTTATTTATTATATTGTTAATAAATGTATCTAATAACACTATTTGAAAAAGTATATTATAATTTTTTTCTTTTCTTTTGTTAAAGTACTATTTTAATTCTATTGTTATTTTATTTATTCTTTGGTGTTTGTGTTTTTTGTGTAGTAGGGAAGGAAGTGAGTTTTATTTAAATATTTAATTTATTTGATAATGTATTTTGTACTTTTGTTACAATTTAATTTTTTCTTAAAATGTATATAGTATATATTTTTTATTTTAAATAAGTTTAAACATTGGATGTAGTTAGGTATTTAATTTGTTTTTTTTTTAAAAGTGAGCATAAGTTGGAATGACATATGTAACCCCTGCAAACCCCTTTCACTAGCTTAGGCTGGAGTGGAATAGTAAATGTAACCACTCCGAAGTCCACACTTACCCTACTGTTGCTTAGATTGGAGTGGAATAATAAATCTAACCCCTACAAAGTCCAACACTTTCCCCACTGTTGCTTGGATTGGTGAAGGAATAGTAAATCTTACCCCTCCAAAGTGCACCATTTTCCCTGCTGTCGCTTACACTGGAGTGGGACCCTTTCAAACACAACAATTCCCATACTCATGCTTAGATTAGAATGGGAAGAGTAAATGTAGCTTCTTCGAAGTCCAACACTTTCCCTGTTTTTGCTTACATTGGAGTGGGAATAGTAAATGTAATGTGTGCAAGGTGTAACACTTTTCCTATTTCTCTTTAAATTGGAGTTATATTAATTACTTTTGCTCCGGCTTCTGATTTGTTAATATTTTATTTTTTATGTTTATATAATTTTTTAATTTTGCTTTAAAAAAATATTTTTATATTAATTTAATTTACTGTTTATAGATTTTTAATATATGATTTTACCTTTAATTTATTTGAACTACTGTTAATATGTTTACATTTTTAATCATTAAAATATTGTTTTTCATGTTTATATAACTATATATATGTATATATATATAATATTTTATTTATATACTTAGTCTAAAGTATTAAATAAAACTATTTTTGCATCTTTATTTTAACATTTAAATTAGGTTAGATGTATTTGTTGGTTTTAGATATATGTTTGTTAAGTTTATTGTTAATATTTTAAGATTAATGTGGTTAGAAAATTGGTTATTTATAGGCTTTTATGATTTTAGAGAATACATATTTATTTTTTATAGATATATATATACATTATTAATATAATTTATAAAAACTATATATTTTACATTATATTACTGCTTACAAATTTAATATCCTAAATGAATTACTGATAATTCGATATTTATTAAAAAAACAATATTCTTACCTTTTTTAAGGATATTATGTCCCACAATGCTTCACAAAATATTTTTGTTGCTTGTTGCTTACATATAAATATCTAATCTCAATATATTTATATGCAATATTTTTTACATGATATTTCTGTAATCTAATATTGTTGTTTTTGATATTCTGTTTTAAAAACCACTGTAAACATTACAGAGGCATTTTCATTTCTTAACTTGGAGATTTTTAATATATGATTTTACCTTTAATTTATTTGAACTACTGTTAATATGTTTACATTTTTAATCATTAAAATATTGTTTTTCATGTTTATATAACTATATATATGTATATATATATAATATTTTATTTATATACTTAGTCTAAAGTATTAAATAAAACTATTTTTGCATCTTTATTTTAACATTTAAATTAGGTTAGATGTATTTGTTGGTTTTAGATATATGTTTGTTAAGTTTATTATTAATATTTTAAGATTAATGTGGTTAGAAAATTGGTTATTTATAGGCTTTTATGATTTTAGAGAATACATATTTATTTTTTATAGATATATATATACATTATTAATATAATTTATAAAAACTATATATTTTACATTATATTACTGCTTACAAATTTAATATCCTAAATGAATTACTGATAATTCGATATTTATTAAAAAACAATATTCTTACCTCTTTTAAGGATATTATGTCCCACAATGCTTCACAAAATATTTTTGTTGCTTGTTGCTTACATATAAATATCTAAACTCAATATATTTATATGCAATATTTTTTACATGATATTTCTGTAATCTAATATTGTTGTTTTTGATATTCTGTTTTAAAAACCACTGTAAACATTACAGAGGCATTTTCATTTCTTAACTTGGGCATGCAGTGCTCTAATTGGAGGCATTAAATAATTAAAATGATAATGATAATGGAGGAAGCAAGATGGATACCATATACCTTTGGAGTATTCAAGTGCACCTGTGGTTTCTGGCTTATCCTGTGGGTTCTCAAACGTTTTCAGTACTAGATAGGCACTCAAGAAGTCGAAGTCGTGTTTGCACACCCCTGAGTCCACTTTATCTGGTCTTAAGCCTGACCGGACAGTAGTGATGCAGCGGCATGCAGAAGGGTGTTTTGTGCACACCATTTCATTACTGATGTGCTTTATCATTGGAGACATGTGGAATGTTCATTTGATGCTTATGTCTAATCAGACCACAATCAACAATGTAATGGAGACCTAGTAAGACCTCTGGAACCCAAGATTAGACTATACAGAAGATCACCCCAGAAAAGTAGGAATTGTTCCTGGTGGTGCACCAGTGCATTTCTTGTAGGAATAGGTGACAAAGTTTGTATGTGTGTGGGAATAGGTTTTTGGGCTTTTGATCATGGGATCAATCTTCCAAATTTCCCTTGGGAGGATGAGCTGTAAGACATGACCTCTGGTCTCTGCGACATTGATGGGAGTGACAGCGCTGGAAGTGATATTTACTATGTGCCACTGATTAATTCACTTGGTAGATAGAAAGCACAGTCTAAATGCTTTGGGCTTTACACTAAAGTTCCAACAAAACAGCTTTGTCATAGTTATTCACAGGTTGAAGGGACAACATGTCTCTCCACTGCTCTGGAGTAATAGCTAAGAGCCCCTCGCCATTTGCAGGTGGGCGTCATTAGTCACTCCACCATAGAGGGGTGGGGTTCTGAGGAAGTGGGTCATGACCGAAACAGTCATGGGGTATACAACTTAGGGGAGGGGGCAGAGTAAGACACTTTCAAAGTGGGCTGGCACCTGGTAGCCCCCTCTTTGTCTCCTGATGCTCCAAGACACTGAGGGTGACAACGGAATTTTGCCACCCACCCACCCCAACAGATTCTTGAGGGCACTAGGTTGCTCACTTGGCCGCCTCCTTCAAAAGAAGCCTTTCAGGGGTGAGGCTGGTTGGAAGGGATGCTGACCTGCTGGTGGCCCGACACTTCAAGCCTCACCTTGGGTACCCTGCAAATTAGGTGGGATGTGACCAAGAGGCACAGGATGCCCCGGCAGGGACCAATGTGTTAATGGGGTCTCTGGAGGTGTCAGAAAGGTTTGATGTGTCACTTTATCTCACCTGGCCTTTTTGTACATTGTATATTGCTCCCAAATGGGTATATAAATAGGATATGTGCAATTTCATGTTCAGGTTTGCTGTGTATTTTGCTATATTTTGTATTGTGTAATGTTAATGGTTGCAGTGGTTGTTATACCACATTGTTTCATGTGGTGTAAATTTGCTATGTCCTAACCCAAGAAGTTGAGTCTGTTCCTTTATGGGGAGAGAGAGGATAACGCAGTTTGAAAGGGTGGTAGACCTCATCATCAATGCACGACTGAGCGCACTATGGGCAATGCTGGAAAAAAACACACGCTCTTCTAAGTGGCTTTACTTTGTACTTAAAAACTTACAAGTTAGCTTATGGTTTTGGGGGGGAGGGGCTGTTGGATGAGGACCAAGTGCGTTAGAAGCCACAACTGCACGCACAGTCAGTGGAAACTTGGTAGGCTGGTGTGAGGATCGCAGGAAAAAAACCGCTTCCCCAGTCAAGAGTATATATGATTAGAAATAGTATTTTACACAACTGAACCCCTCTTGTTGCGAGAATTGCATCAAAAGAAACCCAATTCAAATTAAGAAATATCTTTATATATTTGGTTGGACAATTCAAGTGGGTTTATCTTGTCAGGTGCCAGGTGTATTAGTTAAGCAAGTTCATTTTTCAGTTCTTCCATTTTGAAGCTTGCACTCCTTGATTTCCACAGGAAAAACAAACTACATTTACCAAAAAGCAGCGCGCCAAAAACAGGGCAGGATGAGCTACTTACATGCAATATAAAGAAACAAGATGACACAGGTGAAAGGTAGTGCTCGGTTTCTGCTACAAGAATAGCTAAAAAGACACTTTAAAATAAATATTACTCCAGTATAAATCATCAGGTTACATTTTAGCGCCTGTAGTTTCTACCCACGATCGACTTACGAGGCCAAGACTTTTGCTTTATAAAGCTAGTGCCCACCCTCCTGCAAGAGTTCCATTTAGGGCAAAATTACGAGTCTGGTGGTCCGAGAACCGCCAGACGCATGGGGGCGTGGCAGTGGTGGTCCAGCCACCGCCGCACGGTGGTCAAATCGCCCATTTATGACTTTGGTGGTTGGACCGCCATTACACCACTGCAGCCGCCAGGGAACCGCCCCACAGGGCCCCCTGTTGCTCATGCGCATGGGGATGCATGCAGGGGGGCACAACACATGCCCCCCTGTGTGCATGCACCCCAGTTTCTGCATGGCATGAACTTAACAGTCCATGCCATGCAGGAACTGTTTTTGGCGTTCCCATTGTAGTGCCCATTTTCAGAGGCACCGCCGTGGGACCGCCACAAACAACTCTCCAGACACGAGGAAACTTGTAATCTGGCAGGCGGTGCAACCACGGGTTTGGCGGTGCGGGAGCGGACCGCCGGCGTGGCTGTCCGCTCCTGCATTGCCAAACTTGTAATCAGGCCGTTAGTGCATTCCTTGCTCTTGGCCTGTTATTAAGGCTGTAGTGTAGCCAATGAGTCGTGGGCCCTAGTAACAGGAAAGAAATAGACCCTTCGCTGCTGTTTAATTTATAAAATACAGCAATAATCAGGGTTAGGGGACCTCTCAGGTCTCTGGGCCCCGGTGCCACTGCACCTGCTGCACCACAAGAAGCTACACCCTTGCAAGAAGGGCTTGCAACAGGCATCTATGGCTGTTGATAATGAGGGCTTGCTCCCAAAGCTTACTGTGTGGGGATCATTATGGGAGACGTGCTGTGGCGTCTTTATAAGGACGACGTATTGCAATGTGTCAGACCAAGTGAGGCTTTCAGAAAGGGGTGTAATGAGTGCCCCATAAGTGGCCTCGAGGCGGGCTCTCGCAGGTGCCAATTTTCATTTACCCTACAGGTCTCGCGGCAGTAAGTTGTTTTAGTGAAAGCCGGCTGCCAAGCGATGAAATCTGAATTTATTTTGTGCATTAAATTAGTTATTCCTTCTCTGTTCCACCAATTCCTGTCATTTAACTGTCATAGTAGGTATTTGACGGTTTTATATCCGTTTTTAGACGCTTCCACCGTGAAAAAACAGAGCTTCTCTATGTAACTTGTCATACAAAGTAGTGTATCGCTCATCTTGCAAAAAGTATCACTCTTTATATGGAAATGTCACCCTAAAAACGTGGCAGCCCTATAGTATCACACTGAAAACATGGAAAAGTCGGGTATAGGTAATCTGAAAATTCGTCAGCCCTGCCCTCAACCCATTAGGCATAAGGCAAATACAGACATGTCAAACTTAAACACGTAAATGTCACAGATCTGAAAACTGGGCACCCTTGCATTAGCGAAATGCAAACATAGAAAGGCCAGAAGTAAGCAATCTAAATGCTTGGCAGCCCTGCCCCACCATCTAATTAGGCACAATGCAATTTTGAAAATGTCACTTAGAAAATCTGAACACTTGGTAGCCCTGATCCCCCTTCTGCCCTCCAGCATGGAAATATAACACTACCTGCCCTTGTAGTAGCTTCCATCAGCCTGTTCTCCATAACCACCAATCATATGTAAAGCACCACAGTCCTCTTTTCAAAGGGTTGAGAGCTCAACTCTTAGGTAACCTCGAAGGTGACACCGTGGACCTCATTTAAGGTTCGCCAGGGGTCACAGCTGTGACCCCTCGTTTGCCCCATCTGACCTCTGGCACTGCCTTTTCAAATCCTGGTCTCAGAGGTAGCAGAGGCAATGCCAAGAACATAAGTTAAATGGGCCTGAGATTCATACTGTTTACTTTCTGCAGCTCTAGCTGCAACTGAGGCATTCAACTCTTAGCTCGGTAAAACAAACAAACATTGGTAAAGCCAATGGGTCTGGCTTTAAAAGAATGTTGTATGGTAATGTGAAGCTTTACAAGTAGAAAGCATGGGAATAGATATGCATTTGTGTGGAAGCAAAGAACTGTACAATAGTATTGGACCTAAAAATCCATGTAGGTTAATGTGCTGCTGTCAGAGAAAAACAACATAAATTATCTAGTTATCTAAGATACCATAGCATTACAATGTAATGTGTGTGTGCTTGAAAGTTCAAGTTCAGGCAGCTAGATAAATAAGCAAAAGGATCACAGCTGCATGGAGGGCAAACACTTTTATGGCGGAAGCACACAACTTCTGCCCAATCAAAACATGTACTCGTGGCTCTCAAAGTCCCTTAGTGATGCCTGTATGATTGTCTTGCAACAGTTGCTCTGTCAAGCCAGTCCATAAAAAGTATACAGCAGGGCAATATGTTCTCAGCTAAATACAATAAAAAGTAAATTTAAAAAATGCAAATTTTTAAACACAAAGTTGCAGATTTTTATTATTGTGAATATTTAGAAAATTATGTGTTTGAATAAAAACCTCAGCTATGTGCTGTACTGAGTGATAATGCTTTCCAAGTGATGCTTATCAAATTTATAAACAATGCTAAAGAACAATATATGTCAATAACATCATTCACATTGGTCTACATAAAGAAAGGTGGACAAAACCAATAATGTTTTTTAAATCTTTTTGTGTGTCTTTGTGTAAAATATCCAATACACTTTATGCTTAAGATTTGAACTAGATAAACGATTAAACCAAGACAGTTTGAGGTATAAATAATTTGGCTTCTCAGTGTTATTTTGTGTTTAGTTGGACTATATTTTCCTCTTCCAACAAACACATAATTTTTCATGCAATACAAAATAAAAATGTGCAATGTTCTTATCATATCAGCACCCTATGTAAAATGTAGGTTGTATATAAAATGGACATTTATCTGTGTTTGTAACTTGTGTTATATAATTGTGCACTTAAGACTCTCTTAACTTCGGCAATTTCAGTTATTGTGATGTCATTAGGATTAAGGTAATGTGATATCACTTCCTGGAAGGATTCAGTGTCAAAGGTCATACGATGTTACTTCCTGTGATGTCATTGGTTCAAAGGGAGGTTATGTGATGTCACTTCTGGTATCTAAAGCATTTTTAAAAATGGACATCCAAATGACTTTTAAGACTTACAGCAACATGCTGATGCAAATAATGCTGTGATTTTCACACCACAGCAGACCCCCAGCAGTAATAATATGGAAAAACAGCCATCTTCCTAGAATTTCTTGCCTTGCTCATCCATGTCTCTCACCTCCTCAGACCAGGCAAGCTCACCATGCAAATTTCCCATAGTTAGCACCCTATTTTTGCTTCTGTGGTGTGGACGTCATCATCCCATATAGACACAAAGCGTAGTAGAGGTTTTATAAAATTATATCCTCTCTGTTCTGAACAGAGTAATACTTTACGGGACAGGGACTTACAGGTTTAAATTTTGGCAGAACTAACTCGGCCTTTCTTCCAAGGTTAAGCAAGTGAGTTCCAATCATTTTGGTAAAAAGTAAAAACTACAATTCAAACACCTACAGACAATTAAATTCATAGTGTGTGCTATAGCTATTATGGTCAGTGCTTAATTTGTGAAAGAAAAAGTGCTGGTGCCCGAACCTCTGCTCAGAACCTCACAGCCAGTGCAGTCAAATGTCGGCGTGCGGAATAACTAGGCTGGAAGTTTTAAAACCACCTCATGCCTCTTTAATCCACTACCAGACAACTCCTCCCCCTTTATCTCACTCCTGCAGGTTCCTGCTTTCTGATTTTAGGACGGTTTTGGCGTTTTTCCAATCTGTATAATTTCCCTTTCTTGCGCTTGGTATATAAATGATATGGAAAAATAAGTGCTGCCCCCAAGAATAAGTGCTGGTGCCACCGTAAACAGCAACCACTGGTTCAAATTAAGCACTGACTAGGATTAAGTCCATCAATTAAAAGTCACTGCAACCAAACTGCAGAACCTATTTCCCACATTCATGAGCTTAATCTTATAAGGGTCCTAAAGTGTACAAGGCTGGCTCACTTTACTGCATGTGGTTCTCATATTCCATTCTTAAGTCTGACTTGACAGCACACCTGTCTGCATGACACATGGTTACCAACTCTTTAAACTATACATAGATGTGCTTTGGCACCACCCAGAGGAATATTACTCTCTCACCTCAAACTGTTGGCTAATTGCGGTATCATCCCACCTCCCAGAAGTGCCCATAAGTGTTGGACATGACATCCTTGGTGTGGTTTTCCCCAACTTTTTGCCTTCAATCCTCTTGTTTTGCTGACTTTGTTTTCGCTGGTCATAGGACTCTGCTCACTTCTACCACTGCTAACCAGTGCTAAAGTGCCTGTGTTGTTTCCCTTAAACATGGTGACATTGTCTTACACCCAATTGGCACATTTAATTTACTTGTAAGTCCCTGGTAAAGTGGTACTACATGTAGCCAGGGTCTGCAAATGAAATGTTACTATCCGGTCTGCAGCACTCATAGTGCCACCTACTTGTGTAGCTTTTAAAAATATGTCTCAGGAGTGCCATTGCAGCCTGGCTGTGCAGTTTTAAACTCCCATTTCGACCTGGCAACATTAACCTTTTGGCCGGTCAAAACCTGCCTTTTTATACTTATAAGTCACCCGTAGGGTAGACCTTAAACAGCTCACAGGGCATGGTGCAGTGTATTTAAAAAGTTGGACATGTTCTTTTAAGTTTTACATGTCCTGGCAGTGAAAAACTTCTAAATTCGTTTTTACTACTGTGAGGCCTTCCTCCCCCATAGGATAACATTGGGTTACCTGATTACATTTAATAAGTGATAACTTTCAATTGGGAGCAGGAGGGAATATCAAGTTTGGTCTCTAAAGAATTGTAATTTAAAATCCTCTTTAATGGTAAAGTTAGATTTTAAATCACAAGTCTGAAAATGCCACTTTTTAGAAAGTTGGTATTTTCTTGTCCCAACCATTTGGTGCCTGCCGCCTGTATCCTGAGTCGCATGACTAGGTGTAGCTGGTATTCCCAGAATGCGTCAAAGGACCTGGGAGCAAATACAGTATAAACAACAATTGGTCCTGGTGTATCTTATTTACTACCCCCAAAGAGGCAGAGGACTCAAAGAATCCATCAGAGAAGTCATATAAATTTTTTAAAAGGGTGAAACATTCTTTTGAAGTGAACCAGAGAGAAAGACATACAATAACTGAGTTTGGGAGCAAATCTTTTCATATATAATCCTTATAAATAGGCATAATCAATAATGCATTTGTATAATAGGAGGTTGTCCAAAAAGAAGGTGCAGAAAAAAGTGCTCATGTGCGAATGTGGGTGAAGAGAGAAAAAGGAAAATCAGAGATTTGAAAATACAAATGTCTTAATTTACACACATACAACACTGGTCGAACTAATTTTTGGCATAGCTTAACCAGTGTTAGGCCTGTTTACAATACTATTATGGTATGTTGTTATTTGGCCTTAATATAGAATGATGCAACTAATTTAACAATATACCATAATAGTATTGTGTTGTATGTGTGTAAATTAAGACATCCGAACCTGCACCTTGAACCCCGGCCCACCAGAGTGGCTCTAGGGGCTAGTTGGCTGGCCTCCTGATCGGAGCCTCAGGGAGAGAAAAGGCTCCAACCATCTTGAACCCTGCACCTGGACTCTGGCTGTTCTGAGTCCTAACCCCTCAAGTGGTGCTTCCTAGTCTTGGAACCTTGGAAATGGGCTAAAGGTGCTTTGTCTGCCCAGCTGCAGGCCCCATTGGAACTGACGCAATATGATGCCAAACCCTGCAAAACATTGCAGCACAGCTGCCAGCCTCATCAAAATCAATGCTGAGCAATGCAAAGACCACAATTCTCACATCACACAGCTGTCAGCTTCATTGGAACCGACGCAGAACAATACAAAGCCCCCGCCATGTTTTGCTGCACAGCTCACTGGAACTCACGCAGAGCAATGCAAAGCCCTGTAATGCGCTGCTGAACAGCTTCATCGGAACCGATGCTGGATGAGCTGAACCCTTGCAAAGCAATACCGCACAGACCATGCACCAAGGACATAAGGTACAATCCTCAGTGGGCCAAACTTGGTCCTGTGCCCGGTCTGTGAATCATTGTGGTTGGCCTGAACTTGTAACTTTGTCCTGGTCTGGCGTGACCTTCTAGCAATCAGCTTGAATCTCCCGTCAGATATGACCCTGATCATTTTTAATGTTTACAATCGGGTGGAAGGCCATTCCTCCGATACAAGAATGTTAATGGAACTAGTTTCCTTACTGTCAGAATCCCCCAAGGATCCTATTGTATTAGTGGCCGGGGATTCCAACTTTGATGTGTTTTCCCCCTGTCTTTTTTGCTTCTGACCTTCTGTTATTGACTATGTGCTGCATTTTGTTTTTGGCTGGTTTGAGAACTTTGGTTACTTTATCACTGCTGTCCAGTGCTAAAGTGCAAGTGCTCCCTATGTAAATTGCATATGTAATTGATTATTCATGATTGGCATATTTGATTTACCGGTAAGTCCCTTGTAAAGTGCACTGTGTGTGCTCAGAGCGTGTACACCAAATGCTACTAACGGACCTGCAGTACTGATCGTGCCACCCACATGAGTAGCCCTGCAACCATGTCTCAGACCTGCGACTGCAGTATCTGTGTGGGCAAGTTTGAAACTGCCATCTCGACCCAGCAAGTGCAACCACTTGACAGGCCCAAACCTTCCCTTTTACTACATGTAAGGAACCCCTAAGGTAGGCACAAGGTAGCCTCACGGGCAGGGTGCAGTGTACTTAAAAGGTAGGACATGTACCGGTGTGTTTTACATGTCCTGATAGTGAAATACCGCAAATTTAGTTTTTCACTATTGCAAGGACTATCTCTCCCCTAGGTTATCATTGGAGCTGCCTTTTAACCTCTTACGAGTGTAACTTCCAATTGGGAAGTGATAGAGATTTGGAGTTTGGGATCCCTGAACTCAAAATTAAAAAATACATCTTTTAGTGAAGTTGGTTTTTAAGTTGCGTGTTTGAAAATGACACTCTTAGAAAGTGGGCATTTTCTTGCTTTACCGTTCTGTGCCTCTGCCTGCCTGCGGAATACACATCTGAGGGAAGGTGGCAGCTGGGCTACATGTGCATTCACTCTACACAGTCACACAAAGGGAGCTGAGGTGTGCCCTGCATATCCTAATGGCCTATCACCAGGCTGATAGGTCTTCCTGAGCTAGAGTGGTGGGAGGAGTTGTCACTGACACCTGAATAGGGCTGTGCCTGTCCTCACACAAAGCTATCTCCACCCCCATGTAGGGAGTTGGGAGCCAGGTCAGGGAAAGGCAGGGTCTTGTGCACTACAGAGACTTTCCTTTCAAGTTGGCCTACTTCAAAGGCAGAAACTGGTATAAGTACTGGAGCTGTGACATCCTAAAATTGGAACACTTCCAGACTAAAAAGGACATACTGCCAGGAAGAAGAGCTGGATGCGGTAGGAGGGACTGACACTCTGCTTGTTGCTTTGTTGTGCTGGCCTGCTGCTTGCTGCTTCTGTCTGGGAGTGAAGACTGGAGTTTGCTTTCTACATCCTGCTTTCCAAGGTTCTCCAAGGGCTTGTGCATGCTTGCCTCTGTTAAGAAGTCTCAGGGCCATCAAAGGCTTCACCTTCCAGTGCCTGGGTTCTCCTGCTGAGAGCCCTGATTTGCCAAGTGGCAGTTCCTGGGCCCCTGGAAGTGGAATCAGGTCAATCTGAGAGGAAAATCCACGCATTGACTCTCAGCTCCCGTTTTTCCGACACAGTGCCTGTCGTGCAGTTGAAAGGTCACCGCAATCCGAGTACCATGTCATTGACATCCATGGTGCACGCTCCAACTCCGGCGCAGGCCCTGCTGTGCGGCTAAAGAAACCGATGATTCACCTGCTTTGCATCTGTGAAATCGACACGATGCCTGTTCCGCCGCCGCCACATTGACACAGCTCGTCTGGGTTTTCTACGCATCGTCCCTGGTTGCCAAGTTCTTCATCCACGTTGCCCAGCAGTAAGGAACCGAGGCCGCGTGTCAGGAGATCGACGCATCACCTCCCCTTACAGTAAGGAACCGATGCATCACTTCCCCTGCGCAGTAGTAAGGAACCAACACATCACCTTCCCTGGCAGTAAGGAACCAATGCCTCACCTCCCCAGGGAATAAGGAAGTGACACATCCCTTTGCTTTTTCGGTGCCTCATTTCCACTGTGCCTGTTTTCATCTTTGATTTCAATGCATCCCTGGTACTTTGTGCTAAGAGTGACATTTAAAAAGTGGTATCTTGACTTGTGTATTTTGGATGTTTGTCATTTTGGTCTTGTTTGATTCAGATACATTTTGGTTCTTTTTCTAAACTGGTATGGTGTCCCTTTGTAGTGTTTTCACTATGTTACTGTGTGTGTATGTACAAATGCTTTACACTTTACCTCTGATATAAGCCGGACTGCTCGTGCCAAGCTACCACTGGGGTGAGCAGGGGATATCTTAGCTGTCTAATCCCCTTACTCTGACTAGAATAAGGGTCCCTACTTGGACAGGGTGCAAACCACTGCCAACTAGAGAAGCCATTTATGACAACCACTATGGAGCCTTTACTTGCATATGTCCCAGAGCTGAAGACACAGTTAGATTCCCAATGGAAGATTCCACAGATTGAACTCCCATTTGTTAGGTGGACAGCTAGAGCAGCACAAATAAATGCAATGAGGCTGAATCACAATCTCAGACCAGCTAATGGAAGAACCTCATTTGACAGAGAGCGTAAGGCTCCCTTCAATAGAATAGGTCACTCAAGAAGAATAGATTACTTCCTAATTAGTGTTATACTGTGGCCATTTGTACAGGACATGGAAGTTTTGGATAGGAAGGATGATAACCACAATACATTGCCGCTAACATTGGAGGGCAGGTTGGCCCTAAATCCCTTGAGCCTACCCTGTCCGGATTTGGGAGAGGTATCACACTCTAACAATGGTAAATCTATCCGGTGGTACTGGGTGGTTAGGACCCCGGAGATGCTCGAAGAAGTCTCTACTTTGGTCAAGGAGGTAGATGAGAAATTGGCTGATTTTGCCCCTGAAACTAGAAAGATGGAATTGCAGGAAGAGCACGACCTGTTATTCATTCAGATTAGAGGATCTCTAACCGCCAAGAAGAGAGCAGATAAACATGACTTTAAGAAGGAGCCTTGGTATAATAAATCATGAAGGGAAGCCAAAACCAAGCTCATCAAAGCAACTTAAGCTAATTGTAGAGACTCCCATGCAAAATGTAGGTCGTGCTATAGGAGGGAACTGACTAAGGCAAAAAAAAGAATGGGAGGGTTTGCAATGGGAAAAACTGAATGCTGCCCTGTCATCTAAAGATTATAAAGCCTTTTGGAAAACTGCTGCAGTGTGTTCCAGGGGACCCAAAAGGAACTTAGAATTCTGTGTACAACCCCAACACTAGGTCACCCACTCTAGCAGCCTCTACATGGGTGACAGTGGTCATGCCCAGGATGGCCTTGACACGCCCTTAGAGTATGACCACACTAGGTGTAGTGATTCCACTAAACTGGAGTTTGGGCTTGGTGAAACCATCATAGCTGTTAACTCCTGCTTGGCTGCTAGAGACCGACAAGATCCCCAATGACCTTTACTTGGACAGTGTGGAGATCTATGGATTATATATTAATCTCTTGTCAAATGCCATTTTGTTAGGAATGGAGATCCCATCCTCCTGGAAAATGGTGGAAATATTTCCCTTTTTTTTTTAAAAAAGAGCAGCATAGTGATTCGGTCAACTATAGGCCTATTAGTCTGATTAAAGCCATACAAAAAATCTTTTGTAAACAAGTGCTTGCTCTTCTGCAAGCGTGGATAGAGGACAAAGATGTGTTATCTGAATACTAGGCGGGGTTTAGAAGTAAAATTAGCACTGTAGATCATGTCTTTTGCTTTGCACACATATATTGGAAAACATCTGTATTCAGCAAGGGCAAACTTTATGTTGCCTTTGTTGATTTACAAGATGCCTTTGACCTGGTTCCCAGAGCCATGCTCTGGAAGGTTCTTGAAGAAATGGGCATCCTGATAACTTTTTGAACAAACTGGTCCGGCTCCACTCAGAAAACTACGCTCAAGTGAGGTGGGACGAGCACGGGAAACTGACACAGCCCTTTTGTATCAAACGAGGAGTTAGACAGGATTTTGTGCTGGCCCCACACTCTTCTCCCTGTATATTAATGGGGTGGTGAGGCCTCCGAACAAGGATGGGTGTGATTCTCCAACTGTGGGTGGACAGAGGGTGCCAACCCTTCTCTTTGCAGACGATACTCTCCTTCTCTAAAAATCTCCCCAGGGTCTCCAACAGCTTTTAAATCATTTTAGCGTGTTTTGTGTAGAGAGGGGATTAGAATTGAATAGTTCAAAATCTAAATATATGGTATTTAGCCCTAATGGGCCAAAGTGGCTCTCATAAGCAAATGACAATGGGTACAAATATAATTGATCAGGTCCCCACTTCGACTATCTTGGTGTGAGGCGCATGTCAAATATAAATTGGGGCCTGCAAATTTAGAAATTGCATTCAGTTTTAATCCTGCATACAGCCTGTATAACCAAAGTCGATAGACGTACAATATCTAGGAGAGCAGCACTGGCTTTAAAACTCTACAATACTAAGGCCTCATGTGCAGCCTTATACGGCTGTGAAATTTGGGGTTTTGTGAGTATTCAAATATTAAAGATGGCTGAAAACAAATTTATTTGATTGCTCCTGGGTCTACCAGCTAGTACCCCGATGATTCCACTAGGTGTAGACTTGGCCCACAGATGTATCATCCACAAAGTTGAGTGCAGAATGCTTCTATATTGGCATCGAATGGTCGACAGAAGCATTAAGCTCCTATCGCGTGGGCCTTAAAGATCTTATGTCTCCTGCATGTATACACAAAATCCCCTGGCTGAATTATATAAGACTATTATTGGGGAAACTGGGGATGGTGAGTCTTTGGGATTCCCCCAAAGGGGTGGGCTGTGTTGCAAAAGCCTGTCTTAATGAAATCTATTGGGAGTTTGCCATACTTCAACTAAATGCTACCAGTAGAGTTCCCTTGACAAGGGATTTCCTTGACTCAAAACCATTCTCAAGTTATGAGCCTACCGTAGATTAAATTACTCCCCCCCAGCACGCAAACTGTATATTCAGTTCAGGGCAGGATGCCTCCAACCAGGAAATCTTGCAATATTCGGTCTAGAGCCGAACCTGGGGATGCCCTATAGCCTGTCTGTGGAGAGGCTACAGAATCACTAACGCATATTCTGTTTTTCCCCCCGCATATCGGCAACAGAGGAAACAAGCATTGGCATAGCCAATAGGTCTCGCCTTTGGGACCTTATAAGTGTTTATCCATGCAACAGTTGATGTTGTTGCACCAAGGATATTGTGCTGCATAACTAAACACTTATAAGGTCCCAAAGTCAAGTGTATCGCCCGCGGGGCCTCTAGTGCCTCCAGTGTTGGAATACTGCAATGAAGTTGGTAAGCTGCTCACCGTGGGCCTCTTCTAGGTCTCACTGCTTCTACAGTTACAGGGGGTCCTTACCTTTAAGATGCACAAGTGGTGCTTTTTTTCAGAATCTGTCTAGCACAGGCCCTGGGCACAGTGAGTAGGATCCGCATGACTCGTTTAAGGATCATTGTTAAGTACTGGGTGTCACCCTTAGTCCTTATAAGCAACAGCCAAACGTGAAACCTTGCAAAGAGCCCTTATCTTATCAACCTGCTGAGTCATACTGAGGTATTGCACGGTCAGCACTCAATGACACATTCTAATGGCAGGAACTGTGTGAGCCTGTTACTGTTTTCACCTCCCCATGTGCGCGGTGCTTGGTGAGTGCCTAAAACAGCTCTGGAATCGACTGTTATGGCATCTTAAATGTCAATTACATTTTACTTGCTTTAGGAAACATCTTAAATCCTGGTTGTTTTCATTTTCTCGCTAGTTCTTTTCAAACGTTTCTGTTACCTCAGTACAGTAATTTGCAAACGCTAGCCCCAAGACCCCCTTGGTCATTCACGCGCTCTACAAATAGAAAATCAAATCAAAATCAAATCAGACATACTCACATCCATACATTCACAAGCACATACACAAGACATGCTCCCATATATGAGCAGGGTCAGTGAGAGCGAGCAAGGCAGGCAGCTTACTCAATCCAGCCCTAGAAATTTGGGAAAAGCCCTGGAAGGCTTGGGATAAAACCGGGCCTTGTGACCATGTCCCCTCCTGACCCCTCTTGACCCCTCCTTCTCACCGGCTCTCTGTGCGTGGCGGACAGGCCAAGGCTCTGTTAGTATGTAAAACTTTTTATGTAATCACGCGTTTCTCTAAATTACGTAAATAAATATCCCGAGCCGCCTGGTAAAGCCCTCCGTGTTCACAAACGGGTTTAAACTTGGCAAGCATTGTAGAGATAAGGGGTAGTCAGACTCCTTTCTGAAAGTCGCTGTGTAGTTAACAAGCATGCGAGTGGTGCGCGTGCGCGCGCCACAACATCTGTTTTGAATTATCGCGCACGCGGCTGGTCACGATAATTCAAAACAGATGGTGCCTGTGCGGGTAACCGCAAGCAATAGGCCACACACGCACGAGCGTGTGGTCAGCTTTTTGAAGCCCCCTTACAATAAGTCTCGCAGAGCAGCGCATGCGCGCTTCTAGGTGAGACCTAAAAATGGGTAGCACCCATTTGGAGGAAGCTGGGCACTGGTTACTAAATGGAGGCATACAGAATCCTCTGCACTGACACATGCAGATTGATGGTTTTCTCAATTTCCATATTCCTCATGTCAGCCTGGATCTGGCGTAGCAAGTGTCCACAAGCAGGAAATGTTTAAGGAATGGCAAAGCAATTTTCCTATGGTTCTAACGATATTTTACCTTTCCAATCTTTTTTGTGACTGAGGAAATGTGAGATAGTATGGCCAATATAGCACTTGATTGGCCTGTCGCATGACACATGCTGGATATTTGTGATAGCACTTTATTGTCGCAATTGCACGCCTTAAAAGGGATTGTAAACCATAGGTACAATCCAGCCCCTATTTTAGAATGCCATTATGGCACATTTATGATTGTTGTGTTTGGCTGTTTGCGCTGCTACTTCTTAACGCGATGCCACTAAATCTTATATCGCCTTTGCCTGACATCATATCCTATTGGTTTTATCTGATTGTGTGCCCTTGCCTTTTTAGAATGTTTTTAATGAGCTTTTGCATTTTTTGTGGTCTAAAACTTAGCACTTTAGATCTGTATTAAGAATGCTGCAATTTTTTTATAATTCTATAATACCATGTTTATCGAGATTCTGGGCCCAACGACTATGCACTTCTCGTCTATGTACAAATGCATTTGATATCTGGTGAATCTTTTTTAAATCTGACAAATGTTTTTGTGCTCTTTATGTATTTTCAGCTTTTCTGATCCTGGAGATCGAAAGGAAATAATTACGATGATGATCTGGCTCTACTAAGTAACCACAGTTGGCGCTTTGTGCTTTTAAACACTGTTTTTACCTACATCTTTGAAACTGCATATCGGTTTTACTGATTGGATTTTTATCATTTAGGTCTCAAATAATTTATTAAATTACTGTATTTTTCGAAATTGGTGCGGGTTTTTTCTCTTGTTGTGGTTTCACTTTATTACTTTTTGTGTGTTGCATAAATATTTTAAAATTTGCCTCTAAATTAAGCCTGACTGCTTCTGAGCCAAGCTACCAGAGGGTTCAGCACAGGTTAATTTGGGGATTGCTTGTGTTTCACTCAGGCAAGAATTGTGGTTGCTGCTTGAATAGGGTTTCAACCCCCCCCCCCAAACCAATAACCCAATTTCCTACGAGCAACTATTTTAGATCTAGAAAGTACATTGAATCATCATGTAGTTTTGCCAAATCCAATTTTTTGCCGAAAGCAATCCATTTTTGCTACATGTTATCTCCGTGCTGATAAAACCAAAAGGGCAGGCTTTAGTGTGGTAAACAGCATTTATGCATGCAATAAATGTTAAACATTATTTGAGAATATAATGCCTGTGTTTACATGTTTTGCCCTGTTAAAGCCAGATCTATTGGTTTTGCCAAGCGTTTTAGGGGAGGATGTGGATGGCAGAGAAGCAACACAGCTGCGGGCAAAGTGAGTAGGGTAAGCAACAATCGCAAGGAGGCACAGAAACAACATGGGTGGCAGTGGGAGCTGGGACAACAAAGAGTCTCAGTAGCAACAAGGAGGGTATATGGGGAAGCAACACAGAGGGTTTGGGAGAGCAACATGGTGCTCAATGAGCAGGGGAGAAATGCAAATGAATGAGAGAGAGAGCAACATGGAGCTGGGAAGGGGAGAAGTACATGACCAGGAGAGCACAAGAGGTTGAGCGCATCATGTGGGGTGTGAAAAACAACACAGGTGACAGAGCGCAGCCCGAAGAGGGGACACTAGGTAGACAGATGGAAAGCACTGCGCATGCACTTATAGAGCGCTTAAACAAAAAGAAAAAAGTAGTACCAGAAAAAACGAGCAGTGTGAGGACACAATAATGCATCCATAGCCTGGTGGGCAGAACAACCACTAGAAGAGTAAGGAAAGACCACACATGCTAACCAATAACAAGCAAGTAAATGAGAGTGACAAAGAAGCCAACCAGTGGTAAGGGATTAGCGAGTTCTATGCCCACTGTAAGCTAACAGGATGTCTTGCAAAAGACAGGCCATGCGCTGTCCAGTAGGCAAGACCTAAAAATATCATCGAGGGCATCAAAACCGCAGCCTGTCTCAAGGCATTCCACGTGCTGCTCCACTTTAAACAATACATTCCAATCGTGTTTGTATTTGTGAGAATGGTGGCATGCACAACCACGAAAAAGTAATTGCTCACGAAATAAGACACATTTTCTAATAAATGCAGACTGCGGAGTAAGATTCTACCAATAAATTGATTGGCTAATCCTGTAGGGTTTGGGGTTTTTGCTGGAGAATTTTCATTATCTTTAAGTGGCAGAAGGCACCGCGCGCTGATTAATTAATTATTAGAAGTGCATTGCTAACGTAGGGGCGTTTTTTTCTGCAGAATTAAGGAGAGGTTTAACATTCCGACGGCCTGCTCCAGAGCTACTATCAGAAGCATTTTTGGTGTCGATTTGTCAAACAATTGTGTTCACGGGGCCGCCTTCGGATAAGCAGCACCTGTTGCAGAAATGCTTGAACCCCTTGGAGAATAGGGCTGGCACGGAATGCATGAGAGCAGGGTCTGAAAGACAACTCGACTTTACGTTTCTTGGATGGTAATTGATTTAGCGTGTTGTGGAGCACAGTACAGGGCTCTGCTCACAGAACTCATAGAGATAAAAGCTTTGCTGATCTTTCACCCAAGAACACATCAGGCGGAACCACTGGCTTTCACAGGAATACATCTGACAAGGGGTAAAATTAGATCCAAGAAAAGTACTGCGGTGCAACTTAAGAAATGCAGTCTGTTGCGTATAGTTTAAAATTAAAAAGCATTGACCGAATAGATAGGGCTGGCTTTTGTATAGCCTATGTACAATATACATGTATACAAGGGTACGGAACATATATGCACACCTTTACAAACAGATCACATAACAGAATAAACGTGTTTTATGTAACTTGTTTTTTTACTATGGCGATTTGTATCTATACAGCAACTGACACAAAAAGTACCGAGATAGACACTCATAATCTCACTCAACACACATACAAACATAGTCACAGTAAACACATTTACCCTCATACATGGATGGACTGATCGGGACAGTTAAGTAAATCGATTTACGGACAAAATGAAAACAGAAACATAACAATAACACACCTACAAGCAAGTATGTGCTGACAGACCAACGCATACACAGATACCAATGTGCCCAAACCAACAGACCAACAGGCACCTATCCACACAGACCAATATAAACGTAGGTGCCCATGCACAAAGATTAGCAGACAAACAATATCCATGCACGCAGGCCTGGAGGTGTAGAGGCATCCTGAACACAGACCAACGGGCATACAGGCGTCCATGTTCACACACCAGCACGCAGAAAGGTGTTCATGCACACACAATGACTTGAGTTAACAAAGAGAATGAACAACCAGCATTGGCAAAGCCAGTGGGTCTTGCCTTCAGGATCTCTTATTTTTGCCAATATTTTTTAGCCATGCTGTACAGCATATCGATGATGTGCACCATGGCTAAATTAAAACAAAATCCTACCACTTCATTTGCCTGTGCTCGTGTGTTTTTTGGTGGCATGTCCTAATTCACAAATGGTACCAGCTCATGAACTTGCATTCTCTGGGCAGTCCGCCATACATATTGGAGCAGGAGGCACTTAGGGGCATATTCACAAGGAGTTATCGCCGCGTTAGCGGCACTTTTCTGCCGCTAATGCAGCGATAATTTTATCGCTTCATTACCAAGCTGTTGCTAACAGCCGTTAGCGACAGTTTTTAGGCGAAAACGTCCGTTGTAAAGATCGCTACTTCTGTTAGCGATAATTATATGCAGGAGAGGCGTTGCCGTGCAAAAACGGCCGCAAACCCCACTACTCCATATTCACAAGGGGATCCTTGAAGTTCTGAAGACCAAAAAAACTGTCTCTAACTGCAGTTAGAGCCAGTTACTTAAGACCAGAAAATAGCTGGTCTTAAAAAAGGGGATAACACTTGGGGCCTCATCTCAGCAGGTTTTGGTGCTTGACAGCACTGCAAGCAATGTTGCAGCACTGCCCTGCGACAAAACTACAGTGCAGGAATGTGCACCATCAATAAGATAGTGCGCATTCCTGTGCCCCAGTCATGAAAAGTGTTGCAGTGCTGTGACAAGCCAGCGTTGCAACACTTCTCACTACGCCCTTCTTGCGACAGCATGGATGTGCTGTATTCACTGGACAACGCTCCATGACGCAAGTAATGACAGATATGTCAGGAATCCTGACATATCTGTCTGCGCTAAAGTCACGCATTGCTGCAGTTGTGTCACAACCATGACGCAACTCCAGCAATGCATCGGGCCAGCCTATCCCTGTGGCAATGAGTCACCCTCACGCCTTCCATCAGGCAGGCGGAAGGCACTGACGCAGTGACGTTCATGAGGGGTGCCCGAATGTCGGCGCTGTTGGAGTTCCATCGGTGGTGGTTGCGCGCTGCGGTGTCATCGTTTGGAAGCATTGGCGGAGTGTTGGTGCGGAGGGAGTTGACGAGATGTTCTTCGGTGGCCTTGATCCAGCTGCAAGGGGGTGCGATGATGGCGGTGGCGTCCGGTAGGCAAGGTGAAGACGTGACGTTACCAATGATGGTTGGTCCAGGATAGTCCGGTGTTGTGGCTGTAGTTGAAGTTCCTGCTGGCGGAGGTGACATGCTCAACCGTGTGTCCTGATATGTGGCTTGTTGAGGTGACTTGCTGCTTGCGTCTGATGTAGGGGACCTTCCCCAGAAGGGGGTGGTGTTCTGGTCAAGGGGGTTGTTCAGGTGGAACTTGAGTTCACCGAGTAGGATGTCGTCGGTGGATGGGAGAACCTGGTGGTGCAATGAGGTCTACAATGGTATTGGGGAATGAGTGGCCATGGCCCGGGGGGCCTGCACATAAGGGTGCCGCAGAGGATGTACTTGGGCTTGGTCCGGATCTAGGAGTTTAGGTGGTCCATGGTCACCCTTGGGTCATTAGAGTGCGTGGGCAGTCGGAGTGTGCTTCTGTAGGTGATGGCAATGCCTCCTCCTTGACGGTCGGGGTGCTCCTTGCAGGTGATACTGCAGCCGTCAGTGATGGCGATGGCGACGTCCAGTCCGGAGCAGAGGTAGGTACTTGCAGGCAAGCTGGTGTCCAGGGTTGATGGCGAGGAGGGTGCTGGAGTCGTAGCGGTGGAATGTCCAAGAGGAAGGCTCCTTGGTGCTGAGCGCGGTCCAGAGGCAGACGGACGCAAACGGCGTATCCTATGGGTTGCCTTTGGCACGGGAGACGACCATTACAACGCAGGCAGTACATCGTTAACAACGCAACTCCGACATCGCATTTGAATACAACGCATTGTGAGGACAGTAATGGGGTTATTAAAAGTTCTTCGGGTGGGTATGGGTTTCGGATGTCAGATCAGGAAATTGGGGTGTGTTTTGGGGTAAAATATGAATATTGGGGTGTGTTTTGGGGTAAAATATAGAAATTGGGGTGTGTTTTGGGGGCTCAAAAAGGAATTTTAGGGTTCACGGTTTGGTGTGGGGTACAAAGGTTAGTTTTTGGGTGCACTCACTGAAGTGGGAATAGTAATTTTTACGTCTCCGCTATGCAACACCTTCCTTACTGTTGCAATATGCCTAGTATTAGTATGCATTGGAATGGAATGCCATGCGTCGTAACTACGTATGTACCTTTGGCACACAGGTGGTATGCCCGCTGCACATGGGCACACAGCGGACGCCATTGAGAAGTGCGGGGGGGCTGGACAGCTGGGAGGTGCTAAACGCCACAAAGAACACTGGATGGGGCGTGGATGCGGGGGTTAGGTGTGTGAGCGGGTGTTGTAAATATTTTAATAAGGGAAGTCTTACCTCAAAGCCGGGTCCCGTGTCTTCGTTGCTCCTGCTCTCCTGCAAATGCTTCCAGGAACAGGAAGTAGGCAGCCAAGCTCCCTCCCCTGAGCCAATCACAACGCTGCGATGCGGTGGTGGGATTGGTAATTGGCAACGGGACAAGGCATGCAGCCAGGGGCTGGAGGGGTGGGCATGTTCTCCATGCAGGCTGTAATGCAGCCTGCATTACGAACAGGGAAGTGCGCATGACTGCTTTGGGCGGCCTGAGTGGGCCGACAAAACAGTCATTGCGCACTTGAGTAGGCATGCCAATCCGCCCATGCCTTGCCCCGTGCTTGGAGCAGTCCTACCCACCCTCCCACCCACAAAGGAAACATAGCACGGTTACATCAGCAAGTTATCATCATGTGATGATTGTTCCTCTTCTGCACTGCTTGAAAGCAGTGGGGCAATGCTCTTCCACCATAGCGGATGAGCCGCCACTGGGGGTGCGTCATCTATGTGTGCTAGGCCTGGGCGACTCGACCCCCAGGCGTCCTGCGCTACGCGTCCCACCTTCTCCTTACCTGGACATTGACACTGTGACGCAATCCGTTGCACTCTCTCCAAATCTGTGACTCAGCCAGCAGGAGCCTCAGCCAGGTGTGATTTCACAAGCCTGGGTACAGCAGTCGCCGCCAAGTCCGCTGGTGAACCTCCCGATGCTGTCGATCCAGCAGGGCCCCCTTAGGTGTGAAGTTGCAGCGCTTCCACCACACAAGTTCGGCGCAGCTCAGGGGCCTCACCCTCCACAGCGTCCGGCCAGCCCAACATCATCCGGAGAGGCGGCACCCACCATTGGTAATCCCCTCCGTGCACCCCGGTGTAGTGGTGGATCGTAGTATGCGATGCAGACCTCCCAAAGTTGGAGCGCAGGAGCGCCTCTACTATTAATAGCTCCAAGGTGCGCAAGGCGGTCTTCTCACATAGGTCAGCAACGTGTCTCCATGCGACCTGCCAGACTTCACCACCAGGTACGGGCGATCGTCGCGCCTCAATGTCTACCGCCACGGCTCATCAACTCCACAGCTCCTCCGCATCCCACTCCAGGCTCCAGACACAGGTACAGCATGGCATCCAGGCTCCAGGCGCAGGTCCAGCGAGGCATGCAGGCTCCAGACGGAGGTCCAGCAAGGCATCCAGGCTCCAGACGCAGGTCCAGCGAGGCATCCAGGCTCCAGACGCAGGTCCAGTGAGGCATCCAGACTCCAGACGCAGCTCCAGCGAGGCATGCAGGCTCCAGACGCAGGTCCAGCAAGGCATCCAGGCTCCAGATGCAGGTCCAGCGAGGCATCCAGGCTCCAGACGCAGGTCCAGCGAGGCATCCAGGCTCGAGACGCAGGTCCAGCGAGGCATGCAGGCTCCAGACGCAGGTCCAGCGAGGCATCCAGGCTCCAGACGCAGGTCCAGTGAGGCATCCAGGCTCCAGATGCAGGTCCAGCGATGCATCCAGGCTCCAGACGCAGGTCCAGCGAGGCATCCTGGCTCTCATCCTGGTCATCTGGATGTTGGGTGGCTTGCAGGGGTTGTTGATGTGTGCTGCACTTGGCCCTGGCTGCTCCATTCTGCATTTTTTGGGTTTTATGCCTATTTTCTATTGGATGTTGACTGATAGGCTATTTTTTGCATTAGCGGCAAGAAAAACTCATGTTGGGCTGACTAACGTGAGTTTTTTTGCCGCTAATGGGCCTATCTGTAGTTTTCGCCCGCTAACGCCGGATTTCCTATCGCCATCGCGCTGATATTAGCGGCAGTTTTCACCGCCGTTCCCTGATACTATCACCATGTAGCGATGGCTTGTTAATACGCCGCTAGCATGGCAATAGTTTTCAGGGTTAGGCGGCGATAAAAAAACTGCCGCTAACTGGCGTTTGCGATAGGTATCGCCGGTCCTTGAATATCCCCCCTAATCTCTTGTCTAATATGTGCATTGGCTCCCTTGAGCCACATAAGTAGTGTTAGAGTCTGTGGGTGCCAGCAGGCCTCCACCCCTGCACACACGTCACCTATATGAGTGGTATTGACATGTATGGACTTTACAGGGCCAATAGATGCCATTTTAATGAATTACACTTCTACCCCCAAGTTAGGAGCAGAATTCTTCTTATGTACTCACCTTTTTCTGGCCTATTTGAGCACTGGAGTACACAGGGCCTGTAAGTATAGCAAAGGATATTACTGTTGCCAGTCAGCATAGCATATTACTGCACACTACTGTGTCAGCATTGCGCCAAGTGGGACTGAAGTCGGAAAATGCTACCTGTAGCAGGCACACATTTAATACACTCCTTTTCGAGCCAGGAATACAGCGAGGTCTGGCCCTGCCCAACCACATGTACATTTCACACTAGTGACACCTGCTGAACAAAAAACAAATGGTATCCCTACAGCACTGTCTATGCATGCACAGGCTCCTTTCAGTTAAATCATTACATGTGCAAAATACATGTATGTATATGGTATTTCTATGATGCAAACCTAGCCAAAGGGCATCAGAGTGCTGCACTGGATCAAAGGCACGCATAAAGTCAATGAGTGATAGGAGAGGAAGATGGGTTATGGACGGCATGTATGTCTGTATGTAGACAGTATTGTACAGCACAAATGTGGTTTTTTTCTGCATCCGCATTTACGCAGAAGGACAAAAATTAGTTCCAAATCTCCTAAATATTGAGCCTAAATTACATTTAGAGTCAATAAAGTAGCCGAGTGTCAATGACTGTTCATTTCTAGGCCTCACCATACAGAACTCCTTCTAATGGGTGATGTAAATACTTCCATTTGCCACATTCCAGGAATAATCAAATGTAGTTAATAATAAACAGGGCTTTGCATGCTAATCGCACCCCATTCCTCTTTGGTTCATCAACATATTTGCAGCTCTGGACTTCTCTTCCTGGTTCTCTCTAGCACTAAGATTTTAAGTTATGTTATGTGTATTTGTATAGCACCAACTCACCCGGGAGGGTAGCCTGGTGCCTAAGCAGGAGCTGTATAGGCCGAGCTAGGGTCAGGCTTAGGTGAAGAGCCAGGTCTTCAGTTTCTTGTAAAATTCAAGAACTGAGGAGGATGCTCTAATGTGCAGGGGCAGGATGTTCCAGGCTTTAAGAGCATGGTAGGAGCAGGTATGACCACTGGATATATTTCTGCATATGCTGGGGTTGTGTGGGAGTAGGAGCACAGCAGAGTGGAGGTGTCTGGTTGGTTTGTGGAAGTCAATGCATTTGTGAAGGTATGCTGGGCTAATGTTGTGTAAGGCTTTGTATGTGTGTGCGAGGAGTTTGAAGAGTGCTCGTTTGTGAATTGGGAGCCAGTGATGCTATTTGAGGTATGGGATGATGTGAGTCCAGGGTGGGAGGTCGAAGGTGAGCCTGGCCACTGAGTTTTGTATGTTTTGGAGTCTTCTGGCCCGTTGAGTGCTGATTCCAGCATAGAGTATGTTGTTATAGTCCAGCTTGCTGGTGATGAGGGCTTGGGCGATGGTTCGGTGAGTACTGTGGGGAGCCCTTTCAAGATCTTCTTAAGCATGTTGAGTGTATATAAGCAGGAGACGGAGATTGCGTTCCCGTGGACAGTCATAGCGAGTTGGTTGTTGATTTCATTTCTGACATTCTTTGCGTGGGTTGCCAGGAAGGGTGTGGGTCTGTGTTCTGCAGGCCACCAGATGGAGTCCCAGAATGAGGTGTCTTTGCTGAAGATTATTACATCCATCTTCTTGAAGCAGTTGGTTCTCAACCATTTGGCGACTTTGGTCATGTTGAAGGAGAAATTGTTCCGGGTGTTTGGTGCCATGTCAGAGAGGGAGAGTATGAGCTGGGTATAGACAGCATAGGATATGATATTAGTCCCATGGACACGGATGATGCTGGTGAGTGGGGTCATATAGGTGTTGAACTGAGTGGGACTCAGTGAGAATCCTTGTGGAACTTCGCAGATGAGGTCGAAGACGTCAGAGGTGAAGCGGGCCAGGCTGACTGACTGGGTGCGGCCAGGCTGATTGACTGGTTGCGACCAGTCAGGAAGAGGAAATCAAGAGAAGTGTCGGACCTTGGATGCCGCCTTCGTGCAGTTGTTGGATAAGGATGAGGTAGAAGATGGTCTTGCAGGCTTTGGAAAGATCCAGTAGAATGAGGGCAGCTGTGTCACCTCTGTCCATGATCATTCAGATGTCGTCTGTGGCAGTGATGAGGGCTTGTCTCTTGCTGTGGTTGGGAATGTATCCTGGATTGAGTGGTGTCCAGGAGGTGGTTGTCAATGAGATGGGTGGCTAGGTGTTTGTTTATCTTGTGTCCATAACTTTTGCAGGGAAGGGTGCCAGAAAGATAGGCTGGAAGTTGGGTAGTGACTTGCGGTATGCTGAGAGTTTCTTGAGGAAAGGAAGTACTGTGGTGTATTTCCAAGCCTCTGCCTAGGTGGCTGTGATGATTGAGTCATTCAGGATTGGGGTGGGGACTATGCTGATGGGGTCCATTCCTTTGATGAGAATGTGGGGAGCGTAGGGGTCAGAGGGTGCTCTGGAGTGTATGGACTGCAGGGCTGTTGCAGGTGGGCCAGGTAATCAGCATGGTCCTCTGGGTGCTGGCAGAGTAGGGCTGGAGGTTTGCAAGGGTGTATGGGTCTGGTTGGGTCTTAATGTTTACAAAAATACTGGTGATCTTGTTGCTGAAGAATGGGGATAACTGGGTGCAGAGGTGCTGAGAGTGGGTTACGCTGGTGGGGCTTGCTGCAGAAGAGGTGAAATTTAATTGGAACTGTTGGTGCTGTTTTCAATGTAGTCGGTGAGGGTGCAGCATTTGGTGGCTCTAATTTGATGATGGTAGCATCTGAGGTCGGATTCGTAGGTGCTCTTGTAGGTGTCATTCTGACTTTGTCTCCATCTGCGTTCAAGTTGCTTGCAGTAGCTTTTGGTAAGTCTGAGCTCTTCCGTATACCAACTGGCTTGCGGTCTGGTTCTCATATCTTTGTTGGCTTTGAGAGGAACCAGAGTTTTTGCACAGGCAGTTATCCAGGCTTTGAAGTTAGAGATGGATTTGGGAGGTTATTACTGTGTCAAGGCCTGTGTGTACTGTGTGTAGGAGTTCAGAAGACCAAGATGCTTCTGAGATCTTGTTCCAGTGCTGTTGTGAAAATTTGGTGATGGTGTTTCCTTGGTGTTGTGGGATGGGTATGGAGAAGTTGATGAGGGTGTGGCTGGAACAGGAGTAGAGGGGTGCGACTAAGTCCACAATGGTGCTTTTGAAGTTGGTGTGTAGTTCGAGAGGACGGAAGATTAGGGTGCCACTCAGGGTGTGGTTGGTGGTGGTGAGGACTTTGAAAGTCAAGTGTTCCGTGAAGCTGGTGCTTCTTTCCGAGTTGGTGGAGCATTGGATGGATTCCTTGAAGATGATATCGATTGTCCTCTGGAATCAATCCAGAACCAATAGATAGAAATGCAGTTCCTAGCAATTGCTATAATTTGAGACCTTTGCAAGCATTATACCCATCAAATTTTGTGGTTTTCATACAATAACAGCCTTAGCAGCAAGTACACGTTGGCACCAATGAAACACCATGCCTTCAAACTCACCATAAATTATCATTCAAATATCACCTTTAGATGTGCTTTAGAATATCTAATATGTTCCCGAAGTGTGGAGCAAGAAATTGGTGCAGCAGGTACCAACATGACTACTAATGATGGTTTGGACCAAGCGATAAAAAGCAGAGACTGGATCAGTCCACAACTAAATAAAAAGAAAAAACAGCAGTACAAAAACCTAAAGCAATTTGTCACCTAGTCTGCCATTACAATCTATGTGTGCAGTTTTAAACTGCCATTAAGACTGGTCAAAATAAACCTTTTGCCAGGCCTAATATTTCATTTTTAATACATATAGGTCACTCCTAAGGTAGGCTCTCAACAGCCCATAGGGCAGGGTACAGTGTATTTAAAATATTGGACATGAAATGAAATGAAAAAGAGATTTATAAAGCGCGATACAGTTACCCGAGGGTGTCAAGGCGCTAGCTCATCATGTAAGAAAATGCCGAAGGTTCTTCACCCAGAATCAAAGGTTGAAGAGCCAAGTCTTCAAAGTCTTCCTGAAGGCCAGCAAGTGTGTTTCATCTTTTAACTTCTGGGGAAGCGAATTCCAGAGTCTGGCCGTGCCGACCAGGAAGCTTCTCCCACCCCAGGAGCTTTTCCTGAACCTGGGGATCACCAGATTGTGAGCGTGAGCTGAACGTAGGTGACGGGCAGGCGAATATAGTTGAAGGTTCTGTTTAAAAAAGACAGGTCCTATATCATGAGTTGCTTTAAATGCTATACAGAGAGCCTTGAACTCAATCCGTCTCTTAACCGGCAACCAGTGTAATTCTTTTAGCGCCGCAAAGGCAGATTTGAACTTGAGAATGTTCAACAGCAAGCGTGCTGCGGCATTTTGCACAATCTGCAACTTGGTTAAACATTTCGTCCGAAGGTTGATGAACAGACCGTTGCAGTAATCGGCTCTGGACAGGACGAGAGCCGGGACCACTAACTTCCGTAAATTAACCGGGATGAATGGAATAATCTTTCTAAGTAATTTTAGAGTGTAGAAAGATACAGAGGTAACCTGGTTAACATGGCCTTCAAATGAGAGCCTGGAGTCAAAACGACTCCCAGGTTTTTTACCTTATTTGTAGGGATGGGTAGCGTACCCAGCTCCGCAGGCCACAGCGCAGGGGACCAAAAATTAGGATTGCTGCCAAAGAGTAGGTCCTCCGTTTTACTAGAGTTTAATTTCAAACAGTTAGTGGCCATCCAGTCCCCAACCTGGCGAAGGCAATTATAAAATTGTGCTGCTGTCTCTGAAGGTGAGCCTGTCACTGAAACCACAATCTGGGTATCATCTGCATAGGTTTTACATGTCTTGGTAATGAAAAACTCCCAAATTCGTTTTTCACTACAATAAGACCTACCTCCCCCATAGGATAACATTGGGATACTTTATTACATTTAATAAGTGCTAACTTTCATTTGGGAGCAATTAGGAAGGTCGAGTTTGGTTTCTAAAGAATTGTAATTTAAAACTCTCTTTAATGGTAAAGTTGAATTTTGAGTCACACAATTTTGAAAAAGCCACTTTTAGAAAGTTGGCATTTTCTTGCCCCAAACATTTATCCCCTGTATCCTGGGTCACATGGTTAGGTGTAGCTGGCAGTTGGTCTTTGTGTATTACTCCCAGACAGTGAGACAAAGGGGAATAGGTGCTGGCAGGATAGACCATCCCTGACTTGATAGGAGGGTGGAGCATTCACCTACGACATGTGCACATCACAAAGCCTCTGGCTGAGCACACTCACAAAGTGTTTCACACTAGTCCTTTGTGTCTCCAGACAAGGTGTGGCCAGGGCAGGGAGGCAGGGAATTCCAAGCATCTCTGGGACTGGAAGCCACTAGAAACTTCTTCTACTTCAAAGTGGACATCAGGTATAAATATTTGACCCCCAGACCCAACCCTTCCGTACACCACTGGACCTGTGGATACTACAGAAAAAGGACAATTGCACTGCTTTGCTGCCAGAAGGACTGCTACTCTGCTTCCATCCTACTCTGCTGCCCTGCTTGCTGAGAAGAAAGACTGGACCTGCACTCTTCATCCCAGTTTGAAGTGACTCCAACGGTCAGCTGACTGAAGTTTTGGGCTCCTCGCAAACGGGAAACTGGCCTGCCTTAGAAGTCAGCTGCAATATTTCAACGTAGACGAAACACATGTTGGCAAGGGCAAAGTATGCTGTACATGAAAATAAAGAACTGAAATTAAAGAACACAACTACTGATACCACAATCTCAAGAATGATTTGCTGAGTGCTCGGAGAATGTATCGAAATTCTGGACTTTCCTATTCCGGAAGAATTGGTGGCTTTCCCTCCTCTGGAGCACCAAACTTATATGCTTCTGTTGTTTACTATTTTGAATTGATATTGATGATAATTTGGTAGAGTGCACCAGCTCTTTCCAGCCACAAATCTATTTGTACTTCAGACATTGCATCTAAGTTAAGCCTGACTGATATTTGCACCAAGCTACCCAGGGTTACGCACGGTTAATTTAGTGACTTTTTGTGGTTTACCCTGCAAGGGATTGTGGCTGTTGCTTGACCAGGGCTCACATTCGAGTCAACCAACAACCCAATTTCTTAAACCTGCCATTAAAATATACATTACCTGCAGCAAAGACAAATGCATGCATTCTCCCATACCTTGCAAAATACTGACACAGTGTGTCATTACTAGAGGTGGGCAGTAAACTATGCTCTGCTGGCAGAGTTTGCAGAGTTTTGCTACTCCGCTCAGAGCACAGAGTTCAGCAAAAACTCCACCAACCGCCGTGTGGCAAAGTTTACCACCCACCCTGGCTAAAATTCGTATTGAACCTTTGTAACAGAGAGTTAAAAATGTATGAATGTATTTTTTTATATGACTCAATCATGCTGCATGTCATTCTGAGTGGCCATAGTTTGCATATATAGTAATTTGAAATAATAGCAGGTTCTGTTCAATAGAGACCGTTGTTCCCCCACCTCCCCCCATCCTGGTCGGGCAGCTTTGCCACACCCCCTACTCATAGTACTGAACGGCAAGGGTCTGGGCACATGTGTGGTGCTGGGTTGCCATTAACCAGTTCTTCTAGCGGTGGGGGGGAAGCCAGCGCCATCGCCGCCAGGCACAACCATATTGGCGGCAACTGCCTGCTTCTCGAGGAGCACTGGGGAGCAGCTGGAGCCCTGCCTGCCAGGGAGCCACGTGAAGCTCTTGAACCGGGGAGAAAAGACTGAAGCAGGGTTTGCTGCTTGGGTGAGTGGTGGTAATGTTAGGGGGTGCATTGAAGTATCACGGAGAAGAGGGGTGCACCAGTAGACTGTGTAATGTGCATTGACTATTATAGATGAGTGACTTGAGGGGCTAGTTTCTGACATCCTTTCCATCACAAGGCATTGAAATTAACGTGATACTCATAAAACTTACATATAACTTGTATATAATGTGTATTGCTTTGTCCTTATTCTAGCATTATAATAATGACATGTGTACGTTTTTAAATAATATATGTGGATAATGCATATGTGGCAGGTGTTTGGTTGTCGCTTTTTGAATACACTCCCCTTTATCCCCACTGAAGCTGTCTGTCGGCCTCATTGGCATCTGCTGCTGCCTTGAACTCGAGCCCCTCGGTCAGTCGAGGATGCAGAAAATAAGCTCTCAGTTGTTGTTCTTTCTGAGTTCTAGTTCACTCTTTGCCTTAAGATCCTCACTTGCCAATTTTCTTCTTCCTCCTCGAGTTTAATTCAGCCAATTTGATATGAATTTAGGGCGGTGACTAAAACACTAGGAGCAGCAGTGTGGCGCCAGCTGCAACTTCTTCCAGGTCCCGCTCACAATGAATTCTGCATGACTGCGTTTGTATGTCAGCCGCTACCCCCCACTTCATTTAGAGAAGAGCCACGGCAGACGGGCGGCCTGGGCGCTGACACTGCCGGGATCATTATTACCAGTGTCGGGACAACACGTGCACCCACAGGTAAGGCACCTGTCTCTACAGGAGCAACTTTCCTTCCTTGCATGCCTTCCACCAACCACGTTAGCAGAATTTATCAAAACACTGTAGTCAAAACCACCACAAGCAGAGTTCACCAAGATAGACCATATGCTTTTTCTTTGGTTGGGGTGCTGACTGCTAAGGTAACGAGTGTATACGGCGGAATGGAATTCTGCTGCTCGCGGAACTCCCCGAAATCTCGCAGAGTTTTTAGGTAACTCTGCAGAATTCCACAGAGTAAAACTCTGCGAGTTCCGCCCACCCCTAGTCTTTACAAGTTCAAAAGTGGCCTGGTTTGCAAATTAAAGCCACTTTTTTACCTATCTGGTTCACTAATGGGGACCACAGTCCAACCCTGATTAGTGGTCTATTGCCCCCATTAAGGAGCAGACATCTTACAGAACAATGCAGTGACAAGAATGTGTGCACCAATGAAAACACAACCCTCTTTCTTGAACTCTCCAGTTCTCTGCGGGAACCGAGTGATAAACATTCCAGTTCTGTTATTTGCTGCCCTTCAGACGGCTTGGTAACCTAGATCTGTGATTGCTAGATGGGAAAAAGAAGCAAAGAAATTGTAAGAGAAATGTCCATGTTTTCAATCATCAAACAAAGGTCAAGGGGCCAAATGTACATAGACTTCCGTTTGCGATTTCCTAATAGCACATTTTTGCGATTCACTATTAGGAAATTGCAAACAGATATGTACAGCAGTTTGTTTTACACTGTTTGCGATTCCCAATGGGTCGCAAGGGACCTGCCTCATTGACATTCATGAGGCAGGTCGCAATTTGCGAACCATTGGGAATGGCCGGCACTCACAGGGATAGTTGCCTGCTGGGGTCAGCAAAACACCATATCAGAGACTGCCTTTTAATTAAAGCAGCTTTTTATTTTGAAATGCAGCCCGGGATGCATTTAAAAAAGAAGAATGAAAAATGTCATTTTTATTTTTTAAGAGTAGGCAGTAGTCCGTGGGACCACTGCCTGCTCTTGAAAAATGTTGGCACCTACATTCACAAAGGGGATGGGGTCCTCTGAGGACCCCTTCCCGTTTGCGAATGTGTTACCACCTCCTTCACGGAGTCGGTAAAGTATGAATGTTTTGCAATCGCATTCCCATCGCGAAACATTCCTATATGTCCCTGTGACTCGTTATTAGGAAGGGACGCCCTTGGCATGCCCCTTCCTAATATGGACTCACTAACCAAATTTGCGATTCGGTAATAGCTTACCGAATCACAAATAGGGCTTTGTACATTTAAAAACACTATTTTGAGGTAGCACACGGCCCGATTCTGTAAATCAGGACGTTTGTGAGCTGAAAAAAGCTTCGTACAATTTGGCCTAAGGGGAGGGCAGCATATCTCTAAAACTGTTTTACGAGTTGTTGTTTATTGAATTACAAATTCTCTAAGGATGTTCCCTTAACTTCAGAAACTCTGGGATATTTTGACAGCCTCACAAGTGCTGGCCATCTTTCCTCCTTTGAAATCATTAGTAATATCTTGTTAGTTACATTGATTGACAGTGCCTCCCTTATGCACTACTTGTAAAATCCTTGGGGACACCTTGCACAAGCTAGCACACTAGTGCAGTGCAATTCACACCAACACTTGAAAGTATCGAACTGCATGCAAAATAAGGTATTGCACGATTTGTGTGAATATCCTTTTGTACCGGTGAGCTAGTTATATTTCTTCAGTAGGTGCAGGTAGTGGCACACAATTAAACTGAGCCTGTGCAAATGTCAGTAATCTTGCCCTAGTCCTTCTTTTTGGCTCCATACTTTCCCTTGCTTATTCGCTCTTCTTGTATTTAAACTGCAGCAACTGTAGCTCATCACCAGTTGGTTAGAGTATTGTGACCCCAGTTTAAATCTACAGAGGGATTTTAGAATCTATGACAAATAGAAATCCCTTGCATTATATATCATTGTATAATCTCCCTAAAGACCGGGGTGCTTATTTACAAGAAACTGACGCATCTGTACAGATGCGTCAGTTTCCCTGCGCCTGCGTGCGAAACCCTTGCGCCACCATGGATGCACCGGGCCTGATTCACAGAACTAACTTACGTCAAAAACGTAAAGTTAGTACTTTTTGGTATTCACAGAATACACTTACTCATTTTGGTATTCACAAAATGAACTTACTCATTTCGGTATTCACAGAAGTTAGTAGTCCTAACTTTAGGACTCCTAAATTCCTTCTGTGAATACGAGAAGTCTTAAAGTTAGGATTTTTCTCCTAACTTTACTACTCCTAAACTGAGAAAAATCCTAACTTTAAGACTTTCGGTATTCACAGAAGGCATTTAGGAGTCCTAAAGTTAGGAGTCCTAACTTTACTACTCCTAAACTGAGAAAAATCCTAACTTTAAGACTTTCGGTATTCACAGAAGGCATTTAGGAGTCCTAAAGTTAGGACTACTAACTTCTGTGAATACCGAAATGAGTAAGTTCATTCTGTGAATACCAAATGAGTAAGTGTATTCTGTGAATACCAAAAAGTACAAACTTTACGTTTTTGACGTAAGTTAGTTCCGTGAATCAGGCCCACCGTATTTACAATACGGTGCACCATGGCGCAAGGATTGACAGATGCGTCAGAGATTTTGACGCATCTGTCGGCGCAAAAGTCACGCATTACTGGAGTCGTGTCGCAAGCATGACCCAACTCGAGCAATGCATGGGGAGGCCTATTCCTAATATACTGCGTCACTCCTTATGCCTGCTCCAAGCAGGCGTTGGGTTTTGACGCAGTGGCGTCCTAGAAATGGCACAGTAAAATCTTGTAGATATCACTGCGTCACTTCTACAAGGCTTTCCCGCGTGGGAACGCCCACCCTGCATACATTATACCTGACACAGGTATAATGTGGCACATGGCTTTACAAGGTGACACATCTCCCTAGATGTGTCATGTTGTAAATGGGCCGCAACGTTGCGCATTGTTCACGCCACCGCTGCGTCACAAAAAGTAACCCAACTGCGGCGCAAAAGTGTTGCAAGGGGCTTGTAAATCTGTCCCCCGGTTGAGAGGACCTGATGGGTGTGCATGCCACAGGAAGAACACAGCATAAACGTGTGGTAGTTAGTCATTGTATTACATGTCTTCTTGTGTTGGATTTTTTCACTATTGTGTCTTTTTTAGAAGACCACGTGGTAAGACAGTTCCCCTTCAACCTCTTACATTTACGCATATATCTTTCACTTGTTTAAGAAGTACGGTTTTGATTGAGGTTTGTGGTCATCACTAGGGAATTTTGCTTTATGTCAGGTGTACCTGTGTCTTCCTCCTGAAGCTCTTTTTAGGGCCGTAGGTCACTGAGCAACTGCCGAAACCTCAGAGATAGGCTGTCTTAGAAGAGGCTCAATAATCTTCATTTATCTATCTTGGAGGCTCCCGGACATAAAGCATGACGCAAGTACAGGTGGACTTAAATCACATAAAATCCTCAAGTGGCCAAATCATGACAAAATATCAAAAGGAATTTCAGTTTAGCTATTCCGTAGGGCAAGCCATTCAAGGGTAGATGTACAAACAATAGCATTGGCGATTAACAAATATTGAGTTTTTCAAAATGCTATTTGTACAAAGGGGTTATTTAGTCCCTATTCCAAAAATAGAGATTCGAAGTGGGTCCCAAATAGACTCATTAATATTAATGAGGTATTTCACAATTTGTGACACACAACCATTCACCTCCATCGCAGGGATGGTGGGCTGCTGGGGTTAGCAGACCACCATGTCTGTGATTGCTTTTAAATAAAGCATTTTTTTTTTTAAATGCAACCTGTTTTCCTGAAAGTAAAGCATGTTGCATTTAAGAAGAAAAAATGAAACGTTTAATTTTTATTTTTTAAGAGTAGGCAGTGGTCCCTTGGCCCACTGCCTGCTCTTAAAAATAATTTTTCTACCAGTCTCAAAGGGATGGGGTCCCTTGAGGACCCCTTCCCATTTGCCAATGTGTTGCCACTAACTTTGAGTTGGCGGTATTGTGCGATTGTTTTGCAATCACATTTTCATTGCAAAACAGTCATACATACCAATGCAAACCGGTATTTGGAAGGGACACCCTAAGCACGATCCTTCCAAACACCGATTCACAGACCCAAATTGCGATTTGGTAATAAGTGACCGAATTGTAATTTATGCTTAGTACATCTGAAAAGGTATTTTTGCGTTCGCAAACAGCCTGACTCTGTGAATCGGGCCATTTGCTAACGCTAAAATGTTTCGTACGTCTAGCCCTCAGTACGCATGCTTGGATAGTGAGCTTCACTTAATGGGACTTAGCTCATGAAATGTCTTTGAGAAAGAATAGTTTGAGGTCCTTCTAGAAGGCAGAGATTGACAGGCATCTGCTGTGTACAAGGAGGACATTCCAAATCTTTCACTCATTGCCAAAGCAAGATTGTTTGATAGTAGAGATTTGTTTGACTCTAGGAGCGTCGAGCTTGAGCAGTCAAAGACCTCTTAAGGTTCTGTCTTTGCTGATGATCTGGATTTTTTGTGAAAGATATTCATGCCTGTTCAAGTGGATTGCCTTGGGAGGCGTAGGATTCTAAAGCATTTCCAGGTTTACCACACTTTGTAAATCTGGTAATGTGTCAGGTTCCATGGCTGTTGCGTGGGACCACCCACAGAAAAACCCATGGAACGCCCATGGAACGCCCATATTTACAAGACCATGAAAAGTCACACAGGGCGACTTTACATGGCCTTGTAAATATGGGCGGGCACACTGTGCCGCTGGTGCATCAAAAAAAGTGGTGCACCAGCGGCGCAATGGGCGTGCATTTGAGCCCCTCAGTCTGTTAGGATGTGAAAGAGGGTCTTGCGGCCAACAGTATTAAAGGCTTGTGACAAGTCAACGAGGACCAGGGAGTTGGAGTTTCCTCCATCAAAGAGTTGGAGAGAACCATATACACTTTTTTGCACAGAGGTTTCAGTGGTGTTAACTGAAAGGAAATCAGATTGAAACTCTGCAAGGATTTATTATTAATGCAGTTTTGTAGTAGGACAACAGCAGATCTACTCGGCATTTTGGAGAAGGCAGAAAGGCCATTGACGACTCGCCTATAATTGTCAAACCGTTATGTGGCCTTCTCCAGACTGTTGTCAACCCAGGGTTGTGCAAAGCTAGGAAAGGCTCTCCAGTTATGCTATTCATGTAAGAATTGTAAGCTATAAACATAGTCCGCACAAACCCCAGGATAACAGCTAGACGCTCTCTTTAATAAGTCGTTCTCATCATAAAAATTATTTGTTTCAAAACTCTGTGACACTACTTTGTCCTAAGTGGGTATCCTGTAAGTGGTTCCTCCCAGTTGTGCTAACAATGACCACCACACCAGGCTTAAAGACCTTTAACACAAATCAATGATTATCTCAAGTCACCTGCTAGATGCTGTCACTAGATGCTGTGTGCAAAAACTAATGTAAATCAGGCCATTTTGCTTAAATCCATAGAGTACAAGGTCCTCCGGTAATCATTGCAAGACACACTTTCGTTCGTAGGGCCACGTTCATATCTTCGTGTAATGATTTAAGATATGTGCAGCATTGTTCTCCCACTATTTTGTTTCACAGTGCGTAATTGACTCTGACGTTGCCAGTGACTTGAATTAAAACCACACACACACACACACACGCACGCACGCACGCACACACACACACATATATATATATACTGTGTGAACAAGGCCGCTGTGTCGGCTGAAACGCGTCATGGCTGACGTGCTAAAAAATAAACGAAGATTTTAGAATCGCATCTGAAGTTAGCTCCGTTTGTCTCTATGGATTGTTTGCCAAGCGTCTATATATATATTTTTTTTTTTTTCCCCCAAAGAGAGATTGACAAGCCTTAGTGCATCTCCCTCTCTGGTTTAGACCACTGAGCCTCTTTGCACATTTCACCACCACCTGTGCTGTCTAAGGAAGATTCCTTCCTGTTGAAGGCAGTCTTACGTTGGACGAAGGCCTTGCAGTGGATGTGCGAGCACTGAAAGCACGCCACAGATTCTACGGCTCTCACAATGTTATCGACAGAATAAGATCCTTAGATATGTGGGGAAGGGCCTGCACGCGCACAGAGGCTGCCCCGGTGACCTTCAATAACAGACCGCAGCGAAGAGCCATTTTACAATCCTTCAGAAAGACAACCTCACTGTTATAAAATGAAGGTCGAGAAACGCTAAAAGGCCTGAAGATCCGGTAATTGACAAATATGTCAGAAGCATTTTTATGTAACTCAGCAAACATGCGTCACTCAGTAAGTATAACTGTCACTCCTGAGATGTCCTCTCAAGAGGTGGATGGAGGGTGGTGGAAGACGGGAAGGGGGTGGGTGTCATGGGGCTGGCGTCAGTGTATTTTTAAGTTGTATAATACTCTTGTTTCTTTTTGCACCACACTGAGTTTGCTTCAAGGCGGAAAAGAACGCAGACGTGTGTTAAACACAGCTTTGCTGAACGTACTGTCTTCGTCGTTATGCTTCAGGCACACCCAAATAATATAAATTGCTCTGCTTTGAGTGAAGAGAATGCGCCTTTACCAACCTATCTATCTGAAGGAGTCGGCTGCACCCTCACAAGAAGGCAAGCAAGCAATTCACAGGCATTGCCGTTCATTTCAGTCATCACGCAGAATATAAGTAAGTAATCTCCTAACAGGTTTGGCAGTCACTACTATCATAAGAGGAGCTGAAAAGTTCCTTTTTCAAGGTGAACTGCCAAACGACTATATAATCCATTTAGATCCATACCACCAAGAAGCTTGGTACAAATCAACTGTCCTGAAAGGTCAGTATGCCACAAGAGCAGGGCCTAACAAAAATAAATGGTTCAGTTCTCATAAAAATAACAAGTATTTCAAAGCCAATTGGTCTCGCCTATGAGAACTATTGGCTTTGGCAATGTTTATTAGCCATGCTATACAGCAGCATGGATGTTTTACAGTGTGGCTAAAACTCATTTAAAAAAAAAAAATGCTATGACGCAGACACAGCTAGCGCTGGATGCATCATAGTTCTTTTTTCAATTATTATTTTATCCATGCTGCACAGCAGCCACGTTGCTATACAGCATGGTTACAAATCATTGCCAAAGTCAGCAAGGCCCATGCTGTTCAGAATGAACAAAAGACCATGGCAGGGCCAATGGTCTCAAAGGTGAGACATATTGTCTTTGCCAATGCTTGGTAGGTCAAGGCAAAACACCTCTTTGATTCTGAGGTAAATCAGTAAATCTCCCCAAGCAGGAAAAAGGAAATAAATACGGCATTTGGCAAAAAATCCTACAACTTAAAGAAAGCAATTGCGCCCATGTCTTAGAGAAAATACACTTGGAAGCAGCTAACATCTGTTGTCACAATAAAAGCAGATAACATATGCTGTCCCAATAAACATCTATTTCCAAAGAGAAAAGAGCTTCTTTAAAGTGTGTATGACATAGTAAAACATGCCTATAAAAGGCAAGAGGTTCAACAAGAATGACAGGGAAGAAGAAAATAAAAAATAAAAGTAGTACTTCAATTACGGCATGATCAGCGGAAGGACAGCAATCAAGCTGAAGCAATCAGTGCTTGGTCCATGCTCCAGCCCAAAGAAGAGGAAGTGAAACCAGCACGCTCTGGCCAAATAAAAGGCAGCAAATAAGCGTGATGATGAAGCCAATGAATGTTAAGCAATGGGCAGGCTGCAAGCACCTTGTTGTATACAATATCTCTCGCAAGCGAGGGTGCATGCAGTGCATACACTGTTGCAGGTGAAACCTAAAAAGTAGTATAAAGTCAAAGGGCATAAAAAGAACTTCCAGTAATGGTAGAGCGAGCCCTTTGGGTAACTAGCAAACAATATGTAGGTTTTTGAACCTAAACTGGAACAACTTAAGCAGGATTTGTCTTTGCATGGGAAGCCAATGCAAAGTGGACCTTAAAGCAGATGCACACTCCCATTTTCCTACTTTAAAAATTACTATCATGTTAGAAATGGGGGTCTCTAGTTAGCAGAGGCAGGTACCTTTGTCCAAATAGGGACCTTTGCTTCTAGTCAGGGTAAGGGGGATACACACTTTAGATAACCCCTGCTCACCCCCTGGGTAGCTTGGCAGGAGCAGACAGACTTATCCCAAAGGCAATGTGTAAAGTATATGTACTCAAAACACACAGTAATACAGTGATAACACCACAAATGGACACCACATCAGTTTAGAAAAATAAAGTATCTTTATCTAAACTCAACAAGACCAAAATGACAAAAATACTACATACATGTAATAAGAATATGACTTTAAAAAGGTTTCAAACAACTTGGTCCATAGAAAAGTATGGATGCGTGATTGCTCACAGAGTACCTGTAGATGCGTCAAAATTCACAAGGCCAAACAGCGGCAGAAAGGAGAAGCATCGAGAAACAAAGAGACGCGTCAGTTCCTGAGACCTTGGGGAGGCGATGCGACAGTTCTGCTGCACGCAGGAGAACTGATGCGTCGAATCCGGTCTGTAGGGAGAAGTGATGTGTCGACTCCAAGACAATTCTGCCAGTATGTGAGTAGTGACTTGTTTACCACCGGAGAGTCGATAAGCAGGGGAAGTGATTCGACTCTTTTTAACTTTGAACATGCAACATCGTAGGCAAGCAGGTGAGGCCGTGACGGGTTCCCTCTGGCCCAAGCTGACCCAGTCTAGCTGCACCTCACTTTGTTCCTCAACTCTTCACCTTCAAAAATAGATATTTAGACATTTGACAAAGTCTATACAGTTGGGGGCAGTTTCGGATTAAAAGCCCTGCACGACAAAAGAATCTGACCAGCAGAGTACAGTAATAATACATTTTGCCAAGTTGGTTGCAGTTGAACCTTGTTCAATCAAAGGTTAAAATTGCATTTTAGTCACCGGATGCGCTGTAGAGACGCTTGCAGTTTTTATTGCACGGTGCATTTTACCAATGATAATCTGTTCATTGATCCTTTGTTCCCTTCAAAACCCTTGGAAGTCTAACAAACCTCTTGTGTAAGGAGGGAGTTGTTACCTGCACCTTATCAATTCCATGAGGATAACATTGAGTTGGTCACAGCTTCAGAATTTTTTTTTAACCATTTTTATCCGCCTGGCCCATTATAGGTCATCCCACTTGACTCGTATTTGCCCTTAACACACCTCCCAGCACTTTTTTGCTTTGGGCCTGATGCGTGTCCTAATCACTTTGTTGTAGAACATCGCACCTTGTACTTTAGTGGATCAGGCTCACAATTTAGTCTATTGTGCGGCCAGCTAAGCATAGCTGTTATGTGTTGCTAAATGAATTGAATAAGATATATCATGTTTTTGTTTTGCGCTGTTTTATCATTTTTAAGCAGATTGTTGTTTTTATATTGTGAAGGTTTTAAAAATCCATCTATCTATCTATCTATCTATCTATCTATCCATCCATCTCTCCATCCATCCATCCATCCATCCATCTCTCCATCCATCCATCCATCCATCCATCCATCCATCTATTTGATACATTAATTCATTAATACAAAAGAGATAACGAGCTAAATAAAATTGGGTTTATCAAGATTGAATATTGTACATGTACATCAAGTCCTATTGAAAATGTTATCAACAAAAATAGATAAACAGTCATATTGAAAATGTTAAATACTCAAAATAATGATTTTGTCTTGAATCTTAGCACACAATTGCCATTTTGGTTTATTGCAATGGGCCGCTGGAAGCTCCTCAGCAATGCGGAGAAATTTTGCAGATTACACCCATAATATGCACTCATTTTTCCACAGAAGGTATCACAATTTATAAAACGATACAATGTTTTAGTATAGTCTTAATCTATTTATACCCCGTTGAAATAGCTGCTGCTTTGAAAATAGTGTCTGTGCTATAAAAATTAATGTAAGCGAAAAATATTGCAAAACATTTTGATTGCAGAGAAGATATACTTTTTTCCTACTCTGTTTGCCTACAGATGTTTTTGTTTCTTGCTGAAGTTGAAAAAACTCTGTGCCCTAGTAAATTTGTGATGTTTTTGTATTGTATTGTCTTTGCATTTAGATAGCACTTTAGAATCCCTAGTGGTGCTCAAAGTGTGTTTAAGGTGGACAAGTAAGTAACTACTCTATTTGTCTTTCACAGTTTCTTTAATTGATATTCCTCTACTGTTCACCAAGCTAAAACTTACAAAAAAAAGGATTATTAATCACATAGGCAAAACCAATTACTATTAACATTACGCTTCTGTGTTCATTTGGGGCACTATTTTTTTCTTTGATTCCTGCTTGTGTCACTGTTTATCAGTCTTCGTGGTACAGCTTCAGCGTCCCTCACTTAGGGCATCATTACGTTGCCGGGCGGTAGGACGGCCGGCCACTATTGCAGCGATCGGGAGACTGCCTGATGAGCATGTCGCAGTCTGACCGCCGTATTTGGATTAGATCGCCGGGCTGGTGGTCGGAAACTCATTGGAACCACAGCAGGAGAATGCTGCGGCCCTGGTATAGGGCCGTAGCACATGCCTCCGCCATGCAGCACCTCCTGCACGTCCGTGCATCGTGCGCCCTACACCATGTCATGCATGGCACATGGTGCACAGAGGTAAGTGGGCACACTACATGTGCCCCCAGGGACACTTTGCATTGTCCTACGACGGCCTGGGGCCCTGTTTGAGGCCCCCGATCCCTTTCCGACAACCTTTTCATGGCGGGGTTCCCTCTATGAAAAGGCTGTCAGAGAGGAATATCGAATTCCCGATGGCAGTGCCTGCCTTGGCACCACTGCCATTCTGGGATGCTCCTCCGACCGCCGCACAATCTTTGGTCCTGGCGGAGGCGGCGGTCTTGCTTTCGACAGATGTAGGTCTGACCACCAGTATCATTATACGGCGGTCGAACCGAAGGACTGTCAGTGCTCGGACTGCCACCGACGGCCTGTCGATGGTTCGATTGCCACTATCGTGACCAGGCCCTAAGTCTCCCCGCCCCATTCAAGTACCGAGAAGCAATATCAGACGCTTCAGACACTGTTTTCAAAATCACCTCTTTAATTTTCTTTGACTTCAAAGTACAATGATTTCCCCAAAAACCCTGCCGCGTCGCTGCTTGTTGCTTTAGCGAGCCTCGGTCACAGGACATTCAGCAGCCGAACTTTGCAGCACAGTTAAGGCAAGGCTTGGGCAAATCACGATGCATTGTCTCTGATGCTTGTTGATATAATGTGAACTTGAGTGGCCCGAAGGTGTTGGAGTGCTTTACATGAGCACTAGTTACATTGCGCAAAGTCAGATACATTTTTGGGGGCATTTTTATAGAGCGCAAACTCGACTGACCCAAAGGTATTGAACCGCTTTACAAAAGTGCCAGGTACATTACACAAGGTCAGGTTAATTTGTTTGTTTTTAGGTGCGCGACATTAAGTGATGCCGATGCCGCCCCTGTTTATTCATTATTTCCCCTCTACCTGACAAAGGGGAGCAGCATTCATCCCTCCCCCCTCCTCCCATGTTTCTGCATGCTCGCCCTGCTGCCTCTTGCCATTGTCCTCCTCTCAGAGCTCTAATTTCAAAGCACATTCATGTCAGCTCCCCAGGGTCTGTGAGACATTTTTTGTATATAATGGGAACTCGAGCGACCCAAAGGTGTTGGAGTGCTTTACATAAGCGCTAGTTACATTTACACAAGGTCAAATACATTTTTGGGGTCGTTTTTATAGAGGATAAGCTCGACTGACCCGAAGGTATTGGAATGCTTTCCAAAAGCGGCAGTTACCTTCACAAGGTCAGGTTAATTTGTTTGTTTTTAGGTGTGCGGAGATTAAGTGATGCCAACGCCGTCCCTGTTTATTCATTATTTTCCCTCTACCTGACAAATGAGAGCATTTGGTTGTTGTTGCTATGTCCAGTGCTCCTAACCCAAGGGGCTGGTACAGAGAGTGGGACGGGGGGCTTGCTAGTAAACGGATGGTGCGAGCAGTGTTTTGAATGGAAAGCTCTGGAGAAGGGTGACTGGTGAATAGAGGCCATTATTGGGAGCTCCTGCTCTTTTCCCCAGTTGCCTGTACTACTGAACATTGAAATCCTGAGAGGAGCCCTGTTTTGTGCTGCTCCTTTTTGCAATGTCCTGGTTTCCTATGGCTGCCTTGGGCAACATTGAGCTTTATGCGTTTTGTCCTTCCTTCACACTCTCATCTTGTTTCTGCCTTTCCCTTTTATCCTGATGTTCTGATTTCTGTGTTTTCCCTGTTGGGCTTCTGACACTTTACTCGCTGAGCTGGCAACAGTTTCTTGTTCTGATTTCCTGTTCTGACCTTGTTCTAAATTCCTGTGTTATTCCATGTACTAGCAGGGTATTACTTGTTCCATTGCCTATTGGATACATTTTGTGAACTCCTTGTTCTGAATCCTAGTTCCTGTTTTCTTGTATTAGCATGGCATTACTTGTCCCTGAGCCTGTTGGGACAGCAGCCTGTTTATAATCCCAGCATTCCTGTTCTTGATTTCTGAAGCTCTGTTCATAATTCCTAGGCCTTGGTTTTCTCAGTCTCCTTGTTGCCTTGTCTGTCCTGTATTCTGGATATTCTTTCCACTCTGGTTTTCCAAATTTGGTCCATTCTCTGTTGCAATCCATATCTGTTTATAGTGTGACCTCTGGCTAGGTCTTTATTCCGATCATATGAGGGAAAGGCATCTGTTGTTGTGTCCGGGTTCTTTGGAGTCTTACCTGTCTCAGTGTTGTTGTCAGTCTTGGTCCACCTTGCACCGAGTGCAACAGTTTCTATAACAGCAGATCCAACTATGGCTTCGCTGTATGACTACTGTTAAGAGCAATCTGCTGGTGTCAGTCCAAATGGCATTTCTTAAGCTACTAAGAGACCTCTTGTAATATAGTAGTACATTCCTTACTTTGATCAAATCTTGTTCTTATCTGTCTCTACTTCAGCTTGTCCTTTCTAGTTCTGAGATTACAGATATACTTTGAGTAGGATGGTAATTACCTTGCCCTGTCACCTTGCTAAGTGTTACTTCTGGAATCACCCATCCCTGGCTTTGCTCCCTGAAACAGTGATGGGAGGAATGCTTGCAAGTAGTCTAACCACTGGCAATCGCTTGGGTAGCAGTCCAAGCCATTGCTTCTTGCCCACCATCAGAGGCGTAACGTAAAATGATGGCCCCCTCCTCCACAGAATGTGAAGAAGGGCCCACAAATCTCCAATATCTCACAGATAATCATTGGCTTTAGGCTACATAGGCCCCCGTGAAATGTTATGGGACCCTGAAGTGTTGGGGCCCCGACCTATGCGGCATGGGCTGCAGGGGCCTGCATTACCTCCTCGTCAGCCCTCCCCGTCGCAGTCCTAACTAAATGAGCATAGCTCCTCCCACCAGAAACTCCCAAGCAACTAAAAACCCATCCCTTCCCTCCAGGCCACACCCTGAGGCATATAATCAAGCGACCCGCCTATCCACATCCTGTTTGTTTTTTCTGCATAGATTACTTCCGGAGCAAGGTGAGTGTGGAACGGTCTGCTTGGCGGCCGTTTGATTCCCCTACGTGCCTTTTGTGTTCAGGTACGTTTGAGTCCCTGCTTTAGCGGGACCTTGGGGTTGGGGGGTCCGGACTGCCTGGTGTGGGGTGGTGGCTCCCTGCTGCGGCTTCCCCTCTTCCGGGTTCATTCCCTGCTCTAGCGGGAACACCAGGGGAGGGAGGGGAGGTGTGTTGGGTGCGGCTGGCTTTTTTGTGTGCGCCGGGGGCGTGGCGGATTGGCTCCTCCTCGGTGGTCTGTTACAGGGGCTCGGTGCTCGTCTCGTTTTGAGCCCGTGTTCCCCCTTTTTTGGCTCTTGTCTCAGCTTGATTCATTAGAATCTGCGGCAGGAGCGATGCTGGTGCAGTAATGTGCGTCAGTTTCAAACGTCCCGTAGTAATAGTGTCTGAAATTATGTTCTCTGATAGCCTGACGAGACTCAAGAAACGGAGTTAATTTACTTTGCGCCTCGTGGACACCCGCGGTTCTGTGAAGGCGTATGAGCCCGCTCATTGTGAGGCTGCCTGTTGTTGGTACCACTGGAGATTTCCGTTTCCCGTAACAGGTGAGGCTCTGTCTCTCTTAGGTGGGGATTTCGGAGAGTAGATGGGCTCTGCGTCTGCATTCTGATACCCTTGCCTACAGCCTAATATGTACTCACAGCGTATTGCAATGTTCAAATATAGCAACATGCAAATACATTTTTAACTGCTGTGCGCTGGTTTGTGTCCATTGGTCGCGCTTTCCCCGTGTGGTTGTGGGTTAGCGACTGGTGTTCCCTGGTTGGGGATTTCCTTTCATTATTGGCCGGGGTTCTCAGTTGTGAGTGGGGGCGCTTGCCTGGGTGTGCACTGGTTCCTGTGGCAGTGGGTCCGGGTGGCGGTCCCGGGTTGGCCCTTAAGTCTTGCATCGCTTGGTCTGGGGTGTTTCTTGGGCGCTGGTTCTCTGTTCTCCTGTTAACATCATGGAACAGGTTCGCACGTGTGTTGGCTCCGCTGGGTGGTGGAGGTGATGGTCGCTGGGTCTTCCGCTGCTCCTTCCCTGGTGGATGTGCAGAATGCCTCTGCTGACTTATATATCCGGACATGGTTTTGGATGGAGTGGTGGAGGGTCGGTTTGTCCAGGAGGCTGACCTTCACGGTGTTCTGCTACGTGTTTGGGACAGTTTAGGTTCCCTGGTCCCTTGGTGGTGGTGAGTCAGTAGACTTTTTCGCCTATTTCCGGTTGATGGGGCCTGAAGGCCTCCCTATTCATTGCTCTGTGAGACATGTGCTAGTGGGGGTGGAGAAGGTTGTTGCCACACTTGCCTTTCCCCGGTTTCTGGCAGAGTGGTATCCTTTCCAGGGATTTGCTGAGGTGTTCCCGGCAATGGTGCTGGTGGATCCCTGCTGGCTGGTGTGGTGTCTCGGAGCCTGGTGGTGTCCGTGGAGTCGGTCCTTCTTATCCTGGGCTCGAACGAGTTGAGGGGGCCTTGAGGCGATCCTTTCCTGCCTCTGGTCTTGCGGTTTGGTCTGCGGCTTACTCCAGCTATCTGGTTCAGTCGCTTCTGAATGTCTGTCGGGGTATTTCTATGCAGCTCTTGCAGGATGTGGATCCCTCTGAATCTTTGTCCGTGTTGGCACTGCTGTTGCGTTTCCTGGCGGATTTGTCCTTCGATTCCCTTGGTGCGGCAGCGGCTGGGGCCTCAGTGGCTGCTCGGTGGCAGTTGTGGCTTATGCCTTGGTAGGCGGTGCTGCTCGGATGGCTGCCGTGATGAAGCCTCCCTTCACGGGCTCTAAACTGTTTGGGGCACCGTGGAGGCCTTGATTGGAAAAACGGCAGAGGATGGATGATGTTGGCTCCGGTCCGCTCTTCTCACGAGGGGAAGCTTGAGGATTTTATGTGGCCTTTTGGGCAGGCATTTCCTTTTGGGCTACTGGATCGTATTTGGTGTTCCTCCGGTGGGTGTGTTCTGTGCTACCCCTGTTCCCTGTTCTCTGACAGCATCTCGGGCTCTGTTGGACGGTGTTCGGGACTTGGTTTCCAAAGGGGCTGGGATGAGAGTGCCTGTGTGTCGGCTGGGTCGGGGGGGATTTGCTCAATCCTGTTTCTGATCCTGGAGCCATATGGGGTCTTCCGTCCTGTCCTGGTTCTGGTGACTGTGACCTTGTGTCTCCCTCATCGGTCCCTCATTATGGTGTCACTTCAGTTGTTTCTTCCCTTCATGTCGGTGGGAGGTTTCATGGCTTCTCTGGTTCTCCGGGTCGCCTGCTTTCATGTGCCGGTGCATGCGACTTCACAGTGGTTCCTATGTTTCGGTGAGGGAGTGGTTCATTACCGGTTCTCGGTATTGCCTTTTGGACTGTCTGCCTCTCCTAGGGTGTTTGCTGAAGTGTAGGCGCCCTTGCTGGGTTTGTTGCATGCTCAGGGGATCCTGGTGTTCCCTTCCTTGGACGGTTGGTTGATTCTTCCTCTTTTTTCCTTCCGGCTCAGGCCCATCCCGGGGAGTTTGCAGGCTCCTTTGTCGGTTCGGGTGGATCTGAACTTGGAGTATTCCCTTCTTTGCCCCACTCTGGATCTACTGTTCATTGGGGGGTTTTTCGATGCCACAGTGGGAATGGTCTTCCTGTCGGTGCCCCGCGGACTGGCTCTGTTGCGCAAACTGAGGTGGTTGTTGGGGGCTCAGTCTTCCACTGCTCGCCGGCGGCTGCGTGTTCGGGGCTGTTGTCTGCTACTGTGGTGATTGTTCCTTGGGCCCGTTTGCTCTCCCCCTGGTGTCTCATGTCCTGGGTCTTTGGGTTCCGGCGTCTCTGGATTGCAAGCTGTTGATTCCGGGGGGTGGGGGGCATTGGCCTGGGGTTGTCCTGGTGGCTGGTGGTTCAGGGCCTCTTACAGGGCTCGCCCTTTGTGTCCCGGGAGCGGTAGGTCCTGATGACCGTTACAAGCGAACTGGGTTGGGGGGCAGTGTTGGCTCTGAGTCAGTGCGGGGGCTGTGGTCTGTGCTGGAGGCGAGAATGTCTTCAAATTGAAGGAAGTTGGAAGCGGTTCAGTTGGCTTTGACTCATTTTCTGCCTTGGATCCTCCAGAGGATTGTGATGGTGCGGTCGGACTGCGCGGTGGTGGTGTGTTGTTTCAACCACTGTTGGAGTGCGTAGCTGGCTTCCCTCGCCTTGCTGTCTCAGCTGATCTGCTGGTGGGCGGTCTCATGCTTGTTGTCCCTGAGGGCGTTACATCTGCCAGGGTTTTTTGATCTCGTTGGCGGCTCGCCTGAGCGGGGTGTTTCCCTCCCTGTCCAAGTTGTGCCAGACGCTGGTGGTGTTTGGTGGCCTGATGGCCTGGTTTGGGGTTCCGGACGTGATCCTGTTTGTGTCTCCGTGGTTTGCCTTTAGTATTGTGTTGGTTCTCTGGTTTGGTCAGACGCTGTCTGGATGGTGGATGCCCTGTCCTTCCGGGGGGGCCTTCTGTATGCTTTTCCCCTGATTGCTCTGATTCCGCGGGTCCTGCTGCAGGTCGGACTGGGTCGGGCCTCGTTTGTCCTGGTGGCTCCGGATTGGTCTTGGAGGCATTGGTTCCCTCTGTTGTTGAGGTTGGCGGTGGGGCCTTGCTGGCCATTGCCGATGGTCCCTTGTCCCCTGTCGTTTCCTCCTCTGTCTTGGGGGTGTCTGGTCTGCCTGCGGCTGGCAGGGTGGCTGTTGTGGGGCGGATCCTCGTGGCTTTGGGTTGTTCTCCTTCTGTGGCTGAGTTTGTTCGGCGGTCCGGGCGCCCTTCAGTTCTCAAGTCCTAGGCCGTACGTTGGGTTTTGTTTCTGGGCCCTTGGTGTCCCGGTTGTTGTGGGGTTGTTTCCTCCTGTGACCGGTCTTTCGTTCCTTTGCTCCTTGTTGGGTTCTCCTTTGGTTTGGGGCCTTGCAGGGGGCTCCTTTTGGGCCTCTACATGAGGTGTCTTTGCGGTTTTTGACGTTCAAGGTGCTTTCCTTGTCGCTATTGCCTCGGCTCGAGGTTTGGGGGAGTTGGGCTCCTTGCTTTGTTCTGGGTCCTTTTTGCATTTTTTTCCTGTTCGGGTTGTTCTGCGGCCTGATCCTTCCTTTGTTCCCAGGATTCCTTTCTTGTTTCACTGCTTGGGGGATCTGGTTTTACCTGTTTTTCTGTCCGGATCCTCTTTCTGGGGTTCTGGTGCGTCTGCTCTGTTTGGCCGTTGGGCAAGCTCTGGAGGTGTGCTTCCTTTGTGCTGTGCCTTTTCGTGGGGTGGTTTCCTTTTTTGTGGGTGGGCAGTCAAAATATCGAAAATAAAATATCGATATACCATAATATCGAAGTTTAAATATCGAAGGGACAGAATATCGATGGGACAGAATATCGATGGACAGAATATCGACCCTAAGGTAAGTAATATCGAATTACTTAATATCGATGTCAATAATATCGAAGTTAGTAATATCGAAATCAAATATATCGATGTAACTAATATCGATGTTACTAATATCGATATTTGTATTATTGTTATGTATTTTGTTATGTTTTTAATATGTATGTGTTATATGTGTTTTTGTTGTGTTTTAATTGTTTAAAAATATATGTATACAATTTTTATATGTTAATACATTTATTTTTTAAAGTTTTTTTTTTTTGTACTGTAGCGGGTTGTGGGTTTATAGGGAATAGGGTGGGAAGTAATTTAATTATACTAAATTAATTATTAATTTTTAGGAGTTATAAATTAATTTTAATTATTTTTTGCGTTTAAGTTCTGTAGCGGGTTGTGGGTTTATAGGGAATAGGGTGGGAAGTAATTTAATTGTAATTAAGTTATAATTTATTTTAATTAATTGGTATTGATAATTATATTATTGTTAATTAATTAATAATTGTTAATTAATTTTTATTAATTGGTTATTAATTTTATTAATTGATTACTTTATTATCATGTAATTTAAATGTAATTAAGTTATAATTTATTTTAATTAATTGTTATTGATAATTATATAATTGTTAATTAATCAATAATTGGTAATTAATTTTAATTGATTGGTGATTAATTTTTATTAATTGATTAATTAATCATCGTAATTTAAATGCAATTAATTTATAATTTATTTTAATTAATTGGTATTGATAATTATATTATTGTTAATTAATTGATAATTGGTAATCAATTATTAATTGGTAATTAAGTTTTAATAATTTATATGTTTTTTATTAAAAATATTTTATTGTTCAATATTTATTATTTAGTAATTAATCTTTTTAATTATTATTTATTGGTATTTATTATTAATTTATTGTTAATAAATTTTCTATTGGTAATTATGTTTTTAATAAATATTTATTGGTATTGGTAAATAGTTTAGAGTTATTTAATAATTCATTAATTATTTAAAAAAATTAATTTATTTATAAGTATGTTATTTGTCGCTTCTACGCTATCAACACTTTGCCTACTGTTGCACTCTCTGGAGTGGGAATAGTAATTTTTACCCTACGCTATCCAACACTTTCCCTACTGTTGCACTCCCTGGAGTGGGAATAGTAATGTTTACCCCTACGCTATCCAACACTTTCCCTACTGTTGCACTCCCTGGAGTGGGAATAGTAATTTTACCCCTACGCTATCCAACACTTTCCCTACTGTTGCACTCCCTGGAGTGGGAATAGTAATTTCTACCCCTACGCTATCCAACACTTTCCCTACTGTTGCACTCTCTGGAGTGGGAATAGTAATTTTACCCCTACGCTATCCAACACTTTCCCTACTGTTGCACTCCCTGGAGTGGGAATAGTAATTTCTACCCCTACGCTATCCAACACTTTCCCTACTGTTGCACTCCCTGGAGTTGGAATAGTAATTTTTACCCCTATGCTATCCAACACTTTCCCTACTGTTGCACTCTCTGGAGTGGGAATAGTAATTTTACCCTTACGCTATCCAACACTTTCCCTACTGTTGCACTCACTGGAGTTGGAATAGTAATTTTTACCCTACGCTATCCAACACTTTCCCTACTGTTGCACTCTCTGGAGTGGGAATAGTAATTTTTACCCCTATGCTATCCAACATTTTTCTTAGTGTTGTTTTTTGGGAGTTGTAATAGTAGTTTTATTCCCTACGCTATTTAATATTTTTTGTATTATTTTAGTTAATATAGTATATAATTAATTTTAAAAATATTAAAAGTAAATTTAATTTTTAATTTGTTATACATAATTATTTAATTTTTATTTATGTTATTGTTTTATGTGTATAGATGTATTTGTAATTTATAATATTTTTTAATAATTTATAATTTATTAAAAGAATTATTCAAACTTATTATTAAGTAAGTATATATATTATATATTACATGTATATGTTTAATTAATGTTTTATTTAATTATATATGTTACTTATTAATTTTAAATATTATCAAATATTTTTAACTATGTTTATTTTAATTATAAGTATTATTTAGTTTATTTTACATATTATTTTTAACCCAAAAAAACGATATTTTTGATAACGATATTTTTGACATCGATATTTTTTTCCGATATTTTTGTACTTACCATGTTGTAGATAGGATGTCGATATTATTGACATCGATATTTTTGTTGCGATATTTTTGTAGGTCGATTTTTTGACCTTCGATATTTTGTCAGTGATTCTTTTTGTGACCTTTGGGCTGGCTGGTCGAGGTCTAATGTCTTCTGGGGCTCCTATCTGTCGGTGGCTGCATTGGCTGTGGGGCCTGCGTATGCGGCTTGTGGTGTGTTGGCGCCTGGGTCGGTTCATGGGTGATCGACTCGGGGGTGGCTGCGTCCTGGGCTTGCTTCCGGGGGGCTTCCCTGGCCGTGTTCTGCAGGGTTGCTGCATGGTGTTCTCCTCACACTTTTTTGTCCCAGGCTCGTTGGGTGATGGGTGGGACTGTGTTTCCTGGGTTTGGGGACGCGGTGTTGCGTTCTGCTCAGGTTGTGTGACTTTCTGCTTGTGCTAATGAAGTCTGTTTTTGCTGCTGAGTGAAGCCGATTCTTGCTTTGGTATCTTCTCATCTAGTTAGGACTTGGACGGGGAGGGCTGACGAGGAGGTAATGACCAGTTACTTACCGGTAATATTCATTACTCCGAGTTGTAGCCTTCCCCGTCCCAGTCCAGGTTCCCATCCCTCCCTCCCTGTTCGGCTTCTTGTGCTTGATGGTACAGGATGTGGATAGGCGGGCCGCTTGATTATATGCCTCAGGGTGAGGGTGTGGCCTGGAGGGAAGGAATGGGTTTTTAGTTGCTTGGGAGTTTCTGGTGGGAGGAGCTATGCTCATTTAGTTAGGACTGGGACGGGGAGGGCTACGACTCGGAGTAATGAATATTACCAGAAAGTAACCAGTCATTACTCCCCTGCCCACCATGCGGTGTCAGATGAGACTCAGCTTTAATGCAAATGAGCCTTGGTCCTGCTACAACAGGAACAATCCAACCCAAACTTAACCAGGTCGTTTTTCACTGGGTGTGATGCCCTAAGTAGCCAATAGTATCCTCAGACATTGGTCCTGTGCTCACTGTGCCGCTGGAGCCATGCTAAGTCCGAGAGAAGAGTGCCTAATAGGCGGAGCCAGTCTGGGGTTGCTTGAGTTCTTGTTCAGAAAGTGTAGGAAATCTGCTTTTTCTACATGTTATCCCAGGTTTTTCAGCTTTTGCTGGATCCTACTATTTTGCTAGCTTTTGAACTGTGTGGACTTTGCCCGTGCTAACCAGTAGTTAAGTGCCCGTGCTTCCCTTTTTACCATGGTCAAATTGGCATATTCCTAATTGGTATATTTAACTTACCTAAAAGTCCCTAATATATGGTACAAGGTGTACCTAGGGCCTATAAGTAAAATGTCACTAGTGGACTGCAGCACCTATTGTGTCATTCACCACATTGGCAGTGCAAACATGGCTTCAGGTCTACCATTGTAACCTTACTGTAGTTAGTGTAAAAACTGTAATGCTGTCTATAACCTCTCAAAATAAGCCCTTTTCATAGGTCAAAACCTTCCTTTAAAATATTAGTAAGTCATTTTAGCCCACAAGGCAGGGTGCATGGAATTTGAAGGAAGGACTAGTAGAAATGTAATGTTTATATGTGCCTACAGTGCCTAGCACCCAAAAGTATTTTTGAGGCGGCTGACCTAGCTGTCCTTTGTAGAAAACCAGAGTACAGATTAAAATACTAATACTGTATCTCAAGAATAGGACCAGCTAGAAAAATAATTAAACCGCTATTTTTAACAGCTATTAAAAATCCCATACAAAGTCGAAGTTGTTTTTTTTAATAAATATTAAGGAAAGGTAACTTTTAGAAAGTTACCTTTTCCCTCCCGGATGTTTGTGGAGGCTAATTTGCATTGGCTCTCCACCATCTCCTGTCCAGTATTTAGCCTTGAAAAGGTGGGAATAGATGTGAAATGCCTCCCAGGAGAAAGCAATAGGCTGACGTGAATGGACAGAGATGACTCCCCTGAACCCCACGGAATATGCAGAGTGGGGGTTGTGGGCATCCTTTTTGACACTACAGTGTCAAATCTTGCTTGGGTTTTAAATTCTGTTTGACAGGTCTGTTCTGTTCACATATAATACTTGGGACACACTTGAAAGGGGAGAGAACAGGGTGCCAAGACAATTCTTGTGCATCCACTGTCTGGTTGCTTCAATACTCTGCTTTTGTCCTAACAGAGTTCTGTCTCTGGGTTTATTGTGGGTACAGTGACTGCCTTAAACGAGACTTTAGTGTTAGATGTTAAAGGGCACTTGGATTACCATAGTATACTCTGCACACACACCCCAGCCCTCAGAGCCCAAGTGTAATGTGGAAGAAGACTTCTGCCATCTTGAAAAAAATGCCCAACTGTAGGTAGGGTTGGGAACTTTAGTTAGGATATGCCTAGGAGTCATTCCCACCCAGCTAGTGCCAGGCAGAAATGTGGCACCTCCAGGCACCCACTTCAGAATACTTACTCAACTTTCAGAAGATCGAGACAGGACTAGACCTTCTGTCTGTGACCTGAGAATAGCCCTGAAGGACTGGACCTGCTACCCCTGTACCCAGGACAAAGAAGCGGACTCCAATGGTTCCAAGGTTGACCTCCTGTTTAAGCTCCAGGGATACAACAAGGTATAAGAGGCCTTTTCCTGGAAGTATCCAGCTGACGAGCGCCACCTGGATCTGGACTGGAAACTACTGTTGGCCTCTGCCTGACACACTGTGAGTGTCTAAATGCCTACCCCTAGGTTCTGAGAGGCTTTAGAAGTGTAGTCCTGTGGTGGATAGGGTCTTAAAGGACTAAGTCAGAAGGTAAAAGCTTTAACCAGGACCAGAAATCTAATTTCTTACAGAGTGAACCGGGCTTGCTATTTCTGGCTGGACTGTTTCTATTGGAACATGACCAAGGCTGGTTTACATATGACTGGGTCTAATCTGAGTTGGCATGGTAGGCAAAAATATTGGCTTGGAATGTTACCCTGAATGATTGCCAGTGGTTAAACTATTTGTAAGCATTCATCCCATCTCCTTTTGAGTGTTTGATCTCGCAGTTAAGAACAAATACATTTTTTTGCGAGACTGATCATCTTGTGGGTAAAGCCACGTCCATTTAATTGTTCATTTACCATACCTGCCTCTGCAATATCGTTCCTGGTATCTGTGCAATTACGTATAAACCACAGGAATTAATGAGAGAGCAAATTTACACAAAGGGAACTCAGAAGGTGGAAAACAATATTAGCGTGTTTTGTCTAAAGGCTTTGTAGAACTTTAGTGCCCAAAAAGCCCCTGTTTGGTCACACTTACAAATAGTAAAAAAGGTCAGCGTAGTGCAGGTTGAAGGAGTTAGTAAAGTCCAATAAGGGTCCCTCAGACTGGTTCACTGAAATAAATGCACAAGTTCAGCCTCAGTGCAGTGTTATATCAAAAATAAAATCCATCAATGTCTCTCCTGCAAGTGAAGATATGTGCAAAGGTGCTAATTGGGTCACGGTTTCAACATAATGATTTGCCAAACATGGCACAAATATACTCCTATTAGAAATTCTATCCAATTCCCAGTAAAACTGAAGTCTGAATGTGAAGACGTTTTGGTCGGAGTTATTTTAGTGAATTGCACGAAAAAAGTAATTGGAAATCATAAATAAGCATTGACAATACCAATAGATCTAGCTTTAAACCGTTCCGTGCTCGCGTCGGCCAACGGCCGACGCGAGCACTACCTCCCTGGTGCTGCGCACGACCGTTGGCCGACGCAGCCCCGCCCACCCTTTAGAACGCCCGCACCGCGGTGGAATGTTCGCCGCGGTAAACGGGTTAAAGGAATGTAGCATGGAAATGTGAAGCATTACAAGCAAATAGCATGGGAATAGAAGTGTATTTGTGTGAAAGCAAAGGACTGTCAAATAATATGGGTGTAGGTTAATAGTAGGGCTCCAGGTTTTATGGTATTAATGTTTTTAACATTTCCGTCTGTATTTATCCATTATTATGTTTTGTTGTTAATTTTATCTGTATTTATCCATACTTATTTTGAGTTTTGTGAAAAATTTAAGCTGAAACTAGTATATTTCCACATTTATTTAACCAATAAATATTTACTCGTTCTTGAATGCTTGCCAGGTTTCAATGATATGAACACCAGCAGAAGATAAATGAATGCACTTATATGAAAATATGCAAATTTCAGTATCAACCTTGTGCATATCTACAGCTGGCTTTACTAAAATTCCTTTCTTTTGTAACACCTTTACCTATTAATACACACAGCTGTTGGCCTGGCAGTCATTGCAGACAGTATGTAGAATCACTCAAAAAGCAACGCAATTTCCGAAATTATCCACATTTAAAAATAAATACAGACAAGAAAGTAAATGGTTTTCTGTCTATATTTATCTGTAAAAATTAGTAAAAATGGAAAACAGGGAGCCTTAGTTAAAAGGCCAGGTGACAGTTCCATTGTAAAGCCAGATCTAAATGTCCATGCAGATTAATGACTACCCACCTCCCATCTGTGCTGCTGCCAGAGAAAAACAACATAAATTATCTAGTTATCTAAGACACTTTAAAGCATTGAAATTTCATGTATGTGCCCTTGAAAGTTCAAGCTTAAGCAGCTGGATACATAAACACAATGATCACAGCTGGATAAAGGGCTTTTTTGTGGCAGCACATAACTTCTGCCCAATCAAAATATGTACTCCTGACGCCCAACATGTGGGCGGAGCCATAGCCCAGCTCTAATGATGCTCCCATAATTGTCTGTAGACAGCTGCGCTGTCAAGCCAGACCATAAAAACAGATATAGTGCTTACAATGGTGGGGTGACTTCTACCCTGCATGTAAATCGATAATGCCTAGTTGTGGGAAGAAATCCCAGCCCTTTGTTCCATACCTGTTCTTCTCAGGGTGTACGGACCTAAGTATGCAAAATCCATAATCAAGTAGGATGTTAAAAATATTCCCCTGCCTTTTCTGCAAGACATCTGTGGGAAGTTGTCTGTCCAACAATTGTTCTTTTCCTTTGCCACAGACTATATTAGTGGCCAGGTTTACTACGGGTTTGCCCTTACAGGATTTAGACAGCGCCACTGGAATTATGCGATTGTGCGGCCGCTGTGATTTTTGCATAATTATAGCTTTGCCGCATTTGACACATAATCCTTTATCTGCTGCATAATTTTCAGATTTTAACAAAAAAAAAATTGTTTCAAGCTCAAACCGTTCAAAAGTTACTAAAAACGCAGCCGCACAAGTTGCCATGCAGTGGAAGACATTTTGCAAAGGTTGACTGGTCACCTTTCTGTTGCTTATTGTTATATATGGGTATTAAACTGGTACTGATGAGGTATACCCAATGCCCCGACTGTGTTAATAAGTGTAAAAAGTACAAAATAATTATGTAATACTATTAAAAAATGTGCGGCACTACTCTGCACAATTTGCCTTTTCTTGCCACATAATTTGCTCAACTCAGCCACATATTTTGGCCCTCTCCTGCCGCATAATGCCAGTGGCCCTGGATTTAGAGCATTGTAACGTTTTACCAATCAGCACAAACTGCAGTGACAGATCAACTTTAATGCGCTGAGCCAAAGCCCTTTGGGGCATCCCCAAGTTATTGTATGTAAGGGGGAGTGTCTTGGGTGGGCCAGCAACAAAATATTGGGTTTTGGTTGCAGGGATGTGTACTGAATTAGCGTAAAACAGCTTTGTCCCAAATCCTAATACCTAGTTAAGGTAAGGCACAGGTAAGGAGCCAGCAGTATATTACCTGATATACCTGCTTGTAATATGTCTGCTTTACCCTAAAACACATCTTACATGTCTTAAGCCTGTGCTGTTGTCTACACCTAGGGATTTGTCCTGAAGATTGTAGCTCCGTTTCAAATCCCAGGCTGGACACTATTAGCTCACATTTGGGTAACAGCACGATGCCTAGTGCCACGCAGAACAAGCCGTTTGAGCGCGAGCACTGCCGATGGCGTCATCGACGGGCAACTCTTAGCACATATGCTGCTGCCCTATTTGCTGCCCTTTGTGAAGGCAGTGCTGCAGTTTTTCACGCAGCACGTCATTGCGTGAAATACAGTAAAACTGGGGCTTAATGCTTGCTCCTGGTACTTAGCTAGTACCACTGTGGTATAACAGATGTTGGTTTTTCTTACAAATGTGCGGACCTTTCATTGGATCTCTTTCATTTCATTTCATTTCATTGTATCTCTTCCTTGAGTGACTTACAACTTGTACATTTGCAATTTTTTTCTGTTTGTTTCTCTTATGTAACTCATGTAATCCAAAATCCTTTTGTAACGCAACTGGTTCTTTTGTAAAGCGCTCTGACACCTTCGGGTAATGTTCGCGCTATATAAAATCACATTAAATAGATAAAAAAAAATAAAAAAAAATTGGACCATGTCACAGTCAGAGTCTGTTCAACCGAGGGCAAGTGGTGGCAGGCTGTGCACTAAATAAACCACCTTATGTTTTTATGAACCATAACGACGTGTTTCGGTCTATCATGAAATTACGATTATATTATATATATATATATATAGAAGCAAAGGGATCTTTTGTAAATAAAGGAGGGCAACAACCTCTTAACTACATCAGAGCTCTACAGTAATTGTCTGCAGATGGTGACCTTTCTGTAAGATCTGACCAAATCAGCGGATGCAGCAGACATCCCTAATATGTCCAAAACATAGAATTTTGACTTAAGCAGGATTTGGATGGATTTTCTACAAACCTTCTGAGTGGAAGCCTTAGGTAAGCCGCAGTAGTCGCTGGACTATCACAATCTAGGGACAGCATTCTGACTAAGGGCCTTATTATTACTACGGTGGGACTGCCGTAATCGTGGTGGCGGTCCGACCACCGCCACACTGCGCTACCGCCTTCAGTATTATAAGTGTGGCGGTCGGACCGCCACTGAACTGCTGCTACCGCCGCAGATCAAGGATCAAGGTCGCACCGCCATGAAAAGGGTCCCAGTGAGGCAACAAAGGGGGCCCTACTGGCCCCCCTTGAGCCTCTGTACACGGGGTGCTTGTAGGGGGGCACGTGTTGTGCCCTCCTGTAGTTTTGCACCCCCAGTTCCTGCACCGAAAGGAATGCACGACATGGTGCATTCCTTTCCGCGCAGGAACGTGCACTGGCAGTCCCCTGGCGGTGCAGTTTAAGGCTCACAATGAGCCTTTAAACAGCACCACATTGGACCGCCATGCCGCCCGCCCACCAGACCACAAAATTACTTGTAATCTGGCGGGCGGGCGGCTGTGAGTTTCGGCAGTCGCAAAGTAGTGTTGTGCCACCCGATCCAGGACTGCCGAAACTCGTTATATGGCTCCTCTTGCTGTGGCATGCTGCTCACTGGACAAACATGAGAGAATTGATAACTCTAAATCAAGCAATTTTAATTCTAACTTGCTAAATTAAACATGTTTGAATCTACCTCATACAGAAACAGACCCCTGTTGTTTTGGTTTTCTCAGCGCTATGAACAGTAAAGGATGGACTACAGACTTCGAGGGGAAAAACAATTTGAATTAATTTGATTGACGCTGTAAATTGCTGTCTCTCAATATCTTAGGTTTGTATCTGCCGAAATGAAAATCTCTGAATGGAATTATCTTCTTAGTTTTTTGTGTTAAGTAATTCCATGTATTTTAGTCGAATACAACGCAGCCCCTTCGGCCGCATACCTAATTTCCTTTTATGGCTACCATTATGTTCGTGCCAGTTTTACCAGCTAATTGTACACATTTGAAAAATTAATATGGAGTGTGGCAAACTGAAAGCGATAAATAAACCCCATAGTGACAAAATACAGTTGATGAAAAGTGAAAATAATGAACTAAAATGAAAAGATTTGTCATCTACAAGGACAAGTTTGCAAATAAGGAAATCAGACAAAGGCTGTTTGTTACCATACACTGGTGCCAGTCACCGGCATTGCACTGGCTTACACTAGTGCATTTCACGGCATTGCACTGGCTTACACTAGTGCATTTCAGCATAATGCTCCAGAGATTACAGTTACATTCTATTTCAAAATTTAAATAGAAAGAGGTCAAGCAGACCACAGGTGGCAACCGGAAGTGATGTACGTGCAAACCAATACAATTAGTAACTGACCACACCTTACAAAACAAATGGCACGATTACAAGAATCACTTTCACTCTGTTTTCAAGAGTTAACGTACTCCTGTTATAAATTCAACACTTTTGTTAGCCCGTTGAAGGAAAGTTTTTTGCACAGCTTTGTTATTAAAAAACATTTATTATCGTATTTTAACACGGCACAGAAATGGATTAAAACAAAAACAGCCTTGGTATATATGATCGTCATCCTATGGCAAAAATAAGTCAAACTGGCCAGGACAGCTTCAAAAACACAGTGCAGTTTAAAAAAAAAAGATTTCTGACAGCAGTCCATCTTTAAAAAAATGTCAAAAATCTCTTGAGGCTTTAATGCAAAGATGTGAGAATGCACAAAATGGCTTGTTGCACTTGGGACAAGGGTGGCCTGCCACTGTGACTACCTCACTTGAGTGTGTTGCACTGCAAATTCCTTTTGGACAGGAGTATGAATGTTGCCTGGCTTCGGGTAGTCTGTTGAGACTGGATGGTTGGGGAGTGCCCAACAGTGGTGTATCTCTGTGGTCTGCTCAAAGCATTAAACTAGGGCCTAATTAGGTCTTGCTTGCCGACAGTGGCGGTTGGTGACCGACAAAAATGTTGGGGTGACATAAATAAGAAACATACACATAAATATTTAAAAATGAAAAAAAAGTTTCACTTACCTTAGCCTGCAGCATGTTCTTGATGTTCTCCAGTTCCCAGCTCCGGACTCCTTCGAGCACGAGGTCCCACAGCTCCCACAGGTCCTTATCCAATCCAGACGCTGCTCTCACGCTGTTAACCAGCATGAGTTAAGCGGCTGGATTGGCTGGAGCTGGCTGCCTCGGCGCTCTGAAAGGCACTAGAGGCTTGTGCCTGCTCTCCAACCCAGCTGACTAAGACAGCTGGGTTGGAGAGTTTGAATTGGCCATGCCGGTTTGACCGTAGCAAGGTAGCCGGCCAAACCGGCATGCGCAATTCATGCTGAAGGGGTCACTTATCATTGCTGCCAATCAGCCGCAGTGACGCACTGGCCCAGCCATGCCCTCTCTCTTCAGCAGAAATCTGGAAAAATAAAAGGGTAAAAAAATCCTTTCATTACCATTTCATTTTTCCAACTTTCTGCGCATCAGTGTGGGGGGTGACTCTCCTCCGCTCCCATGGAGGAACCGCTGCTACCTGCGACAGCGCATGCACTGCTGTTGCGAGATGTATTGTTTACCACAAGGGGCTAGGAGCCCATTCATTGCTTACCATTCATTGATGTCATTGTCACTCTTATTTGCGGCCTCTTAATTGGCCAGCGCTCGACAGTGTCACTTCCTGTTCTTTATTTTGGATCATGGACCAAGTACTGATTGATTTACTTTGATTAGTGTACTTCTTCTTTCCATCCATTGCCCTTTATGATTCAGGTATTCATTTTTTTTCTTTCTGCTTCCTGTTTGGACGGAAAAGTCCTCTCCATGGTAATGGACGTGCAACCCTGCCCTGAGTGCACAACTGTACTGTTGTCTAGATCCCTAATGCTGATTTTTGTTGTCATAGGCAAACATGGATCAGGCGTTTGTGCCATGACTTAAGCCTGTCTCACACATAGTGGTCCTGTGGAACAAGGAGGGGCACCCGAAGCGCTACCCTCATAGTGGTGGAAATGTACTGCCTTCACCAGGAATTAAGCAGCACGAGCGAGGTGGTGGCAGTATACTGTGTAGTGATTAGTAGGAATGAACAGGTCCAGGGCCGGACTGGCCGTACCAGGCATCGGGCATTTGCCCGGGATGCTGAAAGGGTGGGGGCTGTTGCAGTGGTGGGGGCCGGTTTTGTTACTGGGGGCCGGTTTTACAGTGGTGCTGCAATATCAGCCCCCAGTAACAAAAGCAGCAAGCATGCGTTTCCATCCTCCCAGGGCCAAGCAGTGCTTCCCCAGTGGCCGGTCCAAGAAAATTGCCAGGGCTGCTTTGGGTTCCCAGTCTGGCCCTGAACAGGTCCTTTTTAGCCTGTGTCACTGGAGTGAGGCAGCTACTGTGTGCTTGACTACCCCATATCCTACATCTGTTGGATATGCGATGCTGGCCAGCGCAAGAGTAGTGACTCTGCACTGGATGTACGTTTGCCTAGGAAGGGTACAGTGTAGGGATAGAGTAGTGCTGTGCAGTGCATGCATGGTGAGTGCTTGTAATAGGTGGATGTATACATGCAAGGGATACATTACATGAATATGTAGAGCTGTGCAGTGCGTGCATGGTGAAAGAATGTGCTGGATGTAAGTGTGCTTGTGCAAAGTACACTATATGAATGGTGAAGTGCTGTGTGGCATGCATGATGAATGTGTGTGCTGGCAGTGTGTGTGTTTGCAACCCAGCACACCATAGCACAATACGGAAAGACTACAGCACTGAGCAGTGCACGCAGAGTGAGTGTGTGGGCTGGATGTATGTGTGTCTGGTGTGGCACCATATATGGAAGTAACAGTACTGTACAATGTGTGTGCATGTGTGTGTGTGTGTGTGTGTGTGCTCTGTGTATACACTGAGTGCAAGTGTTCCTGAAATGGGAAACCCAGGCCTGCCTGGTGAAGACATGAGAAGTAGATGAATCCCCCAGACAGATTTGTGTATTGCTGCATTCCTGTGAGCTGGGTGGGACACATTGGAGAAGGGAGAGAGAGATTCAGTAGCGGCTGTCAACCAATTCAGCTGGTGGGCGGAACATTTGAGGCACTGACAGGTGCTGAAAAAAACCAGCAGTGCCCTTAGGCTTACAGCCAAAGCTCTCAATCGTGGTCTGTTTTAAGCAATGTTTATAGTGGGTCACAATTGAGAGATTTGGAGTGAAGGCTCAAGTCACTGTGAGTTTTCCACAGTGTCTGTCAGGAAGTTAAAATAAATAACAATAAATAAATAAATAAAAAATTCACTTACCTTCTGCCTCTGCCCTCGGTGCCCCTCGGTCAATGGTGTCAGTGACTCCACCGACACAGGCTCCAAGAGCCTCAGCCAACTCACTTCTTCAAATCAAGACGCTGCTCTCATGCCACACAGGCAGCATGATAGAAGCACCAGGATTGGCTGGAGCAGACTGGCTCCACACACACTGTTGATTTATAGACCTCCTGGATGGGCAGGGTTGTTTCTAAATTCCCTCCACAAAGCTATCTCTCAGGCAATTTTGCGATTTTCCCACTGTATCATTTTGGGGGATTTCAAAATTCATAGGGACTGTTCGTCCAAACAAGATACACCTACCTTGACTGACATTATGTTCCCACTAGGACTTTCTCAATGGGTTGCCAACATCACTCATTCTGGGGGCCACACCATTGATTTGGTTTTCTCCAACTTCAGTTTAATTATGCCGAACCCTAGTCTTCTAGCTGGGACTGATCATTATGGGATCCAATTTAATTGTCTCATCTCGCTGCAGGCCAGTCTCGGGATCCATGCTACTTCACGCTTGACGAGACCTTTCTCTAAGATCTCTCAAAACAGCTTGCTGCTTGCTGTGGAAAACAACAAACAGATTCTTTTTGGCTCGATAGACTCTGACACGCTCAAGGTTGTTAACTGGCAGCGGATCACAGTGGAGATTTTGGCACCTTCCACAGGTCGTGCGCCTAGTAAAAACTCTGGTTTTGTGATGGGTCCAGGCAGGATAAAAAACTATGTAAGAGGGTTGAAAGGGAATCCCGAAAGAATTACAGTGGGGAGTCTAAAGCATTGTACAAAATGGCTCTCAAAAGCTACGTGACACCGATAAACCATTCGAAGAGAGAATACTATGAAGGTAGGATTAAAGTGGCAAGTAACAAATCGAGAGCAATCTTTAAGATTGTAAAAGATTTCTCAGACCCAGCTGCATGCGATAGAAGTAAAACTCCCTCAGCCAATTGGTGTGGAGATTTGGCCTCTGTTTTTCACAACAAAATACAGGTGATCGAGAATAGTCAAATAACAGCCGTGCCATTCGATACCGAGGCTCTTACATCTACTCAATCCCTTAATGTGGTTTCCTGTGACAGAATTTAATGATATTTCTCCTGAAGACTACAGAAGGGCTATTCTTAATATTAAGTCTGGCTCACTGGCAGATCCTTGCCCTCCTTTCCTCTTGGCTTTGGTAGTGGACGTTATTAATACTACTATGAACGCCCTTCTAGATGAGGTTCTGAACACAGCTACAATTCTGTATATCTGGAAGCAGGCGAAAATCTTACCACTTTTAAAAAAAACACAGGTGCAGATCCTGACATTCCAGGCAACTACAGGCCCATTTCCCTTTTGCCTGCGCCATCTAAGTTGCTGGAAAAGTTTGTGAATGGCCAACTCTGTAAGCATGTTGTCTGACCAAGGTTCAGCACTGAGACAGCCCTCCTGGAGGTCTCTGAACTGATCAAAGGCACCATTGAGGCTGGTGGTAGGGTAGTCCTGGTACTGCTAGACCTGTCTGCAACATTCAATACAGTCCCGCATGCCAGGCTGCTCGACTGACTTCAGCAGATTGGCATCAGAGACCCAGCTTGGAAGTGGGGTTGAAATCCTTCATAGAGGATAGGAAGCAAGAGGTCTGCCTACCTCATTTCTCCTTGGGCAGCCAGACTGTCTCGATCCAGGCCCCTCTCTGAATTTGTTGAATCATTTGGGATCAAAATAATCTCCTATGCCAATGACACCCAGATTATTTTAACATTTGACAAAGAGTTGCCAGTTGAACATAAAACCATGCCTCTCAGCTGTTTTCCATTGGATGAGCTTCTTCCAACTGAAGTGTAATACCAAGAAGACGTAGGTGCTCTGTGTGGGGCATAATGTTGACCTCAATTTGGAAGTGCACTGGCCAGAGGGGGCACCCCCTCCCAATAGGCATATAGCCTTTTTAAGACCTCTCTCCTTGTGCACGGAGAGCTTTACCACTCAGGACCAGACTATCTGTCTTCTAGAATTACATTCTACAGCCCTTTGAGAAATCTGCATTCCTCAAACAATCTCTGGGCCACGGTTCAGAGAGTCCGCCTTGCAAGAGTTGGCGGGCGGTCTTTCTCTCTTTTGGGGCCAGTGGGCTGGAACAACCTTCCTTTAGAACTCAGGTGTACTGAGGATGAAAGACTGTTCAGGAAAATGCTTAAAACCTGACTCTGTCCAGTAGACAGCTGTTTCGTTCTCTTCATTGCCCTTACTGTTCCGTTATAGCCGGGACACTCTTTGAGTAGCAGTGCGCTAGCTATATAAATCCCCCTTAACATAACATAACATAACATAACTGAGGCACTGGGGGTCTGTGCTTGCTCTCCACCCAGCTGTCTAAGATAGCCAGGTGGAGAGGTTTACTGCGCATGTCACTTTGGCCATCGCAAGACAGCTGGCCAAAGTGACATGCGCAGTGCAAACTTGTGGCGAGAGCACCACTCCCCTGCTGCCAGTCAGCAACAGTGGCCTGACCCCAAACACGGCACGGGCTGGGGAAAAGTAAAAGTAAAATATTAATAAATTCAATGTAGTACCATTTTATTTTTCACCTTTGCGGTGCTGGCAACGGGGGGTGATGGTCCTCTGCCCTAATAGAGAGGCCGCCTGTACACTTCAAAGGTTGCTCTTTGATTCAGTGAGATATCACAAGAAAGGGGCCTGGACACATCTCATGAAGGAGAAGGTCTGATAAGGGAATCATAAAGAGTAGGGCTCGAAGCCCAGGATTAACGTTTTGAAGCACATATCAGTGTGGCTGACATCCAGGTGTGAACTATTGTCACTCCCATGGCATGTGTTGTGAGACTATCAGCTTCAGAATCTCTCCTGCTGTGACAGACAGTCTTTCAAGAGGAAGAGAGAGAAAGGAAGGGTGCACTTCAAAAGACTCAGACCCCCAACATAAATCTTCATAAACCCAGGCCCTAAATCACATTTGGTGTCTGGAAATGCACTGTAAGAAGGGGAGGTTGAGACGCCAAAAATTGTGAACTGCCAAGCAGCCAGATGGGCAATGCAAGGAGAAGAAGCTCGGCAAGTCTTCTGCCTTGGACCAGGACTGGGGGTTAAAGCCTGCTAGTCTCCCTGTTGGGTGAGTGGACATCATCCTGTGAAACCAAGACCACCTGCTCTGGAGACCCAGCACCTGCCTGCTTGCAAAAACCAGTGTGCCCTGTGAGGTTGAGGACAGCATTGGAGGGAGCGAGGCCCAGTGGGAAGCCCTGTTGAGAGGACTTCTAGTGCGAGTTGTGAGGAGTGAGCCGGTGATGCAAGCTCTCGGAGAACCCACGCCAGCCAGGTGCTGCTGTGCCTCCCGCATGCAGCACGACTCGACCAAAACTGAGCAATGGAAGTGCCTGCGTTTGAGGCACCCACTGAGACACTGAGCACTTCCTCACTACTGGAGCAGGTAAGACTTGATAGTTGCCTACAGGGCCCCGGGGAACTCGATGCTTTAGGTACTGTGGCACCACAGACACTTTTGACTACTTCCTAAGAGTCAGAGTAGGCTCTTGAGTAAGGCCTACTCAAAAGTATTCCCCAGATGCGGCCACAAATAGGGAATAACCCGGAACACGTTACGAATAGTGGATGGGAAGGGGACATGCCAGAGATACACTAGAGCCCCGTTCTCAAGGGGATAATGTCATTGCATATAAATGTCATATTACTACTTAGATTATGTAGAGTTAGAAATAAAATATTTCTTTTTAATATAAAAATAGGTATCTGACTGGACATTGATTAATTGTCATTACTGCATTTTTTTTGTTTTAGTGAGTCATGTTCACCAAACTGTATCCACCCTTACTCCTGAGAGAGCTTCGGACTGCTCGACCACAGCTACCACTGAGAGTCAAGTGCGGAAGTGGTACTTTGTCCGGTTGCTCAGGATCCCTAATAGGTCGGGTCTGGGCACATCAGGAGTAAAAGGCCTCAACCGCCACGATTGGGCCCAGTAACCCCTATATGCCCTAAGGTCCACTGAAAAGCGTTCTGACACTTCCAGTCCTTGTTGCTTATTCCCCTCCCACCCCATTGCTTCTTCCCCACACCTGTTGTCTGTGTTGCTTCTTCCCCTCCCACCCCCACTCTTGTCTGTGTGGTTTATTACCCTCCCACCTGCACCCTTGTCCATGTTCTTACTTAAGTCCTTATCCGTGTTGCTTCTTGCCTGCCACCCCAACCGCCCCATTACCCATATTGCTTGCCTTCCACCTCCCCTCTTCCCGTTGTCTGTGTTGCCCCCGACCTACCATAAAAACAAAAAAAAACTAAAGAAAATCGCAGGCAACATCATATTACTTTTTTCACCATTCTCACCCTCTCTCCCTTTGTCCATGCTGCCCACTCCCAGCCTACCTGCCTCCTTCCCGTTGTGCATGCTGCCCACCACCACCCGCCATAGGAAAAAAAAGTACGATGACGTGGCCAGCGATGGCTATGTCATAGTGCTTTTTTTCTAACTTTACTTTTAACCATGCTGCAATGCAAAGCCACGCTGATGTACACTATAGCTAAAAGACCTTAGCAAAGCAAATAGTTTTCGCATAGGCAAGACCTATTGGCTTTGTCAATGCTTGATTTTTAGAAGTCGCAGTAAATACCAGGCCACACTTACACATAAAGAGTGACTGAAAAGAAGGACTGGCTTCTTGTCATGCATTATATTGGGTTGTCAGATGTTCTGACCTCACATTACCTTTTCCACCTCAAAGATAGCTTTGCTACCTTCATTTGGGAGCAGAACTGAGGTATTTGTATTCCCACTGCTGTGTGATAGGGTTTGGACATAAATGGACCTGAGAGCAGTTTGCTTGTTTTGAGGGCACTATAGAAAGAAACAACATTATTTGCATGTGAGATGGTGCTATATTCAATACTTTTGAGAAGAATCCAGTAAACAGTTTGTCCACCGACAGATCACTGCTTGAGCAGGGATAACTAATCAGCTACACAAAGAATTGTATTGATTGCATTTGCTCAGATTCTGCATTTTCGACAGTTAAAATGTTTTTGGCTATATAGTAAGTCCATTTTTGGAGCTGGAAAAGGTATTCTGGATGGATACGGATTCAGTATCTGGAAGGGACGTATTGTAGGCATCCCTTCCAAATACTTGATCGGTATCATATGTATCAGTGTTTGCAACCAAAATATGGTCACAAAACATTGACATTTTACCGACACCCAAGTTGGGGGTGGTACCTCATTTTCGCAAAAGGGAAGGGGTACCTTTGGGAGCCCTTCCCCTTTGTGAATTAAAAAAAAAGTTTGTTGGTTAGTAGGCTGTGGTCTATGGCACAATCGCCAACTAACTCTTAAACAAACAAACAAAAAAAGTAAACGTTTCTTTTTAAATGTTGCACCGTTTCCTTTAGGAAAATGGGCGGCATTTTAAAAAAAAAGTTTATTTTTTTGAAAGACAATTAGGCATGGTGGACTGCTGACCCCAGCCCTGTGACGGCCTCCAATTGGAATCGGTATTTGTAACCTCCCTCATTTTTTTTTTTTTTTAAATATCTTTATTGCATTTTATTTTTCCAGTTACATATATTACTAGCAATAATACATGTCAGCACTTACAATGTTAACAGTTGTGGTATGACAGTGCGTGTATAATTTAAAACATTCCTTTCTCAAAGTTGTTATAGCATTCGGGTCACTAGTGTGGGAGTGCTCATACTTGTAACCTCCCTCATGAATATTAACGAGGTAGGTCGGATTGTGTCCCACTCTGAATATGGATTTTCCAAGCAACCTATTTGTATGTAGGTTGGTTCACAGAATCATTTCTTGGTCACAAAAATACTAGTCGCAAATTGCAACCTAATAAATAGTACATCTGGCCCATAGTACTATTTTTAACTCTACATCCAATTACACTATACTTAACTTGCGATGCACTGGTTAGGTCAATGTAGTAAATAAGGGGGCAGATATACTAAAAGGCAGATGGAAAATGCACACAGATTTTTGTGACCTGTCTCCGATTTTACAATGCAACGCATGTACTGATAGGTTACATTGCAAAATCCAGAGTTACAAAAAGTCACAGAGCGACCAGTCTAATGGACATAATTAGATAAGTTGCTTTATACAACCACCTTGGATTGGTTATAATAAAGCAATGGTGGCCTGCAAGGAACAGTAGACCATCATCCCTGTGTTTGAATTCCCAAATAAGAAACTTTTTTTTAACACAGGCCATGATCCTTAAAGAAACTGCTCGTGCTTTAAAAAAAGTTTTTTTGCTTGGGAAACTTTTAGGGGGGCAGGCGTGGACCTCTGTACCGCAGCCTACTCCCCACGACGTCATCTGACACATTTCACAGAATGGAAGGCGACAACTTCCCCGTTGCAAACCAGTTACTACCTCTTCTGAGGTGTCAGTAACTAATCAATGGCTTATGACCACAGGTCATAAGCCATTGGACCCCCTGATATCTTTGAGTCGCAGAGGTTCACAGAACGATCTGTCAAATGAACACAATTAGGCAGGTTGCTGTTTTCAACCATCTGTGATTGGTTACAATTAAGTAATGGTGGCCTGTAAGGAACAGTAAACCACCATCCCTGTGTTTGAATTTCCAAATTGGAAACTTTGTTATTTTAAGTAAGCAGCCCATATTCCTTAAAGGACCTGCTGGTGCCTTTAAAAAAAGGTTTCTTATTTGGGAAAATTATGCTGGAAGCAGGCAGTGGCACTATGGACCATAGCCTACTCCCGTCGACGTCTCCTGACACCTTTCACAAAATGTAAGGTGATACCTCCCCCATTGTGAATCAGGTACCACCTCCTCTGAGTTGTTGGTGACTGATCAGTGGTTTATGACCACAGGTGGGCCGAGCATGAGCTTTGTTCTGCTTCCAAGAAGTCTTCATCCACCTGATATATTTGATTTCTGTATGTTAGGTTTCACACGATGTCAAGCTGCATGACTAGGAGGACCCAGTTGACATTTGAAAAATGAAAGAGTACTCTTTGCTCAAATAGCAAAGAACATAGTTCGCCTGATTAGCAGGTGCCCATTCAAACTGAAGGTGCAATTGACAAAGCCATTTGTTTAGCTTAGGTACGCATGTGACAAGATTTACAAGTGGAATCTCACATTTGCAATTCACTAACCGTGAATTAACACTCCTTAATTTAATATTTTAAGTGTAGTTTAATATATCGTGCTCCAAGGAATGGGGCTAGATGTTCCAGGCAGAAATACCCTGTAAAATAGTGAAAACGCTCAGAAACGTGAATATGTAAGTACTTATAAAGGTTTTCAAGGTATATTTCAATCCTTGTCCCAGTTTAAATAATTTAGCGATTTACTCTTATCTGGGCAATAATTAATCTGTATACTTGGTGGGAATGGGGAGGTAGCCCCAAACTTTTTTAGGGTGTAGGTGAACAGATTTAGCTACATGGAAAATATTTTCTGCACAAACAAAAATAAGGCTAGTCTATGCCAATGTACTATTGCTAAGAATATACATATTAATTAACGACCTATACGTACTTATGCTTACATGAGTTCTCTGGGAATACAAGTACACATATTCACTTTAGAACTGCTGACATTTTTTGATAATTCCCAAAAATGTGCAAATCTACTCCAAACATATGAGTAAACTTACAAGTGTCTATTTATATTTTTTTTAGAATTGTATATGACTGTACATCAGACGGTAACAGTGCAGCAGGAGGCCATATATGCTTGGGGCTCCCTACAATGAGAACACCACAAGGGCGCACACAAAGATGAGTGCAATTACATGCTCTTGGGATGCCCTAACAGCCCCTCTCAAAGACAGTAGTTCATTTTGCGTACACATGCTTAGTGCTAGTTCTAGTTAAACCCAATAGTAACAAAAATCCTTAGACACCATTATACACCAATGAATAATTCCAAAATACAACACAGTCAGGTGGCATTTTTTCATGCAAGTACATGATGTGCCAAAAATATAAATATACTGTCAAATAATCTTCTACCACAATATAAAGATTTAAAAAATAAAAATATAATATAAGAGTTATATATGTAGTTATAGTTGGACCTAGTTACCATAGGAAATTGATTTTTTGGTTTACTTATAACTTACGTGCCGTTGACGCATTTTCACAAAACTTTCCAAAAAAACCCATTTCATTCACCTCAGTTTGTTCCTGGAAAGAGTTGGGCTGATATGTCAAGTGGGCTGAGGAAAAAAAGGGGGTGTCACAAAACACAAACTCTCCATACAATTTCCATTGGGAGTTTAAGACACCACTACAAACAAAACGGCAATATGGAATTACACTAAATTTGGCAGAAATCTAGGTTTTTACCCACAAATGCATGCCTTTTGTGATTTTGTGTAAATCCATTCAGTAGTTTTTGAGAAAATAAGGTCCAAAATTTAGAGGTATCTGGAAGGTTGAGTTTGCTGGACTCTCGCAGGGGGTTCTCACAGGCATGCAACTTCCAAAAATAGAATGATCTGATTGGTCAAGGGGGCTTTGTTTTTTACCATTAGCTGGCTCGCTCCTTCAGGAGAAAGAGGCTCCTGTGATTCCTGCGGCAACATGCATTGTGGTTGACTGGGCGCTATATGAAGAGAAATGTTGCACCGTCATTACAGGACACAGGGACCTGGTCCACTTGTTCTGAAAATCCCCCAAAAAGATTAAAAGGGGGCAGGGTAAGGGTACCCTGTCACCCTGGACCTTGTCGGGTGGTTCCTGAAGGTCCACCCCTGGGGCATAATTTACAGGTATCTGGATAGTTGGGTTCGCAGGACTCTCGCAGGAGTCCTGTGGACATGCAATAAAAAAAAGTGATCCCATCAGCTGCTTCACTCCAGCGGGAGTGAGAAGCTCCTACGAGTCCCATGGTAGTTTGTAGGAGCTCGCACTGTGATTGGTTGGCCACAATATGAAGAGAAATGGTGCAGCCGCCATTACAGAACACAGGGACTTGGTCCACTTGCCCTGAAAATGAGAACAAAATGTTTAAGGGGGCAGGGTAGGGGTACTCTGACTCCCTGGACCTTGTGGGGGGTCCTAGAGCGACCACCCCTAGGGTATAATTTATAGGTATCTGGACGGTTAGGTTTGCACGACTCTCATGGGAGTCCCATGGGCACACAACTTAAAAAATAGAGTGATCTGATTGCCCAAGGGAGCAAGAGGCTTCGGCGAGTCCCGCGGGAGCTCACACTCTGATTGGCTGGCCAAATATGAAGAGAAATGTTACAGTCTTCATTACAGGACACAGGGTCTCCGTCTACATGTCCTGAAGATGGAAAAAAAGGAAAAGGGGGCAGGGTAGGGATATCCTGACCCTGTGACCTCGTAGGGGGACCCACTGGTACCACCCCTGGGGCCACATTCTTTTTGGGTTGACCCGTACCTACTTGCTGCGCAGCAAACTGTTTGCTCTGCCATACAGAGATTGTTGCCGGCGAGATAGACATGAATATCCATTGCAAGCTAGTCATAACTCACTGCTGTCCTCCTTGACACCCTTATTTTTTTGTTTTCCTGTCCTGCTGTGTTGTCTTCACACTTTTTTGTTGGTTAGTCATGTAAGCCTTTTAAAAAAAAACTTCCAGAAAAAAAGAAATACAAAAAGAAGATAAAAACATTCTTTTCAGAACCAAATAACTACAAAAATAAAGAGCTTGTACCAGTATTAACCATATTTTTTTCAGGTATAAGAAATATAAGTTCATAATTAATATAGATGTAAAAGGTAAATGTAATGTAAGTTAAACATGTGCCTTATGGTGGCTTTATACTGCATGGTAAGTTTATAATACAGTACTCCTGTGATATCTAATTGTATTTACAGTGGAGTACAGTGTCGTACAGTGGAGTGGCATAAAGTGTAGTGTAGTGTCATTCACTGGAGTGTCATTAAGTGGAGTGTCATTGAGTGGAGTGCTGTTGAGTGGAGTCTCATTGAATGGAGTTTCATCGAGTGGAGTGTTGTCGACAGGAGTGTTGTTAACTGTAGTGTCGTACAGTGTCATAGAGTGAGTAGAGTCTTGTAGAATGAAGGAGCATAAAGTGTACTGGCATGCAGTGGAGTGGCATAAAGTACAGCAGAGGACAGTGGTGTAGAGTGGAGTGTTGTACAGTGGAGTGTTGCACAGGGGAGCCTAGTATAGTAGAGTTTAGCAGACTGTATTAGAGTGTCTGAGAGAGGAGTAGAGTGTTGTACAGTGGCATAGTGGAGTAGGGTGTCGCTGAGTGGCATACAGTGGAGTAAAGTGTCGCACAGTGAAGGAGCATACAGTGTTGTACACCGAGTATAGTTTTGCAGAGTGACTTAAAGTAGACTATAGTGTTGTACAGTGGGATAGAGTGAAGTAGAGCCTTGTAGAAAAAGTGAAGGAGCGTAGAGTTTCGAAGTTGGAGTAGACTACTGTACAGTGGCATAGATTGGAGTGTGGTAGAATGGAGTGGTGTGTCCTAGACTACAGTGGAGGATTCTACAGTGGATTGTCACTGAGTGGAGTGTTGTTCAGTGGAGTGTTGTCAAGTGGAGTCTCATTGAGAGGAGTCTAGTTGAGTCTATCGTCTTACAGTGGCATACAGTTAGTAGAGTGTTGTAGAGTGGGGTGTCATAGAGTCTGTTACAGTGGAGGTGCATACAGTAGAGTGGCATACAGTGGAGTGTGATGTAGAGTAGAGTGGTGTGTGGTAGAGTGGAGTGACATGTCATACAGTTTAGTGGAGTGGAGTAGCGTGTCATACAGTCTCGTAAAGCAGAATACAGCAGCTTACAATAGAGGGGCATAGGTACTTTTGAGTTTCAGAAACTAAATTTGATTCTACTTATAGCTTCGTAAAACAGTATTTCATTGGCTTACAACTGTATCAATAGTAGTAAATAGGAAGAGTATGACAGTTATCCCTATACCATTTCATTTTTTCCAAAGAGAAGGTTGTTTAGCTTGGAAGACCCAAATCTTTTTTTCTGAAGGCATCTTGGAACTTTTCCACACCTGCAATGGTTAAAGATGGTTAGTTTATAATGGAATGCAATAAACGTAACATAAATCCATTTAATTATTGTTTTCATTTTTATGCATTTCTCGGAGATAAATGACAATGTTATATGACCTATGCGAAAGCATAGAAGTCACTATTAGCTACAGCAGATTTTTACAAATTTCATCAGCCGTGCCAGGCCACATAATGACATATTTACTGAATTATGTAAGTACATTTCACATGTACCATTTTAGTTTTATAACAATGGTAACATCGTAGCTTAGACCTTTTGATGTAGAGTCAGACGGTAACTGTTTTGTACATTTTTAGGCCGTCTGTGCTCAAACATAAGAGTAGTATCATTACATTCTGTTCAATCTATGTTCTTTAAGTAGATTGTGTAGTGTCCAGATGCTGCAGTCTCGCCATGATGAAAAATAATAGCAGTATAAGTACGTCCTGAAATAGAAACTTGTGAAGCAGTAAAGTTAGAAATAAAAGTGTTTATTTTTCTGTTATACATCTTTGAATCATAAAAATAACATATTTGGTTACCATTGTTAAATTAAGTGTGGACACAAGTTCTGACTTACAGTTTGGACATAAGTTGTTTTGCACAGCTTTATATATTACATTTTGAAATGAAATTGATTGCAATCAGGTATTGGTAGACATAGAAATCTCTCAAAGTATGTAAGAGTGAAGCATGATTGCAGACAATTGAAGCATTCATGTTCCCAAGAGTGGCTTATACTAAACAGGCCACAACTTGGCTGAATTTCGGTAACTATTAATCCTAGAACAGCCATACAGAAGTTTTGAGCACTTTGTTGTTGTGTCGTGTAGTTCCTAGGACCCCCCCAGGACCTGCGCGTTTTGGATGACCTAAACTGAGGTAGTTTCTGGCAACCACTGAACATGACAACCCTGATTCCTCAGGTATCGTGGAAACAATATGGTATCTTTCGCTCAGTCACTCGTGCTTACTTCTCTCAGACTACACATAGAATGACGATTAGAACGGTTTCAATAATTATTTATTGGTCAAGCGTCAGTCTAATGTGAAACATATTAGCTGCGACAATCAAAAGACAGGAGCAGACAAATGTGATCGCTAGCACCAATATCGTAAATAGCAGATACATTTCTACCATAGTGCTAATAAGATTAATAAAAGCATATTACATAAAGCAATAGCATTGGCGTACTCCTACGATGCGTAGCCTACCTAACCGTACCTAGCCTAGAGGTGTAGGTGAAGCATGTATGTGTAAGTGCTAAGATATGTTCTAATGGAGCCAAGAATTCCCCGGGGAAGTACTAACCCCTCACCTGATGGTTCTGAATGAAGGACCCCGTCTCTGCGTCGAGGATGGCACCCCGCAAGGGATGTCAGGTCTCTGCTTCCCGAAGGATCAGCCTGCAGAGTCTCAGTCCAGCCTGGAAGGAATTATCCTCTGCCTTCTTAGGGGGAATAAGGGTCTTTTATACTAAAGTGGTCCCTACGGGGTTTTTCTAGAATCGATATGTTTTGAAAACATTCGCTAATGCCCTGCTAATCCTTTTCTAAACAAACAGGATCATGCACAGCTGGCTGTTGGCCATGGATGAAACAAAGTGGTCACCCTTGTACAGAATAAATCTACCGTGCCTGGGGACATGTTTATGTACGTCAGGTACAGTAATTAAAATATGGTACCAAGAGCCTGATGTCGGAGAGACAGAAGTAAGCTACTAGGTAAAAGGTCACCTGTGTAAGACCGTTATGTTGTGTGGCTGGGACACAATGTATGTAATCGGTATGTACATGATGGAACTAACCTAAAGGACATGACAGTTGATTTATTGAAAATTGAATTGCACCTGTACACACATCTACCATATCACTTACGGCACTTGTAGAGTAGCATATGTGATTCTGTGACAAAATCTGTTGCTGAAGAGCCAGCAAGGTTTTGCGGCAGAAGCATTGATGTATATGCTGGTGGATTATTTCTTTCACAGACAGTAGGTAGAAAAGAAGATTAACAATTACATTGTGGTAGCAATTTATACCATATAGATTTTGGAACTGATGTCCTGTCATTTCCGTGTGTTTGGGCTTCTGTGTTTTTTAGATACTTTCAAATCTTCTTTGTAATTGTAGTTTGTTTCAGTTTTTCTTTTAAAAGACATTTTAGGTTTTAACAAAATGGGATATTGACCAAGATGAGGAGCATATATGTTTAGCAAATTATTGTATTCTGTGACACAGCTGGTATCGTATCTCTTCAAAATCAATAATATACAGTCCTGAAAGTTTTTTAATGTGAGAAAGAGCAACATATGCCATTCTCTCTTTGAATACTGATGAGCCAATGTTAATCAGTGCATAATCTAAGCATATTCCTTGTGATCTCTGTATTGTTACCGCAGATGCCAAATAAAGAGGAAGCTATTCTCTCTTAATATATAAATCTTTCAGAAGTAAGAGTCTTGGAATTATAATTTCTTCTTCCTTGCATCATAGTTTAAATAGTTCAATAAGTGCTAAGTAGTAGAATGCTTTCTTTTCTCCTGTATCACAACTTAGTTTACGATGATTAGTAAAAGTAGGTTTAGAATGACATATTAAATATGCATTAGTGCCTTCAACTCGAAATGCTCATGTGTTGATATCTTCTACCATGTTATTTTTATATCTGTAGAACTGAGCACCTTCATAGTCAGTTTTCTAAAATGGACTTCTCCTTGGGGAGCATGTGTCTAATGTATTTGTTTTCAAAATGTCTTTGCTTGTGGGATCAAAACTTGCAAGGTATTCAATTTCGGGTAGATTTTTCAGAACTCTTCATCGTGATGATGACAATCCTAAACAAAGTAATTTGATTGTCTGTGATTTACCATATAAGCTTAACCGGTCACATACTTCATAGGTACCGACCTCCCAGTGAGATAGCATTTGTAGGCTAAATCTGTATAATACGTCCTTCATAGCTGCTTTTTCTGCCTTTGTAATGTAGGAAGTAACATAACGTGCAGCTCCTGTAATGTTATCAGCAAAAAATTGTATATCCATGTTAACATCCCACATATGTAGAATTAAAGAGTTGTAGTCCTTGATCCATTGTGATGCTTGTGTTCTTTTAAGATTGTAGGTGTTTTTTGGTGATTTCCCAATAACTGCATGTCTCACAGATTACATTAAATTGTTGACTTTTCCTTTTTGTAAAAATGGTCTAGGGAATCCAAAGCGACATGTTAAGTAATATTTATGTTATGTTAATGATGCTTGTAAAGCGCACTGTTACCCAAAGGTGTCCTGGCCCTGGTAGCTGCCTGCTTGGTTGCTGAGATGAGCTGACTGATCAGGAAAAAAGCCAGGTTTTAAGCCCCCTTCTGAATGAAAGTAGCTCAGTTGCACTTCTGAGATGGAAGGGTAGGCCGTTCCAGGCTTTTGCGGCACAGCTGAAGAAACTCCTACCCCCCCAGGTGGCCTTTTTGACGCGAGGAATTATTATTTGTTTTGCCTTGGCCGAGCGCAGTGCTCTGCCAGCAACATACCATTGTAGGTGTTGTCTCATATAAGCAGGACCAGACCCCTTAAGGGCCTTGAAAAGCATACATAGAGCCTTAAATTCTACGCGTTGTTTCACCGGAAGCCAGTGAAGGTATTTAGATTTGCTTCGATATTTTCGTAAGCAGTATTCCCTGCACTTATGTGATTGAAAGCGTAAAACTTGCTCACATAGTTTCTTGTGCTGATCTTTATTTGGGATGTCACAAGTCACCTAGCGTTCAATAAAATGTAAAACTGATTCATCAGACTTGTATCCAAACTTAGGTGCATCTTTTATCCACAGAAGCATTTGAGTGCGTGGCGAGCCAATTTCTTGATACTCTTATTGCCAAAAATAATCAAGCACTCCTCCAAGAAGATTTTTCTTGTATTGGTTAAGTACTGAAGCATAGTTAAAAAATTGTGGTTGAAATATCTGTAAACATTGGCAGAATGCAAAAACATAAATCTGCTGGTGTTTTGCAGTTAATGTCTGGAATATCAGCATTCGCTTCAAGAAGAAATTAATACAAATTGGCCCCTGCATACACAGCTTAAAGTTATAAATCAAGTAGGTGGCCCTACATTTCTGAGCATACTCTTAAGTTCTCTGTGTCTTCAAAACCAATATTCATTTGTCCCTTGTTGGCAAGCCATAATGTTGATCAAGTTTGATTCTAGATTTTTATAGTTGTCATACACCTTTTCTACAAAATCCTGTGCTGCAGTAATGTAGTAAAGCCCATTCCATTCCATTCCAGTCCAATGTTCAAGAGCATAAGAAGTGATTGAAAGTTCACTTTCATATAGTAGTGTAAAAATATAAGGAATATCTTGTCGAAAGCATGGATCCTCTGAATATAATATTGTAGTGTTGTATTCCGCTTTAGGTGTCCGTATATAGGTTTTCCTGAAACATGTCCTTATATAGGCACAATTCGCATTGCCCTTATATAGGCATAGAATCCCAGTCCTTATTTAGGCATTAACCGTGAACTCCAAATACAGGCATGGTCACCGACATCCGTCCACTCTAACATCACAACGAGTTCTTAGAAACCAGACCCTTAAGCTCTCGGGAGTTCCCCTAGCACAGGACTATTGATTTCTCCAAGAACTCATCTATTATGTATGAACCGTTATACCTTAAGGGTTCATTCCTGACGTCTTCCTCTGTCCGACTTCACATCAATGCTAACATTCCAAGGTACCTATCAGGTATAAATATACCTTCCCTTGCCCAAGCAAGTTAGAGGAGACCTCGACTTCAGAGGAGCCCGTATCCCGGCCTGACCACTGAGAAGACGCTGTCATTCCTGCACGCAGAAGAATCCAGCTTCCAGTGTTCTGACTCCCTTCGCGGGGTGTTAGAGTTTGAGTCCGGAAAGAGATTCCCACCTCTCTCATTCTCAAGGTATGGAGCTGACTAGAACCTAGAGGGACTCTTGGCATACTAGACTTAACATACTCTTAGTATACCATACTAGAGAATACTCCACCTACTTCTTACCTTTCCCTACACCTAGACTAGGTTAGGTACATTGGGGTAGAACTAACTTAGAGACGCATCGTATGAGTACTCGCATTTTTAGCTCATGTTATTTATGTACGTGAATATAGGCTAAAAGATAATGCTAGCGCAGTATTATTTATTTCTACTGCTTACGCTGTACATTATTTATCTTGCATACTGTCTTGTGATCATAACAGCACATATCTCTTACACGAGAAACAAGACTGTTCAATAAAACCTCTTTATTGAAACGCCTGTCTTTCCTTGCTGTGTAACTCTGTAGAAACTAAGCATGCACAATTGACTGAGTGAAACTGTTATCTATTGTTTCCACGATTCTGAGACGTGTTCCAATTCTAAAGGGAAACAAAGTGGTCATGTTTATGCGGTTGCCAGAAACTACTCCCTTCTTGTTCTCAAGGAGTTTCTAGTGGCCTCTGAGCTAGCTGGCACAAGTAATTAAGTTTAATATACTCGATAGGGACATACCGACCTCAGTCCTATGTCAAGCCTATAGGTTATATTATTCCAATGCGCAGAGCCTATTAGGGAAATAGGAACTACACTACATGGAGCCCAAACGTTTGGTAAGGCAGTAATTTAACGCTAGATACTGAGTAACTCAGTCGTGCTTTTCTCTCAGAGACCCCTACTCACATACTCCATAAGACGTCTGGAGTGGGTGGGGTTAAATATCCGCCAAAACTAAATAGGACAAAAAACCCTATATATTAGTTGCTTGGTTTGTTCAACGTTGAAGGATACAGTGTTCCAAAATATTGTGCACCTTATCTTTTTGTTTCCTTGAAACTTGTTCTACATTTTTCAAAAAACAAATGTCCATACACGGGGACAATAACTCCGGGAACGATGTAGCTGCGGCTGACCCAGTCGTAACAGCTTTTAACTTTACAGGTTTAAATGAAACAGAGGAGGGTGTTATAGACATCCATCCAAACTTAAGAAGAGCCATCACTCTAAAACCTATAAAACACGGCCTACCACCAAGAGGCGGTAGAGCAGTTTTCGTGATAGAGGTACACAAATCTTTTCAGACAGAGGTATTCTATTCATGGATAGTATTCCCTGAATCAAATTCAGTAACAAAACTGTTTCACTTCTACAAAGAAGATGAACCACCAGAGGAATATATTCCTTTTGAGGATATTGAAATTCCACTAACATACCAGGAGCATCAGCTCTGGTTTAAAGGCGCCCTAAAACATCACAAAAACATTAGCAGGCTCGGTCCACTAGGTAGACCAGGAGCAACATGGCCGATTCTAGCCGGCTACACACCTCATCCTGACATCGATATAATGTCAGATGAGGAATTACTTACTCAACTTACAGAGTTAATAAAAATGTACAGACAATTGGTCCAATATGTCATGCGGACTTTCACAGTCCAACCACCATTAACCATTCCAAATCAAACCCCTCAACAGGGGAATACACTAAAAATTACACCACAGACTCTATACGCAGTCATGGGTAAAATGCCCACAAAACGTGAGCAAATTCCGTTCTGGATAGCTCATAAAATTACTCAAATCGAAGCAGTATTTCCTAATACTAGCCCTTATGAGAAACACAGAATCCTAACAATCTGTTTACCAATGGGGATCACACCACAACTGGAAGACTGCACCACTTGGGGCTCAGTCTTTGCTGCCATCTATACTAAAACACATGGTGTTCCGTCAATCGCAGTAATACCAGATGTCCTGAAACAAATTCAAAACAAATACGGGGCAGAGCCTGCTCTGAATTTAGGTATGAAATTACTGAAAAACTTCGACCAGGTCTCAACAATAATATTATCTAATATTAAAGGGGAGGCAGCAGCAGTGGCGATCCGCCAACGATTAAGGGAATTCGATGTTACAGAACATCAAACAGAACTACCCAAAATAATAGAACAATCTTATGCAGAATTAGGCAGAGATAGTTTGGGTGAAAGTCCATTGAAGCCAAAACTATCTGAAAGTCCTGAGAAGGACTCTATTAAACAAACTCCTACATCTTCTAAAAAGAAGTGGGAAACTAATAAACAAAATTCAAACGAGAAACGTTCTCAATCCCGAGGTAGGTCTCCTCAAAAGGAGCCCTCTGAAAGGAGGTATAACCTCAGGAATAGGGATAATTTAAAAAACCTGACAGGTATCAAGATACTGATACACGTTCCTCTCGTACCTTACAGATCTCGTCACAGACATCGGAAAGAAGAGGACGGTCAGAACATAGAGAAGAACGTGTGAAATCAAAAGAAGACAAACACGTTCCGAAAAATAAATCAAAACCTCAATTCTCAAAGAAGAAGGTAGCAGGTCTGAAGATCAGACATGCCGAGGATACTGAGAACACAACTCAAGAACGGAGAATGGGCTCAGACAATGCTGGACAGTGCGGCAGAAGTCACAATAGCTCGCCAGAACCTGAAGGAACTTCTGGAGATAGTGGACTTGAATGAGTACATCACAGTTGAGACTGTAGACACCAGGGTTAGTACTCCACAAAAGTTATATGAAATAACACTCCGAATGGAGGGAGACATACCATGAAAGGTGAAAACACTCTTTTGGGAAAAACTTTCAAGGGGTTATGATATACTTCTAGCAGAAAAAGACTGGCCACCACAATTCGTCAGGGAGTGCCCACATGGTGAGGACATTATTATGCCAGCCTTCTCCAACCATATTCCAATTCACCTAAAATATACTTATGCCAGGAAATGGGCAGTTGCCCAGGCCCCAGCATTATACAAAAATCATGTAGGATGTGATGAGGACTCACCTCACCATAAAATACATCTAAAAAGTGAACCTACTGCACAAAGGCAGTACCCAATAAAGCAAGAAGCTAAAAAACAGGTCAGGGAGATCTTAGATCAACTTGAATACCAAGGGGTGATTGAAACATGCACCTCTTCAATGAACAATCCTTTGTTTCCTGTCTCCAAACCAGACAATACATATCGTCTAGTTTTGGATTACAGATACTTAAACACTTGTTCTAAAACATTTGCAGTGCAAAATGCACATAGTACAGCATTAATGAATAACATTTTGCCTAAAAAATATAAAACCACATTGGATATCTCAAATGGTTTCTTTTGTCAAAATATAGCACCTAAAAGCAGGTACTTGACAGCTTTCTCAATAATGGGGACCCAGTGTCAATTTTGTCGACTCCCACAAGGGTTCAAGAACAGCCCGAGGTTATTCTCAGCGAGGGTAACAGAGTTACTACAAATTTATGATAATGAGGCATTGTCATATGTCGATGACATCTATCTGACAGACGATGACCTGGATACGTACTTGAACAGGGTGAGTACCAATATATTGGGCTTCGCCGCTGAAGGCTATAAGTTCAACTTTAAAAAATCCAGAATTGCCCATCTCAATGTCCTTTTCCTAGGATATGAGCTTTCAAGTGAAGGAAAGAGCTTGGCAACCAACTTTTAAGAAAGGTGTGCGCTGCTCCAACCTCCAAAAACGCTGAAAAATTTACAATCCATCCTGGGTTTCCTAAATTTTGGAAGAACTTACATTCTAAATTACGCAGAAAGGGTTAAACCTCTCTACGCATTAATCAAACCTGATTTTTCAATCAAAAATTGGACACATGAACACACAGAAATCTTGCGTTCACTCCAAGCTAACATGTTAGCAACAAATCACTTACAAACACGCGTAAGTCAACGCAATTTAGTGATCCGAATAATTTCGGGTCAATACAGATTCACCTACTTAACATTTAATGAGGGTGAAAAAGTACCAATAGCATACAAATCACATTTGTATACAAAAGCAGAAATGCGCTTCACTTCAACTGAAAAAATACTGACAGCAGTTCCAACCGCTGTAGCAAAAGAAAGAGCTCTAGCCCAAGGGAAATGCATTATTGTCGTAACCCCAGTACCGGCCTTAGAGGCGGTTACAAAAGCGAGCATTCCAAATGCTAAAGCATTACATCCTAGATGGATACAATGGGTTAATTCTCTTGCTGCAACAGATGTTGAAATTGTTTTTGATCCTGATTTAAAAACACAAGCGTTCCTGCAATATGAACATGAATGTCCTCTGCCCACTGAAATTCTGCCTCTCGATCAATACGAATTCATAATTTACACTGACGGATCCGCACAACCCGCTACAGGGAGTAAGCAAGCTTACAGTGCAGCGTGCGCAATCGTTAAAGGTAGCATGCGCGATGGTAACTTCAGACCAATGGTCACTAAAACTCAATCTCTAGGAGATTGTACAGCTCAGCGAGCTGAACTACAAGCATTCAAACTGGCACTTGACAGTACAGATCGCGAATTCCCCACACTAATAGTGTGCGATTCTTTCTACTGTGTGCAGTCGTATAATGAATATATACAAAATTGGCTTGAAAATGGGTTCAAAGATGCAAAAGGTGGCACAATAAAGCATAAAACGCTTTGGGAACAAGTAGTTCAGTTAAAAACGAACTACCAAAAGCTCACGTGATACACACACTGAGTCATCAACGTGATGGCGTTCACGTTGCAGGGAATTCATTGACTGACGAAGCCGCAAAGGGGGCTGTTCAGACGGCTTCCGTAGCTGCGATCACTCGCTCAAAAACGAGAATAGACAGTGAGATAATGTTGGCTGTCAATGCTACGAGCAAAGGCAGTGGTGCAGCATTACCAAAAAGTTTCCACTCAAGTACTCTTATGTAATTGATGCGAACAATGTTCCTTTTGCTCGAATCCCTGGAGTGGGGGATAGGGTAATTCCAAACATGGAACGTAGAGCAGATTTGATTTATGAAGCACATCTGGGGGAGGGTCTGTCACATCAAGGGATCTCTAAAACAATATTGACATTAAAAGAGATGTACTGGTGGCCTGGAATGAATACACAGGTTCACATCTTCATCAATGACTGCATAGACTGTAAGGTACAGTGTGATGCAAAACGCCACCAGACACCATGCTACGAAATAGCCTGCCCAGTACAGACACCATTGTTAGACAGCATTAGACTATCTACGTGCAGGCGTCCTTTTGGACAAATGCAATCCCACAAATACTAAGTCAAGGTTCCTATGGATATGGCCTCAGCGCTCGGCTGACGCTCAAACTGTTATAAAAGATTTGCGAGGTCTTTATCGGCACATACGCAATAGGCACGCTACATTCTGACCAGGGCCCTGCGTTTAGCTCTCGGGCTTACAAAGAAGCCATGGCCAGTCTGGGCGTTGCATTGCGGTACTCCTCTCCGTTTCATCCTGAGGGAAATTCTGTTGTGGAAAGGAAAAACCGGGACATAAAGCAGTCTATAACAGCTAGGGTATTAGGTTCGGGTGATGGGTGGGTCAAACATCTTTATGGGGTCCAACGCTTATTAAATAATTTGCCAAGAAGTTCTCTAGGGGGGGTCACTCCATATGAGGTCTTATTTGGGACAAGAATGTGGGTTCCTGATCTCGAATGTAAAGGCAGAGTGGTGGAAAATAAACCCTTTGATATCCAAGATCGTTTGGCTGTTTTACAGTATCTAAATGAAATAAGATCGAAACAAAGCAACGTGTTCCTGCAGCCAACCACCACTGGGGAAAAACCGGCAGTCCCAGCAAGGCCTGTCTGGATTCCAAAAGTTGGGGATCTAGTCAGAGAGAAGATTGCGGACAAGAAGGAATTTGGACCTTCTTACAGACAACTAGTACCTGTCCTAGCCGTACACGGAACAAGAACAGTACTTCTGCCGCCCCTTGCTGGAAAAAGGAGAAAAGATTTGTGTCCATCGACCTCATCAAACCACAGTATGTGGCCAATACTAAATAGTAGGCCTCGTGGACTCCGACCTAGTAGCAGACGCACTCCTCTCGCTACTATCCAAGAGGTTCAGACTGAAAGACTGATAACCATCGAGAATTCAGCAGTAACAGATGAAGGACTAAGCAACAATGCTGTGGAACTCATCCCTCTTGAAACTCAAGTAACAGTTCGTCCAAATACACCTGTCTACACCAACATAACAAGTGATCAACTGGTTCCAGCAATTTCAACAAATCCTGATGTAATTCCAACAATTGACAGAACTGCTTCTGGCTATTTCATTAACTTTGATACGTTTTCTGAGGATCTGAGTGAGCCTGAAACGACGGCAGCATCAAAGACTTTTAAACAACAGGTCCAAGACTTTTTTCATTTTCTAAGAAAGACTTATCTGGTTTCACCATGGATTGAACTGTGGATTATTTCTGGAATATTTTCTTTCTGCTTTGGCTAGCTCTGGTTATGACTATCAGCGTGCTTATAAATGGCAGATACATCCATTTGGACATTGAAAGTAAAGATGTGAACTTACTTTTAAAACCACACAAATCATCCCATCGTGAAGCAAGAGACTTGTCAGCAGTGAACATCACAGCCGTTCCTATACAGGATGGTATAGTGTAGGACAAAACAGATTTCGATATCTTCGGCCCTACAGAACTTTTGAACATTCCACATTTATTTTAAAATTTCACTAAGTGATTTTGTTTCATCCAGTACCTATTCTGATGATTGGGACTTTGAAACTGTGACTGATATGATGTTTGACCTAGAAAGGTCTGCTGCATTTTCTAATAATGAATATTTAGAGGGTTCATCAGACTATGAACAGCTGTATTGCTATAACCACTATGGTCATCATTTTTTGCATAAATCTGCAACACCTAGAAATGTGTTTATGTTTAACCAATGGGAGCATTGTCCTACACCGCCAAAAGGTAGTTAAAAACGTTTGCTAAAAAGTTTCCTATTTTTCATGGTAAAATAAATCTGACCCAGAAACATTTTACTATAAAAATGTAAACAAAACAGGACAGAAAATCATGTTAACAAATACAAAACAGATTTACTCTGCAGCATTTATTGCCCAACTGTCTAGACATGGTTTCGACTTGTGGAAAGACACAATAGACACAAAATCTGTCTGGGGTACTAAAGATTGGCAAGTGCAGGGGATAGAAGCTTTGTTTAGAGCATGTATCATCCCTCAGCAAATTATGTTTTTGAATGACACTGTGCAACAAACGTCTTGCCTTGGTTTAGCCATGATCAAAGACATGAAAACACCCTTCTGTACCAACACCTGCCAGTAATAACAATACACAGGCAGCGGTTACAGTTGACACAATACTACAAATCAACAGAACAAATCCTGATTGGAGAAAATGGTTGGATCTGGCCCACAGACACAAACATCTGTCAAGAAAGATTCCTGAATAAAACACAGGGGTTTACTATTCATAGGCCAGACCCACGATACGTCCAAAGACAACATCCGGGGGTAGTAACAACATACAGTGTAGGAAAGTGATGCCTCGATTGGCTGCAAAAATCTACACTTAAGGATGTGAAACAACACTTATCTTTACTTAAAGAAGACGCAGACCTTAGGGAATTCTTGCTTGGACCAAGAAAACCGCGTCAAAAATGTTTCATATATGCCGGCATCTATGCTGCTTATAATGAAGCATGGAAGGTTTCACAGGCAGAGGCCGCAGAACGAATACGTGAACTTGATCGTATTAACTTAGAGAAATCTCTCACTGTGGTCGACAATGGGTTAACAACTTTGTCATCCAGAATTTATTCATTGGACAACATTGTATCCTCTGCTATTGACATACTGGAACAAGATTTAGCCATGTTACAACAAGGCCAATCTCAGTTACGTTCTATTATGTTATTAAGCTGGACGCTGCAATCTTTGCGTGCGGGGTATGTACCTTGGTGTTTTATCAACACGTAGGCTCTGTTTGCAGAATACAATCTAACTGATAAACATATCGAACTGGCACAAAGAGGAGCAAAGTATACAGTGCTGAGCATTGAAAAACTGGAAAAATTACCATTCACAGTGGCAGAAAAACCAGCTACAGAATGGCTTATTCATGGCAAAATCACTCTGCCTGTCACTACTTTTCAGTTTCAGTCTTGCCTCAAACAAATGCAAGCAGGCAAATATGAAAGGTTGGGTAAAGAATACATTAAGACATCCTGGAATTTACCTTACACATACAGATGTTGGAGTGGGGATCGTGAAGTGTTTCTAAGCGGTACACACTGTGAAAATGCACAAAGCGGTTCGCTCATTTGTCAGGACATCTCTTTACACGGGGCTTGTAATGGTTCTGTGGCAAATTTGTCCTGCCACCAGCAGGATACACCAGCTACTGTGATTAATCCAACGTTTGGCCAACTTTCTAACGGGAGTTACCTCATGTTGAATGATCAGAGTTGCTGTGGCATGTTGCCAGGCATCCCATATCTAGTAACGGTGGACTCCAGGGTCACTTGCTGTATGCAAGTATTGTTTGCCCCAATAGACACAGTCAGGGAGTCGCCTTTGTGGCCTTCGTTGAATGTCTCTTTTATACGATTTGATACTTTAAGCAGAATGAAAGCCATGCTTATACAACAAACAGTGCCTCTGACCTCGGCCAAAGAAATCTATGATTTATAAGTTGCAAGGACTTCGGCTGAGATACAGGCTTTAATTCGTACAAACTGCCCTATACATTTCGTAGAAATGATGGGACGTATCTTTAACATGTCTGATTCGAGCGGAATTGTACATGTATTTAAGACCATTTGTTCCGGACTATTAGCACCTTTCCAGGCAGTCCTCGGAATCATCCCAAACTTCGCACATTCGGTGTTTGGTGGTGTGCCTTTAATTCTAGCACTTGTTGCAGGAATTCTATTTCTATTCCTACTATTACGCTATTGCAAGCCTATTCGCCAACATCACTCCGAGCGATGTGGAGAAAGCTCTCCTTGAACGGAAGTGCCGTGAGCGCATAGTACAGCTTTTGGGCACTTAATACAACGTGGTTCCTGTCATTCAGACCAATCTGGCAAGATTGCATCTTACCTGTTCTACGCTGCCTGTTTTGCGGTGAAGAATGCGTGCTAGACACCTGTCTAACACTCCCATCAGTCATGCCAACGGATATCGATACTCTGCTGGACCCGATAACGGCCCATGCTCTGTTGTCCCCAGAGGCTACCAATCCTGATGACGGCATTCATTGAGATCTCACAGACGCTTCCTGCAGCTGCTGAGGTACGTGATGGATCGACAAGCACACAGGTAACAACGGACGCGAACATTGCTACGGCATCTTCTGCTGAAGGCAATGTTTCTCATCTCTGTGCAATTAACCTTCTGAACGAGGTGTTCCAAATGTCACCAACTTCGGTAGACGATATTTTGCCCTCAAAAATAGATGATCTCATGTTTACGCCAGACCCATACACTGACTTTGATTCGGCTCACAGTGTACCAGGGAAGCAATGAAATTTGGCCTTCATATTTTCAAAACTTGGAACTTTTCCCAGAAATGAACTTTTTTCTTTTTAATTTTTGAAAATACATGGCAAAAAAACAATCTGCTTACAGTAGAACTAGTCTTATAAAACGGACTTCTTTGAATACTTCCAGGGACACATTGTCACCTTACTTGTCTAACATTTCATTAATACCATGATATGCAATGGCTTTGATTTTTTGAAAACTTATCAACCATTTCATCATATGTATATATTTCTGTTTATTCATTCATGTTGCATTTATTTCGGTAATATGCTTAGAATGAAAACGATGCTTTAAATGTACAGTACCTATTGCATTCAACAGTTTATTTTAAACTTCTTTTAATATGCTTTTAGAAATGTTTTTAGCAACATGTGGTACTCAGTTTAATGTTTAGCATTCAATGTTTAGCATTTGGTATTATCGTTCATTCGAAAGTGGAGTGGGTGTTGTATTCCGCTTTAGGTGTCCGTATATAGGTTTTCCTGAAACATGTCCTTATATAGGCACAATTCGCATTGCCCTTATATAGGCATAGAATGCCAGTCCTTATTTAGGCATTAACCGTGCACTCCAAATACAGCCATGGTCACCGACATCCATCCACCCTAACGTCACAACGAGTTCTTAGAAACCAGACCCTTAAGCTCTCGGGAGTTCCCCTAGCACAGGACTATTGATTTCTCCAAGAACTCATCTATTATGTATGAACCGTTATACCTTAAGGGTTCATTCCTGACGTCTTCCTCTGTCCGACTTCACATCAATGCTAACATTCCAAGGCACCTATCAGGTATAAATATACCTTCCCTTGCCCAAGCAAGTTAGAGGAGGCCTCGACTTCAGAGGAGCCCGTATCCCGGCCTGACGCACTGAGAAGACGCTGTCATTCCTGCACGCAGAAGAATCCAGCTTCCAGTGTTCTGACTCCCTTCGCGGGGTGTTAGAGTTCGAGTCCGGAAAGAGATTCCCACCTCTCTCATTCTCAAGGTATGGAGCTGACTAGAACCTAGAGGGACTCTTGGCATACTAGACTTAACATACTCTTAGTATACCATACTAGAGAATACTCCACCTACTTCTTACCTTTCCCTACACCTAGACTAGGTTAGGTACATTGGGGTAGAACTAACTTAGAGACGCATCGTATGAGTACTCGCACTTTTAGCTCATGTTATTTATATACGTGAATATATGCTAAAAGATAATGCTAGCGCAGTATTATTTATTTCTACTGCTTACGCTGTACATTATTTATCTTGCATACTGTCTTGTGATCATAACAGCACATATCTCTTACACGAGAAACAAGACTGTTCAATAAAACCTCTTTATTGAAACGCCCGTCTTTCCTTTCTGTGTAACTCTGTAGAAACTAAGCATGCACGATTGACTGAGTGAAACTGTTATCTATTGTTTCCACGATTCTGAGACGTGTTCCGATTCTAAAGGAAACAAAGTGGTCATAGTTTGATGCGGTTGCCAGAAACTACTCCCTTCTTGTTCTCAAGGAGTTTCTAGTGGCCTCTGAGCTAGCTGGCACAAGTAATTAAGTTTAATATACTCGATAGGGACATACCGACCTCAGTCCTATGTCAAGCCTATAGGTTATATTATTCCAATGCGCAGAGCCTATTAGGGAAATAGGAACTACACTACAGTAGCTCTGTACTGATATGCCTAAATTTGGACTGGACGATTGTGATATCGTCCACCTTTTCCAGTGGGGAATAAATGTGTTTAACATCTTGCTTCTAGTGTTTTTTCCCAGACACTAATAGGCTCTCCTTTAGCTTCCTTCATCTGATACATTTCTAATGCATCACCCATCATGTCTTTGGAGTGTAGTGGGTGTATACTATAATGTTCATATATTTGTTCAGCTCGTTCCTCAGTAATCTGTTCAAATTATCCGGTTTGATTTTCTTTTCCAAAAGATAAGAAGGTTGATGAGATGAAGTTAGCAATCTCACAATTTTTATAATATATGTTGTTTTTCTGAAGGTAATGTAGTGATTTCTGAACTTTGTCTATGCTAATTATTTCTTGCCAAACTTTTTGCCTTTTGTGGGTACTCCATTGACTAAAACCACTACAGGTTCTTCAATTTTGCATTCAATTCATAGAGTGGTTATGTTTTAGTTGAAATCGAATGGTAGAAAAACAACTTATCTTTTCAGTGCACATACTAATTCATGCCTCTAAAGGTTTCCTGATTTTGGTTGCATCCTAACAATGGTTTGAAAAGGATGGGCAGTTTAAATTCATATAAATTAATTTGCTTTCATATAAATTAAGTTGCTGTAGTTATGATGGAATTAGGTGCATTTCCAAATTGTTATGAATTCCATGTGAAGGCATGAAGTTATGATCTAGTTTTCAAAAGCAGTAATTGCAGATTACATGTTATTCACAGAGATCATAGATGTTTCGCAAAGATAAAAAGAGTTAGATTTCTCCATGACAATTTATCCTCATTTTCATATTTTTCAAGGAGATAATCATTTTTACCTGCTTTTTATAATGTCCTTTTCGGCAACAAATGCAAATCTGATTAATGATTTCAGAAATTGTTTCTTCAATTTAAAGAATATCCTGTTCGTTATTGGCTAAGTCCATTAATGGATTTTCTCACTCACTCATTTATTTTTTCTTTTTAGCTTTGTTTTTATTGTATTTTATACATTTTACATAACATCTGATATATCTGATATATCTGCAAGTCTGCATAATTAGTATAATAAAACTGCACAACACAGTGAAGTTACGAGAAGATACATCACAGCCAGTTACATTATTTTCTAGTCCGGTGCGTGTTCAGCTGACATAGAGTCTTGGCAGTCAGAGTTTGATTTATAACCAACATAACAATAACATTACATAACATACATCCCACCCCCTTGGATTCTCTGTATTGTATTTGTACATCACCGCTAATATCATGCTTGATGTTGTTCCATGTCTTCGAGTTGTCCCAGCCGCCCAGCCTTGCTTGTGTATTATGCAATTTTAAAATCATATGCCTGTCACTGTCTAGGTTCCTTGTCAGCATATTTTCTGGGGCCTATTTATGCACTGGCGCTCCTGCTGTGTGTTTCCCATCGCTCTCAGGCATGTCCACTAGCGCCCCCGGGGGACTCTGCCAGGCCATGCGGAAGTCTGATAAGATTGTGTCCCATGCTGCCGCCAAAGGTTGCTTCCTCAGTCCCATCGTGTCCTCGCGGCGGAGCGCTATGCTCTCCGCCTGTGCCCAGCATAATAGTGATTGATACCAGGCCTTTGCTACTGGGGGAATAGGGGACTTCCAGCGACGTGTGAGTAAACGCTTAGCCACTATCAGGCCCAGATCTATGTACCTAGTCGTCACTTGGTACTTCTTGGGTCTCTGGTACAGTCCCAGTATGCATGCTTCCCAGGTCCAGTCTAAAGTACGTTCTGTGCACTGGGATAGGCACTTAATAACCTTTCCCCAATATATTTGAATGGCTGTGCATGACCATAGCATGTGTAGGAGGTCTGCCCCTGCCTCACCACACCTCGCGCACTTAGCATCTGCGTGAGCAAAATATTTGGTTATTTTTGCCGGCGTCAGGTAGGCTCTATGTATTATATAGTCGAAACCTGGCATTATGGGGTATCCGTGTGGGGCTTTCGAGAATTTGTTCTCACTCCCGGTCTGTGGCGAGTCTCCGTAGATGTGTCCCAATGAGCGCGCAAGGAGAGCAGCTGCGGTGTCGTGTGGGCTCTGAGGGATTCTGCGAACCATCTAGTGAGATGGCGGCCCGTGCCCAGTTCATGCAAATATTGTATGGTTAAATGAGTGGCCAGTTCCTGTATCATATTCCCCCACAACACACTCAGTGTGCGTGTCACTGCGGCGTGGAGTAGGAACTGACCTTGCGGTAGGTCCGAGCTAGCAGCTAGGTCTTCAAATGGGATGAGCTGCCCGCCTCCTCCCAGTGTATAACTTCTGCACTAGATACTGCTTGATGTCTCCTGAGTGTGCCCAGTATAGGGAGAGATGGTGCATATGGTGGTACTAGATGCGTGATGCGAAGGCAGCAGCGGCAACATTGGTACGCCACTCATACCAATAGCTGTGTGGGCGTGTTACCCTTTCTACTGGGGTGAAACAGCGTCACTATCTGGGGTTGAGTGAGCCCGGTTGTCTGTGTTGCTGTGTCATCAAGGTGACATGTTTTAAGCATGATATAGATTCTTAAAAATGGTTTATCAAGTTCCTTAGCCTCTCTAGCAGCAGAGTCAAGTCTCATAAACTCCTTCTTACCCAAGCCGGATTCCCTTTTACTTAGCAAGTGGGGTGACGAGAACATCTCTGGCCTTCCCAGATTTATAGCACTGCTCCTAATATAACTTAATCATTGGATCTTATGCCCCAAATCACATGCCAAACAGCCAGAGATTACCTCCCTATTAAATTCAGTGTGTAAATTCCCCCACACTACAATCCAAAGGAGAAGTGGTGCGAGCTTAATACGGCCTTCCACAAAACTCAGGCCCAATTCCTCATGTAAGAAAAAATGGGGACTACCTGGGTCTACCCCAAGCAGTCTCCTACAGAAGCGATTCTCTTCCTACTGTAGGCTTGGACAGTCCCGATATCATCATATTAATGCTCCAAATGTTATAATCAGTAGGCACTTAAATGTATATCCCTTCAAATAAGGGCAGGATTGGTTTATTACCGACCCCAGTTGCCATCCTAAAAACCGCCCCACTGAAGTATTAAAACTCAACCAGCGCTTTGATAAACATGGCAATCAACTGCCCCTAGAGTCAAAAGTTACCCCAGATAAGAAAACTCATTAACCCGCTTGTTGGATTGCCACTTTATTATCAGGCGCCCAGTTTTACGTTGCAGTTTGCCGCACACCATATAGTGTGTTTTGGATATGTTGACTTCCAGGTCTATCTAAGTCATTCATGTATTTAACAAATGCATCAATAAGGGCACGTAAACCATTGGGCATTCGCAAAAGCGAGACCGCAACATCCACATATAACAGAGCTGGCACATACTTGGCATTCACTTTTGGGAGATCCTTCCCGTGAGAGACCAAAAAAGGATACAGGCTGTTAATATATAAAAGAAATAAAATAGGGGCTAAAACAAATCCCTGGCAGCACCCTTAAAAAGATTAAAAGATTTGGTACACTCCCCCTTCATTCCATACCTAACTGATGCACTAACCCACTCATGCAGTGCCTGTAAAAATGTAACTATTAGATGGGTAAACCAAATTTAGATAAAATACCATAGAGTTTAAAATGATTCACCCAGTCAAAGGCACTGCTAAGATCCATAAAAGCAAGATACAATGAACTATTTTTAGCAATTGCATATTTTCCTATCAAAAGGTGTATATTTAAACATTGCTCTTGTGTTCCAAGACCTTTGTGGAACCCAAATTGCACAAAAATGAGGATGTTGTTTTCTTGAGCCCAACCCTAGATTCTGTCTAAAGTAATATGCCCCACTATCTTGACTCGGAAGTTCAACAACGAAATCGGCCTATAACATTGGGGATCCTTCCTATTACATTTCTCAAAAACAGGCACTATACAAGCTGTTTGCCATGATGCAGGTATTTTCTGGGAAGCAGCAGCACAGGGGATATTCTCTTTATAAAGGTCCATCGGCACTCCATCATGGCCGGCGCTATATTAGACGGACTATCTTTGATAGCCGCTATCACTTCATCAAGTTGAAATCTAATCTCCAAAGGAAAATGAGAAGTGGCAATCATCTCAGCCTCTCCAAGGTTATCCCTATAGGAGTAAATCTGCCTAACGCGATCTAGCCAACATTCTGGGGTGATATTAGATCCTAGCCCTTCTGTGGCAACAATACTATTATTTCCTTTATTAACTATGTCCCTAAAATTCCTGGTATTCTTCACTTTGCATTTCTGCACAAGATTCTCCCACATTTCCATGTTGACCCCCGATATCCGGTCCCTAATGGTTTGCTTATATTCCAGCCTAGAAGCTGCAACCATTACTTTATTCTTGGGGTTACAGCTTAGTGCAAGGCGTAACCTTTTGTTTCCAGCTCTAAATGAGCTTTCAAAGCACCCAGATAGGGGCTCCTTGTGTGTCTAGAGCTAACATTAATCAAATCCCTAACTGAATTCTTCGGTTTCCCAAAAGCTAACAAAATTTCATAAGGGGGGGGGGGAATTATCTGCCAAAAGACAGTCCATGATCAGCCCACAATTAGATTTCACCAGAGTAATCAACATAGGCAGGATACGGGGTCTTCTCCAACTAACCCTTAGCCCTTTATGGTTAACATCCATGTCTGTCGGGCCTAAGGATTTATAAGGGTGCCTGCAATCAGGTACCTGAAGTACCAGTTCTAATGGGTTATGATCACTGTGCTAATGATCCTTACCCCCCCTTCCCCGCCAGTGGAAACAAAAGTGGGTGTCTGCATCAATTAATCCCTAACATTTTCAGCTTTGTTAAGCAGACCAAAATTTAAAAGGGCCTCTAAAGGTTTCATCCCTCTATGGTCGGCCACCTGGACACACCAATTCTTATACCCCGCAGGAAATGGGTCTTGTACGGTGGTATTTGTGTGTAGCTTAGCAAAAAAATCACTGGCCTACTATTGCATGAAAGACATTAGACATGTTAACTGATTTGCATGTTAAAATGGTCGATATGGAAAATAGGGCATCAATCTGGCAGCCTAACTCACAAACAGGATTATAAAAATGAATAACAAAAACGTTTGAGGAAAATAACCCATACAATTAAAATCCCTTCATGCTTACAAACAACTTGAACAGCCTTGTACACCATTGAGATGTGAACCAGAGTCACCAGGCCCCTGTGCCCTATGCCCTGGTACCGCAATAGCAGGGACAGAAAAACTCTCAAAACATCCCATATTGTATTACCCGAGAACCATGTTCCTTGAAGCAGCACTATATCACAGTTCAAGATATACCCAACCCAATTGTCATCCTCAAGCTTAGGCTGATAACCAACCACATTCCAATACACAAAAGAGAGCTAGAGTCTTCCCTGTTAGAATTGTATGAGGGCAGGGTACTTGCAACACCAGTACCTAAGATAATCGGAGACCCCCAACCTACAAGTAAATTGCCATTAGAGGATGGTCAACGGTGTCTTCTAAACATGAGAGAACAGCAAACATATTGCTGGTCATGAGAGAGAGAGACAACCATTGGCCACACTTGCATTAAACCTTAAACACTGCAGGGAAGGATCCCACTTGGGCTATAAATGTTTATAAATAAAATCCCAATGGTACCAAGTTAATGTAATTAGATATAAATCTTTATTGAGGGAAAAAATCAGCCAACCTGCTAAGCCTGGATAGCTGCAGTTAATGACAATGAAATCCCTCTTCAACTGCTCAGCCGAGGAGCCAATCCATCCAATCTTTCTGACAAATAAGATATCCTTGTATTGCAGGGGATGAAAGTCAGAATTCTTGCTTAACCCTGTGAAAATGTATATTTTTGTTGAAGAGGCAGCATTTTTTTGGTTAGAATGCCTAACTGTTAATTGTATTCTCTTTGCCAGTTGCTTTCTCCTAACCTTTTTACTACTAACGTTAGGGTGTGTAGAAACAATAGAAACATTTTCAGTAGTCTGATCAGTACTACTGTTTTTCTGTAGGCGTCCTCCTTTTTGCTGTTGAATTACTTTCTTTCTCCTCTCTGTGTTGTACAATATTCATTTTTGCTTCTGCATGTATTGTTATGTAGGCATTGTGTTAAATGTGGGCAAATCTGTTGTTCAAAAGACACAAAGAAGTATTGGTTGCAGTAGTTATTGTCCTAATACAACATGTAATTTTGTAAATGTATTTCCCCGTGTTATTTTTCAAACAATATGCCATAAAGCAATATACCTGTTTTATGAAAAAATATATAGATTCAGGTGTGTTATGATCTGCTCAGTTGTATTATTAATCTGAGACTGGAGTGTTATCTCTGTCATCGTTCTCCAGGTGACCTGAACAATCTCTCGGTCATCGATGACAGCACAATGCCGCATCCACTGGACTGGGGATACGTTTTGAATGTAAGTCAGTTGAGCCAAGCTATCTGCATGGGTTGGTGGTCTTTGACTTTCACTGAATAAATACTTGAAGATCTACAGCTTAACATTGACGACGAGTGCCTGCTGGGGACAGGTGCGCGACCACCAGCTTCCCCATGAACCCATGAAGTAACAAGTGGCAGCTGGAAGGGACTATCGACACTTGGGAAGGGCCACGGTGTGCTGGACTGGTAGCCGTGAGCACTGGTTTTGTGGATTTTATGAAGCATGTGCGCTTTTGCTCATTTTGATAAGCACTAACACATCTGAGAAGTGCACAATCATTTATGTTTGAGGTCTTTACAACCCGGTCGTTAGATAATTAGTAACGTGAACGGCTGGGGAGGAGCGCTCAAACATGCAAGCGTTTAGGCCTTAGCAACTGGAGACTTGGCAATGCTGAGTGTCGACACGTTAGGGCCTTAGCAACAGTAAACTTTGCAAAACTGGAGGAGTGACACATGGTGTGTGTGAGGACCGGCGTGTGTTTAAAGTGCACGTGAAAACTTCATTATGCACGTTACCGTAATATCTGCAGGAGTCTTCGCCAGCTGACTCAACCTTCCGTTGTGGTGTGTATTGTTCCTGGGGCACTCACCGGTGTGTAAAGTGTATCCATGGGGTAGACGCAATGTCAGGCACTCAAGCGCGTCTGGCAGTCAAGCGCGGTGACATGTGGAGTGACAATAAAGGTGTAGATTCAGTGGCGGAAGAAAGCGCTGTGCATGATATAAAGAAGGGAGGGGACAAAGGGGAAGATGGGAAAAAACATGCTAACAGTGAGGGTGGCAAGAAATTTATTAGTAATGACAGTGCTAATCTCAACCGGAGTGGTGAATTTAAATGTTTTAGATGTGGAAGCGAGGGACATCTGTCAAATAGTCCGGAATGTTTTACAATGTTTGCCACATGCAAAAAATTTGGAGAGAAAGGGCATTATGTGCGAGTGTGTCGGGGGACTAAAGGACAAGGAGTACATTGTGTGGAGGAAGAGAAAAAAATTATGTAGAGTGTGAGAGAAGATGGGATAGTGGATGGTGACAAGCTGGAGATGCCTGAATGCGAGGTTACAGTTGGAGGGAAGAGATTGTCTGTCCTAGCTGATTCGGGATCACCTTATACTATGGTGGGGGCAAGAATTGGGAAATGGTGCTTGGCGAAGATAAAATTGAGTTGCTTCTGTCTGACATAAACCCGGTGGGTTATGGTGGGGTCAAGATTGATGTTCTTGGATATGCTGTAATGAGAATACAATCTTCAGATAGGGAGACTGTGGGAAAGGCGAATGTGGCAAAAAGAGGGGATAACCTAGTTGGGTGGAGACACCAGAGAGATATGGGCATCACTTTGAATCCCAATATACCTAAAAAAGTGTTACTGCTCTTAATGGATCATTTACCGGAAGATGTGTGTTCTCAATTTCCTAAGGTGTTTAGTGACAATCTTGGGTTGTTAAGTGATTCTGAACACAAAATCATTTTAAAAAATGGAGCACAACCGTTTGTGAGCAAGGTAAGGAAGGTGCCTCATCTGATGATGGAATCCCTTCAACGGGAGTTAAAGAAGCTATTGAAAGCTGAGTAATTGAAGAGATTGTATGTTCAGAGTGGTTGGCTCCGGGGGTTTTAGCTCCAAAGGTAGGAGGAAAAGAAATCAGAATGTGTGTTGACTTATGTGGACTGAACAAACACATTTGGGTAGACAGGCAACCACTACCCAACATCTCAGAGACATTAGCTTTGATTAAGGATGCCAAATTCTTCAGTATCATGGACTTGTCCTCCGCTTACCACCAGATGTTGCTTCATCCAGACTCTAGGCACCTGATGTCATTTGTAACCCCTCTGGGTGCCTATAGGTTCATTCAGATGCCTTTTGGCCTAGCCTCCATGGCTGATTAGCCAGAAACCGGTCCCAGGATGCTTGTTTCCGGTCCAGGGAAGACATGGCTTGGCAGTTCGGGCTGGACTGTTCCCATGAGGCACAGGGTCAGACTGATTTGCATATGGCCATGTCTGAACTGGGGTGGTGGAGTGAGCTAAAGAATGATGATGGATTAAACCCAGATCAGTTGACTGGGGGCGAGTGTTTGATTTGCTCTAACGCTCCGTCCATCATCCCCTTTGGTATCGCTTTGTTTTCAAAGAGTCATGAAGAATGTTCTGTAGGGTTTGCATTAAGTGCTGTTTTTCCAGAACAACATTCTGGTTTCTGGCAAGGATCAGCAGGAGCAATAAGCAGGTGTGGGAGGTACTAGGGCGATTGCAAAAGGCTGGGTTGGTAATGAAGAAGGAGAAATGCAAGTTTCATGTGACCTCAGTGAATTATCTTGGACATACGATCTCTGGTGAGGGAAAAAGTCCAATGTTGGATTTGGCGGCTAGTATTGTGAAAGTACCAACACCAGAGAACAGAGACCAGATACGTTCATTCCTGGGGTTGGCGAAGTGTTGTTCCAAATTTGACCCAAACTTTGCCAGCTTGTCTTTGCCCTTGAGATTACTCTTGAAGAAGAATTCCAGATTTCTGTGGTCAGATGAGTGTGCACATGCTTTCGCTAGTACTAAGGACAATATTGGGAAACTACCTACACTGGGACATTTTGATGCCTGCAAGAAGACTGTGTTGTCAACAGTTGCCAGTATGCGTGGTTTAGGGGCTGTGATATCCCAGGTGGTGGATGGTGGCGGACTATAAGGGTGTGCCTGATTCTTTGAGGGGATTTTTTAATGTGACGGACGAGCTGTGCATGGTTGAGGAGAAACTCCTGAGGGGAGACAGGTTGATACCGCCTGGGGATCTAAAAAACAAACGTATTAATTTGGCACATGAGGGACACCTTAGAAGGAGTCTAATGAAGGCCAGGGTCCATTAATGGTATTGGTGGCCTGGAATGGATCACCAGATTGAAGAGGTTGTGAAAGACTGCTGGCAATGTGCAAATAATGATAAGTGTAGAAAGACACGTACTATCCCTTTGTCTCCAGTTGAAGTTCCCATGGAACCCTGGTCCAAATTAGGGTGGGATATTGAGGGACCTTTTGAGCTTTTAGCTAATAACGAACGATACATGTTACTACTGGTTGATTATACTTCTAAGTGGATGGTCACTAAATGTGTGCCTGTGGTCAGAACCAAAACAGTGATTACATTTCTTTCTGAAGAAGTTTCTCGAAAAGGTATCCCTAAATGTTGTATTACTGACAATGGTGTACAATTTGTGTCACAGGAGATGTGTCTCTTCCTCAAGGAATTGTCCATTGTACATTATAAGACGGCGTTGTACTCTCCACAAGCTAACGGATTGGTGGAGAGCATGAACAGGTTGGTGAAGAGCTGTGCTCAAAAGGCTTTACAAACCAGGTCTTCCTTAAAGAGTGTGCTAAGAGAAACATGGTGGGCTCATCGTAACACTCCCAACTATGTAACATCTGTGTTTTCTTTTACTGCATTGAGAGGCAGGAAACCACATGATAAACTAAGTCTGGCATGGTTGAAATTGTGCGTTTGGAGGGAAGAGGAAAAATGCTCGGAGGAGCATCTTAAATCCAAGAGAATATCTCATCAGGAAAAATACAAGGCCGGATTTGATGAGAAAACTTGTTCACAGAGATAGTCATCGAAGGTCGGGGAGAAAGTGTTGGTCAGGAAACCAGGCATGTTGAAAAAAGGACATCCTAAGTTTATGGGTCCTTTTATTATTGCAGAGTTAAGGTAGAATGTAGTGGTGTTAGATTCTGGGGATGTGTGGAGCATGTCAAGGTTAACAAAATGGAATGATGACAAACTTTTCGGGAACAACAATATTTTTGTGAGTGGAGGTCACAGTGATCAAATTAATCAGCCAGATAAAGCCTGTGAGGGTACTGTTGGCAGCGAATTTACAAAGAGGTCTAGGTTCCGACCAATCTGGCACAGGGACTGTGAGACGGCATAGACATGGGAATTCTGCATTTTGCATTTCTGTTGATCTTTATCTATGTGGTTTTTTCCTATTTTCAATCTTATTGCATTTTTTTTTACAATTTGTTTTGATGTACATATGTAAATATTGTATGGGGAAGATGTGTTATGATCTGCTCAGTTGTATATTTAATCTGTGGCTGGATTGTTACCTCTGTCATCGTTGTCCAGGTGCCACTCAGACAGAGGGGGCCCCTGATATTGGATAAAGGTAGAGACGCAGGGGAGAGAAACACAAACTAATAGAACAGAAATTCTCTACCTGTGTTAATCAAAAGGCGCTAAACGTCGCCAATGGATAAGCTCCCAGGAAGCTGGCATATAGACAGAGGCATGCAAGAGTCATAAATTCAAAACATATCAAAATTTATTCATAGTCGATTCATATATTATTATACATAAATAATCAATAAGCAAAATAAATAACATCCCAACAACCCATTCATTCAAACTTTCATACCAACAGACTCATAAACACACATTCTCATCCGTCCTGAAACTCAGGAATCCAGTCATACTAGCAGCGATAAAGGCAATTTTATGAAAACGTGGACCACAATTATCAGGAACAGTTGTTACATAAATCAGACTGTTTTTATGTACAGAGATCTTTTTTATGATAAAATGTATCATCCGATTGATGTTAAAAATTGGACAATAAAGATGAGCAGATGAAATAATAAATTTTATATGGTCCACAGAAGATTTTATATACAGTGCAGACGCGCGTTTCGGTGTGCGACCTATTGAAGGTCTCACCTTCCTCAGGGCAGGTATATCCGTAAAAAAGGTTGTGGGATGTACCTAAAGTAAACAACATTTTTTTTTAAGGAATACAACATATGCATAATCTGCAAACAATGTAATAATATATATATATACATATATATATATATATTTCCTCCAAAATCACTCTCCGAACCTCCACACCGGCGAACAGAGAGAAACAGACCCAGGTAGAGTTGGCAGGTAAGAATTTTATTCTCCTCTCACCCCGTGACGCGTTTCGAGCACACTGTGCCCTTGATCACACATAAAAATATATATATATATAGTGGCTATGTACATTAATAGAATGCATGCTCATTAAGTCAGCAAAAAAGGCTCAGCTTCAGGGAAAAGTTTTTTTCAAGTTTTTTTTCATAGGCTAAAAAATGATTTGCAGGACCAGTGTGCACAAGAAACATGAATAAAACGTGTAAAAGATCATATATCCAACCAACCAATGAGTGAGCATAGATTTTGAATAAGAAAATAAAGAAATATAGGCCTAAAAGAGATACCAGAAGTCAGTGATGAAGTCTAATATCAACCAAGATAGAGAGGTTGTCCAGGTGACCTGAACAATCTCTTGGTCATCCATGACAGCACAATGCAGCATCCACTGGGCTGGGGAAATGTTTTGAATGTAAGTCAGTTGAGCCAAGCTGTCTGTGTGGGTTAGTGGTCTTTGACTTTCACCGAATAAATACTTAAAGAACTGTACATAGAGTATGTGTGGTATCTTCAACTTAACAAGGTGATGAGGTATAATGTGTAAATTGTCTGTAATATCTTTCAACCAGAAATAGAGCTGTATTGCTTTCCAACATTCACCACAAGGTCTAGGGTTGTTGGCGTTATTAAGTAGTATTGGGCTGTGTTCATAGACCACTTTGTGTTATAAACTAATGACATAAAGTTTTACCTCTTCATTGTATTTGTTATCTGTTTTTGTATATTGTTTTCATACTTGTATGACCAGAAATGTGTGATCAGTAGTATTAGGCTGTATTTATAGCCCAGTTTGTGTTAATAACCAATCACATAAGGCTTTTATTGCATGTCATTTGTATTTGTCTCTTGGTTTTCATTGTCATGTGACCAGAAATGTCTGTTTCATGTACCTCTGTAATACTTGGGAAACTTCATTGCTGTAGACTAGTTTATTTTCTTACATCATTTTGTATTTTGGTAGTATTGTGCTACATTAATATCCCAAATTCTATATAAGCCAACAGTTGACCTTATTTCAAAATGTATTTGTTATTAGTAAATGCCTTCCTACTGGCCAATCATCTCACTCTGTATATATTTGTTTTTCCTGACTCCGTGTTCCTCATTGTTCTTCATTATTGTATGTCACTATGGGCCAGATGCATCAACAATCCATTTTGCGATTTCCTAATTGCGAATTCTTGCGATTCGCAATTAGAAAATCGCAAAATGGAATGCATGAAAGTGCGTTTTACACTTTCTGCGATTCCTGAGGTAGGTCGCAATTTGCGACCCCCTAGGAATCGCAAAAATCACAGGGATGGTGGCCTGCTGAGGTGGTAAAATGCAAATGTTTTGCGACCGCATACCGGTCGCAAAACATTCATGCATACCGATGCGATTCGGTATTAGGAAGGGTCGCCCTAAACACGCCCCTTCCTAATAGCAAATCGCAAACCCATTTTGCGATTTGGTAACAGATTACCGAATCGCAAAATAGGGTTTGCTGCATCAGAAAGGCATTTTTTTGCGTTTGCAAACGGACGATTCTGTGAATCGGCCGTTTGCGAAGGCAAAAAATGCTTGATGCATATGGCCCTATATGTGCAAGATGGTTCGTATTTCGCTTGTTGGGCCCAGTTTGATTTCTTTGGGCCATAGAGTATGCCAAGAAAGCATATTGTGAAGCTGCTTTTGGTTTGAAAGGAGTAGACATAACATGGATTGGGGAAAGAGTTTTGAGATGGATTTGGTTACTCCCTCTACTTTCCTCTGGTTGTGCATGTGACCACCCACACTTTATGGTTATCCACTGTGGTGGCAATGATATAGGCCACTTAACTGGAGTTAGACTAGAAATTGACAGGAAGGACACATTTTCCACCTTAATATGTATGTTTCCAAAAACACATTGCGGCATATTTACAAGCCCCTATCGCCACCACAACGCCACTTTAAGTGACGGCGCCAGAAACTTTGCCTTATTTACAAGGCAGCGTTAAGCCACTTAACGTGGCTTAATCCTGCCTTGTAGATAAGGCCCGCTTTCACGCTGTACTTAACGTGAAAGGGGAGGGCAATGGGTGTTGCAGTGGGCGTTCCACCGCAACACCCATTGATTTTGACGCTGCCTCCTATTTACAAGGGCAGCATAAATAGAAGGCAGCGCCAAAATGAAGACCAGGGAAAACCTGGTCTTAAACAGGTGAAACTAGGTGAAATGCTTTATTACTCCTCGTTTTTGCTGTTTCCATGTGTGCTGCTTTGTGCAGCACACATAGAAACAGCAAATTGCCTATGATTGTTTATGTGCAGGAAGGTCCCCTTCCTGCACATAAGCAATGCATTAAGCAGCACACATAGTAGTTACAAAAGGGCATTTCAAGATTGTTTATGTGCAGGAAGGGGGACCTTCCTTCTCATAAACAATCTTCCCCTCAACACAGGCACACTTGCACTATGGTGCAAGGGTGCCTGCGTTGGCGCTAGGCAGATGAAGTTATCGCCAGCGCAGGGGTTAACGCAGAGCTACACCATATTCTTGTGAATATGGTGCAGCCCTGCATTTCTAAAGTGACGGAGTTTGTTGATAGCCTTCTAGGCTTAACGACACGCTCTGCCACTTTCTTTGTAAATATGCCCCATTGTGTCTTCTCCAACATTTGTCAGAGACAAAAGTATAAGTGCTGTAGTTTAAATGCTGCTAAGTTTGAAAAGACTTGAAGATGTGAGCAAGACAGTTTCAGCATTCCTTAGAGATCATTGAATGTCTTCCATTTTCCATCTGGTTAACAAATATTTCAGTACAGCACTATATCGTCTTGATGGTGTCCATTTTACTACCTTTGGAAACCATATTTTCCTAACAAATCTGAAAACTTAGCTTCACAAACATGTTTAAATATGTTAAGTTGGAGAAACAAACTAAGGCTCTTTTAAGAGCCAAGCTATATTGTGTGTTATATACATTTGTGATATATAATGTTGTTTTCTTTCCAGTAGGTACCACAGTACTTCTTAGATATGTCTGCAGTATTACTGCAGTACCCCATAAACTTTAAAAAAAATATTTAAATAAATACAACTACTTTTCCCTACCCATACAGAGTTTTCAAAAATTGCATTATTATTTCCTGTACATGGCATCAACAGTAATACCCTATAGTTTAGATGGAAACCCAAAACACAGGCAAAGTGTGGAGGAAACAATATGGCTGCCTTTTCATTTTGCAAGGGCTGTCATTAACCAATCAGATTGTGTTTTGTTATCGCCAGGTACTGCAATATACCGAGGACTAATAAATCACTACGTTTTTATGGCTTTTTTGCCTTAACTTAAAAACGACTGCGTTTTTATGCCTTTTTTGCTTTAACTTAAAACTACTGAAACAATTCACTTCCAATACCAACATAATCATTTACACATCACAATGTATATTCTTGCCAAATTTTATTAAAATCGGTTCAGCCATTTTACCGCCACGGCCAAGTACAAAGTCAATGGAAAATGCATTGGTGGAAAAACATGTTTTGGAATCCCCCTTTTTTCTTTGCACCCCCTTAAGTACTCACCAGGAAACTTTATATCGTCAGCCAATGTAGAAAAAGCAATAGGTCTGCAAAGTTTTGTGGAGATTCGTGAAACTGAGGCAAAATTATAACCAAGCAAAAATCTGACGAATTCCTAATTCTGGGACTCCTAACTAAACTACAGAGTGGCTACCACCACTCTGTAATGTATATACATATATATATACATTGGAATTTTGTTTTTTCACAGCATGAACCTCTCGACTTAGAGCCACAAAATAAATATATATATTATATATATATATTTTGTGGCTCAAGTCCAAAAATATATATATATATATATATATATATATATATGTATATATATATACACATATATATATATATATATATATATATACACACACACGCACACACACGCACGCGCACACACACACACACACACACCTTCATGATACAGTCATATAACTCCTGGAGTATCAAAAAACAAATATAGCAGCCAGCGAAACATCTCTTAATTCGTTTAGGTTGCCTTTTTCATATTTTTTTTCAGAACAGTAGCTCGGCCTTATCCTGATGGGAAGCTCATCTGTCAAAATTCCTCTAGAAGTCAGAAACACTGTCTCTCCTGAGGTTTGCTTGATTATCTAGTGATGACGCGCCAGTCCTGGAAGCAGAGCAAACCCCAGTGGCTTCAAGATAGCCATGCTATCAATGCCAGGAAAAGTTCAAATCTAAAAACAAATCTATTTATCACTTCCTGGCCGAGCTTCTGGGCTGGGCATCCTGCTGCAGGGCGGTGTATCAGATTGCAGAAGGAAAACACTGGCCCTCTGCCAACGCATGCTTTACACATTGTGAACGGCCCTGCCTTTCTTCTGCGGCTCGCTGGCAGCGCGCGCCCTGGCAGCAGCTGCGCATGTGTGAACGGTAAAAGAATGTGCCTCTTCCTCCAAAGGCAGGCTACTGTCGAAAGGCCTCTCGATTACTGTTACCGTAGTCATCTGAAAGATTTAATGGCATAAAATATGTTTTATTCATATTTTACCTTCAGATTCAGAGCTTGACATCTTCTGAGTTCTACCATGTTATTTGCTCCAATATTGTAAAAATTATAAAATATATATTATCAGTTTGAAATCCACTTCTACAGTCTTATTTTTATGTGTTTCAGCGTTTGATATTCGTAACAATATGATATTTGCCACTCTATTGTAAAACTTCTTAGCATGTATGGAGACAATAAATACAAGGTTACAGAGTCATTTATCATGCCTGTTTCAATATCCATGCCCACACGTTTTTAGGTCGAGCCTCGAGTAGCGCGCAAGCGCTGCTTAGAGGCGAAGACTTAATGTAAGCGGTTTCAAAGCAGTCCCACAAACGCCGTGCGTCGTGGCTGGCCTTTGAGATGGGTACGCGCGGCAAACATATGTTTCCAATTATCGTGCCCAGACGCGGGCGCGATAAGTGGAAACACATGTCTGCCGCGCGTACACATCCAAAGGCCAGCCACGACGCACGAGCGTCTGGTCAGCTGAGCGTCCCGTCAGCTGAGCAGACTGCCGCGCTCGCTCGTTGTTTTGTTGACACTGCGCTTTGGTTCTATTCACGGGAGAGTATGGGCTCGCATGACGGCATCAAAGCACCCAAGCCTTATGAAGCTCGTTAAATGGAGAGTAGATAAAGGAGGCTCCTTTAAGGAGCTCTTTCATTGCGCTCCCAGGTTACCCTGGTGCCCTACCCTTTGTTGAACTGGCTATCAGAATTTGGCGCCATTCCTCTAATCTGTATTGCCCCGCCTCCACAGCAAGCGTAGTCCTACAGCATACTCTGAGTTTCCTGAGCACGTGCAGCAAGGGTGTAGGAGTCGGAGACATCACATTTCTGGAGAGCACGCTCCGCCTTGGAGAGCAGAGGCAGGGGTGTGACGTGGCCCGAAGAGTCAAAGCACGAGCCATCAAATGATGTAAATCCGACATCACGTCATGAAGAAATTTGATAAAGGCTTTAAAATTTAAAAAATTAACATTTACCAGTGTCTCAGGTACATACAATTTATATCACAGAATGGAGTGGCATTTATACTTTTTTTAAACATGAAATATTCAAGAACACACTCCCATGCCCTGACTACCTTTCCACGAATTACCCAAAATGCCAGTTTACTTTCTCTGTTTATATAGCCTATATTCGTATTCAATGTATAGCAAGATTGTTTTATGTTAAACACATTGCCTTACTACTTTACAAGGGATAGTTTTAAGATACTTTATATACACGAGTCGGAGATGTTATGCATGCGCAGTCTGTGGTTAAGTCTGGTTTTGCTGTTCTGTTAATGGATATCTGCTAGAATCGACCTAGTCTCTCTTTTAACAGGCTGGTTCTTTTGATCCTTTGTAATGTTTTGCGACATGCTAAATTGCGGACTTTACTTTGCTTCTTCCGGTCAGTTGACCTTTCCACAAGCTTCCTGTTTACATTAAGAGAAGCTGCACTGCGTGTCCTCACGTGAGGAGCTAGGGGTGCATTGAGATTGTGAGGGGTAGGCGTGGACTTGTATACACGAAGTACACTACGCTACAGTGCCTCACTGATCGTACCTCCTGTACCCAAAAGCCTAAGTTATAAGTGAACTTTCAGATTCCACAGAGGGTAACAAGAAGACGACGCACCATGGTACTGATGAAATTAAAGCAAATTACACATTGTTGCCAAGTGGTGCCATGATAGGCACGTCACTTTCCGCCAGCCAACTTCACTAAAAATACTGAGATTTTTGTTCCTCCTCTAAACTACAAATCCCAAAATGCAACTGCATTTGCCTATAAAACCAGGACGTGTGGATTCCTGTCGGATTAAAAACATGAGATGGGCCACTGGGCAGCCGTCCTCAGCAGACGGTTCTGTTCTCCCGGAACACCGCCCCTACAGTCGCAGCAGGCACTGGTCTGGTTTTTTGCTGTGTCTGGACGGCTCTTCGTGAATATGCCCCTAGTTCTTCCTATCTTTCATCCTTCTCTCCCGTGCCTAACTGCATCTTCACCCCTGCGCTTTGTTTCTTTGTTTCTTTGTTTCTTTGTTCTTTCACCTTCGCCTTCTTAATTCCCTCGTCCTTTTCTTTTTCCTTCTTTCTCTTGCCCCATTATTTTCTCATTCCTTTTATTCCTTCCCTCTTTGCCCCTTTTCTCTGTCCCTCCCTAGGTTCTTTCCCTGTCCGCCCACCTTCCTTCTTTCCCCTCCCTCGGTCTGCTCCGCCCCTACCTTCCCTCTTCCGTCCATCCTTCCTACCTTCCATGTTTCCTTCTGCCCTACCTTTTTTACATCCCTCCCTTTCCTTCTCACGTTCCCTGTCGCTCCTACCCTGATTCTATTTGTCCCTCCATAGTATCCCCCGTCCGCTCCATCCTTTGCCCCAGGATCCCGGACTTTCCATTCTTTCTCCTTTCCCTGCTCCCTTGCTTCCCACCTTTCTTTCCTGCCTCTCTTCCATTATTCCATCCTTCACTCTTTCCTTCCTTCTGTCTGTCCTTTTCTTCCGTCTGTCTTTTATATATTCCCTCTTCCTTCTTAGCTCACCTGCAATCCTTCCCCTTATTCCTTCTTCTTTTCCTCCTGTCACCCGTTCTTTCTTCTGTCCCATCTTTTTCGTGCGCCTTTCCTTACACTTGCGAGATTTTGTCCTGCCTTCCGGTTTCACAGTTTTGTTTTGTTCGCACCAAGGCCGTCCTTCACCTCAAAGGCCTCGAACCCCAGCGTCTGTTGTACTGGACACAGTATTTTAACTCTGTAGGTAGAGCGCTGACGCCGGGTGTGTTTGCTGCCGTTCAGGCTGTAAGCACGGATTGGTTCTTTGTTTCCTCTCTAGGACTCAGCCTTGCTTGTTGTGTGTAGATGTGTACTTGAAGCAATGCTTAATTTGTAAAAATAAACAAGCATTGGCATAGCCAATAGGTCTCGCCTTTGGGACCTTATAAGTGTTTCGCCATGCAACAGTTGATGTTGTTGTACTAAGGATATTGTGCTGCATAACTAAATACTTATAAGGTCCCAAAAGCGAGACCTATTGGCTATGCCAATGCTTGTTCTAAAAAGCACTGGCCACATGTTTGTCCTCACCTACCCAAAGGAGTAGCCAGAAAACTAAAATGTTCACTTTTAACCATACAACAAATGTCACTGAGTGAGTCAGGGAGGTGAGCAAGCCGAATACTCATTCAGGAAATGACCCGGTTACTTACCGGTAATCTTCTTTACTCCGAGTCCATGTCTTCCTCGATACAATCCTTAAATGGTGAGCGTTTCCCTGTCCTCAGAAGCCTATTCCCTAGCAGACCGAAAAAAGTTCCTCCAATATGGCCACCATTACCCAGCAGTGCCTTAAAAGGGAGGAACTTATAGATACACTTCCTGTTACATGCCAAGCGTCATAGAAAGAAAGAAATAATCAATCCCTTGGACCCCTTGGGAGAGGTGTCCAGGGATGTATTGAGGATGATCTGATCTCGGAGTAACGAACATTATTACCTCCTCATCCGTCTTCCTCAAACAGTCCTTACGTGGTGAGCCAATACCCAAGCAACAAGGAGAGTGATTAGTTTCAACTCCTAACAAATCACCTCAGAGTACATTCATTAAATGCAACACCTGTGTATTTAATCAAAAAAGTAGTAGCATTTCATTAACTGAGAACTTTCCTTGTTTGAATAGTTCTGAACTGAAGACAAGACATGAATGCCAAAGTCAGCTGCAAAACCTCCACAGAACTGCAGACCTGGTGAGAAAGAAATGTGTTAGGAGATTTCCATGTAGCAGCAGACAAATATTCCCGAGGGATGCCCCATTGAAAGATGCACCTCAGGTAGATATTCCCCGAGTCAATCTACACTGAACCTGATTAGGTAGACATAAGCATGAAGTTTCATACCATATTTGAATGATAGTCTTATCCGTCTAGAAATGGTTGAAGAGTAAAGTCGCATGTCCTTATTCGAGAGCCCAAATGTAATGAAAAGAGAAATCTGATTTACGAAATTGAGATGTTCTTTCTAGATAAACGGATAAGGCTCTATGTAGGTCCAATGTTTGCAATCCTACTTCCTCAGGGGAGGAAGGATCTGGGAGAAGAAAGGTTGGGCTGGGACAGAGAACCACCTTACCTGGGAAAAACGGACAATCGGAGAAACAGAAAGCAATGCCCCTATTTCCCCAACTCTTCTCCCAGACGACTGAGAAAATTGCATTGAATGTAAAGAAATTAGTGTCTGCAGTTTCCATTGGCTCAAAGGGTGGCCCTGCAACATTCGGAGCACCCGAGGTAAATCCTAGGGAGGGACAGTGGAGTGCGATGTCGGTCTTTGAAGAAAGAAACTCCTTAATAATTTAGAAGCAAAAGAAGCCACTGAGGAGACATTTTCTCATCTTAGTTCTGAATTGCTGCAGGAAACCAGCCTGAAAGAAATGTAATTTACAAACCGGGTCGCAAGCAGAAGTAGTAAGCCCCTTGCTTTGGCACAAAACCTCAAAATTATGCCAGTGATGGGAGTAAGATTTGCGGGTTGAGGGCTTTCCAGAGAATTGGATACACTCTGCAACTTCATACGAACACCCTTGAGCCAACCCCTGCTGCACATGGATGAAGCCTTTCGACAGTCATATCACCAGATTCAAATGCCTGAGGGTGACCAGGGGCAAAGCTGGAAGACAGAGCTAAAAGACTAAGGTACAGATGATTTGGAAACTGCCACGAAGGGCGGGTTGCCATCTGTGAACGGGGGAACCATAGCTTCCTATGCTATCATGGAACAACCAACAGAATCCGGCATCATCCTCCCAAATCTTTTTTAGTACCTTAGGAATCAAGGGAAAGGGAAGGAAACAGTAAAGGAGCCCAAGGGGCCATGGAACTGACAGGACATCTATTGCACAAGCTGAGTGCATGGGACCAGGGACCAGATGTTCGGCAACAGATGGTTGGACTCTGAGGCAAAGAGGTCTAGCCAGGTCCGAATCGAACCTCCAAACTATCTCCTGAAAGGTTTGAGAGGAGCAACACAGAAGTTGTGAAGATGGAAACCTCTGACTGAGGTAACTGGCAGGTCCATTCTCCATCCCCAGGAGACAAACTGCCAGGACAGAGAGGAGATTCTGCTCTGCCCACAGACTTCTCTCCTGAGAAAGGAGAAAGGGGGTTAACTGAGTCTCCCCCACCCCCCGGAAGTTGAGGTAAGCCCAGGTTACCAGGTTGTCTGATTGCGCACAGACTGCATGATTCTGAATTAAGAGAGGAAAGTGATGCGAGGCTGCTCAAGCTGTAGCCAGTTCTTTCCAGTTGGAAAAGTTGGATATCTCCCAAGGGCTCCATTGTCCCTGTATCTATGAGGTTCCCTCAACCAGCCCCCAGCCTACTTTTCTGGTATCTGTAGATATTATTACAGGAGGAGTGTACTGTGTTGAAAACTCCTGCCACCATTGTAGATCCTGTTGAATACCAGGAATTACTGGATTTGCAACTTCATAGTGTTGGAAGAGAGGGCCCCAGTGCTGCAGAATGTAGTGGACATCCATCCTTCCATCCTCCCTTCTCTCCTTCCACCCATCCATCCATCTTTCATTCCGTCCATCTGTGCATCCGTCCATCTTCTCTCCAACCCACCACCCATACTTCTTTCCATCCATCTACCCTTCCACCTATCCTTCTGTCCATCCCTCACTTCCTTCCTCTCTTTAAGGCTTTCTTCTTCCATTTGTTTTCCTCCCTCATGGCATCATCATAAAAAACACCCACCTCCACTTAAGCTGCTAAAGTGGGGAGTTAATGATGACCCTTCACCTACCATGTTGGCACACTGCAGAAAAACAATCAAGGAGGAACACAAGGTAACAAGTGGCATTGCAGCTGTGGGCACAGGGAAACCCTAAAATTGTACTCCCTAAAATATTACCTCAACAGCACGCCCACGGGTGGATGAATTGGCGACGGCCTTAAACCTCTATTTTATGAGGCATCGTGTCTTAGGTGTAAGGCACCTTGCAGCTTATGAAGATACAGTTAATTAAGAAAGTACAGACTCAATAATTGAGATGTAAAGCAGGAATAAAATGTTTACAAAAAATCAAAAGGGGGGAATAGAAACTATAAGGTGCAGATGCATAAAGAATCAATTCCATGAAGGCCATGAAGGCCATGAAGGCCCTCAGAATAATTTGCAAATCAGAAAAATGCTAAGTGCCAAGTGAGCAGCAAAATGAGTATGAAAATTGGCAGCATTCCTAGTAGCAGGGGAAAGCCTTCTGGCTCACCCCCAAAATCTGGGGTTTATATAAATTTTTCATACATAGAAAATCATCAGATTCTGCAAAATCATCATGGTGTGAGCAAAATAATTATACTCTCAGCAAATCAGAGTACGTTTTTATGAAACATCATATTACCTCAGCATCTAGGCACTATTCCACTACTAGAATATTGATTCTGTCCACTCTATGCTGATGTCACCCGAAGATGGCAGGACAAGCTGGTTACATGAACAACAGCAAACTATTATAAATGAATGCTGTTGGAAATCGGGTCTCTAGTTGGCAGAAGTATGCACCCTGTCTAAGTAAGGACCACGATCTTAGTCAGGGTAAGTCACAACACAATCCTAAATTATCCTGTGCTCACCCCCTGGTAGCTTGGCACAGATCAAGCAGGTTTAACTTAGAAGGCAATGTGTAAAGTATTTGTGCAATAACTCATACAACAACACAGTAAATACACCACAAAAAGATTTCACAAAGATTTAGAAAAATATAGAGTAGTTATCTAAAACAAGACCAAAACAATCAAAATCCATCAAGTAGAAGTTGAGCTATTTAAGGTTGTAGAAATAAATTCAATCAAGCGCTTTAAATCAGGCAGCGCTAACAAAGTTACTTCAGGCTGCAAGGGACCGGTGCAAATCCAATTTTCAGGCTGACAGCAATGTAGTGAAGGCCGCCTACAGGGATCCACTGGGGCCCACTAAACACAGTGCCGTGGTTTCTAGGGTGTAGTCTGCGTGCTGAGGCTGCACATCATCTGACGTTGGTTCTGAGAGGTTGTGCAGCGAGGATTTACAAGGCTTCGTGCTGCTTCACGCCAGACTTGGCAGACACTCAGTTTCAGAACCCACGTCTGAGGCCCAGAACTTGGAGGGGGCCCTCAGGCAAGGGTAGTACTCACATAAGGCAGAGTACGACAGCACCAACAGAACTGCAGGAAGTCTTTTGTGTCCCTAAGACTTCATAAACAGGAGGCAGGCTAACAAGCCCTTATTTTATTTTATTTTTATTTTATTTAAAGAGTTTTATATAGCGCTGGCTAGACCCGAAGGTATCAGAGCGCTTTACATAAGGTTTCACATAGTTGCAAACTTACATCAGTTACAAGTTACCAATGATACCAGTAAAAAATATTTAAGGAGCATAGAAGAAAAGGAAAGTGGAGTGAGAAGGGTAAGGGGGTAAGGGGAAAAAGGGGTAGGGTATAGATACGACGGAGAGACGAAGGGGAAGTCTGCCCAAGGTCCGGCTGGGTAGGTGACGGCCAAGGGGAATCCGCAGCCCATCTCCTCTTCAGCTATCAGGTAGCTCCACCGGGCATCGGTCAAATAGCTAGGTCTCAACAGAAAAACATTAAAGGGATAGAAGGCAAGAAGAAGGGAGCGTAGAGGGGGAGGGGGTAGGGTGAAGGGGTAGGAGGGAGATATGACAGAGAGACGAAGGAACGTCTGCCCAAAGTCCGGCTGGGTACGTGACGGCCGAGTGGGGATCCACAGCCCATCTCCTCTTCAGCTAACAGGTAGCTCCACCGGGCATCGGTCAAATGGCAGGGTCTCCACGGTCGAGGGAAAGTTCGAAGAGTAAATGTCCTAGCGGGAGAGCAGGATCAAGGTCAGGTGAGGGATGTGGTTAAGATCAGGTCGAAGACCAGTTCTATTGTCTATAAGAAATCGGTGGGAGGAGAAAGTTAGTTGTGCATTTGCGTCTTGTTGCGGTGTATGGTTGGTCTAAATAATGAGGGAAATGCCAATTACTGATTTAGTCTCTTTTCTAGTAGCGCTGTTGGTTAAAGACAGTAGCATTCCACGGTCCAGTATCAAACGCCAGCATATCAAGGAAGCCTTTGTGTCTTAATTTTAGGTCCTGTGATGGAGCACTAAGCTTGACCACACAAACAGGCAGTGTGGATCCGAGGACCTGTAGTATAAGCTAGCAGAAGCAAAGTAGCCTGCATTTCTTCTTGTGGTCACCAGATGGAGCTCTAGGCTTACTCAAGAGATCAGGGTCTCCTGGCTAGGATGCGGGAGACAACGAAACGTAAGTGGTGGAAGAGAGGATGGCAAGATGGCTGTGGGGGCGGGGGGAGGGGAGTGGAGTGGTCTTCCCAAAATGGCTGAGGACGAAAAGAGGTTGGAAGCCATAACATGAGAGCATATTCCCAGCAGGGGGAGGGCTGTCTCACCTTGATATTTTCCAAGGAGGTCCTCGTGTCCCCACTTTGTCATTGATGTTGTATGTTCAGTGCTGTCAGTTTCATGCGTATTTACGGCCAGCTGGGACTCTCAGATGCAGTAGGATAACAGTAGAGCCCAGCGCGGCACCGTGAGTTCTTTTAGACTAAAACCCGATTATCATTATCAGGTCCCACCACTTTGCTTCACCTGGCACGGGGTCTCGTCACCCCCGAGCTGTGCCACGAATTCCAGCTACGTGCGGGGATGGGGGCCCGTAGTCCGGCTGCAGGGCGGATTCGATCCACAGCGCGACGGTAGCTTCTGGGTCACGCCAGCGGAGATGGGAAGGGGTGTGTGCTCCATACCCCGTACCTCGCCCAGAAGATCCTTAACGCCACGCTGGAGGCTCCGGATGCGGCGACAGGCAGGAATGGGACTTCAGCAGCAGCAGGAGATCACTTTGGAGGGAAGGAAGAGTCCAACTCTCCTTCCTCCTTCCAGCAGAGTCAGAGAGCAGCAGGCTGTAGGGCAACAAGCAGGGCCACAGTCCTTCCAGAAAATCAGTCCAGTTGAGTTCTTTGTGCAGCACAGCAGTTCTTCTGACAGAGATTCGGTGTAGGTCCAGAAGTGTCTGATTTGATGGGGCCAAAGGCCCAGCACTTATACCCAAATGTGCCTTTGATGTGAGGGAATCTTCAAAGAGTGGTTTTCAAATGCACCAGTATCCCTTTCAATCCCAGCCCTCACTCCAGACTACCAGTAGGGGGTTATCAGTCCTATGTATGGGGTCAGGCCACTACCCTTTGAAGGGTAAGGGTGAGCCCCTTCCTCCCATCTGCTCAGGAAGACCCAATGGAACGCAGATGAATGCAGATGAGTGCTAAATCACAGCCAGCCCTTTCCTGTGTCTGTGGCTGTCTAGAAGGAATGCACAAAGGGATCTGTCACCTAGCCCAGATGTGCATTAGAGACAGGCTGTAAGGCACACAGAGTAGTAAGAACAGAGAAATGCCCATTTTCTAAAAGTGAAGTGACTAAGACAAAGGTCAAAGACTTCAAATGCACTACTTTAAAGCACTCCGAAGGAGTGTATCACATATTCTTCTTCTAGTAATCAGATATCACAACTACGTGTGTACATAAAGATACCAATGAGAAACCAAAGTATCACAAATATCAGCGAACAACAAGATAATACAATAACTGTTGTTGATGGCTCAAAAAAATCATTCACTTCACTTTTTCAAGTAGGAGGCGGGCTGTACCTCCTCTTCAGGTGCACACTGAACCTAATAGTGTTGCTTTATTGTTTTAATTTTCAGTCATATTTGTTCAAATTGAGTGCATACCAGCTGTCTATCTTCCATTTTCTAAAAGTGGCATTTCTAAAATAGTAATGTTAAATCCGACCGTACCAGTAAGGAGCATTTATCATTACCATTCCTAAGATATGAAACATGGAAAAGCTACACCTTTCTGATCAGGAATTACAACCTAAAGGTAATTTAAGGAATTCCCAATTCTAGCCTATGAGAGAAGTAGGCCTCATATCAGTGAAAAACTAATATAGCTGTTTGTCACTACTAGGACATGTAAATCATGGAAGTATATGTCATGCCTTTTACTTACATAGTGCCCTGCCTTTTGGGTTGCTAAGGGCCTTCCTTAGGGGTGACATATGTAATAAAAGGGGAGTCTAACTTGGCAAGTAGCTTTAAATGGCAAGTTCAAGTGGCAGTAAACTGCACACACACAGGCACTGCAGTGGCAGGCCTGAGACATGGTTAAGGAGCTACATATGTGGGTGGCACAATCAGTGATGAAGGCCCAGTAGTAGCATTTATGTTTCACACCCTAGGCACATGTAGTGGACCTTACTAGGGACTTAGGAGCAATTTAAATATTCCATTTGGGTATGAGCCAATGTCACTATGTTTAGGGGAGAGAGCACAAGCATGTTAGCACTGGTTAGCAGTGGTAAAGAATGCAGAGTCCTAAAGAGAGCAAAAACTAGTACAAAAAATTGGAGGGAGGCAAGCAAAAAGTTGGGGGAAGATCACCCTAAGGCTGTCAGGTCTAGCAAATGCAATACAGCAACCTAGTGGAAGGGCCTTAGGAGAGTGCAACAATGCTGCGACCATGTTGGAAAATTTGTGAGCAGCAAGAACAACGTCAATGGAAATAAACAAACATGACTATGATTGACTGCGTGTTGCATAAATAATGAACAGTGAACAACATGCAGGAGGGGACATCCATTTTGAACAAGATGGCATTGAAGCCTGGTTGACATAAGTCAGAAAAATACACTTAATAAAGACATAGCAAATTTGTTTCAAAGGCAATAGCACCATTTCAGTGTATACATGTAAATTCGAGAATAAATCCGCGTTCTGCACATTATTATTAACACACAAAATTATAAATAACCCGCACAAAAACTTTAACACAGGGCAGCAGACATTTGGTGTCGCGCTGTTAATGTTCGAATCTGCAGTATACACGTTGCAAAGGGCCAGATGTATGAAAGGTTTTTGTATACCAAAATTGTAAGAATTGCTATATCGGGCCATTTGCAAATGCAAAAGCCCCTTTTTGTATGTACGAACAGCAATTTGGTCGGTTCAAATTGCAATTCCTTCCATTTGGAAATAAACTATTTTTGTGATTCTAAATAAGAAATCGGAAATAGAGATTTCCAAATTGGAAATCACAAATAGTATGCATCAAGCATTTCCTAATTGCGATTGGTCACAAAATCCAATTTTTGGAAATCCAATTACCACCAAATCAAATCGGGTGTTAATCAGGTGCAACCTATACAAAATGGCCCAAAATGCATCAGGCACTTTTACAATGGCGGCTTTGTATGTTCTGGCAAGGAGGATGAGGATCTTGGCTAGTATGCAGAGAAGGAGACAGGAGAGAATTTTTAGGATTAGATTAACCCTTTTTGATCAAACTGAGGAGGAGATATTTGAGAAATACAGGCTTAGTAGTCAGGTCGTTTTGGAATTAAAGCTGATCTACATACACAGTTACAGATCCCCCATAGACAGAAGCAATGCTATTATACTGCATGTGCAGGTAATGTGTTGCTGTGGTGTTCTCAAGTATCCCTAAGCTGGGCATGGCACATGCTTTGTAAGCTGCTGCTAGTTCCAGAACCTGGAACGTGGTGTTGGTTACCAAGCACTGTTCGAATGTGTTGCGGCAGTTGCTCCTGACTCGATGCTGGATGGGGTCTACTTATGTCTAACCTGCAATAAACTACATCTTCCCCTCAAGCGCCTCTTTCTACTCATTTCCACGAGGCACACCTTCTCATTTTGGCGACGACCCAGAACTCACGCAACTTCAAAGGCTAGACCCCAACAGCACTTCCACAGCTTCAACAAGACAAAAGCGCAACTGACCTCTACAATCAAAAACGGACCCCTACAGAGTCTACCACGGACCAATCCACCGTCCTGAAACCAAAGAAAGGCAACCGGAACAACTCTTCTTCACCCGCTTTGTCGAGCACGAGTCAAGTAAAAAGCACAGCCAACCCAAATCAAGTAAGGAGCAAAGAGAGGAAGGAGGTCTGAGCACAGCCAACCCGAGTCAAGTAAGGAGCAAAGGGGGGAAGGAGGACTTCTACCTGTCTTTACCACCCAGTTCTCCTGTAGTCTACCCAAACCGGGGCCCTGCTCGATTTTGTCCCGTAGTGGTGGCGGTTTCCTCCATTTTCGAAAGAAATCCCTCTCGTGCTGCCTTCCAGCAGATCGCGTGCAGTCGCGCGCCTCCCCAGCCTGTCCTGCCTGACCTTCGACGACGCAACGTGACGCACACGAACGCTGCGTGCGTGCGTCCATTTTCTTTCATGCCTTATGGTTGCTAGTCGGTGCCAAGTTACCTAGCAACGTAAGACTTCAGTGCGCACGGTCCTCCTTAAGGAAATCTTTTCATGCAGCTGTTGACAACGCGCTGACGCGCACAGCTTTCTACGCCGCTGCGCACGGCCCTTATTCAGCGGGTCAGCTGTCGACAACGCGCTGATGCGCACAGCTTTCTTCTTTGCCTATAATTTATGTAGAGGTACCCCGCACCTCTCCCTCTGTCTCTGGACATTCAGTCATCATTGTAAGTGTGCTGTTATTCACAAATGGCAGTGCACAAATGACTACCACACGCTGATGCACACAGCTTCATTCTTTTCTCCACATTTGGTACACTACGGTTCAATTGTTCGCTAGTGTATGCACATCATTCCCTACTTAAAGATTGTTTGGGTTAAAGCGCTAACAAGTGTGTTTGGTAAGACATTGGTTAATTCTCGCAGGCAATTGACACACGCAATTCACTAATGTTAACAAGAATAAGAATTCTTGTTTAAACGTCAAATAATGCAGAATGTCCCGGCACCACCGTTTTTCCTTTCTTCGCCAGGTGTCCCTCCAATCTTGTGGCAGAAGTGGAAAAAGGTCTTCAATCACTACGCACGTGTATGTGGGACCTCTCTAAGTGCCGAGCGAAAATCTTCTCTTCTTATGCATTGTTTAGGGTCGGAGGGGCAAGAAGTATTCGAACACCTTCCAGATCTCGCAGATAGTGAAGCAGCCTCCCTCAATGAGTATGAAATTTGTCTAAAAAAACTTGACCTTCACTATTTACCCAAAGTCAGCACTGTGCTAGAGCGATGGAACTTTGGAAGGAGGATGCAAAGAGAAGATGAATCCGTTGAACAATATGTCACAACTTTACGCAAATTGGCGTCAACTTGCAGCTTTGGGGCTAACCTGGAGGAGCGTCTCAGGGATCAGTTTATGTTAGGGTGTGCGCAAGATAAGACAAGAGATTCTCTTTGGCAGAAAGATAATCCCTCGCTGCATGAAGTCATCACTATAGCCAAGAGTCATGAACACTCCAAAGCGTGTATTGACACTATAAGGAAAGACACAACTCTGGTGAAAGGTGATCAAAGTGATGTTAAAGTTGTGGCGGAGAAGTCAATTAAGCCTAAGGGTCATGCTGATCAAAGACAATATATTCAACCTCAGAGGTTCACCTATGAGAATCATAAAGCCAACCAAAAACCATGGACTAGGAAACAATTCTATGGGAAGTGCTATAGGTGTGGGGACTCAGGTCACATGGCAGATTACAAAAATTGCCCGGGAAGGAGAGCATCGTGCAAACTCTGTGGGAAAAAGGGTCATGTTTCAAAATGTTGCAACTCTGGCAACTTTAATGTCAACAAGACTGTGAAAGAAGTTGACTTTGATGTATATGACTCTGATGAGTTTGTAATTAGTCAAGTCAAGGGAATGGAACCTGATGGTCCCTATGAAGATGTTATGATAAACGATGCGGTAGTCAATATGCTGTTTGACTCGGGCGCTAAAATCACGTTGGTTCCAAAGGTGTTCTATGTTGAGCACCTACATGGCAAGGTTGCTCTTGAGAAACCCGACATTAGGCCAAAAGGTTATGGAGGGGTTCCGATAGATCTGTTTGGGTACTTTTGGGGTGTGATAAATTACAAAGGGAGAGTCGTTTCTGGAAAGATTTATGTGTCTATGAAAGGGGACTCTCTCATTAGTTGGCTTCACCAAAGGGACCTTAACGTTTTTCTGGATCCCAACGAAATTCCGCAAGTCTGTCTAAAAGAAGTTACCTCTGTAAAAGTGGTCAATAGCTTTGAAAATGAGTTAGTTAAGGAATTCCCTGCTGTGTTTGCGAATGAGTTAGGATGTTGTAAGGATTATGTACACAAGATAAAACTAAAAGAGAATGTCGTTCCCAAGGTTGCTAAAGTCAGATCTGTACCTCTCCTGGTGAGAGATAATATGAAAAAGGAATTAGACAAACTACTAGCGAAGGGTGTGATTGAAGAGGTAGAAGCGACAGAGTGGGTCTCTCCGGTCGTCATGGCACGGAAGGCCAACGGAGAGGCACGCCTCTGTGTGGACTTGAGAGAGCTCAACAGATCAGTAGTTGTGGATCATTTCCCATTGCCCAACATTGCTGAGATGTTGTGTTCCCTGGAAGGGGCCAGGCACTTCTCCTCGCTAGATCTGAGCTCCGCATATCACCAGGTGAAGCTGCACTCTTCTTCCCAAGACTACACGGCGTTTGTCACACCGTTTGGCACCTTTAGGTTCCTGAGGATGCCTTTTGGCCTTATCTCTGCAGCGTCCGTGTTTCAGAGGGTGATGGAGGGCATTCTCAGAGGCCTGGGTGGAGTGAAGGTCTACCAAGACGACGTGCTAGTTTTCGGAGGTGATGCAGACGAACATAATCTGAGATTGAGAGCAGTCTTAAGTAAGCTAGAGAAAGCAGGTCTAACTCTACGGGCCGATAAATGCAGATTTAATGTGCTAGAGATTGAATATCTTGGGCACACAGTCTCAGGGGAAGGAATTAGGCCTAAGCAGTCTCTAGTGAATTGTATTCTTAGTCTGCGTTCTCCGTCCTGCAAAGATGAGCTCATTAAATTTTTGGGAATGGCGGAGTTTTACCACAAGTTCATTCAAGACTTTGCAGGAAAGACTTCGCATATGAGACTGTTGTTAAAAAAGGGGTCAGAGTTTTCATGGTCGGTGGACTGTGAAAAGGAGTTCATCAGTATAAAAGATTAACTTAATCGTGCTACCTTCCTCAGTAGTTTTGACCCATCCAAACCTTCTACTCTTATGACTGACGCAAGCGCCACTGGTTTAGGAGCTGTGCTGTTACAAAAAACAAGTGGTGTAGAAAAGACGATTTTGTTCGTCAGCAGGCCTTTAAGGGGTGCAGAGTGTAACTACTCTGTAATTGAGAAGGAGGCGTTGGCAGTGTTTTGGGCTGTACGCAAGTTACGAAAATTTTTGTGGGGGAAGAAGTTCACTATTTTATCAGATCATAAACCACTCAAAGAGGTGTTCACAAAGAAGGGAATAGATTTTGTGTCACACAGAATTCGTAAATGGATGGTAGCGCTGCAAGAATTTGATTTTGATCTTTTGTATATACCTGGTTCCAACAATGTTCTAGCAGATTGCTTGTCAAGGTTGGGGGGTAATGATGCTGACCTGGTTGAAGAGTTTAACAATTTTGGAGGTGAAGATTTGGAAGAAGATGTCAACGTTTGTACAATTAGTGAAGGTGTCGTTTCGGAATCTGAATGGAAAGAGCACCTTTTGGATGATGTGATCTTGCAAAAGGTGATTGGAATGGTGAAGGATGGGTGGTGCGAAAAGAAAGACTGTGAGGTCGATCTGAGAGGTTTTTGGCATGTCAAAGAAGATTTGGCTGTTGTTGATGGCGTGCTTATGCGTGGGAGCAAGCTCATTCCCCACTGGCCCTGAGAGAAAAGTTGGTGGGGAGTGCCCACGCTTCACACATGGGTATAGCAAAGACTAAGGAAAGAGTCAGAGAAGGATTTTGGTGGCCCGCCATGGATGTTTCAATAGAGAGGCTGGTGCGTGAGTGTGCTGAGTGCGCCAATAGTGATAAGTCTTACAAATGCAGAACTCAACCAATGGTGGTGAGAGAACAAGCTGTTGCCCCGTGGTCTGACATCTCCTTAGACATTTTAGGTCCTATCAATCTGAAGGCACAGACTCGTTATCTCCTTGTGTGTATTGACATGTTTTCACGGTGGCCAGAGATAATGATTGTCAATTCGGTTGAATCTGATGTTGTTATCAAGTTCCTAGATGAGTTATTTGAGCGTGAAGGGTTTCCTTCTACTGTGCTATCTGACAACGGGGTGCAGTTTACTTCACATTCGGTGGAGGAATTTCTGTCTGCAAGGGGCATTAAGCACAAAACAACCTCTCTTTATCATCCACAAAGTAACGGCGTGGTTGAGAGGTTTAACCGCGTCCTCAAGGAAGCTATACAGCAAGCAAGGTCGTGTGGAGCGTGCTGGGAAGTGGCAGTAAAAAAGAAAGTGAGAGAGTATCGTTTCACTCCACACTCCTCTACGGGGGTGACTCCTTTTTGCCTTTTTAAAGGGAGGTTAGCAAATGTGGAGATAACTCCAGCGTGGATCTCCGGCAAAAGAGCTTTGGTGGATGAGAAGTTTGATTGTGTAGATGGGTGGAAGGACAAGGAACGAACTGGTATGATGAAAAGGAAAATTAGCTACGACCTAAGGAAGGCTGTGAAAAGGACCGTTGTTTCTGTTGGTGACTGGGTCAAGATCAGGTTACCAAAGAAAACATCTGGTATATCTAAATACAGTCGACCATTTCAGGTGGTCAAGGTGTTTAGAAATGCGGTGAGGACGAGTGATCACAAAATTTGGAATTTGGAAAGGGTTGTTAAATGTGGGACGACTTCTGTGGGATGTTCAAGAGAAAGTGATCTTCAATTATCTAGTTGCAGTTCGAGGCCTGTATGGTTGAAACGGGTTCCTCTTCGTCTCCAAGATTGAGACATGTAAGCTTTCATCCATTGTTTGTTTTTATCAAAGTTTTCTGTGATGTACAATGTTCAGTTTTGTTTATAAAGGGGGAGGTGATGTGGTGTTCTCAAGTATCCCTAAGCTGGGCATGGCACATGCTTTGTAAGCTGCTGCTAGTTCCAGAACCTGGAACGTGGTGTTGGTTACCAAGCACTGCTCGAATGTGTTGCGGCAGTTGCTCCTGACTCGATGCTGGATGGGGTCTACTTATGTCTAACATGCAATAAACTACATCTTCCCCTCAAGTGCCTCTTTCTACTCATTTCCACGAGGCACACCTTCTCAGTTGCCTACACCTGCTAGTGTCTGGAAGTTACCAGGGACTAATAGCGGTATCAGGGAGAGTGTTCCAAAGGCCATTGTCATGTTTTTGTCCACAGGTTTCTTGCTATTATGTTGTGCAAACGTAATGATTATATTTATTTTCCGGTATCTAAGAAGGACTTACAACATACCAAACTGTTATTGTATCTTATGGTACATTTTCCCAATGTCATTGGATGTGTTTATGGTACACATTTTGGCATCTGTCCACCATCTGCAAATGAATGTATCTATAGATGCCACAAAAATAGTCACTCCCTCAATATACAGGTTATGTGTGATGCCTCCTGCATACGTACAGACCTTGATGCCTGATATCCAGGCTGCACACAATTCCTATATGTTCCGCCACAGTGTGATATATAATAGGCTGTCGCAAGGTGATTTTAGTGACGGCTTTCTAGTTTGTAAGTCTATAGAAACTATAGGACTCAAACTTTACCAAACAAAGTAATCACATCCACTAATGTAAGCTTCCTTGCCTTTGTATGAGACAGTGCATATGCATTACAGCCTTGTATCTTAACGGCACATTTAAACTCAAGGACTAGGAGTGAGCAGAGATACAACCGTGCTGAGAAAACCACACACTCTGTTATAGAGGACCTTTGGAGTACTGAATTCACGCTTCAGCTGTCTGCACAAGAGTGGTGAAGCCCTCCAGTACCATCCAGACATATGTTGCAAAATCTTAGCTATTTGTGCAATGTTGAATAATCTTGTCATGAGAAGGTGTCTTCACAATGTGGAAATTGATTTGAATTCTGATCCTGAGGAAAGAATACAACAAGTACAACCCCCTAGAGGATGGATCTTCTACTGCTGTGGGTAGAGCTCGTCATGCAGAGATTACTAACAATTATTTTTTAAGGTAAGTGAAAATTAAGTAAGATAAATAATTGCATGAATACATGTATGTGATTCTTTTGATCTCAAAAAATTCCTTTTAATACGGAATCATAAAAGTATCATTTTCTACAGAAAAAACAACGTATACAGACACAAATTTGTCCTATCTAATTTTGTTTTATCAAAAACAAAATACTCATCAGGAAGTAGCATGTGAGAAATACAAAAAACACATCAATGTTTTCTTCTTGATCTTCTCACACTGATTTTCTCTGCATTCCCTGCCTCTGGAGCACTATTAACATCTGACTTGATGTATATCAGTGTGTGTGCCTATGGTTGGAGACATCAGGCGCTAGAGACTACTTAGGTTTAATGCCTCTTTACTCACACCAACCCCTAAATCTGCAGGACTAGATATAGTACTGGTTTGCATATTTTCCAAGACAGATGTGACCTGCACTAATCCACATGCCACATTTTTACAGCAGTGACCCATCTGGGTTTGTATATTTACAGTGCGCCTGGATAGCATGGTATAGTGGTTTGTGGCAGGAGGTTGACTGATCTGCTCAATACATCAAACCTCAAAATATGCTGGTGATGCCTATGCCTTTGAATTCTGTGGTATTGTTGCATTGCTGTAGTGAGTTTGTACACTGAGTCTGTGAGTTTAGCAAAGTTGTGGTTCATCATATTTTGCCGATCCTTAACTATTTTCCTATACCTTTCTTGGCTATCAAGTAATCTTGACATTGTACGATTCATACACATCATTTGTTGCTTTGCACTTTTTAAATTTTTTGCTTGCAGGTGCTGCAGAAAGCATAGAGCCCTCTAACTCCCAAACAACTGAGATGTCTCATCCATCGGGAGAACATCAGTATTACGAGAAGGGATGGCATTACGATGACGCTGCAACAGCCTGCTACACATCTGATTGCCTCCCAAAGATGTTGGGTTGGTTTCCTTGTCTGTGGTTGGTTCATCTGTAACCTCTTTAAAATCAGGGAGCTGTAAAACTGTTGTATGTGTCTGTGTGGCAGATAAGTCTGTGAATTCCTCATTATCACAAGCATCTTCTATAGTGATATCTCGCTCACTATCCTGCATTCTAGGTTGTGACACATCTGTGAAAAATATATAGATGCACTTTACTATACTGTTTATTTATATTGTATTCAAAAGTCATTAAAAGTTTGTTAATTCTACTTCTCTCATTTCTGACTACTTTTATTGTGACATTTTCTAAAGCGCTAACAATGTACATGTGTTTCTCCACATAATAAGCTAGATTCTTATTACATCTCCCATAATGCATTAGCAAATTATGAAGACATTTAAAAATTGATTTTTTTAACAGTGAGATTGAATTAGTAATTAAATATGCTTACAAAACAAGGGACATGGCATGCGCAATTTATAATGTTACCTTGAGTTGTACATGGTGGCTTTGAAGTATCAACCTTGGAAACACCCACAACATCCTCAAGCTGAATTGTTCCTTCATGGAGAGTTTCTATGGGTTTTGGTGGTGGCTGCTGAAATGGTCCTCCGCCTATCACACGTGCCGCTGCCAAGCAAGTTGCGACCTTTTCTTTGGTTCGCGATCTTAAGTTGGATTATCCTTTGCGTATTTCAGGGATGGTACACTGCACAACACCAATGGAAATGACCTTATGCAGAATATCATTCCATATTTTAGCTTTCTGGGTTCAGGCCCACTACATTAACTCTTCCCAAACAGCTCCTCATTATGGGACACACACTCCTCAGAAAACTTCATCTTGTGCTTTCTGGCAGCAAGACCTTTTTCACCTTCTTCCCGTGACATGGTACCCATTGTTTGCAGTCCATATTTACCTTTTGCCTCCACAAACTCTCTCCTGTCAATCACTGCCTTCCTCTGTGTTAACACTGGGAAGGGGATGCATTTATTGACTTCCTTATTGTGGAACCAAAATCTGGCTTTTCCTATTTGTGATTTCTTAATAACGATTGGCATTATTGTGTTTCCCTATTAGGAAATCCCTAAATAGTGAAAGCAAATTGGACCGATACGCAAAATGGTAAAGACGATCTTTTGTACATGTCAAATAGCGATTTCCAAATAGCAATTCAGATGCAATCACTATTTGGAATTCACCTACCGAAACGCACGCACATCTGCCCCATAGGGGCAGATTTACAGCCCTTACGCCACTTTTGCTTCATTTTTCCCATGTTAGACACAAAAGTGGCGCAAGGGGCTTGTAAATCTGCCCCATAGTGTTTAAGTCCCTGGGCTTTTGTATCATTATGTAAATTAATAGGTAGTGATTCAAAAGATACTGGTAACAGTTATATTAACAGTTCATTTGTTTCAAACAATGAAAAGTCACATTTGAGAGAGTTCTACCTTTCTTACTCCAATGCAGCTTTTTCACAATGTGCTAGTCACATATTCAATTAGAAACAGCTCATTTTGTTATGCCTTGGTTTAAGTGAAGATGTTGGTACGCTCTGCAGTCTGCACAAGATAATGTTTTTAGATAAATTGTGATAGTGGTATAATAGTGTGGAGTCAAAGAAGTATGAAACAGAGAAATTCAAAGCAAATAGCACCTCTACAAGATTGCCTCTTCTAATGTAATTTAATTTATTTATATACTAAATGGTCACCAGATGATTGGAGGGATGGGGCCGTCTCAGCCTCAAATTGTAAGAAGGGTGAGCCTAATAAGCCAAAAGACTAGATTGTTCTTTATATGATATGTCACCCAGTTAAATTATTCTCTAGGATCATACTTACCAAAAATCATTACTGAATCAATAGCACTTACTCACTTGAGTATTCCCTACAGGTGATCTGCAAAACATGGCGGAATAGAACGTAACCGCCTTGCAAGTCTTTCTTTGGAGAATTTGGCAGTGCCATTCCACTGTGGTTTTATAGATCCTTCACAAGCTCTTGATTACCTAGACCATGGCCTCTTATTGAATAAGTTGTTTGTCGTAGAGTTCTCTAGAAGAAGAGTTCATGTAATGGTTAACTTCCACTTATACACCTAAATGCATTTCCCCAACATGAAAACTTGTTGTGAATCCCCCAAGATTCAATCCTGGTCTGGCATCAGGTAGGAATGGGACCCTGCTTCTGACTTATTTAAAATTTACCTGAGTGATGAGAAGTTCTTAAGTGGCCGGTCCTTCCCCCTGATTTGGGTGGTTTAATGGTGGGACTTACTGTCAAATCAAATCACACAAGCAGGGAACTACACTTAGGGATAAGGGTGCTATGATTGAACGGCAGACCTGCTAAGCACTAGAAACCTTCTGACAAATATTGAATGACTGTGGTGTTCACAATGATATCGAGGTACAATTTGCTTCAAAGATCATGTTATCAACCTGCTTTTTAAAAGAGACAATAGGATCTATGTTTTGCTTCCTTTTGCAAAGACTTAGATCAACCATTCCTCCATCCTTTTCCACTTACTGTTTCTCTTCTGACAAGGCTCATTAGCCCCAAGATCACTTTGTTACCAAATAGGTGTATCAGCTCCGAATCTGCCGTTTATTATTTTACCTGTCTATCACCCTCCTCTACCCCTGAACCACAATCTCTTCTGGGCTCATTTCAAGTGAACCATTGTGTCATGATATTGAAAACAAAATTGTATAGCACCTCATACAATAATTCTGCAGTTTCTAAGTGCCCGTAAATAATAGGTGTCACCATTACATAAATAAAAGTACTCAATTTACCATCCTTGGAACGATGAACCAGAAGATCACCACACATCTCAGCAGTGATTCTTTCACTTTGTTGGCCATCCTGCTAGTTAGTGTCACCACGTGTTTGCAGCAAACTTCCTTCTGCCTGATTTCTCAACCCTCTTGAGCCAGACTAATTTGCCATAATATTTTAAATCCTTAAGGGGCTCATTTAGGTTTTGCATGCTGTATTCCATCCTGCCAGGTTAGAAGAGGGATGCAGCAGCTTTCTCACCGCAAACGGTCGTGACCGCTCGCGTTGAGAAAATCTTGCTGATGCCATCCTAGCACCAGAAAATTGCACTAGGTGAGGCCAATTCGTGCTTGGCAACTTACTGTTGGTGAGCCGCGTCTGAGAAAAAGCTCTACCAAGCAGTGGTTAACTGAGTTTTAACGGACCTCGGCGTAACAAGCGTAATGCGGAGTGGGCAAAACTCTGCGAACTCCACTGGCGGAGCGGAATTTATCTCCCACCCCTAGATGTATTGTGTTTCTCTGTTGGAGTACCACCTGCCATATTTAGAGATCTCTGCCAGGCAGACTGTGATCTCTGTGCTTCAGCAAAGCCATCTTAGCAGTGGCTCGGTTGAAGGAACTGAAAGGTTGCTGAGAGGCCCCCATGTTTAATGCAGCCACTCATCAAAGATTTCTGTTTTTCAAAACCAAACCCTCTAAGTAAGAGTTTGCTAAAAAAAACAAAAAATAAATATTCATCAGAAGCTAGAAATTTTCTCACAACATGTGGGGGTCATATTATTGCTTTCCTGTTCAGGACTGCCATGCTTTCCCTATTGGTCCCCAACAGTACAAAAGTATGTTCTGTGTGGTGTGGATGATCTAAGGTACTTGAGCTGACGGTCCAGTAGGTGGCTGGCTTTTGGCGTAAGGTTTCTGGCTGTGGAGCCAGCGTAGGGTTCGCGGACAGACACGGGGCAGTTGAATCTACCATTTATACTTATGCAACTGCATTGAAATTGTCAAATAAACTACGTCCTCCTTCTTTAGGCCAGCATATTTCAGTCATGTTCACTTGCCATTTATTCTTTGATAGGCAACAACAAAATGAAATGTCATTGACACAAAATTGCAATATTAGTCTGCAGTATTCACCCAAATCCCTCAGACTTGTTTCTCTGAGCAAATGTCCCTGATTAGTGCCACCTTCTTGCCAGGCATATCAAGAATCTAGGTATACTTTTGAACAAAATCTAAGTCCCAGCCTAAGTCGAGGGGTGTGGTTTGATGCCAGTGGAGTAGAACTTAGCTCCCGGAGCTCCTGGTGGGGTGCTCCCATCTGGCACCGTCCTGATGTCTAGATGAACCCCCACTGCCTGGGGTGGTTGCAGATATAGCTGTCCCCTTTCCCCCTGAATTCCAGATGGCCGGTGGGCTGTGTGTTGCTGTCGCTTAGTCGGAGTTGAGCGTAGTTGCAGCCCCGCGGATGGGTGCTTCCAAGATGGCGGCAGCCCTTATCGGAGCCTGCTGAGGGTGTGACCTGGCAAGGCAGAGGAGTGACCCACCTCTATTGCCCCTGTTGACTGCTATGGCGGGAACTGCGGCCCACAATCGACGGGTGAACAGAGGCCATCGTATAGCGGGTGCGCCGGGCCAGAGGTGTGCAACTGGTGCTGGGAGCTGCGAGAGGTGGCCTGGGGTGTGGTGTGCAGCGGCGATCCCCTGGCACTGCTGGTGAGTGACAGCATTGCATGCGGATTGCAGGAGATCCCCCTGGCCCGGCCTGGCATTGGAGAACCAGATGGACCATTCCCCGCCTGATACACTTGTTAGAGGCCAGCTGGGCAGACCTGCGAGAGAGGATGACAAGCCAGTGACTCGCTGCCCCTACAGCAGGCAGAGGGCCCATACTTTGCCTGCATACAACGTGGGGGGCGAGGAGAACGCTGGGACCGAGATAGCCCTGGGAACAAAGCAGCTTACCGATTATATCCTGTGCTTGGATTCATCTTGACTTGCTCCCGCGGGGGGTCATGAGACCAGCCAATTGAGAAGAGCTGGAGACGGGCTTGAGCACCTGACCCCTTGATTCCTCCCCTGTGGGCATCAGCTCCACTGATTTCATCTGGTGAGGAACTTGTGCGCCGTCTGCGTGCTGAACCACAGGGACTATGGGGTGCCACAGTTGCTGGAAGGAAGTGGTGACTGCGGCCTTCAGAGGAAGACATTTACTGGCGATCAGGAAGATGTAGGGACTGGCCTGCCACTAGGATCCCAAATAGTCCCACTTGACAAACTAGATTCCATACTGTTGACTATCAGGGGCACAGAGGAAACCCTAGAACATAAAATGGATGCCATAGTGGCGACTGGGGCCGCCTCCCCGCCGACCAGCGTAAACTAGCCGAGACACTAGCGAACACAGAGCTAACCCTGCAGGAGGTCATTCCAACAACGGGGACTTGAAGGCAGAGATAGCTGGAGTACTAGACCGTGTCTGCATTCTGAAGACTAGAGAAGAGGACTCAGAAGGAACATCCCACAGGGATAATATACGGGTTGTAGGGTGTTATGTGTCTGAGGTAGACCCACATGGAACCAACGCCATCTTTCATCATGGACACATTTCTTAAGTTGCCTTCCCCTTATCGCAATAACCTTAACACAGATTTGCATGAGTGACAATGTTGGATTAGTTTCTCTGAAGCTGCTTCGCTTACAGATTCTGCTTCACCTAACATTATCAAGATTTATTTAACACTATGTACAAGGTCTTGACACACACTGTGCAAATGTCGTTTTATTTTTCATCCACGGGGGCACATGGCTTTCTATAGACCAAAACAATGCTGGCTTGCACAGGACTCACAAGGATGCTTTTCTTTATAAATAAACAAGCATTTCTGGAACTAGGCAGAGAAGCGCTCCACTGATATAGGCGAGGTCTCTACATGCTGATGACTCGGCCCAGCAGCTTGCTGACTTCTTCTTGCGAGGGTGTCCAGCTCGTGACGCAGACGGGGACTTAAATTCTTTCCCATCAGGTAACCGGGGTTGGATCATCCAGTAAGGGGATTCTTGGCTACACACACACACTCACCCTGGACACTTAGGTTAGGTAATGCATAGTAGGAGTGCTACCAAATTTCTATATTGTATTTTATGCCTGCATATATACATTGTTTTACCACCATGGTGGAGCTTTTTATTCTGTTTGCCGTTCTGGTGCTTTTAGAAACTTTTATTTGCTTCTCTCTGTTGATCATTGCAGCACATATATTTTATAGAAGAATCATGCTGGTTCAATAAAATATTGAAAGTATCCCTCTGTGTATTTCTGTATGTTTGTCTGAGAGTGCTAAAGCACAAGTGCCTGAGCAAAAAGGTTCTAGATCTGTTACCATGCTTCCTGGGGCACCAGGGTTGTCATGTTCAGTGGTTGCCAGAAATCATTTGCTGCTCGACTATGTTTAGAGGGGCTAATGGTGGGACTGTGAATTAGCTAGTCTATAGGACAACATATCTTGAGGGGGTTCAAAGAATCAGTCTGGCAATATTTCAACATTTATGCGGTATACAAATGCGCAGTTCCGACGGTAAGGTGGAAACTACACAACAAGGGATCCCAGAAAGAATGGAGGGGACGGACATAGTAGCCTTTCTAGAGGACTGGCTCAGTTGCGTGGTGGCCCCAGAGGATCCGTCCTCCTTTTTTGTCTTGGAATGGGTGCATAGGGTACCAGAGCGCCTGCTGCGACTGGGAGGGGCTCCCAGACCGATTGTTGCACACCTCCTCCATTATCATGGCCGACCATATACTGTGATGTACCCGTAATCTCGGAGATCTGCACATAGAGAACAGTAAAATAATGATTTTCCTTGACTTTACACTGGTGGTTCAAAAGAGGAAAGCCTCTTTAATGGAGGCCAACCAAACGTTTTGAGAATTGGACATTAAATATGCAATGTTGTACCCAGAGAGGCTAGGAGTTGTCACCTGCCAGGGGGCCAAATGTTTCTTCACGTGAGGTCTGGGACTGACTTGACATGAGGCCACAGGGAGAAAGCATGTGGCGTCCCCGATCTTGCCCCGTGGCAAACACCTGAGGAGCAGCATACCATCAGCGGCTCATGTGCATCAGGATCATCAGAACATGGTGAAGAAGGCTACGAAACTCACGACCTTGGACTCCGAGAAAACACCAATACAGTTGAGGAACGCCTTGAGGGACACAGACTCGGGACCGGACTTGGATTCCACTTTAAACACTAACCATAGCGTGGACTTACCCCATGTCACCCTGCAAATGGCAAATGACCTTCATTGAATCTGCACCCTTTCTTTGCAGACGGGGGTCGAGGAGGGCTGAGAGTGTGATTGGCCAATGTTACCATGTGCACGCTACTAGCAGGAGCCCGGGAGGTGCCCATGGCTGGGGAGCAATACTTCATTGTTGTGGACAAGACCAAGTGATGAGTAGCACTGCCGGGACTCGCCCTTATCAGTGACTGCATCCTATTCATTTACCCTCAACTTAGTTCAGTAGGTGGACATAGCAGCCTTCTGGTTAGTTAGGTTGAACTATAATGTTTGGATGGGGGATGTTTACTTACTGTCCTGGGGTGGGAGAGTTGGGGTTTATGTTTTGGGAACCTAGTGGTTGTCTACTTCTCATGCTTATCTCACTGGGATGGAGGCAGGAGTGGACATTCCCTTACCTTGAGGTACTCTGGGTCACATTTGAGGTACGGGGAATTCCCATGTCAGGTGGATATGACAAGCACAAAATAATATTGTGGAATGTGCGCGGCCTGAATAACATGATTAAGCGATACAAAGTGCAGTCATTCCTAAAATGACGAGGGGTACCTATAGCCCTATTACGGGAAACTCACTTAAATGCCCGAGAAGAGGCAGCACTATGTAAGAGATGGAAGTGACATGCTGTTTATACCATATACTCTGCTTTTGCTAGGGGGACACTTATATGGGTTAAACTAGGGGTACCCTGCAAGGTCACTTGCAAAAAGGTGGATGAGGAAGGGAGATACACTATCATAATGGGCCACTTAGCAGGAAGGGATATTTCCATAGTTAACATTTATGCACCTAATGCTGAACAGAACACATTCCTTGATGCCTTGTACCTCACATTGACCCCCCCACCCCCTAATGCCACAGGTGATCCTTCATTAATTGTGTAGCCAATGTTGACCTGGATCGGTCCCACCCCCCCAATTAAGGACTCACCGCCGCTCGCCTACCTGGAAGGTTTTAAGATTGGCAACAACATTGGGGGATTGTAGATGGGTGGAGACATCAGCATCCTAATTTATTTAGAGTTTTTAGAGAGCGCGAACTTGACCCGTTAGGGTATCAGAGCGCTTTACAGGAATCTGCAGTAATAGACAAAAGACTTGGGGTGGGTGGAGGGAGGGGGGTGCTGGCAACCTAGGGGATAAGATGAGAAATAGTTACATTTTACATTTACAATATACAAGAAGCAGGTACCGGAGACCATGGAGGGGAGCACGGAGGAGCCGGCTGGATGATGTGTGGGTATTCCAGGGGGATGCCTTAGACTGATGTGGAGCAAGGACTCTGGATGATTAGAAAGTAATGTTTAGGCGAGGAATTTACCCATTAGGAAGGTTTTGGCATCTTTTTTGAAGCGAGCCAGAGAAGGGATTCGTCTAATGGCGGGCGGGAGAGAGTTCCATATTCTTGGTGCGGCTCCGGAGAAAGCCCGATTATAGGTTTTCTTTTTCCGAAACGTGCAGGTTGGAGCAAGAGGTCTCTGGTTGACCGGGAGTTTCTGTTTCCTCCGGATAGCACAAGTTTCTGGGCAAGATATGCAGGGGAGTTTGAGTATAGTGCCTTGGGCGTGATACAAGCCAGTTTGAGTTGGATTCTGGCCTGTAGAGGAAGCCAGTTCAGAGCTTTCAGATGTGGTGAGATGTGGTCAAATTTCCTAGAGCCAGTTAATAGTCTAGCGGCCGCGTTAAGGCAGGCTTTTAACGGTGCCAGGGAGATCTTGGGTAAACCCGATAGGGAAGAGCAGCCATATTCCAGTCTAGAGATGACAAGTGACTGGACTGCCATTTTTAGGTCGGGAGTATCAAGGAAGGGTTTAAGTTTCCTTAGGTAGCTCAGGTGGAATCTGGCTGATTTGGCCATCAAGTTGATGTGGTCCCGCATGTTCAGCTTACAGTCAAGGATTATTCCGAGGATTTGGCCGAGTCCACGATGGTCGGAGAACAATTTAAGGCTGTGATGGCCTTAATCCATACCTGAGTCTCAGGATTGTTTTTGGGAGGGGAAATTAGTAGAAATTCTGTCTTATTTGCGTTGAGTTTGAGTTGGTTGGAGGAGAGCCATTGGACAGTCAATTTCAGGGCTTCATTAAGGGAAAGGATATCCTCGAAGGAGGAGATTTTGATGTAGATCTGGGTGTCGTCAGCGTACATGTGGTAGGAAATGTTTTTGGTGTGTAGTACTTCAGCGAGTGGCTCGAGGTAGAGATTGAAGAGGGTGGGGGACAAGGTTGACCCTTGGGGGACTCCAACCGTGACCGGCGAGGTAGCAGACAGGTTGCCGCTAACTAGGAATCTCTGAGAGCGGTTGTGGAGGAAGGACCTAAACCATTCAAGAACCGAGCCATCAATTCCCATCCTGAGTTTGAGGCGTTCGAGTAGTTTTTCATGGTTGACCATGTCGAAGGCCGAGGATAGATCTAGGAGGATTAGGAGACAGGTTTTACCTTGTTCAAGGGCTCGGAGGGCATCATCAACAATGTGGAGAATGGCAGTTTCCGTACTGTGCCCTGGTCTGAAACCGGATTGGAAGTCATCTAGTAGGTGGAAGTTCGTGATGTGTTGGCTCAGCTGCTGTTGCACACATTTCTCCAGAACTTTAGCTAGGAGTGGAATGTTGGAGATGGGTCTAAAGTTGTCAGGGGAGGCAGGGTCAAGCGCTGGCTTTTTTAGGATGGGTAGGACTTGACTGGCTTTCAGAGAGTCGGGTATCGATCCCTGTAGAAGGGAGGCGTAATTATTGCAGTCCAGCTAGGAATGATGGATTGGGCGGCGGCAGCTAGGCAGTTAGAGGGAGTGGGTCATTAAAGTGGTTGTTCGGATTTAGGTGGATAGGATTTTCGAGATGGAGTGTTCATCATAGGTTTTGAAGTCAGTCCAGTGCGCTCGCTTTTGGGTGAAGCCTGTGGAGGCGACTCGGAGGGAGGCAGAACTGGGAGGGGTTGAGAGTGGGTAGCAGACCTGAGTTTGTTTCCTAAGGCTGTGATTTTGTCTGAGAAAAAGGAAGAGAATTCCTCGGATGATATTAGTGACTTGGGGGTTTCTTTCGATGATTTGGCCAGTTTGTTGGATTGGTATTTAACCAACTCGAAGAGTTTGCGGGGTCTGTTCTTGGCGTTTCCCAGTTCAGATCTGAAGAATTATTTTTTTGATTTGAGGATATTCCTATTGTAGGCGTTTCTGGCCTGCCGGAGCAGTTTTAAATGAGCGGCTGAGGGGAGCTGTCTCCAGATCCTTTCTGACTGCCGGAGGGATTTCCTCTCGCTGTTGAGGGACCCATTGAACCAGGGATTTCTGTCTTTGGTTTTGGTTCTTTTTAGTTTTAGCGGGGCAAGGTCATCAAGGATGTTAGTTAGAGTCGCAGAGTAATGATCATTGATGTCACTAACTGATGTGATGTGGGGGGCAGGGGGGAGGTCAGACTTACAGCGAGCTGACAATTCCCTGGGATCAAGGTTTTTGGTGTCTCTGACCCAGCGTTTGGGAAACTTCTGTTGCGGTGCCCTTGTCTTGTGGGTGCTAGGTAAAAGGAAGGAGATAGCATGGTGGTCCGACCAGTCACAAGGGACAATAGCGATAAGCATGACTAGTGTTTCCTTAGCGATGATCCAGTCAAGAGTGGCGCCTTTCGAATGTGTAGGGAGTGCGCAGGCTTGGGATAGGGCTTGGTCGGGCAGGAGGTCTTTGATGGCGTTGACATGAGCATCCTTGGGGTCGTTCCAGTGCAGGTTGAAGTCACCAAGGAAAATGTCTTTAGAGTTGGAGGAGGACTTGGCTGTGATAATTTCCATAAGGTGGTCAGTGAAGGCGTCATTCGTGCCTGGGGGGTGGTAAAATATGTGCAGATTGCACAGTTGGGTGGTGCTACTACATATGGAAAGAGCCAGGTATTCACAGGAGTTCGAGGTGTCTGCCAGGAGTTCTGTGACGAGAAGGTTAGAGCAGTAAATGCAGGCAATGCCTCCACCTTTTTTCCTAGATTGACTGTCCAGTCTTGCTATGTTGTAGTTGGGAGGGACTAGGAGGTCCAGGCATGGAGATGAGGATTCGTTAAGCCACGATTCAGTCAGGATTGTTAAATCACAGTTTTGGCTCAGTATGAGGTCAGCGATATCGAGCGGCATGCTTAACTGCTGAGCGGCAGTTAATTAGGAGGCCAGATAAAGGAGGGTCGGAGAGAATGTCATGCAGTGGGGCAGACAGTGGTACTGGCGCAAGGTTGCTATCAACCACACTTCTGTTGCGGATGGTAGCTGATCTGTTGGGGTTGATAGCAACCGTGCGGATGGCATGTTCGACATTCACGTCTAGTGTACTGGGGTTACTGGGGCAGGGTTGAGGGAAAGGAGGATGGCTGGAATTTCCTCTTCCGTAAGGTCCAGCGGACCTGGGGTGACAAGGGTAGAGTTGTAGGAGAGGAGGAGAGCTAGAATTTCCTCCTCAGAGAGGTGGCATGGTTGCTTACGAGGGCGACGATGTCTCAAAGATATCGGTAGTGGGTGAGTGGGGGGCTCTGTGGTAGGGAGGGGGGAGGGGGGAGGGGCTCCATGGACGCTTGAACTTAGAGAAGGAAAGTTCAGTAAGGTGAAGGAGGTTCTTTAGATCCAGAATGGAGTGATGGATGCTCTGCGTTAATTTGGCTGCTCTGTAGTGCAGAGTTTCGATATCAATATAGGAGGAAGGCGCATGAAGGCGGGGGGACAGTGGTTTGGTGACAGTTCTATTGGCATGCGTTGGTGGTAGGGTAGGGGGGCAGGGTCGCGTTGTGTCGTAGGTCGGTAGAAGGGTTTCAGCCTCAAGGTCGGAGGGAAGATCTGTTTTGTAGTATAGAGATTTGGTGTCAGTAGAAGTATAAGAGGGCGCTTGGAGGCAAGGGGACAGTGGTTTGGTAGCGGTTCTATTGGCATGCGTTGGTGGGAGGATCAAGGGGCTGGGTCGACTTGTGACGCAGGCCAATGGGAGCGTTTCGGTCTCAAGGTCAGAGGGAGGGGCTGGCGGGGAGGAGACCAAAGGTCTGGGAACGGTTCTGTTGGTAGGTTTAGGTGGGGTGAAGGAAGGGTTAGATTGGTCTGAGTTGTGTGCCCTTAGGGGGGTGCTTTGTGGGTGGCTGGGCACGCTAGTAGGAGGGTTGTTGGTTCGGGTGTTTGTTGCCCTGCAGCTGTCATGCACATGGTTTTTGAGGAGGGTGAACAGGTCCGCAAATTTATTGAGGTTGTTAGATGTAGCTTGGATCAGGACGATGCCGTTTTTGTACACGGTGATGGTGAGGTCAGCTCGCAAGATTGCCGAGGGCACTATCATGAGTTTGGTCCCATACGGTATGTTCCTGGTTCCGTGTACATTGAGGAGGTGCGCGATGGTTTTGCGCCAGGTGGATGTTCTTCTGGTGTAGAAGATAAGGTCATTGATGACTATGCCCTTGTCAGCGTAGTATCTAGAGTCAGAGATCAGGGTCTCTGGGTGAGTTTTCAGGGTGGAGTGCTTGAGAGATTTGGCAGCCGTTTTAGAAATGTTGGGAGGATACGCAAGAGTATGATAATTTTCCACAGTAGCTGTCAGGCCGGGTCCTGCCATGCTGGCTAGGATGGGGCAGTAAAAGATCGGAAAAGGGTCACTAAACTGCAGGAGGGGAGGTTCTTCCCCGAGCGGCCAGGCTAGCCTCAGCGCCTCAGCCTCAAGGCAGCGCCAGGACCGGCAATGAGAGTTATTTATTTTGTTTTATTTCTTTGTTTATTTCTTTGCTTTTTTTTAAATTTATTTATTTATTTATATTCCCTCTTGTCTGGAGACACCATTGTGCTCATTGGATGAGGATTCGAGGGGGTTGTCTGAATTTTATGGGAGCCACCATTTGTGCTGTTGTAATGGAGATTCAAAGGTGCCCAAAACATATAGAAGGCATCATTTCCAGATGGCCGCCCTGTTTACTTCCAGAGAACTGTCCCAGTGCACAGGTCCTCTTTCGCTTTTTGTACTCCAGGGGGTGTAGTCCTTTTTCAATGTTTAATGCAGTGATGTGGAAAAGACCCTGAGGAACAGTTGACAAAGTAGATAGGAATAGAAAGCTTTTTTTGCGTCTTTGATGTGGCAATGTCCCGGATAGCTGATAAATGATTAAGTGGAAAAGAGATGTTCTTCTTTTTTTATTTGGGGGGGTTTTTGGGGATAAGCTAATCTACTTTGTCCCCGCTGGATATGCAAATGATGATTGCAGAGCGACTGGAGGCAGAAAGGCAGCGCCCAGCTCCGCTTACTACGCCCCGGACTGGGGGGCACAGTCTTCGGCGTCAAGACATGCGGGGGAGCAGCGAAGTGCAGCAGTACTTAATCTTAATGATTAAGATTACTCTTACTACTCAGACTGGATACATTCCTATGCTTGCCCGACATGCTGGGCGTGATAAAGGATGTAGAATACTTGGTTAGGACTATATCTGACCAGAACCCCCTTCTCCTATCGTGGAAATGGGCGGGCTCGAGAACCTGTAGCCTGGGCTGGTGCTTGAAAGCAGATAATGAGGGCTCGGCAACTTCAGTACTCAGCGAATGGGAGGCATTTAAATTTGTCATCCAGAGTCGGTGTATATTGGAATTAGCTGGTATCCGACGGACCCTGCTGACTGAGATCACCACACATGAACAATCATTCTAGGATCTGGAATGGCTTCAGCCTGAACAGCCAGACCTCCAGTAGGAATTACTGGAAACTTATTGAAAGGGTGGCGGAGCAAGTAGAGCGCCTCCGATGTTACTATTTCAGGGAGTATATGATACGTACAAATGCAGAGAGGGACAAAACTGGTTCCTTATTGGCCTGGTTGGTTAACCCCGCCAGACGTGGAGCTCAGATCCTAGAATTAGTCATGGCTACAGGAGATAGGGTTTATAAGCAGGATGAAATTAATCAGACCGCTGCCTGATATTATACTGCATTATACACCAGCAAAAGAAGTGATAGGGTGACTGAGAACCAGCGCTTCTTAGCTGACCTACCCCTACACAGAGTCTCACCTGATGAGGCATAGGAACTGGGGAGAGATATCTCAGTTGAAGAGATCAAGGCAGAAGTGGGGAGAATGGCCTGAGGGAAAATTCCGGGAACAGATGGGATCCTGGTGGAGCTTTATGTGGCATACATTGACCTGCTTGTCCCCTGACTAGTTGCCTTACATAAGGAGGCACTGAGAGCCCATGCCCTGCATCCTTCCTTAAGAGAGGCCCTACTGGTTCCCCTGCTCAAGCCCGGGAAATCAGCTACAGACATGTTGGTGTATAGGCCGCTATCGATGCTAAATGCTGACTACAAAATACTTAGTGGAATCCTGGCACAGAGACTGCTGCCTCACATGCCGGTCCTCATCCACACTGATCAATCTGGGTTTCTACCCGAATGCAACACAGCTCTGAATATACAGAGATTATTGTCTTATTGAGAGACAGCCCAGCCATACCAGAGAGCGCTGGCTTTATGTTTATTGACATTGAAAAGCTGTTTGATAGTCTAGAATGTGACTGTCTCCGAGCTGTGATGACCCAAATGGGGTTGGGGCAGAGATTTGTGGGGTGTCACAGTTTCTGTATGCATCTCCCACTGCGAGGGTCTACAACGCAGGCTATTTAAGAGCAATACAAGGTGGAGAAGGAAACAAGGCAGGGGTGCCCGCTGTCCTTGCTGCTAATTGCTGTTGCGGTGGAGCCGCTAGTGGGCAGAGCCTGTACAGGAATACCCTATGCAGGAATTCTGTCTCAAGCGGTAACCCACTATATTTCCCTATACGCTGATGACATGGTCCTCTTTCTTGGAGACATGTGGACGGGACCGGAGAGGGTGGTGAACTTCGGAAGGGCATTTGAACTGCAGGTTAATTGGCTGAAAACCAGTTTGTTCCCTGTCAGGGCGATCTCCTACGAGCCGCTGGACGTGTGTTGAATGCGGCAGGAGTGGCGGGTAATAAAGTACCTGAGAATCCGCATATATCGGATGAACCTGAACTGCTAGAGGGAAATATTGGGGCAGCTCTGGTGTCCTTCTGGGCTAGCCCTAACTTCTGGAAGTCCCTCCTGATTTCGATGGATGGACAGATAGCAATAGCAAAAATGGTGGCATTACCCTGCCTTCTTTACTATTTCACCACGCTCACAGTGCTAGATACGATCCTGATTGACCTTATCTGGTGCAACGGCCTGCGTCGTGTGGCGCAGACTAAGCTGCAATGCACGCCCACAGATGGGGGAATAGGCACCCCTGACTTTGAAGCCTATTACCTAGTGGCCCAGCTGCATTGGTAGGTGCGATGGTGTAGGGGTCTGTGGGATGCAGAAGCAGTTTGCCCCTCTGAGGTACCTGAGTCGGCTTTGCTATGGACCCTTTTGCTTGACCCTAAGAGGACAGCCATTGCAGACCAGCATGACCTCTCTGCGGTCCAGTACTGTTGACTGAAAGCGCTACAGAGAACTCAAACATGGATGCCATACTCTCCGAAGTTGCCAAGTCAGGCCCTGCTTATGCATATGTGAGGAATTGAACAGGGTCGACTACAGGACTGGCTAGAGGCAGGCATAGATACAGTAGGTGCATTATACTTAAATAGGGAGCTACCCTCCTTTGCAGATCTGAGGGCATAGTACGACCTTTCGGCAGGGCAGTTCCTACTTCATGGCACCATGATTGCGGCAGTGAGGAAGCACTGGGGGAGGCGGGACATCGAACCCTCCACTCACCGAAGTTGCTAATTCCTATGCAGCACTGCCAACACTGGGAGACTGGTACCAGGGCTCCAGTCGTACACACCATTGCCACTTACTCAGTTGAAAGAGAAGGGGGAGGCTCACTTGGGGAGGCCCTTGACTGATGGCGAATGGGTCAAAATGTGGGAGGAGCCTCCAAATTATCCCGCAATGCTCTCTTCAAACTCATACACTACTGCATCGTGCATATAGCGTACCTCACACCTCAGAAACTTAACACCTACTTCGCACTCACTGCAAATGAATCCCCCAGGTGCCACTTAGAGGGAGGAAGCTTGCTACATATGCTATGGGGCGGTGCACATCTAACCTCCTCTTGGGCAGAGGTGCTGCAGTTGCTATCCAATGTAACAGAACGCACACTCAGACCTCATGCCCCAAACTGTGTCTATTGGGGATCTATTCCTGTCCGGCTAACATAAGGTGACATCCAGAATTATAGACCTGGCTTTGATACTAGCCAAGCAGCATATAACGATGCAGTGAAAACTGCTGCTGGTCCTATGGTAGAGCAGTGGAGAGCTGACATGATAAGATGGGCGAAATTGGAGGGAGGAGCATTGCTTAGGGAGGCAGAAGACTGACGGATTTTGCTAGAGCCTGGGAGGCATTGACTGACGCACTGAAGGAGGGAAATGAGGAGGATGGGCCCACTAAGTCAGGATAACTGCCTTGCAAACCCACCGGGGCAATGAATGGAAACCACGGGAGACCATGGGTTTGGATAGACTCCTAGTCCCACGATGATGGCTATTGCCTGGGAAGGGTTTGTTACGACATGAGGCGCCTGGAACAGAAAATTACTGTGCTATAAGGGATGTCACCCCATTTCATACACCCCACTACAATTGACTGGTAGAGGGAAAACAAGACTCCATAGGGGAGCGACAGGGATGGGAGGGAGGAGAGGGTGGCTGGTTTGTTAAGGATTATTTTTTAGAGATGGATTTGTTGCAGAACAGTGTTGAGTGCTCAACTCCAAATCCAGATGGATGATGATGGATGAAAGGGTGGTGACTGGCATGAACAGCGCGGCTTCCAGCCCACCCTTTCATCACTGCTATATCTATGCACCTGTCCTGGTATGAGACGAGGAGATCCTCGAAATGTGTTGCATTCTGATGTATTGTATCTGCTTGATGCTTACTTGAAAACCCAATAAAATCTGTTTACAAAAAAAAGTCACAGCCAGCTAATTCAGCCTGCCCCATCCAATTACCTTGCTTTAAAGGACATTGTCATTATCTGGCTTACATCCAAAGGTTGAGGTCCTCCACTCTGGTTCTGTCCTGCCCTCAGTATTTGAATGGGATTTTCTTGACCTTTCTTCCAACATTTGTATTCATGTTCAGTGGTTTCAGAACACAACAGGACTGCTGCTAAAGCTCACTTGAAGAAGGTTTGTCATTGCCAACATTTAACCAGCAGAGTAGAGTTCAAGGTTTTGTCAATTGTCCACCATATTAATGGAAAGGTTAACAGTTTCTGATTCCTATCCTTCTAATGAGTGTTCCCAGAAAGATGCCAATTTCGTCCTAGGCATTTCTCCATAAAAACTCTTAATTTTCAAAAATGTTATTCTGCTGGGTTTTTTCTGCGACCTGGACCCTCACCTCTCAAACAGTGGCATGCGATGAAACACACACATGCGTACTGACACCCAACAGACATGCTCACAGAAACATACAACCAGTCATGAAGCCAGCTCTTACTGTGGAAATAGCTCCTCTCCTTGTACATGATGTGGAGCTTGAGAAGCCACAGCTGCAGCGAATCCTATGTGTGAGGGAGAGCATGGGGGAACTCTGGTTGTGGGAAGGGACTGTGCATGTCCACCTCGCCTTCCCCACCCTTTTGGTGAGGTAGGCAGGCAGGGAAACAGCATATTGATTTTGGCTCCTTTCCTCTCTGGTGCAGCTGGTACTTGGAGGTATGAAGGTTGGGTAAAAGAAAATCTGTTGCAGCATGAGGGCAGCTTAGTTTTCTTTTCCTCTCACTGTCACCCCTGTGACACCAAGGAGGAAAGGTTCCTCTGTCTTCCCCATCCTCTAACCTCTCTGCCCCTTAGGGCTGAGAGTGAAGCAAGGAGTGCTAAGTAAAGATTGTAAACCAGAGGCGGCTCCTCCATTTGAGGGGAGGAGTTTCACACCACAAGCCCCATAGCTGAAAAAGAAAACGGTATTAAAGTTTATTTATTACCGTTTTATTTTTCAGCAACCCGTCCCGAACTAAGTGTCAGGACGGGGCAGGGCCAGCGCTGCCGAGTGGCAGCAGCAGGGAGCTGTACGCTTTAAAATGTGCATGTCTGTTTGGGACGGCCAGCCAGACATGCACATTTTAAAGTTCTCTAACCTAGCTGTGTTAGACATGCTGGGTTAGAGAAAGCGCAGGCCTCCAGTGCTCTTAGGGGGGCTGGGGGAGCCTGCTCTATCCAATCCTGGCGACAGGATTGGGTAGTGCAGTTTCCTGCATCTGGCGTTTCCTGGAAGACACCCAAGGGAGGACACGTCGCGCTGGGGAGGTAAGTAAATGTCTTTTTTTTGTGCCCCCTGCCACCCTCTGTACAAGCCAAACGCCACTGTTGAAAACATGGCTGTTAGAAAGATTTATTTACTTTTGGCTTGAGGCATTGCACCTGCGACCTCTGAGAAACAGGTCACAAGGGTAGTGGCTGAAGTACCAAAGGACAAACCAAGGATTGCAGCCATTACCCCTTGCAACTAAATATTGACATGTGAGATGGTTGGTGCTGCAAAATTGTTATGCTTTTTCTTTAGGTCAGTACACATTGTGTAGTTTGATTCTAACCTTACCTACATTTAAAATATTTTTTTCTCTGTAGTTAGCTAAGTTTAAAAGATAGATAGATTGATAGATAGATAGATAGATAGATAGATATGAGCAGACAAATGAAGGACAAAGGATGGACAAAGCACACATTTAAAAAACAAAGGAAACAAGCTAGATAAGGGTAAGGACTGATAGTTGGCAGGGTCCTATTTACAGTGCTTAATTTGAGCCGGTGGTTTCTGTGCTCAGCACCGGCACTTACTTATAGGCTGCCACATGGTGGTGCTGTTTTTGTACTTTGGAGATGAGAACAACAACAGTTGTTTATTAGTTCAATATACATTAAAAACGATGCTGCCCACGTTGCTCTTATAATTTTGGAGTACTGGAATAGTCTGAATTATCACACCTGAAGGTGTGTGATGGTTAATAGTTGTGTTGTTGGGGGGCGTGGCCTGAGGCGTCAAGATGACGGTCGCACTCTAAGAGTGCTCCGGACCCCCTCCGTCATCCGCCTCTCATCCGCCCATTTGCAGCTGCCATCGGATCCTTTCTTTTACCCACGGAGGTTCCACGCCCCACCAGCATTATTTCAATCCCTTTTGCTGGCGAAACGGAGCCTCTGCCGTCTCAATCTGATCCCCTTCCTCCTGAGGCCTAGGACTCCCGTAATGGTGGCCTCCTCAACATACCGCCTCTGAGCCTGAGATTTATGCCCTGACGGTCCGCTGCCTGGCTCCCCCTGTCGCTGCGGGGTGGCGGCCGCGCCCGGCCGGGGTCCGCTTGCTTTTTCCCCCTTGCCTGGGACTCACCATGTTTCTGCACATCCGTGCTGATGTCTGCCTGCGGCGCATCGGCGTCTGATGCTCTGGCTGGCGGCTTGTCTCTCGTGCTGATGGAGCCTAAGGGGGGCGGGGGATGAGCGCAGCCCGATCGCGCTGGTGATCTCCCCCTGACTCTCGAGCCTGCCGGATGTCTTCAGAGGGGCTCGGCCCAGAGACACCTCGAAAGCGTCTGTCCGGTGAGTGAGGGCTTGCAGTGCTCGGCTTCCGTGGTCGGGTAGCGGCGTGGGGGTCGGGCCCTCCTCTCTCCTTTGCTACAGCGGCCTCCTCTGTCCCGTGTCCGGCCGGCCCATCCCCCTGGGACTGGAGGTGGGGGGGGTCGCCCCGGCCTGCCGGGGGCTGTGTCCCAGCCCTCCATCGCTGTGCCCCGTCGGACGTAGGGGGAGACACTGAACTTAGCCCTTGGTGCGGCCCTCTAATCACCGGGGGGGCCCCCCTTCCTGGCGGCTCAGTGGTGTGCCTCCGATGTTGTATGGACGCCGGTTCCGGCCTTGTTTGGGCCCTCCCGTCTTCCACGCTCTGTGTCGCTGTTGAGGCCTCACCCCTGCTTCCAAGAGTTGCTGGCTTCTGGGGGCAACGAGAGCTCACCCGAGGCCTCCATCTACAGACTACCTGTGAGTGGGGATCGGGATTGGGGATCGGCTGCCGTGTCGGGTGGCGGTGCGGAGGGGCGTTGTCGGCGCTCCTGCCCCCCTCTCCCTCCCTCACTGACTCACCCCTTCACCACCTCTACGCCACGCATCACATCTGGGGGTGCACTTCGGCGACCGTCGGCCTGTGAACACGCGGTGGGCCTACCGGGCCGTCCCTGTCCTGTGCCGGCCCCCTGCCAGAGTTGGGGGTCCCCCGCGGGGCTGGGCCCTCCTTTCTCTCCCCTTGGCCTCCTCCGTTGGTCGAAGAACTTCCACAACTGTGGGACTGATCTCGGCCTTCGATGTCGGGCGGCATGGGGCCTTGATATCGCTCCCCCTCTCACTATCCACCCGTTTGGACCTAGTCCCCTCCTGCATCCCGATGCTTGGCACCCATTGTCCGCCCTCGGCCACGTCCATTGAGCGGCACCGGCCCCCCACAAGCCACAAGCTCGAGGTACCAGGAATAACTACCGGCTGACTGTGCTGAGGAGTAGCGGACCGGCTTTCTGGGCCCCCCCCTCACCGACCTCTTGCCACCCACCCCGAGACGGCAGGTGGTGCCATCTTACTATCGACTGTCGCATCGGGCGGAGGCCGGGGAGGAGTCCCCGGATTCGTGCTGTCTGTCCCCTGGAGTTCAGGAGGTCCTAGGAAGTTCGGCCTTGACGCCCGGGCCCGAGTATTGATGGTCTGGGTGTCAGCTCCTTCCCTCTCGCGATTGCTGACTGCCTCCCCCACCCAATCGGCAGCAGGGGCCTCTATCCACGGTCGCGATGGGCAGGGACCATGCCCCGAAGACAACTGCTCCACAGACCCAAACAAAAATGGACCAATACACCACCAACGACCGGGACCCCGGAGGGGGGGCGTCGAACATCCCTGCCCCCGCTGGGGGTGATCTCTCCACGATCCTCCAAGTAATCGGAGCCTCACAAACTTCAGTGGAAAACAAGATTGGTGAGGTGAGGGTGGACATGGCCCTTATTCGTCAGGACCTGCGCAACGCGACGACCCGGATCTCGGAGGCGGAATCGCGTATCTCCACGGCCGAGGACGACATAGGCCAACTAAAGACCCAGGTGGCCCGGCTCCAGACCTCTGAACTTCACCGGCGGGCCGAAGACGCCGAAAACAGGTCAAGATGGAATAACCTACGCCTCATAGGATTGCCCGAGGGGGTTGAACAAGGCCGAGCGGACACATTCGTGGAGACCTGGATGAGATCCTGGGTACCTAAAGAGTCCCTCTCTCCGTGGTTCGCGGTCGAGCGTGCCCATTGCTCCCTGACTCCCCGGCCCATTATCATGAGGGTTCTCAACTTCCGGGACAGGGACACTATCCTCAGGGCGGCGAGGACGCAGGGTCCAGTGACTTACCAAAACAGCACGATTATGCTTTTCCCGGACTATACCAGGGAGGTGCAGGCCCAGCGAAGTACTTACGACGACGTCAAACAGAAGCTCCGGAATCTGGGTCTCCGCTATGGTCTCCTCTTTCCGGCCCGGCTCAGAGTCGTTTTTCAAGACAAGACACTCTTCTTTGATACCCCCAAGCGGCCTGGACTTGGCTCACGGAGGAGCGCCCCCTCCGGACTCGTCCCACCTCTCCCCCTGCTCGACGGGAGCCTAAGCAACCTCAACCCACTCTTCCTAAGCCGCAGCGGCGCCGCACTCAGTCTCGCAAGAAGGGTGACCGACGCAACGGGGCCTCACGATCATCAGAAGCAGGGTCACAAGTACTCATTACCTCTGGATTACCTCTGGTGTCTGGGACTCACAGCCTGACCGGATCTATGATTGACCTGAGCCGGGTCCCAGACCCCTCCGAAACTCTGCGCCCTGTCATGTCCGACTCAGACTTGTCTAGGAGCCCTGCACTTCGAGGATCCGAGGAAGACGATGGAGTCTGACCCTGAAGCCAGATGGACTTGGGACCATAAATTGTCTCTTATAATCTCTTGCAGCTGTTAACAATATCTTATCCGTCTACATGGAGGGGTCCATCTTCGCCAAGACCATGCTCTGCTAATCGTTTTAGCTTAGCACTCAGAATTGTTTGTATTATTGTTTTTGTTGAATTCTTTTTCAGGGCGACAGATGCTTCAATTTCAGAAGTGTAGGGTGGGGGGTGTTGAGGGGTGGGGGGGTGGGAGGACCGTTGTCTCCTAATTGTTTATTGTTTCTGGCCTCGTTTGGGCCTCTGTTTTTTGTTTTTCATGACAGCTCACTGAGCATATACGCCAATTCCAATGACATGAGGCCTACCATAATACACGAGCTCTATCCCTGCACCCAGGCTACGAGATGTTACCTCCCCTGGGACCCGGGTCCCCTTGCGCTGGTCCACACACACACTACTCAGTCATATGACGTCAACTCTTAATAGACCTCTCCACATTCTGTCATGGAACGTCAACGGCCTCCTAGACCATATAAAGCGAACCGCGGTGCTCCGCAGTGCCCAACGCCAAACACCCGACATTCTCTTCCTACAAGAAACGCACCTTCTGGGAACTCAATGCACCTTCCTCGCCCGATATGGGTTTGACAGGGTCTGGCACTCTGGTTTCGTACGGGGCTCCCGGGGAGTGGCCATATTGATTCGTAGGGGTCTCCCCTTTAATTTGATACAGGTGGAGACTGACACGCAGGGGCGCTACGTGGCCCTAATTGGTAAGATCGAGGGTCATCCTCTCAATCTCCTGTGTGCATACATTCCCTCCGCCACAATGCCCTCTGCCCTCCGACGACTTACACTATTAATCTCGAATTTCCCTCAGGGTCTGACGGTAATTGGGGGCGACTTCAACGCTGTTATGCAGCCTTCTCACGACACAACAGGTATCCCCTCTGCGTCCCGCCTTGCTTCTGCTAAGCGCCTTTCTGACTGGTCCTCTGCCTTGGGTCTTTGCGACGCCTGGAGGGTATGGAACCCCCGTCGAGAACAGTACACTCACACTTCGGCGGCCCACCGTACCCACTCCCGTATTGACTTGCTCCTGTTGCCGGCCACCGATTGCCAGTTGGTGTCGGGGTTAATATCCTTCCCCGAGGTATCTCCGATCATTCCCCGGTCTCCCTCCGTCTCGGGCGGGCCCCCGAAGGAATCCACACGATCTGGCGGATGAACGCTTGGTTCCTGCAGGATGCGGAATTCATTGAGACCCTCGGGCAAGAGCTGAAGCAATACTTGGTGATCAACAAGGGATCCCTCCCCAGGTACAATGTGGGAGGCTGGCAAGGCTACCATGCGGGGCGTGGCTAGAGGCTTGGTCCATGCAAAGCGCACGGCCCAGACCCGCCTGATACAGCTCGAGGCCCAAGCGGCACAGTTGGAATCAGCCCAGGCTTCCGCTGAAAGCGTTCGCTCCACCCGACAGCTCGCACTGCTCCGTGAGGAGATCTGTCAGATCTCTCTAGAATCAGCTAAAATGTTATGGCATTCCTCTGTGGCGCGTGTATATGGCTGGGGTGACAAAAACAGGAAGCTACTCCATAATCTGGTCTCCTATCCCAAAGCCAATCACATAATTCCCGAAGTCTGCGACGCGGCCGGCATTCATCATTTCACCTCCCATGCTATCGCCCAAGCCTTTGTAGGCTATTATGCCTGCCTGTACGCGGCCCGGCCTCCCGAGGCCTCCCTGGCCAAACTGTTGACTGAGGCTAAGACTCAACTGCCCCGTCTTCCCCAGGCAGTCTCGGAGACCCTGGATCTCCCCTTTACCCCGGAGGAGTTACACGGGGCCATTTCGCTCTTGCATTCTGGTAGGACGCCGGGGCCGGATGGATACCCTCAAGAATACTATGCGACCTATCGTGACTTGTTGGTTCCACACCTGATCGATCTGTTCCAACATGTGGTGGATACGGGGTCCTTCCCCCCTGAGACCGACGTGGCCACCATTGTGGTCCTTCCAAAGACACAACCGCCCTCCCTCTCCTGCGCGGATTACCGCCCCATTTCCCTCATCAACACCGAGGTGAAAATCTTTGCTACTGCCTTGGCCCAACGCCTCCGCCCCCTGTTGCAGGACTTGGTCCATCCTGACCAATGCGGTTTCATGCCTGCCCGTGGTACCCGGCACTGCATACGCCGTCTTCACCTCGCCCTCGCACATCGCCATCAGCTCACCCCGTACTTGGCCCTGCTTTTCATTGACTTTGAAAAAGCCTTTGATACAGTTGATTGGAGCTATCTGGAAGATGTTCTGGAGGCGATGGGATTTGGCCTCCCATTCAGGCGTTTCATCCGAGCTCTGTATTCTAGTCCTAAAGCGCGGGTCCTAATTAATGGCGTGCTTTCGGAGGCATTCCCCGTCCAGAGGGGCACCCGCCAAGGCTGTCCACTCTTGCCACTTTTATTCGCGCTAGCAATGGAGCCCCTGGCATCTCTCGTGCGCAACGATCCCCGCATCCGGGGCTGGGCCTGGGACCCCTGTCATGTCGACAAGGTCGCCCTTTATGCGGACGACGTCCTCCTTTTCTTAGCAGATCCCGAGGACTCCGGCCCACGGTGCTTGGAAGTCCTGTCCGCCTTTGAGCGAGTCTCCGGCCTCATTCTTGCAGCAGACAACTCTATGTGAGACCGTAACAATATACGGAATGCCAGCCTGTAGGCCACAACAGTCTTCGTTATTTAAAAGCAAATAGCTACCGTTAGTAAGCAAAGTAAAAGTAGGAGAAATAGCAGGAGCAGGAATACCCTTCAGCACACATGCAAGATTTGGAACTGAAACGCTACAAGCCCCGTGCAATTTAATATGTTTACAAATAAGCGAATGACCCACAGTGGAATCACAAGACTCCCCGTGAGAAATACCTCCTTGCCGTCTCTAAGGCATTTATACATGAAAGGCAGGACCAAAGTTCATGCAGGAAAGCACTACCCAAAGGCTGGAAACGGCCCACAGGATAATGTTTCATGCACAAACTAAATTCAAACAGGGAAAAAGGTAAAGCTATAACCCCATGAACTAGCCACACCGCAGAATCTAGTTCCGCTACAGAGAATGGTATAGGATCCACTTTTTCGATATGTAACAACGTGTAAGATGCATCTTTCATGGACATGAACTGCTGTTTGTCAGTCAAATTAAAAGGCAGAAAGAGGGCAGTGGTGTTTAACAAATTCCAAGGAACTTTACCCAACTTAAGGGTTTGCAAAGTCCAGGCAAACTGCATCACTGAACGCAACTGATTCTGACCATGATACAACATAGAGACATCATCTTGTACAATATCAACAACAGAGGATACAATATTCTCCAATGTGTAAATGCGGGAAGACAGGGTATTTATACTATTGTCAACAACAGCAAGCACCTTTTCCAAATTTGCTTGGTCTATCTCCCTAAGACGGGAAGCAGCTTCCATCTGTGACAGCTTCCAGAGTTCATTATACGCTTCATAAACGAATCTCTTCGGTCGGGGACCACGAGGTCCCAAGATAAAGTCAGATAAATCAATAGTGCCTGATAGGAGGGATAAATGGTTCTTAACAGAGTCTAAGGACGAATGTTGTAACCATTGTTTACATAATTTACCAACCGAATACGTAGTTACAGTACGAGTTTCAGTAAATCTTGGATCAGGCTTGTCCTGTATGTAGCCAGGAACTGTGCCATGAAAACGCAGTTGGCATGCATTAGATGATATGGGCCATGCCAACCAGGGTGACTGTATCAGTGCAGAAACGTTAAAGGAATTATTTTGAAACTGAGCCTGTAACGCCATAAGGGACATATTAAAACGCAAACTATCATTTGGAAAACTCGACAAGGATGGGATGGTTGGCGCATTTAGTTGTTTAACGGTAGCCAACCCCCAACACGTGGTCTGATGTATGGAAGCATTTAGAAATAGAATTTGGGCTGGGATAAGGCAAGCGCGGTGCAAGGCCTCAGTGCCTTGCACCTGCCATGGCTTCGAACCCCAGATTGATTTTAAATCCACTGCGTCTTTCCAATACTCATAACCACCCACCGCCAAGGCGCTTAAAAAGGAACCCAAATATAGTAATTTAGTGTGGGTTAACAATATCTTTTGAGTCAATGGAGTTTTTAATTTAAAATAATAGGACCCAGGGTTCGATCGATTAAAATCAGTAAAATAGGTGAATTTATTTCGAAGAGTCTGGGAACTACCTGGTACGGGGTTTGGGCAGTGTTCCCATTGGGTATAAGTAACAGGGCTGCGTAGTGCACTTGGTTTGTGGAGAAAATGATTGCCCCAATGCTGGTAGCAATACAAATCGGCATAATTCGCAGAATTCATATACAAGTCTTCAGCATTAAAGGAGGCATAATATTTTAAATCAGCAAACAATGCTTCAACTGCATGCACATCCCAATCATCAGAATGAATATTACTTTTACTACATCACCCATCGAGACTCGAAGGACATTTGGTACATTAATAATTTCCGTCGGGCCATGGATTTGAAAGTTTACTGCATCCCATACGATGCCATCAGCAACTGGAAACGCTGAAATGTTCACAAATGTGTGGTCACGCTTCATGATGTGCGAAGAGGAATGTGGAGCCAAAGTCCCAGCCACACTGTTCACAGCAGAGCGTTCAGGTAAATAGTGACCATTGATTAGTAGAAAAACACTGTGACAAAGCCAATGGACATGAACAAAAAGACCAAGAAAAGTACCATCCAAATATATGTCCAAGGTGGAATCAAAAATTGTCTCTAAACCAGGATACAAAAAGACTAAACTTGGACGGGACCTTTGATGAGTTGGAATCCGAGTCAAAGGAATAACGTGTCGGGCTCAGTGGCGTTGTTGGTTGGTGTGCCACCGACTCTGTGGCGGGAAAAGTATATTCGTCCTCATCTATGCAGGGTGATGCAGGGGGTCCAAATATATTTTCAGGCAAATCAACCATCTCCATGGTAACATCAGTGATAGCTCGTGCAGGCGTGCCTCGAACGCTCGTCCGATAAATGGCAGGACAAGAGACCGCTGGTGTGACACTATTCAGGATCGGCCAAATGTTGTAGCTTGACATTTTCCACTGAGATGTATCTGTTTTCCTTGCGACCGGGAAGCGGTGGTAGGATGACTGTACGTGTTCCCTTCAAGCCCAGGACTGGAACCGGTGCACGAAAAGAGGGGCCGAATTCTTTTTGTTCTCCACCTTCTCTCGTACCAGGTCGCCAATCTTCGGAAGCCAGCCGGCAACCGGAATCTGCAAAGCAGGGTCTGTGGCTGAAGGCAAATGTGCAATTGCTAGTTTGTCTCGGGCTTCTTGTAAGTCCTGTAACATAGTAGAATGATTATCTACATCAAACTTGGCGGATTGCGCCGCCATGTCTAGACCATCAAGGTCAGGCACAAACATTCGTATGCCAAAGAGCATTTCGTAAGGGGTCCGCCCACCCAGAGGCCTTCTAGGAGATTATTAAGTGCACGCTGAACGGTATACAAGTGGGCCAGCCAGTTCCTGCCAGTACCTATAACTCTAGCTGTCAAGGATTGCTTTAAGTCACGGTTCATTCGTTCAACGATAGAGTTGCCCTCAGGCCTATACGGAGATGAAAATTTCACCCGCACCCCTAAGGAGCCCATTGCGTCCTTGTAAGCCTTAGAGGCAAACGCCGGACCTTGGTCAGAATGGAAGGTGCCGCATGCAAAAATTCCCACAAAGACACGCAAATCCCTAATGACATTTCGAGCGTCAGCACTCCGTTATGGCCAGACCCAGATGAACCGTGTGCACGAGTCCACTGCCACTAAGATATATTTATAGGCAGTGTCTGAAGAAAATGGACCGCAGTGATCCAAGTAAACACACCCAAAGGGTCTGTTTGAAATTGCAAGCGAGGTCTGCGGTGGTCTCGTGACTGTTGAAGGCTTAATCTGTTGACAAACGTCACAGGAAAGCACATAAGTACGTGTATCTTTATATAAACCACGCCACCAGTAACGCTGCTGCAAAATGGAAATTGTCGCAGACACACCAGCGTGTGCCGAAGCCATGCCTTCATGTGCCGCTGCCATCAAGGAAGGTTCAGCGGTCCGCGTTGGGGATCAGCCGAACCCCAACGTCAGGTATTGTTACATAAGGAGCCTGATCGGGACCTATCTGGTAAGAATATTTAGAAGGGAAACCTCTAGGGTAATTCATTCCTTCTTTTGTTGCAGCAATAGCTGCCAAGATATCAGTGTCTATTTTAGACATGGATCTAGTAACTGCTGCTACTGAACACGTGAGTACTGCTGATCTGGCAGCTTCATCTGCCAGACTGTTACCAACAGCGTGTGCGCCCACTCGCTGATGGCCTAGGGTGTGAACCACCTGTGTGAGTGGCAGACGTCTTTGTAATTCTGCCACTCTAACCCAAAGCATTTTATGCTTGATTGTGTTGCCTTTAGCGTCCCTGTAGTCATTTTGCGACCAAAAGAACAGATTGTCATTGTATGATTGAACACAGTAGTAAGAATCGCACACGATTAAAGTGGTCACATCAGGATTTACGAACTCAAGCGCAAGCACTAAGGCACGCAACTCGGCCAATTGTGCGGTACTGTCCCCGAGTGTCTGTGTATGCACCACAGTGGATTTGAACTTTCCGTTCACAAACGTACCTGCAACAATAGCACATGCGGCTGAATAAGCATGCTTGGACCCCGTGGCCGGTTGTGCCGAACCATCGGTGTAGATCACACAGTCGTAATCCTCAAGCGGCAATAAGGACAAAGGAGGAGGATGAATGAATTCATACTGTAAAAACTCCTGGGTCTGTAGAGAAGAGTCAAATATGAAAGTGACATCCGGAGACGTCAAAGATGTTGCCCATTGAATCCAACGGGGGTGCAATGCTTTAGAGTTCGGTACACTTGCTTTGGTCACTGCCTCTAGAGCAGGATATGGTGTTACCACCAAAATGCGTTTTCCTTGTGCCAGTGCGCGCTCCTTCAGGATCGCCATTTGCACTGCTGTTAGCACTTTCTCCACTGATGAAAACCGCATTTCTGCGGAGGTGTATAGATGTGACTTGTATGCGATGGGTACTGTATCACCTTCATTAAAGGTTAAGTACGTGAAACCCACTGCCCCAGGTATGATTCTAATCACCAAGTTTGTGTGGTTATCACGCGTCAAAAGGTATTTAGACTCAAGAAGGTCTGTCTGCAAAGACTGCAGAATGGAGGTATGCTCCGGAAGCCAGCAAGACTTCGAAAAGTAGGTTGTATCAAGGCATACAGTGGCTTGATACGCTGGGCGTATTCGGGAATATATGTACGTCCGAAGTTCAGAAAACCCAGCAAAGACTGAAGCTTCTTCAGATTAGTAGGAGGGCACAGAAGTGCACATTTCTCCAGAAAATGGGGGCTAAACCCTTACCTTCATTGTTGAGCTCATAGCCCAAGAACAAAACGGTAAATTCAGCAATATGAGATTTGGCAAAGTTAATTTTGTATCCCTGAACCGCGAATTCAAGAATAATGCGGTCTACTCGGGTCAGATGCGGAAACAATTCGTCGTCCGTCAGATAAATGTCATCCACGTACGAACAGGCGTCTGGATCTATGCCGTCTAACAAAGAGACAACACGAGCGGCGAACACGCCCGGACTATTTTTGTAGCCCATAGGAAGACGCCTGAATTTGAACATTTTACCACCGGAAGTAAAAGCACACCATTGGCCACTTTCCAGCGCTAAGTTGTGCGTGTAGAATCCATTTGAAAGGTCAAGTGTCGTTTTATATTTTTTACGAACAAGACTGTCTACCAGCGCCGAACTATGGGTGTTTTGCACCGCGAAGGTCCGGCAATGTGAGTTCAAATGCCGGTAATCCAATACTAAGCGGTACGATCCATCGGGTTTAGAAACCGCAAAAAGGGGATTGTTCATAGGTGATACACAGGGTTCAATTACTCCCTGATATTCCAACTGAGTCAGAATTTCGGAAACGGGGCCTTTGGCTTCACGTTTTATGGGATATTGGGGTTGTGGCTGCGGTAACGACTGCAAAGGTATTTCATGGGGGGGAGATTCTTCATCCCAACCCACGTGATTGCGGAATAACGCTGGAGCCAGGGACACAGCCCACTCTGCTGCAAGAGCCTCCGCTTTGTCCTTTGGGACATGTCGAGAAAAGCTCGGAAGGATTACCTCCTCCCCTTTACGCGCAGCAAGAACGAATGGGGTGGCCAATCCGCCTCTGCCAACAAAATGTCATATGAAGAGGTCAGATTTTCCCAAAAATCCCTTTAATTACACGCTGTATATCACCTTCAATTTGAATGACAATATTAAATAGTCTGTCAGGGGGTGCCACTCTGGTGTCTGCTGTTTCAACAGTAATGAATGTTTCAGTTGCTGTCGCCTCCATATGAGGACGTAGCGCCTCCCGCACTATGGTAACTTCCGCGGCGCTGTCTAGGAGGGTTACTGCCCACGTCCAATTCAGGAGTCTCGTTCTCACCGTCTGTGGCATATTTCGCTGTTACAGCGGCAACCTTCTTCTTCTGAAATTGTGGTCGAAAACGTTGAGCGTCTTCCTCTTTTCCTCTGACTTGTTGTCGAGGCTGGTCTCATCCCTGTGGGGCCTCACGAGCCCTTCCTCTATCCTGGCGGTCTCCTCCACCTGCCTGTGACGAAGTCTGTGCCTGTAAAGAACGAGGAGAACGCGTATCAGGGATTTGAAACCTATCCGGTGACTTAATTCTCGCTCTATCGCGTAAATCATAAGTGCGTTCAGAAGAAACTGAACCCGGGGATGAGCCTCGCGACCCCGGCTTTTTCTGTTGCTTGCCCTGTTGTTTCAGGCTCCAGCTCTTTTTTAGTGAAGACTGGTTTCTCATCCTTCTCAGATTGAGATTTGGTTTGTTGCTGTTTTGGTTGTGTTGGTGTTTGCTGTTTTGCAAAAGGCTTGTTACCCAGGCTGTTTCTACCAATAGTTTTGCAAGCCTGGGTAATAATTTTCGGTAATTCGCGAGGCTTGTCCAATTCTGGGACCAAAGCCAAAGCGTTAGCTACTTGAAAGTTCACTGCATCGCCCTTGACATTCGCAAGGATCAGTTCAGCTACTACTTCAAACACTCCCACCAGTCTCATCCCTAATTCCACAGCCGCCTCAGGGCCATGTTCATCCTGTACTTTTTTAATTACAGAGGGGAGAACTGTCATGGAAGGAGTACCAAAACATTTAGAATATACCGCTGCGAATACCTTACCCCAGTTGTCACATGCTGTCAACTCGGGAATTAAGTCTTTTGGCAAACTAATCGTTAGAATGCGGTGTTTATCCACTGGGGTTGTGTGTGGAAAAACTGCCTCCAACTGGTCAAATTTTTCTGCAAGCCAATAAGGAAAATCGTCCTTTTGTTGTGGACGTTTGCCCATCACTGAGTTCACCATTACAGGACTTATGGTAACTCCGGCTGCACCAGCTGGATGGCCTGCAACTCCAGGAGGGGCTCCCTGGATGTTGCCTGTAACATATTGCACTAAGGCTCGATGCACTCGTACCAAAGCCGAATACATGTTGCGCAGTTCCGCGACTGGTATTGTCATATATCGCGGATGTGGGGTGTACCCGGCCAAAACAGGCCAAGTGGCCCCATCAATAGATAAGGGGCCTAAACGAACCGTGGTAGTCGGTTGGGGGAGGGCGCCATCAAACCAAACACGGTGTTGCCACGCCGTGAGCGGTACCTCAAGACACGAATAAGGTATATAGTTATTAGGAACTGCGGTGGCTGTATATTCATGGAACAAATTGTCAGTCCCATCCACTGCAGGAAAAGTTATCCATGAGTAGAACACCTCAAAGTGGTAAGCCGGATCGGCTTGTACCACAAAGATTAGTTCGACTCCAGTATCTGGCACTCCATACATCCGTAAGTGTGTCCGAGTGCTCCGCGGCTATGCGCCGCAATTTGAACAGCCATTTATGGCTAGAATACGTCGACAATGTAACAGGAGGCAGCACAATTAGGGTTTTAATCAAGAAAACCTTTTTAACAACTTCAAGCTTGAAAGAACCTACAAAAACCTCAATATAGGAGGTATCGCCGTCACACACGCTTCCGGAAGCGTCCGTGAGGGTTGTGGACAAGCACAAGTACTACTCAAGCGTCTCGCAAATAAGCTGCCCCACTCGTTGGTCGCGCCATGTCATAAGGTTTCTGCACATACAGAGCTATGCACAGGATAATAGGACCTCGGAATATAGTGGTGAGCCAACCATAAACCTTAGCACCCAAAACCCCAACCCAACTAGCCTTAGCGTCCCATTAGCACTAATGTACCAATGATTAGACAACCCAGAACACGGTATCTCTCTCTCAGGACTCGCAGAGGCAAGAACACTCTTTCGTCACACTCGTACCTGTCCACAACATGCGTAAGAAGAGACACTGTATAGTTCAAAATGTTTATTTCAACTTACGTGCTCTTAGATACAGTACACGTGTCAGTACTAATAGCATAATACATATGAATAATATAATCAGCATAGTTACTACTCCATAGAATACGAACGGGGAAAGCATCTCATAAAGCAGTGGATATATGTCTAACTAACATTACCACCCTCCCCGTGCTGGAAGCCAGTTTATTATGAGAATAGAAGACCTTTGGGCTTTGACTAGCGAACCCCCATACCTCAGTCTCTTGATGCAAAACTACATCAGCAAACAATCACAGCTCTTCTCTCTGGAAAGGTCGTCTCCAAGTGCTATCTCAGAGCAGGCGATCGCATTATTAAAAGCACACCCTAATTTCTCAATGGCAGCTGTACATATGTTATGTCTAGGTGCGAGGGACGGGCCAAATCAGTAGGAACCAGGGATTTGTTATTCGACCTTGTAACTGTTGTTCAGACTGAGCCCAAAAGGGAATAGGAGAAAAGGTGAGAAACAGAAAATGCAGACAGTTGTAAAATAACTTGGCAGTAGCAGAGGGCGACAGAACAACATCCAAGAGTAACGTGCGCAAAAGTCATCATGGCAGCCAGGCCTGTGTTAACGTAGCCAGACAGACCAGGAGGCCATGAGCCACAAGACACCGGTTTCTATGGAAAGGCGGGAGGACGCGTATGGCCCTGGCTCATTGTCGGATACCTCCCTATGACGGGGGCATGGGGGTGACCAATCTTTACCTTTACTGCCTGGCCACGAGACTTATTGTGGTGCATGACTGGTTCACCGGCGCCTGGTCTGACCCGGCGTACCAGGTCGAGCTCCGGTCTATGGACTTTCCGCAACTCCAAGCCTACTTGTACGGGGCCCCTGTACCACAAGTCCTTCCTCCTATCACTAGGACAGTTCTACTGGCATGGCGCACTGCCCTGCGCCACACGAAATGGGACGGGAAGCTTACCCAACATACACCCATGTGGCATTGTACCTGGCTGCGCGAGACTTCAACTCTCCGGGACGTTCGTCAATGGGACCGCATTGGGATCTCGCTTCTCAGGGACATCTGGGTCAGGGACCACATTAGGGCCTTCACAGACTTGCAGCAGCGCTATTCCCTCCATGCCTCCCAGTTTTACAAATGCCTGCAGCTTCGGCACGCCCTCAATGCACACATTACTTCTCCCACCTCTCTCCCCGAATTCAGTCCTCTTGAGGCCCAAGTGATGATGGGGAACCTGGGTAAAGGAGGGGTGTCGCGGATCTACAGCTCCCTAGTAAACAATGGCCCAGTGACCCTAGACTCACTGCGCGCCCGCTGGGAGGATTGGCTGGGCCCCTTGGAGGACGCAGATTGGCGGGACGCTCTCATGGCTCCCAAGACCTTGACGACCTCCTCCAAACTGCCCCTAATTCAACTCTACTATTTACACATGGCTTATCTAACTCCTGCGCGTTTGTACAGAGCTCGACTGCGATCCTCCCCGACTTGTACACGATGCGACCACGCTCCAGCTGACTTTTACCACATGGTCTGGCAGTGCCCCGCCATTGCGTCATTCTGGGCGGGCGTGGAACTTGAGCTTACACAGACCCTGGGGAGGGTAGTTCCCCATGACCCATTACGTCTGATTTTAGGTGTGTTTGATGGCCTGGATGGTTCTCGGGCCGACAAGCGTTTTCTTGGGACTGCAGTAGCGGTGGCGAAATGCGATATTGCGGTACTTTGGTCTCAGGCCAAGCCTCCAACTGTACGGAAATGGAGGCGGGGGTTGGACTGGTGTGGGACCCAAGAGGAACCCCTCTTCGAGGCCCGGGGCTGCCCTGAATTATTCGAAAAGATCTGGGGTAAATGGTTTAATCTACTGTCTTGATTGATGGGTGTGTTCACATGTATTTTGTTCAACTTGCTTGTGTTTCCAATCCGAAGCCTGATAAACAGGTCTCTGTCACCAACTTTACTATCATAGATCACCGGAGAAATGTGCCTGATTTTGCTGTCAATGTAATTATGTGGTTTCCTTTAAATGCCAATAAATTTGATTATCCCAAAAAAAATAGTTGTGTTGTTACTGCCACTGGCTGCACTGGCTCGGGCAATGGGTGGTGCAAGCTGCAGTGGCCTCCTGACGAGGAACCTGCCACCTATTCTTTCACAAATTAAGCACTGCCTGTTTACTTTCTCTTCCTGGCACTACCTTCCATGTGCAAGAAAAGCAGCGCCAAAGGTACCAAGGCACAGGGCCGGGGTTGCACAGCTCCCAACGCGCTCCTGATCGTCCATTATGCCAAGTCTTGGGAAACACTTGGAATCAGATCAATTGCGGTTTTTTGTTCCGTTTGGGAGCTTTTTCCTAGAGTTATTTTGCATATTTGTTGGTGTGGTCCTCCTGTAGCCAGGTATTATAAATGTCCTCTGGGAGTTGCCTGTATGTTTTGTACAAATTCTGTGATGTTTATTACGATTACTGTTCACCCGTTGTTTGAAGGTTTCATTGTTATTATCCAATTCTGCTTCAAGTACCACATGGCCCTGCAGAGTGGGGATACTTGTCCATCCGGCACTCTCTTTATCAGATGTGAGGGAAGCTGCTCTGTGTCTGAAGACTTATATTCCCTAATCAAGTTTGGGGTTGCGTTGTGGTGATCGATGCTGAGGATGTCTCTTTGACAGTACACCATTGCCTCTTACTGGTGCTGATCTTATAATTTACAGTTCATTATTGAAGATATTTTTGAGGGACAGTCTTGAGAAAATCTGTTCCCCATTACTGTATAGTTCAATTTTGTTTATCGGTTTTATGGGGCCAAATTGTGCTGCTTACAACTGAGTTTAGCTTAGTTAGGGTTTTGGTTTGAGAGATTCACAGTGGCGACTGTTCTTTAGGTCTTTCAAGTAGCTCATGCGTTCCTGACTAGTCAGTTTCTCTGATCTTGTTTTTATTAGTGTCAGTCTTGTGAATTTTCACTTTCTTTTTAGTGATTAAGTATGTTTTGGTTTTGTGTCAATGGCAGAAGTCATTTCCTTGTACATTCTATTTGCTTCCTTCCTTCTTTTTATCGTTGTAGAAAACACACATCTGACGACTCTGAGGGGCGTATTATGAGCAACTTGGTGCAAGAGCGACAGAAATGAAAAATGAGATTTATAAATCGCGAGTAACGTAACGCAGAACAAATCGCTGCATTGTATTACTCTGTTCCAGGGAGGCATTTCCATGGGTTTGTGTGGGTGTTCCACCGCAACATCCATGGATTTTTATTATTTTGATGCATTCCCAGATTTACAAAAACTTGTAAACCTGGGAATGCACCAAAAAGATACACCTCCCCAGGAGAGGCGCAATGAAGTAAATGTCTTCACTGCTCCTTGTTTTTCCTCTTTCCATGTGTGACGCAATATGCAGCATACATAGAAAGAGGAAAAAGCATCTCAGGATTGTTTGGTGCAGGAAGGTGCCCCTTCTTGAGCAAAAACAATTCTGCATGCAACGCAGGCACTCTTGCACCACTGTGCAAGGATGCCTGCGTTGGCGCTAGGCAGCCCATTGTGCACCAGCGCAGGGGAAAGGACAGGAATGCACTGTATTGCCTTAAATACGCTGCATTCTTGCCCTTTCCCAGTGACGCGACGCAGCAAGGTGATTTGCTGCGCAATGCCACTTTATCATCAATATGGCCCTCTATTCTTACCAAGGTCCCAAAGCAGAGTCATTGTCTAAAGTTGGTGAGGTAAGTATAAGTGACTGGGCTCTTGAGAGTTAATCCTTATGGGATGAGACCTTTGAACCCTCGAAAGAACATGGTGGCATTGGAACCTCTGTTCACTTACACACACACTGTAGAATGCATTTACAATGAATGCAGAAAAATAAAGGAATGTGTTCTCCCTCCCTCTGTTTGCTAAACTTGTATTTCTCTTTCTACCTCTATCAAACGTAATTGAAAAATGATTTGTTTCATTTGTACTATTACTGCATGAGGAAAGGATAGGGTGGCCTTTAAAGCTTGAAAACACAGTTAAGAGTCGTGGAATAATTGTTTCACCTCTGGAAGTGAGCATATTTTTTCATTTATATTTCAATTAGTTCACACAGTAGTTCCCTTGATTTTCTGAGGCCTCGTCTACTGTAATTCTATCCGTAAATTGGTAAAATAAATGCACACGAGAACGCCTAGTAATTTTCATTTATCTCCCGGGTTCCTTAGTATTGACCCAGAGTCTTATTTGATGACGCGCTATCTTAAAGATGCACTCTGTATTTAAAAGTCTTATTTAAGAATCCTACTGACATATTGCATTTGAGTAGAAATATACACTGCTGCATTCCTTGCAAAAATGTACAGCTATATATTTTGGTTATCTGATCTCACTGCACAATGCACATGGTAGGAAACCTCTACAATACTGCTGGTTGGAGAACTTCCATGAATACACTTATGAATACCTTACAATATAATCGAATAGGTTACAGTATAATTCCTTAAAATATATTTTCTCCCCGGTCTTTTGTTTAAAAGTAGAAAAAGGCGAGGGGTCATAAAAGTGTTTTCTTAATCTCGATCCCAGACTTCAAAAAATATATTTTCCTCCTTTAATGTATAAAAAAAACGTTAACTCACATATGAATGCTTCTTCAGACGAATGCTAAATATTAGTTTAGTGCTCAAATGCAGCGGGGCAGGATTCCACACGCCCTCTTTTAGAATTCCCCACAGTCTCACCAGGAGATGCTAAGTCAAACTGTCACATCCAGGACACAGAACCAGGACAAATTGCCTATAAAAGATTTTCGAATTCAGATGAGGGTGCACATTTCCAAGATTGCTTGGGTGTCCCAGCAACGAGCTGTCAGCACATAAATTCACTAAACCTTGCGTTTCTTGTGTTCTCTTGAGTTTGTATCAATGCACCGTGAAAACTGTGTCATTATTCCACACCTCACCTACTACAGTTAATACTGAAAGATAAGCAAACCGTCTTAGGATAAAATCGGCTAGTGTAGGATGCAGGGCTTCGCAAGGTAAAGCGAGCTGATGGTTTACTGACCTTTTGACATTGCAGCCAATGTTTATTGATCTTTTGTCAGGGTCGACATGAATATTTATGTTCCCTTTATGAGAAGCTGTTAATCCAGCCCTACTCTGTTGACTTTTAGATGTCATCTGATCTCCATTTCGCTTGTGGTCCACCAGGCACAGAAACTGCAGAGCTAAAATTTGCAGTTGGAAAGCACTGAAAGGGAATGCAGTTTTCGTGTCTGCATCAGTGTATCAATCTCTGCCATATCCAAGTTATTTGTTGCTATGTCAAGGTGAAAGCAATGTGGCCTGTACGCAACCACGCGGAATGAAGCGCTTGACATCAGCAGTACATTGATATGGCGTTGGGAAAAACTTTTTATATGTAGGTGTTAAATATGGCAGTTCAGGATGGGAACATTCCACTAGACTGCGAGAAACATAGACGCCAATTCACGAAGGCGTTCATGAGTACGTGGGGTCTCCTATTCTAGTACGTCATGAAAAGCCTTTGAAAATTGGCTCCAGAACATCTAAAATGGGAATATTCAGGAGAAATCATACATAATTGGTACAAATAGACATGGATTGCCCTTTTTGCATTTTTACTCACAGGGAAATTGGCTATTCCAGGGCCAATTCGAAAGACATTTACGAGTGTGTGAAGTAGCACTCCTGTGGTTCTACTTCAAGCGCTCATACATACCTTTGTGAATCGGCCGCGCCCTTTATCTCTAGGTTTGAGTCTCAGTGCTGGTGACAGCACATCTCATCCCTGAGCCACAGCGTTCTCAGGAGCTGCTAAGCATTGCAAGAAGCAGAGCACCAGTAGCTTTAACGTTTTTTTGGTTTGCTTTTTGACCAAGCAGTGGTCAAATAACAATATTTATAGAGTGGGTTTTGGGTCTGCCCCTTTCAAATACTGATACCGGCCTTCTTCGATAAGCCTCTTTCAGCCATTTGCTTGAGACTTCAGTAATCTCATCTTGGCTCAGCCCAGTGGAGTATTCATATGTCACCTAATACTATTATTTTGGATGTATCCTTCTGCCTCCCCTCAAGCGCTTGCATTGAACTGCATGAGGGACTACTTTACAACTGTAGACTTATCTATCCTCTCCTGCTGCCTCCCTCTTCTGTCTCACTCTAATGTACAAACTCTGTCTGCGGTAGCACTTTAAACCCAGGCCAACCAGCTTTGCCAAGGCTTGTTACTTCCTGTACACAAACCCTTCTTATTTTCAGGTATACAGATCTCTTTTGTATTATTGGACTTTTTTTCTCAATATTACACTGTGACTTAAATAAATGAATCTTAAATGGAGAAACTACATTACGAATAATGTCTGGTCTGGCAGCTCAGTAGCTGGGTCTGGTGGTTCATTAGACTAATGAATCCACTGGAGGGTCCTATGTTCGACCTCATGATCACAGGTTCAAATCCCGGCGGGTCCACTCAGCTTTTCATCCTTCTGAGGTTGGTCAAATGAGTACCATTGAGGTGGGTAACAATAAACATCTGTTATTCAGCGCCAAGATACCCTTGGGTGAAAGTGTGTTTTACAAGTGATTACGGTTTGATGCACAACACAATGACAGAAAGGTGCACACAATTTTCTTTCAACTCTATCAGAATATTATCTTTGCCTTATGACAAGTAAGGGTGCAAGGAAGTGCTTACTGATAATTGTGTATAGATCATGACTGTGAATCCTTTAAAAATGAAGAGCATAGAGAGGTCTGCGAATCTACACACCACTAGTACCCGGTGACAGGAAAGAGCCCTGCTCGTATGTTCTCTTCCATTTTCAAAAGTTTGATCCTCCCTACATTTAGCTGTGGAAATATTAAGCCAATGGCGTCGCATTACATAAGGTGCACTGTGGCGCTTAATGTCATCAAGAAGCTGTATAGTGCTGTGTTACGTAACAAAGGGTGTATTATATTTTTCAATAATGTTTTTCAAGCAGTTAGTGTGTTTTGTATCTGCAGAAAATCGATGCTTGCATCTTATCTCCACAGACATTGTTTTTCTTTTTCAGCTGCAAATCAATGGTGACTGCTGGATAAAAATATGGGGAAAAATAGAGAATCATCTGAGAATATTATAATGTGCACTTTAGCACCTCGAAGTAGTTTGTTTAATCCGAGCCTTTGAGGGGCAAAGGAGGAAAATGGCGTGGTTCTTGCGGAGATTAGGCCTGGGTTGTGGCAGTGGCTCTGCAAATGCTATATAAGGGGCCCAGATGTCCCAGCATACTTTAATGGGAAAAGTTCCAGAGCCCAGGCTTAAATGGACGCTACCTAGCTAGTGTAAAGTTGCCTGAGGCCTTCGTCTTTGTTGCAAAATAAAGTTCTATCAAGATTGAGTTGATCGCAGACTGCATTAGATAAAATTATGAGTCACTGGGATTAATATGGAGAGTGCTTGATGTGAAAGTGCTTGAAAAAGATGAACATGACTGCTTCGAGTAGAAGCAAACACTGCCGAAGAGCAAAGAAAAAGGCAAAATCCTCTGATGGATATGGCAGTTTCCTAGTTCTTTGTTGAGCTCAGTAAGTGATGGAAGTATTCGATGGAGTAAAGGTTGTCCAGTGAAGATGCACTATCCCCAGTGGTCAAAACTCATGATTCCTCTTGTTGACCTGCACCAAAATACTTGGTCAAGATCACTGAAGTCACCACCGCCTGGACACATAACGATGATGTTCAGTATTAGCGCTCATCTGTAAGTAATGACTCTTTAACTAAATGCAATGGTGCTGAACTCAAGATGCTTAGCATCAAACACTGTTGATGCTAAAAGATGCTCCTCTCTGTGTCCTGGTCAGTACCTTCAGAACTTCAGATGCTTAACCCAGAGTTTAAAGACGATTTGTAACAGTCTTCTGAAGAAGACACATCACTTGGACAGTTGAAATCTTCATACAATCTTGCCTGGAGGTTTGGGGTCCTATGGAGGTGTCTGGAATGTCTTCTCAGCATTGTGCAGGAATTGCAGTAGACTTAAGCAGTTACTGGTGCAAGGACTGTCCAATGAAGTCACGTCTCTGGCGGGACACTGCAGATTGCGCCCAGTCAAGGCTCTGGAAGAAGACAGTTTGATTAGAAGCATTGGTGGTGAATTAAGTCCTGTCTCTGACAGTGGTTGGTGCCAACCTAGTTTGCCTGAAGGCTTTATGAAATTCCTTTATGAGCTTCTCCAGCCACATGACTTCCATGAACTTTTCTAAAGGTTTGCTAATGAAGATCTATTACTTTACTCTGGCAAAAATCTTCACAGCTTCATCACTAAATGCACTATGTGCCATACAAGTACAACATGCTGCTCTTTTGAAGGGCGATACCAGGCTTCCAGTGGACACCTAGTCAAACCACGGAGCTGAAAGTGCTGTAAAGGGTCTAAACTGTTCCTGTCAAGCATTCAAGGGATAAGCCCATCATGTCCTGAAAGTTCTTCTACATTCCTGCCATGGCTTCCTAAAAGACATAGCTGTTAGCTGGCAAGGGAACTCGAAACACCTAAAGAATGTAGTTTGGCATCACCCGTCTGGCATATTTTATAGGGCATTTTAACGACTTGGCCTCATTAAAGATGTCTCTATGGAGGATTATTTAATTGATACGCAATGTTCTACCTGTAAATCAGAGGTATCATCTTTCCACGTTCCTAGTGGAAAAGTGAGCTACACGTTCTGCACCTTCAGAAATGTAGTGGAGTGGTTTCCTCTCCCAGTGAGGCACAAAGCCAGCTAACACCTAGTTAAGAGACAAGTAGTTTTGATTCAAATGTTGTAGCTTGGTTCCAACGTTTGTGTTTTTTGTATACTTTTCACTCCTAACAGTATTCTTTTTCTGAAAACCACAGAGCCCACTGCCCCAAACATCCCGCCCTCTTGTTTGATTATGGGGAAACAGACCAGGCATTACATCTTGGCCAAATATCGAAGCAACAACTATGTTGATTGAGTGAAAGCAACATTTAAAAACATAATTGTTCTGCCCTTGGGTTGTGTTGCAAAAGCATCACTTGTGTATAAACGTATTTGCTGAAAATGAAAAAACTGGTACTGACCTAGGTCTGTATTACTGGAGTGCCACGGGGGCACATCAGGCATTTGCGCCCACTTTGTGTGCCCCCGGGGCACTTTGGTATTATAGAAGGGGCCGCAGACGCTTGTGCGTTCCATTCTGTACTACCAATAGCGCTGGCACACTTAAAAAGCGCCAGCGCTATCATCAGAGAACGTTCCCTCATTTGCATGGGGATGTGGCCCCATGCAAATGAGGGAATCCCTTTGCCTCTGCGCCCGCGCCATATTACAGACGCGGGTGCAGAGGTAAAAAAGCTGTCAGGAGGCGAACTGACAGTGCGCCACCCTTAAGGTGGCCCACTGTCAGTGCGCCCCGATGGCAGCCCTCTGGAGAGGAGAAAGGGGGTCCCATGAACCCCCCAGACATCCCCTTGCAGGCAGGTGCAGTCACTCACCACCTGCAAGGGGATCTCTAATCCCCGTTCAAAATGCAGGCGGGTTGCCACTTGCACAGTGAAACACGGAGCAAATTCAAAGCAGCTGCTCTGTTTTTCACCTGAATGGGCTTCCACCAGGGCAGAGCAAGTTTGCGGCTGTCCTGGGGGCATGGCATTCACTGTAATGCAGCGCATTTTCCTAGTTAGCGCACCTTTTGAAAGGTGCGCCCAGTGCTAACCAGGAGAATGTGCAGCATACGTCATACGGCCCCTGTTCGTTGTTTACCACACTGATGCTGAATATCTGTATGAGGTACCTGTGGTATGCGAGTGACAAAACAAGGTGGTGTATCAGCTTTTCTGTTAATTTCCACCTTTAATATTCTGGTTCTCAAAAGAATGCTGTTGGTTAACACTGCCCAGAAACATATGCCTCTGACTGCAGATTCATGGAACAGGGCAGAGCTGTGGTCAAAATGGGGTGACAAAGTGAAAGGCGTGCCTACAGTACATTTTGATAGGACTTCTTACATCATGCCAGAAAACCACTGAAGGAGTTTGACCATCCTAACCCGTTCCAATCTAGTTTCATTTCCACCCATAAAACCCCCTTCTGAATATTAAGCAGACTGTATTAAGACCTACTGTTGAGGGTAAACTGCTGTGGCATCTACGTACTTAACCATGAGGTAGTGTGAACCTTGAGGGGCTCTTTGCAAGTATTATTGAGCAATAGCAATTCTAAAAGTAATCACTGTTGAACGATTGGTAGCAGAAAGCTGTTGTTCATTTAAATTTTGCTCCTTCAAAACGTCACACTGTATTTCCCAATCGTGTTGTGAAGTTGTATGTTAGAATTTCATGGAGGTTAATATTGTCTTACAAGAATACTGTGGCCAAAATATTGACTACCAATATCTCGTCAAGGAAAATATGTATAGGTAAGCACAGAGTTAGTATTCTTAACTCTGTTTGTATTGTACAGCTACATATGTATATGCCTTGAAGATATGTGTAGAGTGAAGGCACGTATATGTGGGTTCTATACTCACCTTTAAATACTTAATATGATTTAAGAAACAAGATGGCCGCCGAATAGGAGCTCTTCCCGAGAGCTCCTGGTTTGGGGATTACCTTATCGGTCGATATCCCTACGATAACCAGCAATCCAACATCAACATCCACTCCCTTAACTGAAACAACACGCAACACAGTGTTCTTACGATTTTGTCGCCGCTTACCTGAAGAAACGAGCACCCCGGATCTCATCGACGCTCTCGGCTGGATTGGACCCACGGGACCGACGACACTCGTCCCCTAGCAGGCCTCTACAGAAGGGATCCACCGACGTGCCTGCCTACTTGCACAGCCTTTCTTTCTTTACCGGTGCGCCCTCCTTCCACACATCCACAACCCACGCGTTGAGACGGTCCCGGCAGGGACAGAGCCACAAGCTGAGACGGCCCTGACGTGGACGAAGCGGACCCTCCATCCACAGATGCTTCCCCCTGCCGCTTCCGAATCCCGCATCGGAGCCGACGACTTTAATCTGGTGCCAAGCCTGATCAGACCGTCACGCCTCGTCTGTAATGTCCCTCAAATGGACCAGTTATGGCTCCTACCAGACCGTGAATCAGGAAATGGTCATCAGGGCTCGGGCTACCTCCATCCTGACTGTTACAGGCTGCCTCTGACTGGACTGCAACCGTCCTCTGTGCCTCGCCCGCAGCGACCCACAAACGGACCCTGATCTGACTCCAAAACAAGACCAAAAGCGGGTGAGTGGTCATAATGGCCCAGCGGCCCGCCGTAAAATTATGGAGGTCTTCCGAACGTCCATCTTACTAGGCTCCCGATCGCCCTCCCACCCGCCCAGGCCCTGTCCCAGAGGTGAACAAATCCACCACTCGCCCCTCTGAGCGGGAAACAGGCCCCACACGTCACAGCAACTCCACCACTCCGAACCATTACTTGGAAGTCACTCGACTGAGCCACCACATCGGCTCTCCCCGCCGGATTTTGATCCCTCTGCCCTCCGCCATGTTACAGCTGCAGAAGCCCTCTCTACGATAAGGGATGATTGCCGCCCTTCGATCCTGCCTCCGATCCTGGCCCCACTCCCAACCTCCACTATCTACACTCCATTATCGAAAATGAGACCGCCCAACGTCGCTCAGAGTTAACCGCTGACAAGATCCACACGGTTGGTATTATCCACCGACCGGTACTCCTACGCGACAACGTTCTGTGCTCTACTATGGTGCCTTGATGTTTACCTAACTACGATCAGCTCATTGTTGTCCATATATGTGCAGATGGTTAACGGCCGCCTGACTCTTCTCGTTGCTTTGTTTGCCACTCTATAAGCCCTCCTCCTCCATTCTCCTAAACACGTTGTGCTCTTACTTGGTATTTTGCCCATGAGAAGGGTGCTGACTCTTCACGTTGCTTTGTTTCTCACTCTCTGAGCCCTCCGCCCACACTCACCTAAGTACTGTGCTCCTACTCTGTTTCTGCCCCCGAGAAGGCCGCCGACGACGAAGTCGATAGTGAACCCGCTGACCGGACCACCCACGACGCTCTACACGGGGCTCGTGGCTCTCTATTTTATTTTGTTGTGTATTGTTTTGCTTCTCTCCCGGACCTCCCATATAGCATCACCCGAGGCCTGGCTCTCTGGATATATCTACGCCAGGCTACCTCTGTTTGTTTCTTTGCTCTGTTTGCTTCTCCTCCCCCCTCCATTCGCTCAAACACCGTGCCTTTCCTTATGCTAGAATCTCACGACAGAGCCGATTGTGCAGCCGTTGGCCGGACCACCCACGACGCTCCGCACAAGGACCTTGGCTCCTTTGTCTTTGTTTTGCTTTGATCTGTTTCTCTCCCGGACCCCACATTTAGCTGTAGTAGCTTCGCCCGTGACCTGCCGACTATGGATATATAACCCAGCCAGGTAAACACCTCTCTTGTTTCTCAGCCTGCTAATCCCGGAGCCCTCCTGCCCCCACTTCCCGGCCGATGCTGAGTGGGACTGCCTACACTGGGTCTCAGCTAGACAGCCCTCCTCCCGAGCGCGGTTGATATTTACTGAGCGCACGCTCTCGGCGCCTCAAATACCGCTCTCCTCTGGCAGGCGGAGCACCCGTAGAGTTAGCCCCTGCATCTGCCCGACTCCACGCTAATAATCCCTAATTACAAATTAAATTCAAACTACCCAGGCCCCCCCGGTCGCTGAAAGAGCCTTCGTGACGCTCGCGCCTGGCGCGGCAATTGGCCTGTCTTCGCTCTCCTGCCGAAAAGTATCACCCTCCATCTTGCCTATAAGTTGCACACACATGTTTAAAATGGCCGCTCCGGTCTGCTGATTGGCTCCTGATTGCTACTGTAAGATCACGCCCGGCGCATCATTTGCCCTGATCTCGCCCGCCTTAGAATGTTCCACTCTCCCTGGCTCCCCTTATTACTGCCCTTAGGCCTGCCCTTGCTCCTCTCAGAAAAGCGCAATCTCCCTGACTCCCTCTAACAGTACTACGAATTGCCACTACCCCTACCCTCTCCCACACTCTATGGTTTTTTGCATACTAATTAGAAAGGCGCATCCCTTCGGCCCTCCCTATACCCCACACCTTAACACCCGATCCTGCAAGACCTATACCCCTCACCTTAACACGTTATCTTGCAAAATTCAACACCACTGAGGGTCATTCACTGGTAACCTTTTTACTCCCACCTCTCTATTAATACTAGTCGACATAACCCACCCCAGCATGCCCCCTTCCGTTCATATCAGAATGGACGCCAGACTCCAGAAACTGTAGAAGTGAGATTCCTATCAGTCTCACTGGTGCAGGGACACCCTTTGTCTACGGGTTCACAAAGTGAGGATCGACATTGGAGTGGAACAAAACACAGGTTTATTACATCTCATGAGAGGAGTCCATCATACAGACACTACAAGTGCCTGAGAGGGAACTGACTAGCATGGTTTCAAACCTAGTATTTATACTCATTTGGTACAGTAAGACAAGCACTAAAACCCCTTTGTCATTGTTACATAACGCTTACACAACCCCTTACACAACCCCTTACACAACCCCTTACACAATGCTTACATGCTGAACTGTGGAATCCTGATAAACCCCTACCCACGTCATCTTTATAGATAGGCAAGGGAGGTTACAGGCGTTGGTGGGCTAACAGATAAAGCATCTGTTCACTTAGGCCCTTCGGCAGGGCATGGCTCCTTACTGTGACACGCGAGCCTTATCAATACAACCAGCTTTCAGTGAACACGTAACTTCTGACTTCACGAAAGTCCCCGCAGAAACACAAAATGGGGCTTGTAGACAAAATGGCTGAAAGCGGAGGCTAAGTTAACAGAATACAATTTTTACCGTTTAACAGTCCCTCCTTTTAGCCTCTGCTAAATACATTTTGTCTAATTGAGAGTACATTTCAAACACATATATATATATATAAAAAACTTTGCAAATACAGAATACATGAAGAGTAAAAACCAAATCAACGTTATACTGTAACAGTTGAAGGTGCTCTATTTGCATCGTTCAAGCTTCCTGTATCTATTTTCATAAATTCATCTATTTGTTGCTGAAGCATAAGCTGCTTATTAACATCACGAATATCCACTTTCTTAGGGATACAGGACATACATAAAGAAGAACAGAGGGGGCATATAATAGGCATACATTGAATAAAAAGGCAACAACCTAGAATAGCGCCTACTATACAGGCTGCTATGACAAGTAATTTCCATCCCCATGACATAACAATGCCCCAGAACCAACTAGACCAGGTCCATGTTCCAGTGTCTTGGTGTATCTCGGCCGCTATCTTATGTAATTTGGAAATGGCCTGATAAACAGAAGGTGCGTTGTCTGGTATATAAACACAGCAACTGGCACCGATAATTCAGCATGCACCTCCACGATCTGCAAGAATAACATCTAGAACCATGCGATTCTGTAAAACTACAAGTCTTGCCGCCTGGAGTTCCTCAGTGATGTTACCTAGAGCTGTCGTAGTCTGATTAACTACTGCCTCAACTACTCTAGTGAGTCTTCGTATGTTCCTAATATTATGAGGTGGACCAACAAAGAAAAACACACCCAAGTTCACGTCAACATATTCTTGCAATGAGGTGTCAGTCTGATCCACTGCCTTAATATCTATCATTCTCTTGGTCCGAGCTAATAAAGGATTGTGAGGCGATAATCCAGTCTTATGATAAGAAGCTGGAGCTAAATAAACGGAGGGGAGGAGGAAAGATACGTAACATATCCCTGACCATCCTGGAGGTAGATAGAAATAACCCTTATTCCCACAAATAAAATAAGTATTATGGGATGCTAGAAAACTACTAAGAGTCGGACTGTTATAGTCAATATAGTGTTACAATCACTATTACCTACAAAGATGGGACCAAAACTTTTACACATAGGGGGGCTCGTGTGTCTGTTACTGTTATAATAGGGAATCCTTTCTCTAGTTTAGTCCGTGTCCTTGCAAAGACATATCTCGTGGCAGAGGTACCTCCAGCATATTCCTCAGTTTCCCATTCCGATCCCTTTGCTTGCGGATTACCATCATCATCTGGGTAACATACCGTATTCAATTTCTTATTAAGACCCCCTACATCAGCTTTAGAAACGCCCCTAATTTCTGCAGCTCACAAAAGTGCAAACCAAGCACGACAAGAACCATTGTGGGAGAATGGAAGCGGGATGAGAGGAGTTCCCCCTGCACCCTGGTGTGCAGGTAACAATCCGCAAACCCAACAATTAGAAACATTAGTAATGCTATGAGTATAATGTAACATTCGAATAAATGAATTATTCTTGTAGGAGAGTCTATGCCTTTCATCTAACGGTGATAGCGTAAAATGGTAATGTTCAAGCGGTGTGGGTGTTGAAAGTACAAGCGTATGCACAGGAATTTTCACATGTAAAAACCAAGCTATCGCACAAATTCCTATAACACTAACCAAACTTGCTGCTAAAAAATGGACATCCGTTTTCGTTTTTTCTCTCTCGACGTAAGCTGTTGAATATCCTGGCGTTCTTCCTCCATATTTGGCATCCAAAAATCAACAATGTCTTTAACTGTATTGTCTCTTAAAACGCTGCACAAAAATGTTCTTTTTCAAAAATGTCTATAGTTTATGTCCAATGCATATATCAGTCAATGGGGAATTTCAAAAAGAAAGCAAACATTTGGAACAATCAAACAATATTTTCACCTCAATCAAAGTCCAAGCTAAAAAAAAAATCAAAAATCGTTGAAGACTTGCAGTTCAATAAAACCACAGAAATGCAAAAGGAAGTCAATATAGCAAGTATTCAAGAAAGATCATCCACAAGTTCATTCCCTACAGCCTGAAGGATCGTTAGATATATTGCTATTTTCAAAGGATGCAATTCGGGTCCCCTATAAAGTCCAGTCGGGGAAAAATCAGGGAACTGAAGCTGTGGGCCAAGGCAAACAAAAGCTATCTTACTTCTGACCGGATTCCTTGGCCAAGAAGTGGAAAGTTCTGACTCTATCTCCAGTCCTGGGCAAAGTAGATTGATGAACACTCGAATAGTGTCAGGGGTTTTCTGCACCGAAAACCCTCGGATTCTCTCCATTCACATACTGTGGGACGGATTTTTGCCACAAAAATCAAATCGTAGTTCAGAAATTTGGGTTCTTCCACGGATTCAGGATATCCACGCCACAAACCGCACCAAACCTAGTTCGGCCGCTTCTGCAGCACAGAGTCTCCTGCCAAGTAGGCCCTCTAACCGGACCAGACTCGCCGCACCCTTTTCTCAAAGTCTTCGTTCAGTGGGTAGCACGAGGTCTCAGATTGTACCTCTCTCTTCCAGCTACTTTCGGATCAGTAAAAAGCAGTTCTTCAGGTGTGGCAAAACAGTGATCCGTCTTTTCTTCGTTGCTGAGAATATTGTGTGCAATTCCTGCGTTCTCAGTTTCCGTAATCTGAGTCAGATCGGCTGGCACTTCCTTGCAGTGCGAGCCATGGATCCAATTCCTTCTGTTCATAACTCGGACTGCTGTTCGTGTTGCCAATAGGACCTGTTCAGGCCCCTTCCAGCGAGGTTCCAAGTTCTTTGAACGCTGGAAAATTTTCGTTACAACCCAATAGCCGGGTTGTAACGAGTGCCCAGGACCTTCAGAATTGTCAGGAAGTGAGTCTCGCACCTGTTGGTGAATCAAAGAGAGATTGTCTGTAAGTTCCTTCATATAATCTAACAAAATAGGGTACTCAAGTTCTCTCATTTTCTTGGGACGTGGGGGACCCCATACATTCATTGGTCTCCCAAAAACCACCTCATAGGCCGTAAGGCCAGACTTGCTATGTGCCATGGCACGTGCAGACATGAGGGCTAATGGCAAAGCATCAGACCACTTAAGCCCCGTCGAGGCCTGCACCTTAGCTAATTTAAGTTTCAAAGTCTCATTATAACGTTCCACCAAGCCGGCAGATTGTGGATGATTAGCAGCATGAAATTTCTGACGTATTCCAAACTTTCAGTAATCAATTTAATAACATGTGCAATAAAATGAGGTCCATTATCACTCCATAAAATTCTACAAATCCCAAATCTAGGGAAATATTGTTTCAAAAGAATCTTAGCTGTGGTGAGTGCAGTATTATCTTTCGTAGGATATGCCTCCACCCACTTACTAAAGGCACATACTATAACCAAGGCATACCTAAGGTTATTGCACCTTTCTAGTTCAATGAAATCCATCTGCAGGACTTCGAATGGCGCACTAGGCGGAGAGAACCCTCCTTTTGGGGTAGCCACTCCCTTCCCCGGATTGTGTTGCAAACAAATCATACAATGTCTGACATGGTGTTCAGCTGTTTTTCTTATATCTGGATGCTCCCATACTTGCTCTAATTGTGTGGCTATACTTTTTGCACTAACATGTGCTAGGCCATGTGCCATAGTGACAAACGGTAATACATAAGAACTGGGCAATTTCCACCTGTCCCCATCTGGCCCTTTTCTCCAACAATTTTCACTGTCCAATATTCCTGTCATTTCCCATTGTTCTTTTTCCTCCTTTGTTGCCATCTGTTGAATCTCTCTAATCTCTTCATTTACATTATAAATTTTCTCTGCAGAGGAATACATTACATACATTTGTCCTTGTTGGCTTCGTGCTGTTTCTTTTGTCGTACTGTCTGCAAAAGCATTGCCTCTTCCCACATCATCCACTACTTTCTGGTGTGCACTACACTTAACAATAGCCACCTGCTTTGGTAATGTTAATGCAGTCAACAAATTCTGAACTAATTCTCCATTTTGGATCTTTGTTCCGTGGGACGTCAGAAACCCTCTTTCCTGCCATAAGTGTCCGAAGTTATGTGCAACTCCAAAGGCATACTGACTGTCTGAATAGATATTTACAGACAGTCCTTGACTAAGCTCACAAGCTCTCAGGAGTGCAATAAGTTCGGCAGCTTGTGCGGACTTGTAGGGGATTTGAGCCGTCTCCACAATTGTGTGCAGCGTAGTGATAGCGTAAGCTGCAGTCGTAGTGCCATCAGGTAACTTAAAACAAGACCCATCTACATACAATTCGCCCTGGGCATCAGACAGAGGAATATCGGTAAGGTCCACTCGACCTTTGGTTTGTTCTTCAGTGGTAAAAATACAGTCGTGTATGTCACTAGGTTGTTCAGAAGGCAATGGCAACAAAGTAGCTGAATTCAAGGTCAGACATCGTTTAAGGGTAATATGTGGTGCTAACAAAGTGAGTTCGTAACCGGTAAGACGGGCACTCGTCAAGTGTTGTGTTTTAGTTTGATTCAATAATACATCAACTGAATGGGGGACGAAAACCGTCAGTTTGTGGTCCAGTACTAGTCCTGCTGATTGTCTGATTGAAATGGCAGTTGCTGCCACAGCTTTCAGGCAACCAGGGAGTGCCCTGGCCACAGGGTCTAGAACTGCAGAAAAGTATGCACATGGGCGTTGTTTGTCCCCGTGTGGCTGTGTTAGGACAGACAATGCACAACCTTTTCGTTCGTGTACATAATGAGAAAATAGTTTCGTGTAATCAGGTGTTCCTAATACAGGAGCAGAACATAATGCTGCTCGGAGTTGCTGATATGCATTCTGACACTCAAAAGACCAAGGCAAAGGAAACGGGGTATCTTTGGTCGTAAGGGCAAGAAGAGGTTTAATGATGAGGGAAAAATTAGGGATCCAATGACGACAATAGGACGCCATGCCAATCAATGCCCTGACGTCCTTTTGCGTCTGAGGAATAGGTGTATGTATAATAGCCTGAATTCTGTCTTTGGTCAGCGTTCTTCCCTCCTTCGACGAGAGGTGACCTAAATAGGTAACCTCTGGTCGACAAAACTGCAACTTATTTTTCGATACTTTGTGGCCCAATTTAGCAAGGTGAGTCAATAAGAGCAAGGTAACCTCAATACAAAGTACAGTGGTGTCGGCTGCTATCAGCAGATCATCCACGTACTGTAACAATGAAGTGCCCGGGGGTAACTGCAAAGTATCAAGTTGACGTTTAAGGGCCTGACTATAAATGCTCGGACTCTCTGTATACCCCTGAGGAGCACGACAGAATTAGAATGACCGCCCCTTAATAGAGAAGCCAAACAAATACCTGCTAGAGGGTGCAATAGGAATGGAAAAGAACGCATTCTTAAGGTCAATTACCGAGAAAACACACGCTGTGGCTGGGATCATTGTCAATAGAGTAGTAATATCTGGAACTACGGGAAACTGTGGCACTACTATCTTATTAATTTCACGCAAATCAATTACGAAGCGATAAACTTTTTCTTTATCTTCAGAGATGGAACGTTTCAAAACAGGCAAGATAGGGCTGTTACAAACATTGCTATCAGTTTCTTCCACTACCCCTTTTACAATAAGATCCTCTATGATCTGAACTAAGGCGCTTTCGCCTTCCTGCGATATTTTATACTGAGGTATTCGGGGCAAGACAGCATTCTGTTTAACATGAATATGCACTGGTTCAATAGATAATAAACCTACGTCAGTATCGCCTTCTGCCCACACAGAAGGCGGGACAGTGGACAATTCATGTGGGACTTCATCAATAACATACTGCCTATTACGTATCGGCTTACCAAACGTAACATATACACCATACGGTGAACAATAGATGCGTGCATGGAAATGTTTGAGTAAGTCGAGGCCTAGCAGATTATCAGGACAATTTGGTGCAAGAAGGAACGGTGAATTAACAGTGAACGGTCCAATAGTAAGATCCAGGGGTTTAGACACGGGACTAAGAATAGGCTTACCAGCAAAGCCTACGGACAGGTTACTATGGCCAGACGAGGGAGTCCCAGGGATCAGTTTTTGAGAAAGTGCACTACGTGTAGCCCCAGTATCCACCAGAAACTTCTGCAAGGTCCCCAATATTTCAGAAGTAACATATGGCTCTGTCTGATCTATCGGTATGGAGACCGATCCCTCCTCTCGTCCTACACTGTCCTAGTTAAACTGCATACCAGTGGCATCGGATACACTGAAGTCATCTGCATAACAGGCTTTCGTCGGGGCAGGATTGTCAAAATGATTCTGTCTATTACTGAAACCAGGACACTGTTGCGGGCCCCTTGTCATTCCCCGTCCCGTACCCCTACCTTGTTCGTGGGGTATTGGGCATTCGGATCGCCAATGTCCGTCTTGTTTACAATACGCACATTGATTCCGTCCCAATGGACCGAACGTCCGAGAGTCTTGATTATAAATCCTTGGGAGGTCAGCTCTAAAAATTCCTTGACTCCTACCTCTCTGTGGCCCATACACCTGTTGCAACAACATCTTAGTTTTTAATTCCTTATTTTTGCCCTCTTTTTTTATCTCTCTCATCATTTACTTGATTCTCATAATACTGAGCCATGTCCAAAATCTTTGGCGGGGTAGAGGAAGCCCACGTACTTTCAGCTACTCGTAATTTTTGCGAAATCTCAGGTAACAAGTTAGCTATGAATTTGTCTACAAATAAATGTTGACCTGTATCAGAAGTTGTGTCTTGACTCTTGACCACTGTAATCATGAAATGTAATTTCAAACCTTGTGAAAACGTCAGGGACCGACTCATCTTTCCTTTGTTTGCAAGCTACCAATTTCACCCATGATATTATCTTTGGTGGCACTATCTCTTTCAAATAAGTAATGATGTGACCCGGTAAATCTAATATAAGCTGTGTTGGTTCTCCCCTGCTTTCCTATCAATATCCGCCCCTTGTAATTGCGCCCAAGTACCGCCAAAAGCCGCATGGTCCTGTTTACGGACCATACGCCAAAGGTCAGGGGGCAATATCAATCCGAAAAACATATCAATATCTACCAAAGTCATAACACAAGAAGTTACGGCAGTATTCAGTTCATCATAAAATGCACTCGGGTTTTTCCTAGGGTCAGGCAAAGAATTTTTAAGGGCCAATACGTCCGATCGCTTCCAAGGGGAATAAATCCATTGGAACCGGAACCCAGCCGTGTTGACACCCTGACCGTCTCCTACGGCTGCTTGAAACACGGGGGTCGCTTCCCGCATAGGGAAAACTTTAGTCGAGGCTGACATGAGCCTCTTAAGTTTTCTTTTTTGAGTAAATATATCTTCTACCGCTAATTTTAAGGGAGCAGCAGTCAGCGCTCCTTCATTGGACCTTTTACATATCCTAATCAATTCACGAGGGGCCTCCTCATTCATATTAGTCCTCCAGTCCTCTATTAGTGCATTAGCCATCTCCCCTACAACATATTGCTGAGTCATTTGTGGGTATTGTGTCAAAGTCATGAGAACCTCGTCTAATCGTATGTCATCGTCTCAGACCCATTCACAGGCCCTAACTAATAACACCACTTTGTCATCTTCTGTAAGGATAGATCTATGACGTCGTCTAGGAGTCTCAGGTGTACGAACTACAATCCTTCTATCAAGTACAGGAGTTGCAGCAGAGGCAGCAGGCAATGGAGGATACATTTGAGCTACTTGAGGTAACTGGGAGGCGCCGTCGGGACCACATTGTTCCCAACGGGATTTGGCGCATAAGGGGCGGGGCGGGGCTGGTCTGCAAAGCATTTCTTCTAGTTCTGAATCCTCCTCCTCTAAACCCTTAAGTACTGTTTCTTCCGTAGTCACATATACTTTCTGCAATTGAAGTTTAAATCGTCTCTCATCACTTTCCACACTTTCATCTTGCACTTTTAATTGTAATTCTTTAATCTTCTGCACAATAGCCTGTTCTTCAGCTTTCTTTTTATCCTTTTCTTCTTTAATCTGCTTCTGTTTAATATATTTTCTCTATAATCCTAGAGCATCAAACATACTCTGCCTACTTTTCTTTTTAAAAAGCTGTTCTTCTATATATTGCAATTTATTTAAATCAAAGGTACCATGAAGTGGCCGCTGTAAACTAGCATCTGCCTTCGTATATTTGTTCCATAATGCGCTAAACAGTATGGAAGGAATACCATATTTAATGTACATTTCATAATTCGGAGTGCCTTCTAGAGGCGCTGGCTGTCTTTCTTCTAGAATACTATTCTTGTTGCAACAACAGCATAGAGCACGAAGAGTGCTCACAACAGGCATGTTTACCAAATACTTCTTAACAATAACGTTAAGAGACTCTTATACCAAAACCTAAAGATGAGAACAAATTCTCACATTACCTGTCAAAGACATTTGCAAAGGACTTTTTACTAACACAAAACCCAAAAATGACAACCAATTCGATCCTACCTGATTGCAGAACTCCAACTCCCACCTGCCGATCCTCGGATCAAAAGATCACCTCCAAAATGCCATCCGAAGAGCCCCAGTTGAGACACACAGCTGCCACGAAAGTCAGGTCGATAAGCTGAAAACCACCTTGGCCACGAGAGCAAGTCTCAGTCTGCGGGCGCCCGTTAGTGTTTCTGTCCTGTCGAAACAACCTCCTTCTGGTCCAGCTGTGTCCTTCAATGAGGCCCCACGTTGCCGGCGCCAATTGTAGAAGTGAGATTCCTATCAGTCTCACTGGTGCAGGGACACCCTTTGTCTACGGGTTCACAAAGTGAGAATTGCCACTGGAGTGGAACAAAACACAGGTTTATTACATCTCATGAGAGGAGTCCATCATACAGACACTACAAGTGCCTGAGAGGGAACTGACTAGCATGGTTTCAAACCTAGTATTTATACTCATTTGGTACAGTAAGACAAGCACTAAAACCGCTTTGTCATTGTTACATAACGCTTACACAACCCCTTACACAACCCCTTACACAATGCTTACATGCTGAACTGTGGAATCCTGATAAACCCCTACCCACATCATCTTTGTAGATAGGCAAGGGAGGTTACAGGTGTTGGTGGGCTAACAGATAAAGCATCTGTTCACTTAGGCCCTTCGGCAGGGCAGGGCTCCTTACTGTGACACGCAAGCCTTATCAATACAACCAGCTTTCAGTGAACACGTAACTTCTGACTTCACGAAAGTCCCCGCAGAAACACAAAATGGGGCTGGTAGACAAAATGGCTGAAAGCGGAGGCTAAGTTAACAGAATACAATTTTTACCGTTTAACAAAACTAGGTATTAATAGTCATACAATTAATTACCCGACCAACCTCTCCAAAAACGCGACTAAGTCTCTAAAACATAGACTACTCAAAGCCAACCCAGAAACCCTTATCTCTGACCCCAACTTCTGTCAAAAAAAAGGAGCGACTACTAGTGACCTGATCTTTCACACTAAAAGAAGAGCTCAGTGGAGGATAGCGCTCCACTCTTTACTCAGAATCGCCTCAGCTAAGAAATTTCCCCACGGTATTAGAATACTGGCGAAATTCTCACTCACTTTTAGAGCAAAGGCTACCATCTCCATCTATAACAATGCGATCATACTCATTCAGGCCACAGATCGCAACCTGGCCATCTTTGACGAAAAATTCAACTTCATTAAGAAATCGCTGGACCATAACGAAGCACCTACTCACCCGTTGAACGACCTTCCACTAACTCCAACCCAGGGTCAACTTGATTCCTCTCTATTGTCCCACCACCACCGGTCAAATGCCCCTCCTACCTCGAACAACTCGCTTAAAGCTCCAACCCCCCCTCACCTAGGCTCCTCATACCCATCCACAGGGCCTCGACCACCCATAATTCCCCTACTCCCCTTCCGCCTGGCTGATGAGTCTGCTATCCCTAGCCCGGATCACCTCTCCCATACCTCCCACTCTCCCCTCCCTCCGAACGATCTCCTGCCTAACTGCCATTCCCACTACTTCTTGGCCCACTCTCCACCTGGACTGCAATGCCCACTAACCCCCCCTCTAGCCCCCAATCTCCTTGTTCTCCTCTCCATCTGAGACGGAAATCTTCCTCAGAGGATTTCTCCCCTCCCCCTCGGCCCCTCTCTGTGAACTCACCTACGTCCACCACAGTGAACAGCACTCCTCCTCCCATCCACGTGAACCGCGAACCACACGCGGATCCGGCTGCTAAGCTCCAAGATATAAACCAGGAACTTCTCAAGCTCAAAACTGCCATTCAAAATCTCTTTATCACCACCGCTGACCTGGCCCTTGAGCTCGCTTCCAACAGGACCTCGCAAGATTCCCAGCATGCTACCCTGCACCACCATTTCCCATCTTCCCATGTCACAATGTCTCGTACTGACCCAGGGCTTAAACCCACTGGCCAGAACTGGAATACCACCCCATACCCTAACGCCCCATCTCGACCCGCCAGATCCAAAAATCAGCTATTAGAAACAGATATTCTCTCCCTCCTCCGAGAGTACAACGACCCACATACGGCCTCATCCCCTTCTGGATCTTCTGGATCTTCTCAAACCACCCCTTTAAATCCACCAGAACTGAGCGGTCCCATGCAAGACAACTCAGAGACCATACAATGCATCACACCTAACCCACATAGAGCCCCAGACTTAACACCAACACCTTAAACGCCAGCAACCTCTTGCAGATCCCTGTTACACAGCCCTCTGTCAATGAACACAAAGCACACCTGAAATGCCTGCTACTTAACTGTAGATCAGCGGTGAAACATGCCACGGACCTTTCAGATCTCATCCTGGCTCAGGAACTCGACCTACTTATCCTCACCGAAACCTGGCTCAATGACTCCTCTGGCCCCATCCTTGACATTCTAGTCCCTCCCAGCCACAACATTATCAGACTTGATCGAGTCAAGAAAATGGGTGGTGGCATAGCCTGTATCCACCACAGCTCTCTCTCAGCAAAACAATCCCCCTCAGCTAATCTCTCATCCTGTGAATATCTTTCCCTTGATATAACTACCAAACATTGACCCATATGTAGCCTGCACATCTTCTACCACCCGCCGGGAGACAACCTCCTGTTTATTGACAAACTATGGAAATCATATCCTCCAACCTGGGACGACACTCCCCCCAGATCTTCCTTAGAGACTTCAACCTCCACTGGAATGATCCGCATGATCAGGCAGTTAATAGTCTCAAAAACGTCGTAAGCCATCTCCACCTGTCCCAAATCTGTGACACTCCCACGCACAAACTAGGCTCGACCCTAGACCTAATCATCGCCAATCCCAATTCCATTCAACTCGACTCTATTCTCCCCTGTGACTGGTCTGACCATCACTACATCACCTTCCGTATCCTTGAAAGCTGGAACTCCAAAAGTTCACAACCACCCAAACATAAACAGTGGAAAAGATTGCTACATAATACCAACATAAATGAACTTATCTCCCACTGCAATATCTCCCTTCGGCCCCCTGATAACATAGACAACGTTCACGTCCTCAGGGAACACTATAACAACTCCATGTTGTCTGCCCTCGATGCACCTGCCCCCCTTCAACTAAAACGGATACCCATCAAAGACTCCCAACCCTGGTTTAATGACGGCCTTAATTCGGACAAACGCAGCCTTAGATTAGCGGAACGCGCATGGAGATCAGCTCCATCAACTGAGCTACTAAAAACTCTTAGACTAAAAAGGAGCAGATACAATAAACTCATCAGAACGGCTAAAGCAAATTTCTTCAAAACCCAGCTTGACAAAGCCAAAAATCGTCCAAAAAGACTCTTTGAGCTGATTAAGTCACAATCTAATAACACTAACGGACAATCCCCTCACATCTCCCCCTGCCCTCAACCGAACTGTGAGGCCGTTGCTGACTTCTTCCTTGCTAAGGCGAATAAGATCGAAACTGACCTCAATTCGGCTCTCATCAAACTCGCTCCCTCCCCGGGCTATCCTGAACCCTCCCTACCTGCCTCCCCTCCTACGCTGTCCTTTCTCTCCCCTAAAAACAACGCCTCTTGGAGCCAATTCACCCCCCTCAACGAAACTGCCATCCTCAGCATTCTATCGACGCTGAAACCCTCTAATATTATTCCGGCTATGATATTTTTGTAGGCCGATTTTAAATCCACGCTATTCCAGTGCGATACCGTGTCCTGAATTTATTCTGTCTGTCTTATCCATCATTCGACTGGCACATTGAGAGCACAGAAACTTATTTGCTAATACCAGGTTACTTTACTCATGATGATGCCTTCAATTACCGTTAACCTTTCTTGGACCAAATATTGTGACGAAATAGATGCACAAATGAAATTAGGGTTTGAAATGCAGCCAGGAAAAACCAAGAACATCAACAGGTTCTATGCACACGCATATGAGTAACAAACAGTACAACACAATTTCTGTTGGTCAAGGATGAAGACAATAGTGTCCTTTTGGGATGTTCACTTTTAATGGTGTGTTGTTTAACAAGCCAGCCAACACGTGTTTCGTCACTAGGGTGTTATCCCTTGACTTCTTCAGGGCTGTAACGATGACCCCCTCCCCCCCAACTTCTTTAAAGAAATGGTGGGAACACTAGTCCCGCTCTGGTCTAAGATCATCAACGCTTCGCTTTTCCAAGGGGAGATCCCAGACTGCCTGAAGGCGGGCCTAGTTCTCATTATTCTCAAAAAACCCACGGCTGACCCTGATTACTTTAATAACTATCGACCAATCACAAACAACCCTACCCTGGCTAAACTCCTCGAGAAATGTGTACATGAGCAACTGCGCAAACACATTGACCAATTCCAACTCCTCGACCAATACCAATCGGGCTTCCGCTCTGGCCACAGCACAGAGACGGCCATCACTCATATAGTGGATGATGCCCTCTCTATGCTTGACCAGAACGAAGCTTGCCTACTAATACTACTCGATCTCTCATCTGCTTTTGACACAGTCAAACATGACAACCTACTTAACCTCTTGGAATGTAGGATGGGACTCTCAGGCACTGTCCTTAAATGGTTTGCCTCCTTCCTCAACAACAGAACACAAAGAGTCAAATCCAATCAAACTCTATCCAACTCCAGTCCCTACACACTTGGTGTTCCACAAGGTTCCTCACTCTCCCCCACACTCTTCAACCTTTTCATGGAACCACTGACTGTAATCCTCAAAAATTCCAACATGCAATACCACATGTATGCGGATGATACCCAACTGTACATGAAACTATCTTCACCAGAAGATATTCAGTCTCTCAACGAAACCCTGCACAAAACCTTAAACTGGTTAACCTCCAACCACCTCAAACTAAACGCTCTTAAAACTGAATTCCTCCTCATTTCACCCACTAGGCAAACCCCCACTGTAGTGAACTTCCTCACAAACCTCACCGCTCTCAACTGCACACCACACATCATTGACTCCACTAAATCATTGGGTGTTGTTCTAGATAAGAATCTAAACATGCAAGACCACATTAGAGCATCGACCAAAGGAGCGAACTACCATCTAAGCATCCTAAGAAAACTCAAACCTTACCTCCCACAAGATGACTTCAAATCGGCGGTGCAAGCACTTGTCATTTCAAGACTCTAATACGGCAGTGCCACTCTATGCGGTCTCCCTAAACTCAGCCTAGCCCCACTCAGAGCATCTCTGAATGCTGCGACTAGACTTATCACTGGCTCCAAGAAATCCAACCACATCTCGCCGGACCTGAAATCACTCAAATGGCTCCCATTCGAGGCAAGGATACAATTAAAAATTGCGTGTATGACCCATAGAGCACTTCACTTCAACACCCCTCTATACCTGAAAAATAAGCTTGAACTATCTGGTAGTTCTCGGGCCTCAAGGAGCACCAGCACTCTGCTCCTTAAGCCAAAGAAATTTAAAAAACTGAAAACCTACAAACGCACTTTCTCCGGCTCTGCCCCGAGAATCTGGAACTCCCTACCTGTTGAAACAAGACTGATTACATCAACTTTTGCATTCAAAAGGGAAGTGAAGGCTCTACTGATGAACAATTCGCTGAACTAGTAGCCTCTCTCCCTCACCGCCCTGCCTGTTTTAGCGTAATGTGTTACCAACTGCCCTATGCTACGGCCCTGTATCGCCCGCTACTGTGTTATTGCTGTCCCCAATGTAATTTGTCGTAACTACTACCTGGCCTCTGTCACGGCCCATTTTCGCCGGTATTCATGTCAATGTTGCTCCTGATGTGTATTGCCTAATTGCCTTATCGACCTGTATCCTCCTCAACCCTCATGTAAAGCGCGCTGATACCAGCTTGGGTCATGTTCGCACTATACAAAACTTTTTAATAAATAAATAAATAAATAGATGATATTTTGGGAGTAAATATTCCGGCTATGATATTTTTGTAGGCCGATTTTAAATCCACGCTATTCCAGTGTGATACCGTGTCCTGAATTTATTCTGTCTGTCTTATCCATCATTCGACTGGCACATTGAGAGCACAGAAACTTATTTGCTAATACCAGGTTACTTTACTCATGATGATGCCTTCAATTACCATTAACCTTTCTTGGACCAAATATTGTGACGAAATAGATGCACAAATGAAATTAGGGTTTGAAATGCAGCCAGGAAAAAACAAGAACATCAACAGGTTCTATGCACACGCATATGAGTAACAAACAGTACAACACAATTTCTGTTGGTCAAGGATGAAGACAATAGTGTCCTTTTGGGATGTTCACTTTTAATGGTGTGTTGCTTAACAAGCCAGCCAACACGTGTTTCGTCACTAGGGTGTTATCCCTTGACTTCTTCAGGGCTGTAACGAGGCAAGTGGATTCTTAGACCTTAGAACCTGTGATAATTCCGACCCAGTAGGTCATAGATATTCCACAGTGATGGTCTGAGTGTAATTCCTTATCTTTTCTGCCAAGTGAGTCTTAGCTCAGGGTGTTAAAATATTACTCCTGACCCAATCAGGCGGTCAGTTAATCCCAATATATGTCAAAGCAGAGTCCGGCATGCTATTTCCAGATCCAGTGTTAGCCAAGCCACAGTGTGGCACTCTCAGTTAATACGGCACAATAAGCCATTAAAAGTGAACATCCCAAAAGGACACCATTGTCTTCATCCTTGACCAACAGAAATTGTGTTGTACTGTTTGTTACTCATATGCGTGTGCATAGAACCTGTTGATGTACATAGCCGGACCTTACGGTCCCAAACTGAGGGTTTAGGGGTTTTTCCCTCATCTGTGGCACTGCATTTAACTGTTTTCTTGTGTGTAACTTCACGTGATTTGGTAAGCGCCATTCAGATATCCTGTGAGAATTAACGCCCCCCCCTTCGTTAAAAACCAAGAACATGCCTGGAGGTATTTCAGATGGTATGAGAAAGACCAGGCCAAACGGGCCTGGTGGTCTTTTTCTACCAACATGTTCTATGAATGCAGGTAAGACATGACAACAGGGTACACCCGCGTTCACTTTGATGTACATTCTAGCCTCACTGCCCTATCTGTGTCCTTGGGGCATAATCCATATTTATTTACTGCAAGTGTTTGCAATTTGTAACTGTACTTTTGGTTATTTTAATCTTTATTTCATCGTAAAGTGCACAAAATAGTTTAAGGGCAATACGAAATGGATGCACACAGCAAAAAATAAGTAAATAAATATTTTTGTCTTGAAAAGAGTTTGAAAAGGTGAGCTAAAATCGCTGGTCCAAAGATTCTCATAGATCTAATCATCAATCACGCTCCACGAATTCCAAAAGAAAGTGCCATTACTTTTGGCCAAGAACAGTGTGACTTGAAGGTGAAGTCTAAAGTGTAAATGATTCCTGATTTACCAGCTGTCAAGGATACTATTTTCTTTGCATCAAAGGTGCTATACCCTAGTGGTGAGTATTTGATTAATGATGAACCTCTTCATCTTAGTTTTGCTGCTCTGCAAAACAGCTGCTTTCACCAAGCATCTGTGTCAATCGCTCAGGTTTATGATGACACTCACACTTGCAGGAAACAGAGAACCAGGGAAGGGAAAGAGATGCAACCTCTAATTTAGTTGATTATTGGAACACATATTTAAATAAAAATTATTTGAGCAGGAACACTTTTTCCGCCAAGTATTGCGTGGCCGAGTTTTTTCTTGTGCGTGGCCTAGCGTGATTTTTGGGTGCTAGACCACCTTCCGGTGAGATTTTCTCAACACGGTTGGTCAAGACAGGTCCCTTCCGTTTGTGCTGAAAAAGCTGCCGCTTGAGTAGAAAATCAACTTGAGTGACAGATAGAAGCAGCGCCCTCTGGCTCGCCGCGTGGTGCCTTTCGTGCTGATTTTGCTGTGCGGAACACGCTCCGGGCGCTAAAAATCAGCGCAACGTGTCGAATTCTCCTCGCTCACGGAGCTCTGCGGAATCTCGTGGAGTTTTTTTGTAAATCTACTGAATTCGGTTGGGTAAAACTCAGTGACCTCCACCGACACCTTTTTTTACACAGGAAGAGGATGCTAGCAATGATGTGAAACATAATCTTCTGTCTATATACTTATTCATGCAAATGGGCTTTCAAAAGAAAAGGGTAAGGGGCCTTTCTTTGAATTTGTAGTTATGCTTTGCAGGATGTGCAGGGTATGTACTTGTAGATTCTATGATTTTGTAAGCGTTGGTTTTAAATTGCGTGGCAAGTCATCTGCTTTACGGATGTTTCATGGAAATCATCTACTATTTCCCAAAGAAACATTATATGATAATGATGATGACACTACTGGGTTCCACCCACTACTAACCATAGGAATGGCAATAGCAGGCAAATTCATAATACAAAGATGATGTGTAATTTAAATCGTAATGTGGGTATCCTGATCTCAGCAAAATTCTAATGGGATCAGCTGGAGGGCTAATTCAGTGAGAAATTGATCAGCGAAGGGAAAGGCCAATACACAGAAATGATATTGGCAAACATGTCCAGCGATAATGACGGCCACCTTAGCACTATCACAGGGTGATTAGTAAAAAGTGTGTTGCTTGCACATTATCCGTCAGCTTAAGGCATCTAATGCAAGCAAACAAGCGTTTGTTTATTGGCCACTGATGTGAAAGTGCATGTTCATGAAAAGTATACTTAACACTGGGTGGCCATAGGGGAGTGTGGAAACTATTGAGGTGCGAAGGGACAAGACGACATTTGAAAATAACACTATGTTTCAATGTTTTGCTCAATTTATTCTCTCCTTGCTTTTGCAGTGGGATCACTTTTATCACATTTCAGCCTATCTAAAAGTAAGCACTAATGTTGGTGGGTTGATGGTAGGTGGCTGACGGGGCACCAGGGAGCCTGACCTGCATAGCAAGAGAAGTCACAACTAACAGCTCTTTAATACAGAGGGTTGACGAGGTTGTTGTTCATGGCTGCTCAGCACATGATCTGGACTTCAGATACTTAGAGAGAGAGAGAAATCAACAAGCCCACCACCTTTCTGGGAAACAAAGCAATAACTTTTAAGAATTTCATAGGACCTCTGTAGTGGTATTGTCCCATGCGTAGAGGTGACATAGTAGACAAAGCCAAGTAGTGTCTTTGAAGGATATTTAATAAGTCCATAAGATCTGTGGTAACAGCCCCACCAGGAGCAGCCTGCTAGCTGCTCAGCCCATCTTCCAACTGTCAACACTCATACCAGGCACCCAAGCATTCCACACATGTCCATCACACCAACATTCCATACAGAACACTCACACTGGCTGAGCAGCTAGGAACTAGGTAAAAGGGAACATTATACACATGACATGAAGATACTACATTATCTTCTCCCTTTTAAATTGAAAACTAATAAAACCATACTAAAATGAAAACAACTATACACAACAATGTACAAATGAAGACAATAGTCCATAACCCTGGGATGGATGGTAAAAACCACATCACGAGAGGGAACACAGACTAAACAAAGGAGGAAAGAAGAATGAAAAGATACACACGAACTATCACCATCCTCCTCCTTTAATATTGAAACAAAAAGAAAGAAGAGAACGTACAGCTCACAGACACAAGGTGAGCTAACACCACATGACAAAACAAGTGAACACTATGACGAGAAACATGGGAGAAACGCACTCCCAGAAGTGAAACACTATGGGTGGACAGCACCCATATATGTACTCCTTAAGTAAGGAACAAAACAAAGTAAAATGTGGAGAAGGGACTGTAACCCAGAGAAGGGACTGTAACCCAACTTTCCACCCCTCATGTAAGGGACAAAACAAAGAAATGGGACTGTGACCCATAACGTAAACAGTGTAAATGGGACTGAGACCCATTAAGTCATCCCTCTAGACAGGGTAGAATGACCTATAAAACCTCCCTCAAGAAAGGGTAAAACACACTTCGAATTTTACAAACAACCTGCGTTGTATGGGACTAACACCCATAAGACAAGTGCAGCACAAGAAAACTACACAACATGACCAAAGTGCAGCACAAGGTCGCTTATGCACACAAGACGTCCACGTGAAGCACAGGGTGACTTACACACACAATATGTCCAACATGAAGCACAGGGTGACTTACACACATTAGGGACATGAGTGTACAAAGCGTAAAATGCAACTACAAACCATTAACAGAAAGGAAAGGAGAAATACCCCTTAAACCGCCCCTCCTGTTAAAGTTATATGACTACAGAGTGGAAATGGGACAAAGACCCATTCCAAGAATAAAAGGGAAACGAACCCCTTAAGCCACCCCTCTAGTAAAGGTATAGTAGCTTACAATGTGGACATGGGACTAAAACCCATTCCCATCCCTTAGAAAGGGATACAAACTTGAAAAACATGCAAAAACCACCAATGAAGAACATGACGACCACCCTCTTGTAAGGGTGAATACACCCAACCAACATAAGGCCCTGGAAAACAAAAAAAAAGTAACATGTCCTGCATCAACAGGTAGATGCCTCATTATAACAGACGAGAACACCTGTGAGCGAATCCTCACACGAATAGCTTGAAAGTCAATACAATTGGTGTACATGACTTAAGGATAGATACCCTTAATGTGCTGGAGAAGTCCCATGTAATTAAAAGTCACTACATAGAAGAAGATCCTCAATGACTTCCAAAACAAGTACTGAAGAAACAAAAAAATACGCAGGAAGATTACTATTACCTCAGCCAAGCAAGTCCCCTGTCCTCAGTTCCACTGGATTGGTCTCTGACGAGACTTGTCGACAAAACGGGTTTGTGGGAGACGTAAAACATATGAAATGCCAATAAAGCTTAGTGAGCATCATGACTGTAAAAAAAAACAAAGGCGACACGCAAGCAGGAAGAAACGCTGAAACCTCTGACATTGTCACAATGTCATTTAACGATCCTGGCTGTGTCCGTCAAAACAATTGAATTTTTTACATAAAGTTTTGAGTGTCACAATACGGAGCTCCGCGTCCTCCGGATGAATTTGAGCTTGAAGGAAATTGCTGCGAATCCCAAGATGGCAGCACGCACAGCAGACGCAGCACAGGCTGGCTCAAGGCACGTTCCTGCAGGCAAGCGTCCCACGGCAGCTAAGAGCTGCGTAAAAGAAAAGACGTCATAGAGGATTCCCCAGCTCCTCCGCACGGCACCATCAAGACAGTAAGATGCGCGAGCAATATTTAAAAACAAAATGGAGCGTAACAGTTTTACCTACCTTTAAGTAGGTGAGACATTTTAGTTTTTTTTTAAACAATTGAAAGCAGAATTTTCCTCACCTTGACGGCCCCCTCTTGCTTGAGACAGGGAGACAAAACCATAGAAATGCACAATGAATTGCGTGAAGTTTCAAAACACGTAGAAAGCTGCCGGTAGAGGGTTTTCACGATAAAAGCCAGCTGCACCCACCTTGTAAGAGCCGATGTCCCATACACGGGTGTATCCATTTAAAAAAACTGCATGTTTGGTACCAGTAATTTATCCTTAGGTCCAACGCTGAGCAAGACCATATTAATAAGCACGTAGGCACAGTGAGCAACAAACACCTTCAGAAAGACCACGCATAGTAGATGAAGTGACATGTACAATGTAAAAAACGAAGTGGTTAACTTTTCATGAAGTAAAGAAACAAGGGAACCCAAGTAAGGTCTACCAGGGACCTTGGGAATGAAGCTATTATCGAGAACAATGGTCCCTAGACAAATAACAATGGGGTGGGGCAAATGAATATAGACCCGGTCAGTACTACATTTGTAAAACTTGTCCAGCCGGACTGAGGTTTAATATTTAATATTTGGATCAAACAAAAATAATACAAACAACAATTCAAGTGGGACACAAGCCTGCATCCTACTTGGTCAGGAAGGACAAACAGTGGGGAACATAAAAGGCTCAGGCAGAACTGTAGGTTTGTTAAAGACACAATTTTCAATATAACAAACAAATCACGAAGAAACACCTTTGCACAAAAAATGGCAAATTAGAGCAGTGTATAAGGTGTATAGAGTGTCGACGGCAGTTCGATCCATATAGAACATAAATGGATCATCATCAGGACATTTAGAATTAGCATGCCTGTGTACAATTGCCAGTAATAAGCGTTCTCACATCCCCAATGCCAACACACATTGTTTGCCTCATAGGAACTCGGACCGAGGCATTCCCCGTCAGGACCCTGGAGTCCGCCTGCGCGGCTCACCCAAATTCCGTCTTTCATCTTGAATACACGCCACCGAGCACATCCTTTCCCATCACTGTATGGGTCATCCTCCTAAACACTGCGCCATCGCCACAGACGCCTCTAAGCGGTCCGATTTCCCTAGAATACACCCGTGACTTCCTCGTGGTCCAGCTGCTCGCCAAATGTGCCGTCAGCTGCTCGTCTATCTCTATCCACGCGGGAATTGACAAAGCTTATTAGAGGCAATTGTACACAGGCATGCTAATTCTAAATGTCCTGATGATGATCCATTTATGTTCTATATGGATCGAACGCTCGTCGACACTCTATACACCTTATACACTGCTCTAATTTGCCATTTTTTGTGTAAATGTGTTTCTTCGTGATTTGTTTGTTATATTGAAGATTGTGTCTGTAACAAACTTACAGTTCTGCCTGAGCCTTTTCAGGATTCATGTCTATGCAAAACCTACTCTACTGTTGCAATGTGCCTAGTATTAGTATGCATTGGAATGGAATGCGATGTTCTGGCATGCGTCGCAACTTCGTATGTTATGTTATGTTATAAGCACTTGTAACGCGCACGGCTACTCATGAGTGTCCCGGCGCGGGAGCCAAATGATAACATAGGAGCTAAAAACGGAGACTACAAATTAAATAAACAACAAAGTTTTAAGTTGCTTCCTGAACAGCCTAGGATCTTGGATGCTTTTGGCACACGAGTAGTACGCCCGCTGTGCATGGGCGCACAGTGGCGCCATTAAGCAGTGCTGGGGGGGCTGGACAGCTGTGAGGTGGTAAACGCCGGTAAGAACACTGGATGGGGCGTGGACGCGGGGATGTGTGTGTGAGCGGGTGTGGTAACAATTCAAATGAGGGAAGTCTTACCTCGAAGCCGGATCCCGTGTCTCCGTAGCTCCTGCTCTCCTGCGTCTGCTTCCAGGAAATGAAGGTAGGCAGCCAGGCTCCCTCCCCTAAGTCAATCTCAACACTGCGATGCGACGGTGGGAATGGTAATTGTCAACGGGACAAGTCATGCAGCCCGGGACCGGGGGGGTGGGCATGTTCTCCATGCAGGCTGTAATGCAGCCTGCATTGCGAACAGGGAAGTGCGCATGACTGCTTTGGGCGGCCTGAGTGGGCCGAGCAAACAGTCATTGCGCACTTGAGTGGGCATGCCAATCCGCCCATGCCCTGCTCCGTGTTTGGAGCAGTCCTACCCACCCTCCCACCCCCTGAGGATACATAGCATGATTACATCAGTTAGTTATCCCTTGTTTTTCCCTTTTGAATAATTTTTCTTGGCTTCTCTGAACCCGCGCTTCCCGCTTCCCCCCGCTGCTACCCCTGCGGCCCCACACCCCTGTCCTTGCCCGTTCCCGCCTCCCAGCTGATCGTTCCTCCCCCACTTTCATGGCGGCCGCTGCTCGGTTGCGCAGCAGACGTGTGCGGCTGGCGCGCCAAAGGCGCGCCTAAGGCAAGCCCGTCTGCGCCCGTCCGTGACCCGACCGCGACCAGCGCCAGGAACCCTGGATCTTGAGCCACCCACTGCTACAGCACAGCCACCCTCCACGCAATCAATCCCGGGAAACTCAGAGACTGCCAACAGGCCTCGCCAAACACGACACACGGCCAGTTCTCCTGCCTCCAATGCCGCCAGACCTTAACCACCACCCCGGCCTCCAACACAGCTGACACCAGCACCGGCGACACCCAAGATGCATCCTCCTCAACGTGTGCTCCGTGCACAAACACGCCCTGGAAATCTGGAACCTACTCGACTCTCTCTCGCCCGACATCGCCTTCTTCACGGAGACCTGGACCTACGCCTCCTCCTCCCCCGACATCAACACCGCCATCCCGGATGGATACAAGATCCAGAGGAAGGACCACCCCAACCACCCGGGAGTGGGCCTCGACATCGCCCACAAGAGCACCCTCCACCTCACCACCTCCAGCAAAACATTCCCCTCGGCCGAACACCTGCACTTCCACATCCAGACCAGCCACAACTCCACATTCCGAGGAACCCTCGTCTACAGACCCCACCGGCCCCCGGACACACCAGCCTGCCCACCATCTCCACCTGGACGCCGGTCACAGCCAAAGACACCACCTTGACCATGAAAGGCATCTACTCGGGGGGCCCCCACCGACCCCTGCCCTCCTCACATCTACCACAGAGCTGCGGCCGCCATCGCACCCGAACTACAACGCACCACCAACACCACCTTCAAAACAGGCACCTACCCAGACGACTAGAAGTGCACAGAAGTCAGGCCCATGCTCAAAAAGCCCACAGCTGACCCCACCAACCTCAAGAACTACCGGCCCATCTTGCTCCTCCCCTTCGCGGCCAAAGTTGCAGAGTAAACAGTCAACAGGGAACTGACACGATTCATTGAAGGCAACGCCATCCTCGACCCGTCCAAATCCGGATTCCGAAGCAACCACAGCACCGAGACCGCCCTACTTGCCGGCACAGATGACATCCGCACCCTCCTGGACCAAGGCCACTCCGCAGCCCTCATCCTACTCGACCTTTCAGCGGCCTTCGACACCGTCTCCCACCGCACACTAGTCGCCAGACTACACCACGCCGGTATACAAGGAACAGCCCTAGACTTGTTCCGATCATTCCTCGCCGGAAGAAGCCGAAGGATCAGACTGCCACCTTCCTCTCCTATCCCACGTAAATCACCTGCGGAGTCCCACAGGGGTCATCTCTGAGCCCGACCCTCTTCGACATCTACATGGCCCCCCTCGCTGCCGTCGTCTGACAACACAGCCTCAACATCGTATCCTACGCTGATGACACCGAGCTCATCCTCTCCCTCACCAAAGACCCCACCACCGCCAGACTCAACTTCCAGAAAGGAATGCAAGACGTAGCAGTCTGGATGACCAACAGCTGCCTGAAGCTCAACGCCGAGAAGACAGAAGTCCTCGTCCTTGGATCCACCCCTTCAGCAGGGGACAACACCTGGTGGCCGACCGCCCTCGGAAGCCCACCTACCCCCTTGGACCACGCCAAACACCTTGGCATCGTACTCGACTCATCCCTCACCATGAACCGACAGGTCTATGCCGTCACCTCCAGCTGCTTCAACACCCTCCGCAACCTCCGCAAGTCCTTCAAATGGATCCCCCCGGAGTCGAGGGAGACAGTCACCCATGCACTCATCACCAGCAGACTGGACTATGGAAATACACTCTACGCCGGCATTTACAGGTCCCTACTCCGCACACTCCAGACATTACCGTACACCACCACCAGACTCGTCCTCGGCATCCCCCGGCACGAACACATCAACCAACACCTACGAAGACTCCACTGGCTCCCCCTGGAGAAAAGAGTCACCTTCAAAATCCTCACTCACGCCTACAAATGCCTACACATCAACGGACCCGAATACCTCAATGACAGAATCAACTTCCACGTACCCAAAAGATACCTCCGATCTTTCAACCTCGCACTGGCCGAAACCTTGCGCATCCACAGAGCCAGAGCAGGCGGAAGATCCTTCTCCCACATTGCAGCCAAGACCTGGAACGAGCTACTGGCAGACATCAGACGCGCCCCCTCCCTGTACACCTGCAGGAAGACCCTCAAGACCTGGCTCTTCGGCTAACAGATCTGCAGACCCCCCCCCCCTCAGTGCCTTGAGACCCTCACGGGTGAGTAGCGCGCTTACAATTCCCCTGATTGATTGATTGAGTTATCATCATGTGATGATTGTTCCTCTTCTGCACTGCTTGAGGCAGTGGGGCAACGCTCTTCCGCCACAGCGGAAGAGCCGCCACTGGGGGTGCGTCATCTACTTGTGATAGGCCTGAGCGACTCGCCCCCCGGCACTCCTGCGCTACGCGTCCGACCTTCTCCTTACCTGGACATTGACAGCGTGGCGCAATCCACTGCACTCTTTCCAAATCAGTGACTCAGCCAGCAGGAGCCTCAGCCAGGTGTGATTTCACTAGGCTGGGTACAGCAGTCGCTGCCTAGTCCGCTGGTGGACTTCCCGATGCAGTTGATGCAGCAGGGCCCCCTTAGGCGTGGAGGTGCATCGCTCACGCCACACAAGTTCGGCGTAGCACAGGGGCCTCACCCTCCACAGCGTACGACCAGCCCAACATCATCCGGCCTGTGATGCAGGGAGACGGCACACACCGTTGGTAATCCCCTCCGTGCACCCCGGTGTAGTGGTGGATCGTAGTATGCGACGCGGACCTCACTACGTTGGTGCGCAGGAGCACCTCTACCATTAACAACTCCAAGGGTCGCAAGGCGATCTTCTCACACAGGTCAGCAACGTGTCTCCATGTGACCTGCCAGACTTCACCACCAGGTACGGGCGATCGTTTCGCATCAATGTCTACCGCCACGGCTCATCGACTCCACAGCTCCTACGAATTCCACTCCAGGCTCCAGGCGCAGGTCCAGCGAAGCATCCGGGTTCCAGTCGCTGGTCGAGCGAGGCATCCAGGCTCATACGCAGGTCCAGCGAGGCATCCATGCTCATGACGCAGGTCCAGCGAGGCATCCAGGCTCATGACGAAGGTCCAGCGAGGCAACCAGGCTCATGACGCAGGTCCAGCGAGGCATCCAGGCTCCAGATGCAGGTCCAGCGAAGCATCCAGGCTCATGACCCAGGTTCAGCGAGGCATCCGCGCTCCAGGCGCAGGTCCAGCAAGGCATGCGGGCTCCAGACACAGGTCCAGGGAGGCATCCAGGCTCCAGACGCAGGTCCAGCGAGGCATCCAGGCTCATGACGCAGGTCCAGCGAGGCATCCAGGCCCTCATCCTGGTCATCCTGGATGTTGGGTGGCTTGAGGGGTTGTTGATGTGTGCTGCACTTGGCCCTGGCTGCTCCATTCTGCTTTTCACTTTTTGGGGGATATTTTCTATTGGGGGTAGACTGATAGGCTATTTTTTCACTTAGAGATAAAAAGCTCATGTTAGGCTGACTAACATGCGTTTTATTATTGCTAATGGGCCTTTCATTAGTTTTCGCCCGCTGACGCTGGAATTCCTATCGCCATCACGCTAATGTTAGCTGCAGTTTTCACCGCTAACGTGTTGTGAATATGTCGCTAACAAGGCGATAGTTTCCTGCGGTACACGGCGTTAAGAAAATTATCGCTAACCTTGGTTAGCGATAATTGTCGCCATTTCTTGAGAATATCCCCCTTTGTTTCAAGAGCAGGCAGTATTTTTTCTCCATTCACAAAGGGAAAGGGGGCCCATTTGGGACCCCTTCCTGTTTACAAATGGGTTACTACATCTTTTGAGTTGGTGGTAAAATATGGTAAAATATTAATGTTTTGAAACGTAATACATACCTTAAGGAATCGGTATTTGGAATGAACGACCGTAAAAAGCCCCTTCCAAATAACGATTCCTTCATGTTTCCTAAATCGATTTACTGATTCGGGAATCCTTTCCTAAATTGTTATATGGGTTTAGTAACCTTTCCCAAATTGTTAGATGGGTTTAGTAAATTTAAAAAAGTGTATTAGCAGTCACAAACTCTCAGATTTACCGAATCTGAGGGTTGCAACCATTAAAACACTCTGTACATGAGGCCTTATAATCTAAATCCCACCTAAAACTGTTTAAAAAAAGACAACACGAAATAGAAATCATGCAAAATGTTTCTGAAAGGAACAGCCTGAGAGGAGTTTTCAAAACAACTCACAATTAAACATTGTCGGGAGGCATGTCAGAAAGTTAACACTTATGGCTTAGCTGGGGTGGGGGCACAGAACTCAAACTACCTCGCAGGGATTGGGCTCTTCACACCGTGTCAGCGCTGTCAGGTGTGAGTCTTTGCTTGTGTGTTGAACACATTACATAATGGTGCCTCAACAATCAACTATGTTTCTCAGCAGTCCTTGAACTCTCATGTTGTTTGGAGACTGCAGCGGCCATCTTGAATTATCAGTTATAACTTTCCTTGTGCTAGATGGCATCCTTGACAGGCAGTTATGCTACAATGTTGCTGTGGCCTGGACCTTGCTATTTGGATGAGGACTTTCTTTTGTGAAGTATTACTATTTATTTTTGCAATTTTGCATAGTCCAAACTAAACTGACAGGTATCGACGCGTTGCATAAGAACAGTTTCCATTGTGTACAATCAATACACATGAGGACAGTTGCTAGTTACATTTACAAGTTAACATGAGAACAGTTCAAAAACTACTATAGTATAAGAATAATGGGGCTGAACCATCATCTTCAGCACCATTATTCTTATACTATAGTAGTTTTTGAACTGTTCTCATGTTAACTTGTAAATGTAATAATACTGTTGTTATAATAATATTAGGGACACCCTAATATTATTCGAGGGAAGGCTCAGCGACAGTCTCATTTCAAACCCACTGCTCCTACTGTATTGTGAGTGAATAGGCATAACTCCAATGTGGCACTAATGAGATTGTGTTATACAAGGTACTAAAAAGAAGGTTGGATGAAGATAGGAGTGCCTTCTGCCAATGCACAAGATCTTCTCATCTGACAGCTGTCCACCTTCCGACTTGAGGAGCAACAAGATGGTTCACAAAGGGGATGAAGATTTCCATCAGGTGGAGCGAACACTTTGCAGCCGCCAGCCCTGTGTCACAGCTACCCCGACACAAACATGGCAACAAGAAACAAGGGACAACCCAATGTCCCTGAGAACCTGTGTAGTGTGCAAAGAAATAAAAAGATAGCTGTTCCTTCAGTTTACTTTGATCAAACACTTTTATTAACTTTTATGGAGTGGCAAATAAGACTGTAATGTCATAAATGGATCAGTTAAAGGGCATAATTACAGGATGAGTATTTCAAAATCACATGATAACATTAAGTTGCATGCATTACATAAATATTATGATATCTCATATACTAGAATCATACAGGGTGCTATGAAAGACAGACATAGCACATGTGATGTGTGTGACAAAAAAGAGGGAGTGTACACACAAATTGTTAAAAACCAATAATTGCAACATTTTAAATATTCTAGGTACATGCCACTGTGGTCTAAATTAGGCCTAGTAATTAGGATAGACGCTGGCCAAAAAAGAAATGTATGTTGATGTTTTGATCTCAGTGAAGTTATTTAACTGGTGTCTTCATCATAACTGGGTAAAGGATATTTGGGGGTTGCAGCCCTTAAGGTAATAAGGTGTAATGTTCTAATAAGGGGAAACAACAAAGTGAAGTTCAAAGGAAACAGCTGCAAGAATCATGGCACCATCCAGTATGCAGGTAACCTTGGATCAAAAGAGGAGCAGGAAGTGCACCATCACTATCTTGTGGAGGGTAGTGTGTCTGACAAAACATATTTGACGGAATCAGAAAGGCAGCACATCTACCTGGAGGCAGGAGATGTGCCTCTGTGTTAAAATGAAAGGCCAGTCTAGCACGGCAACAGCAGGATGAGATGAAGTGCAGAGCTGGTGCTGATGTCTGGTGTAGCAGGACCATCCACACCTATGACAGGTGCTGTAGTTTGAAAATACAGGGCCCGATTAACCCAGGGCCTCTGCACTCGTGGCGGGGGCCCCGCAGTCGTGGCAGGGGGTCCACACTAGCGGTGGGACCTCCGCATTGCAGTTTCTCATTGCAGAGGTCCGCCACGAGTGCAAGCCCCCCTCCACAACTGCGAGGCCACCGCCATGAGTCCGGGGGCCCTTTGTGAATCGTGCCTTATGAGCGCTGCAACAAAGCCAAGAGGCAGTAGGCATGTGACCAACCCCACCCACAGGGCAACGTGCCAGTCCGATTTCCAAGTCTTCTGCTAATGTGGGTGTATCCAAGATAATAGGGAAAAGGACTCCATGGCCTCCAGGAGAGACCACAGGCACCCCTAGAGAGCCCCAACAGTCTCATCGGGTAGGCTCACTGCAGTTGTGTGGCATGATATAGAAGTATTCTGAAAACCAAGCCGGTTTCAGAAAATGATATTTGACCTTTTTGGATATTTAATGTTGAGCATTGCTAGAGACTTTAGAAATGTTTGCAGTTCAACTGGGAATGTAATCCAGTGACGGAACAGGAAGAATTCTCTTGTCAAGATAATGCCAGCAGCCGTGGCCCGTGCAGGTAAGATCAGTGGGGCAGTGGGGCTGGGTGGGGGGGATTTCGACGGACAATGATGAGGGAAAATTAAAAAAATTATGAATTTTCCCTTGTCATCGTCCATCAAAATCCCCCCCCCACCCGGCCCTATCGCCCCACCGTTCTTACCTGCACGGGCTGCGGCTGAATGCCAGGAGTGATGACACAAAACCCTCCCCCTTGAGATGCTGTGCAAATTGGGACAGTTCTAATAACCACAGGGCCAGCATAAATAAATGGCCCACATGTGAAGTAGGCCGTGTGATACGAACAATAAAAGTGAATGGGGTGTTTATTAGTGTTACGAACCACTGCACTGTGCCATGGAATTGGCTGTGTAACATAACAATGATGAAGAGGCAGACTCCTACCCCACGTGCATGCTTTGGTGCCACCTTGACTTGATGGCATATCATTTTTGATGTCTACCGTTCAGAGTGAGCTACCTGTTGTGACAAATAAAGCTTCTTATTCAGCTCCTGTTAAGCAGGTTATCGGTCCTGCACCACAGATTGGCAAAAGAGCAGATACCCCCCAATGTAACTAAGCTGCAATGTGTCTGGTGGCCTTGACAGCTCATCAATGGCCATTAAGCAAGGCAGTGAGGTATGCCCAGCCCTCACACATAGCCCATCTCCTCTGGGAGCCAAGAGGTCCACGCTTCAGGAGTCTCATGCCATTGCATGCGAAAGGTTTGCAGATGCCACGATGCACCCGATGGCCCTTCTCAAGTACACCAGCATCAACAAGAACAAGAAACTCAAGGTAGATTGTCCTCTTGTGAACCAAACAGAGAAAACAGTACTAGCTCAACATTGCTGTCATGCTATGCTGCAACACACCACCTTAATAGCCCGAATTGCTGTTGAGTTAACCAACAACAGGTGAGCCATCATTATGTTCACTTGGCAGTTTGGAAGACAAGTAATACTGTGTCATTGATTTACCTGACCCATATCAAACAAATCAGTCTGCAAAACACAGCAACTGTGATTTTGTCACTTGATATGATTTCACCACTGGCCTCAGTACAACATAGGTGGAAATTATGGGTAGCACATCTGGAAAACTACTTAATGGCCACCAAAGAGACAGACCAAACTAAAAAACAATCAATACAGCTTGTTTTTGTGGGTGAAGAGGTTCATAGCCTGTTCCTCACTCTACCCAAAACAGGTTTAGTGAATGACTATGAATGTATATCTCATATACATAGATGTGGAGTTAAGAATAGTGAGTCTATACTTTCCTATATGCACATACCTTGTCGATAATTTGTACCTCTATATTTTGCACACAATATTATGTCAGGACGATATTTTGAAGACAATATTCTGGTGGATATGCTCAAAAGACAATGCGTACAAGTATGGTCTCAGGCCAAATACTAGGCCGTCGTAAATGTACGAGTATATAGTAACAATGAGGCCTAGAGAGGTGTTTACCGCAACAAAAGAGACTGTGAGAATTCTACAACCTGAAGTGGGCATGTTAGTAGCATGGACAACGATTCACCACAATGTCAAGGGTATCGGAAGTGACATCATATACTCTTTGATCTTGATGATGTCACAAAAAGATATATATGATGACTTTTGAGCCTGAATCCTCCCAGAAAGTGATGTCACTTGACCATAACTCTGATGACATCACAATATTTAACATTGCTGAACTTACATAATAATTGCATAATTAACATAACAACACAACACAAATTTCTATTTCCGATATCGTCAAAGGTGTGGACATGATATGTCAAGGGAACCGTCAGCTGAATTGTAGTAAGCTCAGGTTCACTGACAACTTTGCTAGCTATGGTAGGCACAGGAGCAAATATGTCTTGTGAAGTACATAGCACATTTTAGCAAGTGTAACCTCATTTTCAAACCAGACAAGGGAAGCAGAGTTTTGTGAAAAGAACTGAGTCAGTATTTGTGGATATGAATGCTCTTTTCCTTCCCAGGCCGCTCAAGTGCTTTCTCAGAGGAAAGGTCCTGGACACCTACATGTTAGATATGTTTCTGCTGGAATTAACCAATTGTTGTCACAAGACCTTCTCACATTAACTTGTATGAGGTGAAAATGTATATGCACAAGATCGAAATTTGCATATTTTAGGTCACTGCTACAACTGACCATTTTCTAGTGTTACCCCCGGTCAGTTGAAATGACAATTGCCTTTGATATCTTGGTTTTCTGCCTGCTATTTTGTGTTAAACACTGTTTGGACTTGGACTTCACTATGTGTTGTGTTTACCTCTTTACACATGGTTAACACAGTTAAACATATCAACATATTCCAAGTTGATTTTCCAGTTAACATAAAAAAAATGCAATTGCGAGTAAAGAAAGGGGTAAGAAGCAATCTTCACTTAGGTGGCACATAGGAAACACTTATGAACACACATAACATAAACCTGAAAGGAATATCACTATTTTCTAGGTGCCAACAGCCCCATTACCCTGATAAAGACCTGAGCAGAAAGCCAGCTGTACAGGCAGGAAATGCATCACTATAAAGCATTGAAGGGAGAGTGCTTAAACATTGTAGACCCCACACCAAAGAAGTGAATATTAATAACATTCTTTTCAGTTTTATTCATAATAAAATATTATTGTTATTTGATATAATAGAGTACATGACAAGAGACACAGGGCCCGATTCACGAAGGGCCTCTGCACTGGTGACGGCGGCTTGGGCTCCACACTCATGGCGGGGCCTCTGTACTGCAGTTACCCATTGCCGAGGTCCTGCCATGAGTGCAGGACCCCGCTACTAGTATGGGCCACCCCCCACCCACCAAGACTGCAGGGCCTCCACGAGTGCAGAGGCCCTTTGTAAATCGGCCCCACAGTGAGGAACCTGAAAGATCTCCATCATAAGTGAGAGAGGTGCAACAACACATACCTGCACTGATAACCATTAGAGATGTTGCAATCACAACAAAATTTATAGGAACAGTAACTCGGTCCTACAACATACTCCTCTGTTGAATTGGGGGTTGGAGAGGAGAGAAAGAATGTTTTACCAGTGTTAAAACTCCAAAATCAGGTGCTAAAGTCTCCAAATGTATAATCAGAATATGCAGCATATTTAGTGACATAGCATATCATCCTGGCCTAGGTGTGGGGAAAAAACATCAGACCGGAAATGCAAGCAGAACACTTCATGAATATGGCATTTCTTCTCCATTTACTGCCACCCACTATCTCTGCAAGGTATGATCTATCAGCTTCTGGATCTGAAAACACTAAACCCTTGCTCCCTTCACAGACCCTCAGTCTTGCAGGGTACCACAATGAAGCATTACCTACCTGGGTCAGGAGCTCCTTTTTCTCTGAAAAATGATGGCTAAACTCAAGTCTGGTAAGACATGAATCAGGAATCCATGCTGCATCATGACATTTTACCCAGCTGCCACTTTAGTGAGTTTCGTTTATTTCTCTATCATCTGTCACTCAGATCCACCAGCATTGCTACTACATCAGTTTGCTTACCCGCTGCGCTACTAGTGGTCAATTGAGAGGCTCTCACTCCTAAAACATGGTATTAAGCTGCATCTCCCAGGATGACTGTGTGTTGGAAATGCTGAACCTCCAATATTAAGTCACTTCTCTCATCAGAGACCAATCAATTAATCAACTTGGATTTTTAAAGCTCCGCTCTTCACCCGCAAGGGTATCCATGTGCTAGGTTTGCTGGGCTCAGTCGAAAAGCCAGGTCTCGAGTCCCTTCCTGAATTCTGCGAGAGAGGGCGATGCTTGGAGATGGAGAGTAAGGCCATTCCAGGACTTGGTGGGGAGGTAGGAAAAGGAATGACCTCCGCTCTAGCTTCGGCGGATGCGTGGGAGTTTGTGCGAGGGCGAGGTAGGCAGAGCGAAGGTGTCTGGAGGGATGGTGGAAGTTCAGCCACTGGTTGATGTATGCTGGACCTTGGTCATGGAGGACTTTGTAGGCGTTTGTCAGCATCTTGAACTGGCATCTTTTCTGGATGGGGAGCCAGTGGAGGTCCCTGAGGTGGGGGGTGATGTGGGTCCGTTTGGGGAGGTTGAGGATGAGTCTGGCAACGGAGTTCTGTATCGTCGGGAGTCTCTTCATGAGTTCCTGTGTATAGAGAATTGCCGGAGTCCAGCAGGCTGGTGACTAGGGTTGAGTGACGTTTTTCTTGGTGCTGACGAGGAGCTATCTGAAGATCTCTCAGAGCATGCAGAGAGTGTGGATGCAGGCGGAGGAAACTGCGCTTATCTGGCATTTAATGGTGAGTTTGCTGTCCAGGATGATGCTAAGGTAGTGGGTGTGGTCTGCCTGTGTGGGTGTGAGTCCGAGTTCGGCGGGCCACCAGGTGTCGTTCCATGGAGAGTAGTTGTTTCCAAAGATCAGCACTTCCATCTTGTCCGTACTGAGCTTAAGTTGGTCTTCATCCAGTCAGCGATACTCATCATGGAGTTGTAGAATTTGGCCCTAGTGGTGGAGGGGTCTGCTGAGAGCAAGAGGATGAGCTGGGTGTTGTCAGCCTAGGATATGATGTTGAGGTCATGGGTTCTGACGATGTCGGCCTGGGGCGTCATGTACGTGTTGAAGAGATTGGGGCTTAGGGATGAACCTTGAGGGACGCCGCAGATGGTACTCTTTGGTTCCGAGAAGGGTGGGAGGTGGACTATCTGGATACGTCCTGTGAGGAAGGATGATATCCATTTGAGGGCATCTCCCTGGATCCCGATGTGGTGGAGTCTCTTGCTGAGTGTGTGGTGGGATACGGTATCAAACGGTATCAAATGTTGCAGAGAGGCCGAGGAGGATCAGGGCCACCATTTCACCCCGATTGAGGAGGGTTCTGATGTCATCGGTGGCAGTGATCAGCGCAGTCTCAGTGCTGTGGTTGGCGCGGAAACCGGATTGAGAGGCTTCGTGCAGGTTGTTTCTATCCAGGAGTTCGGTGAGCTGGCGGTTGACGGCCTTCTCAATAACTTTGGCTGGGAATGGGAGCAACGAGATGGGGTGGTAGTTCTTGAGTTCGCTGGTGTCGGTGAAGGGTTTCTTGAGGAGGGGTCTGACCTCTGCGTGTTTTCATGTGTCAGAAAAGGTGTCTGTGGTGATGGATGCGTTGAGAATGGGGATGAGTTGGCAGCTTATTTCCTTACTTCCGAGGTTGAAGAGTTAGTGGGAGCCGGGGTCAGTGGGTGCTCCTGAGTGGATGGAGTTCATGAAGGCTGCGGTGACCGGGGTGGTGAGCTGTTCCTATTCCCTATGGTTGGAGGTGGCATCGGTTGGTGTGAGGAGGTTGTAGAGGTAGGTGGGTTGGGGGTTGAAGTTATTGTAGATGGTGGATGTATTGTTGTGGAAATAGTTCACAAGTGTGTCGCAGAGATCCTGGGAAGGGGACATCGTGTTCTCGGTGGCTGTTGGGCAGGAGAACTCTCTGACGATGCTGAAGAGTTCCTTGGTGTGGTTTGCTCTTGCTTCGATGTGGTTTGCCAGGGTGTCTCTTTTCGTGTCTTTAAGGCGTTGGTGGTATTTGTTGAGGGCTGATTTGAAGGTGGCTTGGTCTGTGGGATCTCTGCTGGTGCACCATCTTCTCTCCAGTCGTTTGCAGTTGCATTTCATTGTCCTGAGTTCTGGTGTGAACCAGCTGGCTTGTTCAGTGGCTCTGCGGGTCTTGGCTGGCGTGATGGGGGTGACTCTTTAGGCGCAGTTGGTGATCCAAGCGGTGATGTTTTGCACGGCCTGTTCCAGGTTGGTTGCAGAGTCAGGCTGGGTGGTGTTGAGGGCAACCATCTATTGGGTCTCTGTCACTTTGTTCCAGCTGCAGAGGGAGGAGCTGGGTGGCTAGGTGGTGGTGGTGGGGATCCTGCGATGGTGAAGTGGACAATGGTGTGGTCGGTCCAGGTGAGTTCTGTGGCATGACTGTACTTGACTCTGTCTCTAGCAGTGAAGATTGGGTCAAGCATATGTCCTGCGCTGTATGTGTGGTTGGTGTCCAGTTGAGTGAGGCCGATGTTGCTCTTGCATTCCAAGAGGTTAGTGGAATGAGCATCTTTGGGGTTATTGAGGTGGAAGTTGAGGTCACCAAGGAAGATATAGTGCTTGGAGTCTATAGCTAGTGGGGCGATGAAGTTGGGGATTGGCGTTGCAGAAGCTGGGGGTCTGTATGTGAGGATGTCTCTGATGGTCATTCCGCCGTCGGTGTGGAGTTGGCAGTTGAGGTGTACCATGATGGGTGTGGTGTCATCTTCAATGGTGGTTCAGCGCAGGGCTGGACTGGCCGTAGCGGGCACCGGGCATTTCTCCGGTGGGCCGCTAGGGTGGGGGCCAGTTGTGGGCCCCCTGGGGGCCGTTTTTGTTACTGGGGGCCGGCAATATCGACCCCCTGTAACAAAATTGTCCAAAATCGGCCGTAGCAAACAGCTCGGCTGCATCCCCTCTTCCCCCTCCTGGGGGCCGGCCGAGCAGTTTGTCAGGTCCAGTTTCGGTTCCCAGTCCGGCCCTGGTGCAGCGGATTGTTTCTTTGTGAATGATGGTGATGCCTCCTCTGTGTTTGTTGGTGCGGTCCTGGTGGGTCATCTTGTAGCCGGTGGGCATTGCGGTGGCGATGTTAGAGGTTGATATGGGGTTGAGCCAAGTCTCTGTGATAAAGATCACGTCAGGGGCGAGGGTGGTGATTGTGTCCCAGATTTTGGTGGCATGTTTGCAGAGAGATCAGGCGTTGAGCAGGAGGTATTGGAGTATTTCCGGGGTGGTCGGGGTTAGCGAGGTGGGTGTGGCACGGGTTTCCGTGAGGGCAGGAGGTCCAGAGTTGCAGGCGAAGAGACAGCGGTGGCAGGTGAAAGGTCCTACTGTTGATCGAGGAGATGCAATGCAGCAGTTGTTGTTGCTGCGTCTCGGGGTTCAGGTCTCGGAGTTGTGTGGCAGGAAGGCCAGGATTCCTGGCATTGGACACGGTACAAGCGCGGACGGGTGCAGATGGGGTTGCATTTGCTGTGCCTTCGGTGCTCCGGTAGTGCTCCCGGTGCGTGTGACCATGCTGGGGTCTCCATTAAGTTGGTCCTGGAAGGAGGGCAGGGCGCTGGGTGGAGGGAAGCGGGAGCAGTGAAAAAACTGCAGGAAAACGAGAAGCGAGGAGGGCCGACTCACTGCACAACAAGAGGATACAGCAATGAAAATCAAATCAAAATCTGAATAAAAAAATAGAAAAAAGAAAACAACAAAACAGGATGCAGTGTTAAGGACTAAGCTGGACAGCAACAGAAGGCTAAACTGACACAGGCGCTAAGGTAACAGGAACAGAAGGCTATACTGAACAGAACAGCAGCACACAGAACAACATGCAAAATAGTGGAGAAGGGTACAGAAGGGGCGGGAGCTGCAAGCAGTGGCAAGCGGGGGAGAGTGAAGCGAGAGGTAACGGCACATAGAGCAGAGTCAGGAGACCTGCTCTACTGCAGCAAGGGGAGCTGGCACATGGACCTGCTCAATGGCATCTCTTTGCGGCCTCCATTAAGTAGGTCCTGGGAGGAGGGTGGGGCACTGGGTGGCGGGAGGTGAAAGCAGTGAAAAAAACAGCAGTAAAACGAGCGGCAAGGCGGACTGGCTCGATGCACAACAAGAGGATACAGCAATGAAACTCAAATCAAATGAAAATAGAAAAATGAAAACAACTAAACAGGATACAGTGTTATGGGCTAAGCTGGACAGGAACAGAAGGCTAAACTGACACAGGTGTTACGTTAGCAAAAACAGAAGGTTATACTGAACAGAACAGCAGCACACAGAACAACAGTGCAAAATAGCAGAGAAGCTTACAGAAGGGGGGGAGCGGCAAGCGGGGGAGAGTGAAGTGAGCGATAATGGCGCACAGAGCAGAGTCGGCAGACCTGCTTGACTGCAGCGATGGGAGCTGGCACAAGGACCTCCTAGGAAGATCCAGGATACAAAGCTTGTTGGTCTTGCCCTCATTCTTCAACATCTTTATCTTATACAAAAGATGAACCAATGACACAAAGGTATAGTCTTGTAACCTCAGGGCACCCTGAGAGGCATCTTTCAGTTGCTTGACACTATAGTCCACATTTATCACCCTAATTTGAACCACCCTGAAGTCTTTTTCTGTTATGGCCACCCGCATTTTAATGTCTGAAAACCCCTCTTCCTTGGAAGACAATCATCTCTCCTGCCTCCTGAAAGGCCCCTGTTGGTCCAGAAATGTTTTCATAATCACTACTTCCCCTAGTGTTAGAGAAGCACCCTCTGATCCTGTGTCTCATCATGGACACTCTGTGAGGGAGGCAACGGCAAGGAAACAAAATCCTTTTCATCCTTCTTCTGCCACTGTTTATTTTCTTTAGGAGCATGAGTTCTCTGGTATGAGCATGGGATATTTAAGAACCCCTTTTTAGGTCTCGCCCTGATCCAGCGCTTGCGCTGGTCTGGCGAGACATTTAGTTGTGGGGTTTTAAAAGTGCGACCACAGCTTTTTCCGTGGCATACAGTGTGCGGTTACGCGCACAGCACGCGCTTCTGTCATGGCTCATTAAGCCTTCCGGCGCGTGAATCATGCTCCTCCACTACCTTGCTGTCTGCTCTCACTACCCCCTCCCTTCAACCCCTCCCTTCTCCCCCTCCCTCCTCGTTAGCTTGTTATTCTTAACTTCAGAAGCATCTGATGTGAATTCTTCAAGGAGCAATTCACTTCCGACTAAGCCAATGCCGCCTCAGACAGTAGACATTTTCTGGTGCTTGTTTATCTATCCCTCGACCCTCCCCCTCCCCTCTGTTGCTTCTTGCCTCTGTTCTTCCCCTTCTCCCGAGCTGTTGCTTATTTCTTTCGTCTGCTCCTGCCCTTATAATTTTATGGAGAGGCATTGACTTCACTCACTTTCAGTCTGTGGCGCCTATTTCATTTGAAAATCTTACGAGCTGCTTTTTCTGTCACCTCCAATGTCAACTTCTAATAAAAAGAAAAAGGTTCGTGGGTGCGGTAGAACTGAAAAATAAATAGATCATGTGAGACCACGACGCTTTTAACTTATTTGTTAACACTGTTGAACGCACGGGTTGTTTATATAATTGACACACGTTATACACTAAATGGGCTTGCTTCCGCTTCTGTTAGTTGTGTTAATCTGCAGGCAGATTGTTAAAAGAAACTGTGGTGATCTTTGCACTTGCAATTTACAATGAGACTCAGCACATTAAGACATGTTTTCTGTCAGTTGCCTCATGGCTAAGGAACTCCTAATTTTCATAGAGTGTCTCGTCAGAATACAGACCGGTGCTGACTACATTATATGTAGTTGGAGAACAGTGACAAACTCTCTCTAGAAACAAAATGACACATAGTAAAACTGTTGGCAGAAAGATTCACAGCGCCGTGACTCAGTGCCTGCTTTTAAGGCGCTGTTTCTGGCGAGCGGTATAAGATCTTGCAGCAAACATCGGCGTTTTATCACCAGTTAAAATGCAAAATAATTTCAAGGACTATAAAAGGAGTATATTGGATGACAGTGACCCACAATCTGCAGTTTTGTGAAGCTCACAGTGACAGATGCAAGATACAAAGCGCTGTGTAAAATACATAACATTCCAATAATCATGTGTTCTTTTTAAGGACATTGTTTAAATGTAAATTAGTGACTGAAAACGGCTAGACTGCTTTATTTTAAGAAACACATGATGCTGTGTTTGCCAAATGACGCTTAGTCGAAACTGTTTATTTTTCCTTTCAGCGTTTATATTAGGCTATGCAATATTGAAAAACTAGCCAGCCTTATAAACCAAATTATGACATTTTCAACAGATGGATACGAAAACAATAGTGGACTATAAGATGGAGAAAACTCAGCTGACTGCACACCGTCTTGCGCTTCTGTTTTACTGGTAGAGCTGGACTCACAGACCCTCACTCACAGACACTCTCTCACAGACACTCTCTCACAGACTCTCACAGACACTCTCTTACAGACTCACAGACACTCTCTCACAGACTCACAGACACTATCACAGACACTCTCTCACAGACTCTCACAGACACTCTCTCACAGACACTCTCTCACAGACACTCTCTCACAGATACTCTCTCACAGAGACTCTCTCACAGACACTCTCAGACACTCTCTCACAGACACACAGACACTCTCTAATAGACACTCTTTTACAGACACTCTCTCACAGACACTCTCTCACAGACACTCTCTCACAGACACTCTCTCACAGACTCTCACAGACACTCTCTCACAGACACTCTCTCACAGACTCTCACAGACACTCTCTCACAGACTCTCACAGACACTCTCTCACAGACACTCTCTCACAGACACTCTCTCACAGACACTCTCACAGACACTCTCACAGACACTCTCACAGACTCTCACACAGACTCTCACACAGACTCTCACACAGACTCTCTCACAGACACTCTCTCACAGACACTCTCTCACAGACACTCTCTCACAGACACTCTCACACTCTCTCACAGACACTCTCTCACTCTCTCACAGACACTCTCACAGACTCTCACACTCTCACAGAAACTCTCTTACAGACTCACACTCTCACAGACACTCTCTTACAGACTCTCACACTCTCACAGACACTCTCTTACAGACTCTCACACTCTCACAGACACTCTCTCACAGACTCTCACACTCTCACAGACTCTCTCTCACAGACTCTCACAGACACTCTCTTACAGACTCACAAACACTCTCTCACAGACTCTCACAGACACTCTATCACAGACACTCTCTCAGACTCTCTCAGACTCTCACAGACTCTCACAGACTCTCACAGACTCTCTCTCACAGACTCTCTCTCACAGACTCTTGGCCTTCTTGGTCATATATAAGGTAACAAAAATGCTTCTGGCACTTTTTTATTACAACTTTTCAGCATGCTGCACAGCAGCCACACTTCTCTACAGCACAGCTTAAACACATTGGCAAAGTCAATAGCTCTACCTAAACACTTATAAGGCCCCAAAGGCGAGACCTATTGGCTATGCCAATGCTTGTTGTGTTCTGCCTGTGAGTTGGTTTTTCTCTGTCGTGGAGCAAGATCCTGCCCTGGCATTCTCGAGTATCTCCCCCTTGCTTCCGGGCACGGCCACGCTCCTTCATGTGCTTTGATGCACACCACGCTCACCTCTGTAATCTGGTTTCAACATGGGCTCTTTCGTCTACCCTTGGGAGCTGCAAGGGACCTCTACTTGTTTCCAGTCTTTCACTACAGTCTGGCCTCTACCATTTTGTCAGCACCCTCGAGCAAGCACCGCTGTCAGTCTGATGCTCTGTCGAGGGCTTCCTGTTCATTGCGGGGAGCCTCCACGAAACAATCCTTCCCTCTAGTTATCTCACCACCGGCCTTCAGGAGCGGGACGCAGACCCAAAGTCACAGCCCGGGTGCAGCCTCGCATGGATGCAGCCATCTTGGCTCGCGGTAAGCCAGCAATAATGTCTTAAGAGAAACAGCTCCTATATATATCTCCCCTCTCTGCCCTGATAAAGCAATGGGATTGTAAAACGAAGACTGTGCCACAGAGATATGTATGAAAAACGCCCTTTGTATAACTGAATGGAACTGTTACAATCAGTGTGCCAACAAAACAAACATATAGTCAAAAGCGTGTCTATCACACAAAGGTAACTGTAATACAAATGAAAAACAGAAAACTATAATGCACTCAAGTTTGCATTATTCACAGTTGTGGTAGGTAAAAACACACAACATACATTAGACTAAGGTATATGCAAACGAAATTAACTATAAATATGATCTGATCAATTGATATGTAAAGAACCATGTGTGCATTGTTTTTATGATTTTCTCATGTTTTCTGACACATACAGTACAATCAGAGCACAGCAGATAAAGTATGTGGACTGTTTTTGTGTAATATAATAAAAACAATCTAGAAAGAATCCAAAGGTGAGAAATGAAAAATTCTCCTTTTTAGGTCTCGCCTGAGCCAGCGCGCATGCGCTGCTCTGGCGAGACTTTTAGTAAGCGGGTTTTGGAAGTGCAAACAGTGGCTTTTGCTGCGGACTAGCCTGCGTTCACGCGAGCTTGCATGCGCGATCAGGCGCCATATGGCTTCCCTCGCCATCTGGACGCTCGCGTGAACGCAAGCTGGTCGCCAGCAAAAGCCACTGTTTGCACTTCCAAAACCCGCGATTACTTTCACTTTCACGGCCGAGCGGCCGTGTCAGTTTCACAGCCGCGCGGCCAATGCTTGTTGCTCGCGCTTCTTGTTTATTGTACCGTGCACATGCAGCCTTGCTCCCTTCACTTCTCTAGCATTGTACAATGTTAAATTCACTATTTGCACGAGCAAAACCCTTTCGTAGGGCATTTTCTTTCAAGTTAAAATAATGTTGCGTTATGTGAAATGTCATTTTATATGTCCTTGAATCGTGTATAATTATGCAACCGCGCTCTACATGTACATTTCTTCCCCAGTTAACCCACCATGACACCAATTGGTGCCTCGTTGTTGCACTGAATCAACCCTCCAGTCACTAGCAGCGCGTGCTCTAGCGCTGCCTGTTCTCTAGGTTCATGTTGATGCCGGGAGGCAGCGGTCACACCTTCAGACGGGCACTGCCTCTTTTATAGTAAGAGCGGGGGGGGTGCTCTACCTGAATATGTCTTCCCCAGTCATTTCGTTCGCCATTAACCAATTAGTGCCCCGTTGTTGCAACGGAAATTAACTTCCAGTCACGACATCAACACGTGTGCTTTTTTGGGGGGGTTGGGGGCGCAGCCTGCTCTCTATTCTCATGATGATAGCGGGAGGCAGCGGGCAGCCCTTCAGACGGGCACCGTCACCTTTTGGTAGCAAGAACCCTGAAGGTGTCCCCCAATCAAAACACTTTATAGCGCAACACATGCCCTGGCACTGAACCCCACCCCCCTCCGGGGGGAACGAAAGAGGGGGGCACCCCTGATGGTGAACAACCCCCGGCCCGGCTAATGGACGCAGCGCCGACTAGTGCCAGGCACCGCCCTTCCCTCCTCCCAGATGTGTGGGAGTGTCGAGGGATCCCCTGGCCCAGGGAGGCCCCACCCTTCCTCCTCTTCCGCTGCAAACGGCTGCCGAATTCCGAATCCGTAGACACCCCCCGCCCCCCAGCAAGCGCTGTCCTATTCGGGCACACTTTCACTGCCACTTAAACGGCTTCGGAGGCTCAGGGAAGTGAACATATTGTAATTGCTCTGTCCCGTTTATCATCTCTCGCTTTTCCTAGCGCTTCACGCCGCAACGCCTGAGCACAACAAGTAACCAGTATCCCTACCTAGCTCATGCCCGGCCATGTGTGCCAACCCACGAGTGCCCGGCCCCGCTGACCCCCAACTTCCCCACCGACCCCAATTGTATCGATGAAGAGAAAACACAGGCCAGGAGCTGCGCAAGGGCAGGGAGGGGGTCCCCACATTCAGACGGGAACATTTGCTTAAAAACGACCCCAGCTATTCATCATTACCTCCACCCAGACTGCGTCTCTTATACTCCCCGCCCTCCCTAAGCACATTATCCAGACAGAGAGAGTACTCGCACCCCGCTCGACCGTCCAAACCCTGCCGCCTCCCCTAGTTACAGCTGGCCTGGCCAAGGTTCCATGTAGGCGCTCAGGTGCAACTCGGACGGTTCCTAAGCAAACTGTCGCAGTTGTGATAAAACACAAGCAAGCCGCCCCCGCCCTCTTTGTAGAGTACATCTTGTCATCTCCGGGCAGACCCTCCCAATTCATTTAATCTCTTGCTTACTGCAAACATCCGCCGCCCCATCACAACGCTCCACATTAGCACTAATGTACCGGCGGAATCCACCCTTGCCTAGTGTGCCTCCATTCCGAGGGCCTCGCCGCTCCCTTAGCCCCCCATCACCTCACCTCATGCAGCAGCAGCTCTCCTCGCAGGATTCCCAGGAGAAACAAATGCCTTCCACCCCAAGGCCACATTCCTATCAGAAAATCTTGACTGGGCTGAACCAGCCCAGTGTCCCCTCCACTGCCCAGTAACTTCCTGCCTTACCTCTCCCTCTCATTACCCCCTGCCCAGACCGGTTCCACTCACTGGGGGTGGTCTCCTCTAAGGCTCATGGTCCAGCCATATCCCCACCCCTCCCGAAGGCTGAACCAGGGGGGCATTCCTGCACTGCTCCCCGGCTATACAACTCCCTGCGTTTCAACCAGCCTCCCCTCTCTCCTGCCCCCCTTAATCCCTTCATTACATTTAATCCGGGAGTATATGGTTTAAAGCTGAAGAAACCCAAAGTGCCAGCAGAGATACACAGGGAGTAAACGACAGAGCATCTGAACCGGTCTGTCCTCACAATGTACTCTTTACACACTAGATTTCCTTGCCCCCCTCCCATCCACAGCCCACCCTGGGCGCCCATGACGCATCAAAGGGAGGGGTCTTCTTCTGTAAGGACTTACTAGCAGGATAAATCAAGAAAGACATTAGAAGCTTCCCCGCTCCAGTCCAGTTTCAACAACACACGAATGATGTTATTCACACGAGTGCTGGCTCTCTATAGCAGAAGTACGCCAAGGTGGACTAGTTAACCACCAGCAAGAGGTGCTCAGTTGCTCCTGCAGGCCACAAAGGTGGGCAGTAACTGGAGGAGAGAGGTAGCAACAGTCCGGTTCTCATAGTGAGACCACAATGCTGCCACAGGCCGAGACACAGACTTGGGCTGTCCTCGGCTGCCCGCCTGGTAGGTTGGCCAGGCCCTAAAGAGCAGCCCTACAAAAGGGTTTCGGTAGCCAAGAACCAGCAAGGATTTGTTGGGTTATGTAGGTGTTTTCTAAAAATAAAGTACTGGTTGTTGTCATGTGCTAACTTTGTAACATGGATACGTCTATATGACTAGAAAGGTAAACTAATGTACAGCAGGCAACAGGGTTGCTAGAGTTCAGCAGGCCGCGTGAAGACCATGATCTTCGAGGCCAACTCGTGTTCCAATTTTCAACTTTCTTAATTCTCACTTACTGGGTTGCTGTTCCGTACAGGTTAGTGCTCCATGTCTGTGACTGCATCGCTTCTGTGTTTGTCTCTGCCTGTAACTGCTTCCAGTCTGTAACTGCCCCTGCCTGTGATTGTTCGTTGACTGTAACTGGTCTCAAGCTGTGTGTGCGCTCTGTAACTGCTGGACACATGAACCTGCGAATGCTTCCTCTCCGACTGTTTCTTGTCTGGGCCTGGTCCCCATCCCTGTGTGGGATTCTTTCATGTGTGTGCCTGGGCCCTACATGCGACCGCTTCTTGTCTGCGATTCTTCCATGTGCCTGATACCCTCCCGCAGTGTTATCCTGTTAGTAACTGCTCCCTACTTACGAGAGACTGCCCCCTAGCCGTGGCAGCTGTATGTCTGTAACGCTCCTACCCTGTTACTGCTCTGACTGCGAACCCTCCCTGTGCCCCTAAGTACTCCCTGTTAGTGACTGCTCCCTATCAGGCAGTGGCTGCTTCTTTTGATTGTTCCCTGAACACCTGTGCCTGTTCCCTGCTTGTGTGTGCTCCTCTTCCCTCTCATAGCGTGCTCCCTGTGTAAGTGTGTCCTGGCTCTGACTTCCCCACAGTGACTGTCGCCTGCTTAGCTCGGATTGTGACTTTTCTCGCCTGAACAACACTCCTGCATCTGCCCCTCTTCTAGAGCCTGCTGCCTGCATAACCCTCAAGCCCGGAGCCTAAGACGCCTTCAGGCTCGGAGCCTGCTGCCTGCGGGACCCTCACTCCCAGAAACTGCTTGCTGCCTGCGGAGCCCTCTCAACCTCACACCCTGTATTTTGCACTTGCCCAAGCTCACACGTGCTTATGTTGCTCACCCGCCCCAAAGGCGAGACCTATTGGCTATGCCAATGCTTGTTAGATCTTGTCCACCAGACAGTGCAAGCTGTCTGTTGGCAAAAAGACCTATTGACAGCTTACAGTGGCTTAGAGACCGCTCACTTACCACTGGTTGACCTTACTGTCACTCGTATTTCTTTTTTATTCATTAGCTTGTGTGTGCTTTCTCTTCTTGTGCTTGTCCCTACCCTGGAGCATTGACACATTACTTGTATCCTTTCACTGCTTGCTTTTTCAATCATTACTTTTTTCTTTAGGGTTAAATGTTCCATAACAGTGCAGGTGTGTTTCCAGCTGTCTCTGCCCCGGCCACACTCGGTGCTGCTCTCTGTTGCCCGGGTGCTTCTCCCCCACCCCCTCCATGTTGTGCTCATCCTTGTGCACTTCTCCACCCCTGCATTGCTTTCTCGCCCAAGCACTTCTCTCCCCAAGCACCGTGTTGCTCTCTCTCGAATGCTGCTTCACACATTTGGGGGGACAATAACCTAGTGGTGGCCCTGCACTTTAATCAACATTAAATGAATGAAAAAACATTTGGATGGGTTGAGTTGGGTATATACTTGAATGCCAATGTCGCTGCTTTAGCAAAAACTTGTGTTGCTATTTTAGAGTCCTAAGAAAAATAAAAAATACTTTGAGAAGCTATCCAGGCTAAATTTCCTTCTATGGCTAAATTCTCTTTCACATTTCAACCTCGTTGTTTTGACTACTCAAACTCTAGAATGCGATAATCCGCCATTACTGGTTTTGACAACATTCACTAAGTATATCTCACCCTTTTCTAAATAACTGAAGGAAGTGAAATTAAAAAGGAGCATTTGGTTGGACTGCTGACAGATATTTTGGCATTCTAATCTTAAAGTATCTCAAGTATAATCCAATGTATGCCTCATATTTGATGCAGGAGAGGAACTCCACCAAAAATGTGTGATTTGACAGGTTGTATCCTGCAACCATTTGAACAAGCCAAGCACTTGCCAAGCCCTATTGCAGGGAACTTAATGAGCGGAAGTGAGACATATCTGCAGTTTTTCTTTCTGAGAAAGGTAGCGGTGACTAATTAAATATGATTCAGCATCAATCTGTCCATTCGTGCTGTACCTTTTGAAGATTAACTGGAAAACGTCTTTGAATCACACCAGTAGAGCAAATCATAGCTGAGCCAGGGTACAACCCGCGGTTACTGCATGCCAACCGGCGAGTATCTCTGTAACAAAAAACACTGATATGTTAGGGAGTGCTGCTTGCAAGCGTCACTGTACCCGCAGTGACGTATTGTCAGTCCAAGGGCCAGTGTCATTCCAGACGTTTGCATTCTCTTTTGGCATAGAGTCAGGGGTGCAACGTGACCCGAACTTCGGGAAGGGGCTAATAGGTCAATCAATAGGGGTGGAGCTAACACTTCAGACATTCTTAGAGACAATGCAAGAAATTAGACTGATAAATTGTACATTTTAATCATACTGGTCAAACCTTATATATTTACAACAAACCTGTTTAAGTGAATTTAAGAATATTTTTAGGCTACTCACAGAGATATTTATAAAGGGAAACTAGTGATTTGGCAACTAAAAAGCTGCTTCTACAGAGTTCAGTACAAAGCAATTTAAAACATGTTTTCGCAAAGCTATTTCAAGGTGAGGACCCTTTTTGCCAATTCCTTCTGTGAAATTACAGTGAGCAGATGAAACATTTTAATCCCACCTTCAGAAATACACTGCTGCCAGATTGTTGACCAAAGCCATATTTTCGATTGGCTCATCCAGATGTTGCGAGATATGCTTGTTCGAGGCTGCACACACGTACAAGTGTCAGAATATTGAGCTTAGTGGGCTAACGCACCTTATTTCGGGATATATGACTGGCAAACCACAAGTTTGATCACTAATGCACCTTCCATTCCTCCTGAGATTAAATAAGTGAGGGCAACCAGGTGGCAATATTACTGCACTGAGCAGTTCTCATATGAGAAGACTGAGCTACATCCAAACAGGAAGCCACCAGGCCTAAAGAACTGGCTAAAAAGGTAGTTACCTTGAAATTACTTTGCAACAAATTGTGTTTTAGCATTCAAAGGATACACATATTCCTTCAAGTTTCAGAACACACAGAAGGAAAGGCTCATAGGCAATGTCCTGCAAAGAGGTCACTCCACCAGAAACAGAAATTGTGCCTCTTAATAGCATATTTTATAACAACAACCATGCTTTCAATTCCGTTCTGATGCCCCAGCACATAAAGTGTCAATTCCACTTAAATATTTATGTTTTTAAATTCAGTAGGGTCAATGTGCATTATAAATTAGAATATTGGTTGATTTTAAATTACTTTTCTCGTTTTATTGTGACCTATATCAAACATATTACTAGCCTTGTTAACTGATGGCGAGACGCCATTTTTTCTACACATTTAAAACACCACAAAACCATGTGACTATAAACACAATAATCAGACTGTGGTATAAATCGATACTTCTGTACACTTAATGGCTCTCCAAATAGGCAATAAAAAGTCTTGACAATGACAAACATGAAGGACATACTAGGAAAAATGTGCACATTGATTCAGCATGGGGATAAATAAATATTACAATATATTTCATTAATCAATAAATATTCTCTATAAAACCAACTGATTTAAGGAATATTTATAAATATGTTTACAAATTTATATAATAAAATATATAATATATCAATAAAAATCTCCTTAAAAAGCGTACTCTTATGCAATCATTACACCTTCACAGTGACGTATTACTTGTTTGCATCTGACTGCCACACATTGACAATCCTACCTCAACCATTTCATTAATTATTATTCTCTTTGCTCTTTTATTACTCCCCCATTGTTAACAACACAATTCAGCCCAAGTGGGCAATGCTTACATGCATCAAGATGCTGTACACCAGCCTTTGCCTCCCTCCTTGCCTCTTTCTTAATACCCTATTCTGAGCTGCCTATTAATCTTTTACAGCGACCTAAAGTGCCATGTGCACTTCCCTCACCATAAAATCTATCACCTACTATTGATTAATCTACTACTCCCATTAAAATCAACTATATTTGCCATTCATCTAAGACAAATTCATTCTTTTCATACTGTTAAATGTTTCCTTCTCTGGATTCTTAGCAGTCCTCAAAAACATCACAACATATTTTGAGCCATCTACAAATGCGTGTATAGGTCGTCTTCCATGGAGACTTAGGGGCCGATTCACAGAACTTTACGACTTTCGGTATTCACAAAAGGCATTTAGTAGTAGTAAAGTTAGGAGTCCTAACTTTACTACTGATCCAGCGCGATATTAGCAAACAGCATTCATACACCAGATACTCACTTGGGCCCATACATTCATACTACGCTAATACTTACGCTGGGTTTTATCAGTTGTTACTCTTTATCAAAATCCCTGCTACCAATTACCTTCAGATTGAAGAGTAATGACTTACCAATGAATCCTTTGTTAATTGGGAAGTTTAAAATGAGTGACATTCATTATAGTACATAATCCTGAAATAACCACTGAGTCAGGAAGTTTTAAAATGTTTATCTAAAGATTTTAGCAGAGTAAATTACATAAATCGCATATCACAGGTGAAGCATAGAATAATAATTATTGATTAATGACGGTCCCTCAGAAAGGAGACGATAGAGACAGCAGCGCAACTAAAGGTTGCATTTATATTTACCTAAGTGCAAGGACCAAACCCCTTGGCCAAGGAGTTGGAAGGAATAGGACCCAGGAAGGATGAAGAGCAAAGACCTCCTCCAGGTTCAGGACAGGACCGGTGACCTCTCTATAACGATGCCTGCGTCGTTCCCCTCTCTGATACTCGACTTCTCCTCGATTCTCCTGTGCCTTCCTTCTAATGGACTCCGCCGCCCTCTCCTCAGGACCTCTCTGGACAGCGGTTCAGTCTGCAATCGATCAGCTTGGCAGCCTGGAGCTAGAAGCTAGCTAATTAGCTAATTCTATATCTATTATACCCCTCTACGCCCATGTACCTCCCCTTAATGTTGCCAAAATATGGGACCACTATTTCTGATTGGACAGGGACAGGGTGTGGATTCTCACACCATATGATTTTAGTTCATTTTCTGTAGGCCATTGTCTTTAAACTACCGCCCATTCAATTTTATACATTTGCTTTATTTCCCACCCGTCTCACGACAAATGTTATATATTCTTCATATACAAAGTTTCAATTTTCAACAGGAAAGGCAAGAGCACAGCAGCTTCGGCCATCAGGTCATGGCCTTGGACGACGTCCAGGTTGACTTCATTTTTATTCTTTGGCAGCCAAACAGGACACATGCGCAGAATCATTGTCTCTCGAGTTTCAGATCACCAACCCCAGGCCCAAGTTTACGAACTAATAAAAGTCAAAGAAGAAAATATTAAAATCACAAAATAATATGTTTCACTGTATACCCACTCTTTCTACTCTATCCCCATTTACTTATAAATCTATCCCGCATTAGTAGCGTTAAGAAAACGACAATTTAATAATAACACAAGAGCAAGCTGAAGCATGTGAAAACATCAAGCAGCTATTTTAATGCACACTGCGCAGAAGCAGAAATTTCCCACCAAGCAAAGAAAGACGTCACACCATGTGATATGGATGAGACATGCGCAATAAGTTTTCCGCGCTTTAGCAGCCATTTTAGAAAAAGACAAGCGTTACTTGTTAGTTAGAACACATAGGCAAGCTTCCTTGCTATTCATGTAGTGTATGCAAAGTTAGTATACACAATACATAATTAATTAATTAATACTGTGAGGAGGTTGTATTCGAGCAAGTCTCATTTGTGAGTCCTTGCTCCATCAATCCCCTCTCTGATAGTGTTTAAGAGCCATCAAAATACTACCCTCAATCAGATGCCAACTTCTAGCAAATAGTTTCATTCTCATTTTTACATTTTCTATTTTTAACCTCCCCTTTCAATTTCTTGTATAATTCACTTCTCAAATCTTCAAGTTCAATTTCATCAACCTTTCTCTTCTTTCCTCTTCCTGTCACACTATACGATTCATTCTTTCTACAGCATTTGCACCATATTATTATTGTCAGTACTACTATTGCTAACCCTGCTAGGGGTACTAATATTTTACCTATAAGTCCTTTTCCTACATTAGCAAACCAGGTACCAATTGACGAGATACTATTTGTCAATCTTTCCCATACACTATCAACTTCCAGTGGTTTAAGTTCCTTCTCAAGTTTAGTTATATTCTGTATATACGTTCCAATTTCTGCACTTTTATCAGGAATGTAAGTGCAACAATGTTTCGTCTTCAGTAATTTACAGACTCCGCCCTCTTTTGCTAATATAATATCAAGAGCAAGTCGATTTTGCATAACCATAGACCTAATCGCAACCATCTCTGCATTAATCATTAGAAATCCTCCAGCAGTATCCGTTGATAAACGATCAACCACTGTAGACAATTTACATATTTTCCTTGAGTTCAGAATTATTCCCACCGAAGGTATCAATGCACCAAATATATCACCTACAATTTCAGAAAAACTAGCTCTTTTACTACGTGTTAATTCGCCATAGTTTTCATTGCTCCCAGTGTTTCTTTTTACGTGGTATATTTTTGGAAATACTATTCCAAAATAACAACTTCCATACCACCGTGCAGGAAGCCTAAAGTAAGCCTTATTCCCGCATACATAATAGATTCCAGGAAAAACTGAATCTGTTTCTCCTTTTATTCCCCAACCTCCAAGAATTAAGAAATTGTGTTCACATTCACTGGTACCGATGAAAACATTGTTATAATCAGTCTTTAATCTATGTAGACAAATTTTCCCTGCTTTTATAAAATCCAGAGCCATAGCAGCTTGAGCCTTGTCAGTGTGTAACTCCCTTCTTTCTCAGCCCAAGGTGGTAAATGAGCCTTATGCTCAGAAGCTTTCTTTTGAAAATCTTGTCTTCTATCTTCTACTAAATTCAAAAATATCTTTTCTTCTTCATGTAAAGAACATGTTAGATTGTGTCTATGTGCATGTGTTATGTCTATCGATTTCATTGTTAAGAAAAATTCTCCCATAAACTGTGCGTCTTGACTACTAAGCACTGGGTTCATACTCTTTCGAATCGGAACCTCTGAAAATATCACATCTATGTTTGAATAATAATATTGAAGTCTCCCTGTTCTATAAAATAAACTAGCTAATACACTACATGATATGCCATATGTCAATGGTAAGTGATGATATGTTAATCCTTCTGCTACTGATTCGGGTAACTTCATACAGACATAACAATTACTAACTTCCATGGTATCTACATACTGAAATAATAACTTTGTGAAAACATTTAAACTAGTGTCGTTATCAGTTATTTCATGATGAAATTCTGGTTCATTTTCTGCCATTAGTTCTACTCTATTTCCCTTCATGTGTGCTGTCCTTCCTTTAGTTTCGTTATTAATCTTTTTATCCATTATCATAAGGTAAGGAACTGCTACGATCAGGACTAACCATACTATAAGCACCATTACTAGACTACATATGCATATTGCACAGCATCTTCTACAACATCTCTGTTTTGGTCTCCCAGCAACTCTATCATCAGACATTTCGACAAGGAAGATTGCTCTTCTTATCTATTTTTCGCTTTTTCTTTATGTGAATCTTTTTCGTAGTCAAGGTGGTCTTGTTTCTTTTTCGTACGTTAGTTCTGTACTTGTTCCTTCGTCACCACTTTCACTTGACTCTGAGCTCTCGTAATCTTCAAGAATAATGTAAGTCCAATCAGGACCCTTGAATTTGTTATTCACAAGTTTCAGTCTCTTGCTTCTTCTTTTCTTAGTTCTGTTTTCTTGTTCGGTTTGACTTGTTACTTCATTTACTTGATCTGGATCTTCACTTCTGGTTGTTATGTGGTATTTTACTCTTTTAATGACACTAGGCCAATGATCCCCTTTTCTTGTTTTCTTTGTTTGCACTGTTTCTTTATTTTTGTCTTCAGCAATCTCTTTATTTTCACTTTCTGACACTTTTTCGTTTTCTGCAATTACTGTTTTTCTTTCTTGCTCTTTTTCAGGTCTGATTTGTTTTTCTTCAGCAGCTCCACTGTGAGTTTCCAATAATTGACCTTGTGCTTGATTTATTTCTTCATGTTCATTTTTCTCGAGATCTTTTTCTTCTGTGTGATTTTCTTGATCTAACTGGTTCTGATCAGGGCTTATTGCACTTTGTACTTCTGCAGCCTGACCGGATTCTTCTAAACCTGTCTGTTCCTGCTCAAAACTTGTTGGTTCTTCGTTATTTTGAGCCCAGTTTCCTTTCCCTATCTGGTCCTGCTCAGGTTCTTTTATTGTATGTTCTTCGTTTTCCTGAGCTGCTTCTTCTTCACCTATCTGATCTTCTTCGATTTCTTCCAATTTTGTTTGACTTCTTGTTCTGTAGTAAACTTCAGGAATTTCTACCACCGGTATCCAGTCCTGACTTGTGCTCGGTTGTTCTTCTGCAGCTTCTTCTGAATCTCGAGCCTGAGATTCTTCAGCTGGGCAACCTTCAGCTCCCTCAGTGATTGATGCTGACTGAGGATTTTCTTCTTCAGGGTCTGGTACTCTTTTGGTGTGGCTTACATGAATCCAATTAGGAAATCCTGCACACTTCACTGCTGTGTTGGTAGTCAGTATGACTTGACAAGGTTTTCCCCATCTGGGTGATAGACACGTCTCTCTGGTGTGATTCTTCACTACCACCCAGTCACCAGGATTCAGATCATGTTCTTGTTCAGGCTGCCTTGAAACTGCGTCTTCTCCGACCTGATGAGAGATAGAACGCACTAGGTCAGCCAATCCTTTGCAATAATCCAGAACCATATCATCAGATATATTCAGCAATTTGTTTATGGGAACATGTGCTTGTCTCATTGCTCTTCCCATCATTATCTCGTGTGGGCTCAATCCCGTATTTCTATCAGGAATGCTTCTTAGTCCCATTAAGACAAGTGGCAATGCATCTGGCCACTCCAATGATGTTGATGCACACATTTTTCCCAGTCTTGATTTTATAGTGCCATTCAATTGTTCAACCACTCCAGAAGCCTCTGGACGATATGCACAGTGCAATTTTTGTTCGATTTGGAATGCTCCGCAAATTATTTGAATCACTTCACTGTTAAAATGTTTTCCTCTATCCGATTCCAAAGTTACTGGGAAACCAAACCTAGGAATGAGTTCTCGTAGTAACAGCTTTGCGACTGTAATGCTGTCACTCCTCCTGGTAGGGTAAGCCTCCACCCACTTTGAAAACAGACATACTATGACTAGTACATATTTCAACCCTCTGCATGGTGGTAACTGTATAAAGTCGAACTGGAGTCTTATAAATGGACCCTCTGCCTTTCCAATCTTCCCAAACCCGATTATTGTCTTTCTCCCTGGATTATGCATCTGGCAAGTCAAACATCTCTGGCAAAGGCTCTCGGCAACAGCTCTGAATTTGGGATTGTACCAGTTCTGTCTGAAAAGTCTAATCATTGCATCTCTCCCTATGTGTGTGTCTCCATGGTACATCCTGGCCATTTGAGAGAGCAGACAGTCAGGCATGACTGGTCTGCCATCAGCACAAATCCACACTTCATCATCTCCCCTTTGGGAACAACCCACTTTGACCCATGTTTTCTTCTCACTTTCATCAGCACCATCTTGCAATCTTCGAACCTCATTCCATGTTTCTGGTGGCATATACAGCATAAGTTGGCAGCTGATTCCCATTCTTTCCACCCTTTTATTGACTGACAATCTATTTCTGGCACAATGTTGAGCCACAAGATCTGCATATCGATTGCCAATTACCACCCAGTCATCTCCTGACTGGTGTGCGGCACATTTCACCACAGCCAATTCTTTTGGTGATTGTATTGCTTCCAGCAATTCCCTTACAAATTGTCCATTTTTAATGGGGGATCCTGAAGAAGTCATGAAATCCCTCTGCATCCATAGTTGGCCAAAATCATGCACAACCCCGTAACCATATTGGCTATCTGTAAATATAGTCACTTTTTGATTCCTCCCAATTTTGCACGCTTTTATCAAAGCAATCAATTCAGCTACTTGTGCAGATTTTACTCCTGGTAAATAGGATGCTTCGACTATTCCAGTTAATTCACATACTGCATATGCTGCAGTCAGTTTACCATCTTCATGCCTCTGGCATGAACCATCCACAAACAGCTCCCTGTCTGGCTTTCTAAGGGGCTGTTCTTCAATGTCCGGACGTGGTTTTGTGCATAACTCTGTGACTTGTAAACAATCATGTTCTTCTTCTTCGTCATTTTTAATTTCCTCATGATATGGGTCTGGTAGTAAGGTTGCGGGATTTACTATTGTACACCTCACTATGTTCACATTTTCAGCACCCATTATTATTCTCTCATATTTAGTCAGCCGACTAGGAGTAAGATGCTGAGTTCGTGTTCTTGTCAACAGAACTACAACCGCATGTGGAACATACACCTTCACAGGATGTCCCATCACAATTGACTCACTTTGTTCAATACTTAAACAGGTAGCCGCTACTGCTTTTAAGCAACCTGGCAACGCGGCTGCCACTGGATCCAATGTAGCAGAAAAATATGCTATAGGACATCTGTCTAGACCATGTCTTTGTGTTAAGACTGAAAGTGCACAATTTTCTCTCTCATGACAGAACAATGCAAAGCTTCTTTTATAGTCGGGCATGCCTAGGGCTGGTGCTGAGCACAGAGCATTTCTCAATTTTACAAAAGCTCCTACACTCTCATCATCCCATTCAACTGGGTCCTTTGCTTTCTTTTTTGTCATTTGAATTAGGGGCTTCGCTAACAAGGAAAATCCTAGTATCCATTGTCGACAGTATCCTACTATTCCTAGGAACATTCTCACTTCTCTTTGTGTTACAGGCATTTGCATTTTCTTAATCAATTGTACTCTTTCCGAGGTTATTCTTCTTTTTCCCCTCTCAATTTGGTGTCCCAGATATTTAACAGCTGTTGTACAGAACTGCAATTTTTCTGGTGAGACTTTATGCCCTTCTTCAGCCAAATGATTTAATAGTGCTATAGAATCAACAACACAGTCCTCTCTGGTGTTCAATGCCACCAGTAAGTCATCGATATATTGCACTAGGACTGAGCTACCTGGCATCACTAGTTTCTCAAGGCTCTTTTTCAATATCTGATTAAAGATGGAAGGACTTTCCGTGTACCCCTGAGGAACACGATTCCATACATAGACTTTGTTCTCAAATTTAAATGAAAAAAGATACTGGCTGTCTGGGTGCAATGGTATTGAAAAGAACGCTTGGCATAAATCAATCACTGTGAACCATCCTGCACTCCAAGGAATCTGGTATAGGATTACTGCAGGATTGGGTACTATAGGACAACAAGGTTCCACAATCTTATTTATATTGCGCAGGTCCTGAACAATCCTATATTTCCGCTAGGTTTCTTTAAACCCATTATTGGTGAATTACATGGGCTACTCATTACTTCTCTTAGTATGTTTTGTTCTACCATTCGATTGATTTCTTCAATGACTCCTGTCCTTACTTCTGCACTCATTTTGTACTGTCTAGTATTTGGGAAAATCGCACCTTCCTTTACGGTAATTTTAACTGGGTCTATTTTGGCCATAAGTCCTACTTCCTTTCCTGTGAAATCCCATACTGTGGGGTTTACTGTAGTTTTTAATTCTTCTGGCAACTCATCTTTTGTTATCAAAGAAAACATCTCATCTACTTCTGTACCTTGTTTTGCAATCATAAACTTATATACATGATCTTCATCTGGGGTCTGAACTGCCACACCATCCGGTGTGCAGAAAATTGTACAGTTCATTTTGCACAACAAATCACGACCTAATAAATTTACTGGACTAGAATCACACACTACAAATTGATGCATTTCTCTGAAATTTCCAATTTTAACTTCCATTGGTTCGGTAAGAGGTGTTCTAATCTTTCTATTAGCTACTCCCACTACTTGGATAGCTTCTCCAGAGAGAGGAAGGTCTGGAATGTCTGCTGTTCTCACAGTAGACCGGGTAGCACCAGTGTCCAAAAGAAAAGTAATATCATTACCCTTCACATTCCCTTCAACATATGGACCTGACTGATCTACCGATAAGGATGCGCCAAGTACGCACTCCTTCTCCTCCTCTCCTAGGCACCGTCATGAACTGTATTGACAGAAATCGTCCTGTAAAAGAAACTGTGATGTTACATAATCATTCTTACCACTTCCTCCTTGATATCCGACGTCTGTACCGTGGTTTGCTCTGCTTACATTACCCTGAATAGGTGCAGGTGGCAACTGACTCTGAGGATTTACACCCTGCTGTGAGTCATTCTGCGTCTGTGGATTTAAATTTTGATTTGGGCCATTATTATTCCGAATCTTTTTACATTCATCCTTCCAATGCCCCAATTTTCCGCATCCATGACAAGGAAATTTCTTTTTAGCTTCTTCTCTACTCATTCGTCCTCTCACTTTTCCACCATTCCCAGTATCGCCATTCGTTCCAGAATCCTTTCCTTGATTTTCACTCAGATTATCCAAATTAATTCCCTGTTTCTCAGGCATTTTCACCTGTGCCCACATCACTTTTTCCTGCAATTTCTTGTGCCTATCCTCAATATCGTCTCCACAGTATTTTGCATATTTCAAAATCTCATCTATGGGCTTGCCCTGCCAACACAACATGTGCTGCTTAATCATCTGACAAATCTCTGGTTTCAGACCATAAACAAATCGATACACAAACTGACTCATGTTCTTGTCTCCATTGTCCTCAAATCCACTATACTGCTTAAATACCTGCAATAAACGCTCATAATAGGCGTGTACCAATTCACTAGCTTCTTGGGTGGTTCGGTCTATTTTCACCCAATCTGTTTCTTTCGGTGGTATTTTGCCTTTCAGGTATGTTATCACCTGCTGATACTTTTTCATTACATCATTTGACGGGGCACCTGTCTTCGGATCTCTGGGATATTCGTCACTTGGCCAATCAACTGTAATTTTACAATCTGTCCACAAATCGGCAGGTACCACTATGTCAAACAACCCATCTAAATCTTTCAACAATACCTTTGATACCTTCACAAACCTCTCAACCTGCTTATACCATTCAATTGGTTTTTCTCTCAACTTTGGAAAATCATTCGTAAATGATAAAATATCCTGTCTACTCCAGGGGACATGTACATAGCCCCCTCCTGGAACTTCTCACATCGGGTACATTTGATCTGTCTTCCCTGTTTCTTTCATCACATATTCAGAGGCTGTTCTACTGGATCGTGCCTCTTCCTTTTTCTTTGCCCATCGAACTCTCCATTTATCTAGGTCTCCCCATTTTTGCAAAACTATCATTAACTCTTTTACTTGTAACTTTCTTCCAGAGGCATTCATATTTTCTAAATCTTTGTCTGTGAAATCTGCTCTATAGGGTTTCTGCAACACCTTTGATCTCCCTATTTCAATTCCCATCTGCAGAGCCAAATCTGATAATTTTTCATGGAATATTTTTACACTTCTGGTGATACTCCTGCATACGAACAATAATTCTTCTTCATTGTAAGCATTTAGGCGATCTAGCCCTACATTTCCTGCTATTATTTCTTCTAATTCGACTTTTAATTTATAAATATCCAAAATTTTTGGAGGTGTACACTGCTGTTCTGATCCTTGTGCCCACCTTTCTAAGTCTTCTGGACTAACTACAGTGACACTTTTTGCTCCTGATGAAGTTATCAAGTTTATCTCTTTCGAGCACCCAGGTGTAGTTCTTCTGGGAGTACTATTGACAGAATCTCGAATTGGTAAATCCATTAATGATATTGTTGATTCACAATCACTAAAATGATCCTCAACCATTACTGTTGCTTCAGGTTTTGGAATATTCACAGGTGTAGGCATAACTAACGGTGGAGGACAATTTCCCTGACCACCATATAATGGAACTACCGGACCAATTGTTACAGGTATGGTCAAAGAATCAGGATGTACCTTTATCTGTGTTATTTTCTGTATTAATTCTGCTCTGGTCTTCTCTAGGGCTTCTCTCTCTTTATCGTGAAGTATCCTACTGGGGGTGAAATCATGCATTACTTGTGGTACTAATGGAGTTTTTAACAGTGGGGCACTTGGGGTGCATCCACTTGTCCCTTCCTGATACGGTGGGAGGTTCCTTAATATTTCTTCTATAAATTCATCTTCCGAATCTCCATTTCTCATTAAATGTTTTGTCTTTTCTGTGCATTTCTTCCCTAACAGTTCTTCTTCCGTAAATATTGGATATAATCCTTCTGTAAGCATTGCTCTCCTCCACTGTTTCATCTGACCATCCCTATTCTCATGTTGGTTTCTTGGAAAAAATCCTCGATAACCCCTATTACTCCTGGATCGGTCACGCTCAAATGCCTCGGTTTCCCATTCCTCTAAGGCTTCGTATTGAGTTAATCTAGGTCTGGGTTCTAGGTCATTCATCCTTAATCTCAAATTTTGAAGAATTCTTCCATTGAAGGTACCATTCTCGGGAAATGCTAATATTCCATCATTTTTGGTATATTCTATCCAATTCTCTATCCATACACAAGTATGATAACCTCTCTCCATCATCATGAATGAAGCGGGCGTTTTAGCTGGTGGAATGATAATTCCTTCCCTAGTTTTGATTGGTTTATCCTTTTTAAAATAGTTCTTAATCTTTTGCAGAAAGGACATTTTTCTCTTCTCTCCGTACATTCTATCTAATCTTCGGTGTATAAAATTATATTCTGCAAAACCTAGGAATCTCCTATCCGGAGGAGTTCCTGTTAAAGTCAGATCGCGTTTTAACATGCAATCTCTACCCACTAAGATTTTAGCTTCTAGAATATCAACCAATCAAGTGTCTGCTTTCTTCTATTTCTGAACCAATCCTAGCGCGGCCTTTCTGTGACGTTAGTCTGTCAACCCCTCCTTTACAATCTGCGCTTCTCTGTCCCTCGCTGGTTCAACCAATCCCAGCGCGGCACCTGTGACGTCAGTACTACTCCTGACTACTGACCCCTCCTTTACAAGAGTCGTTCCACACCCGCTGATTCAACCAATCCCAGCGCGGCGTTTGTGACGTCAGCTCCCTCTCCGGCAGCTGACCCTCCCTTTACAAAATCTTACGCAAACTTATTTTCTCTATAAATCTTAATTAAATTTCAGTAACAACATAAAACATTCGCTATCGTGCCAGTTTCTCTAATTTAGAAAAGATAGTTTTCTCTCACACTTAGTAAAACCTTTCCGTTTACTAAACATACACTATGAGTAAAACCCTTCCGTTTACTCTTCACACAAGCTCCAGAAGTACCTTTTACTTCTTCAATGTTACCCTTTCTAGGTGATATAACATCAAATTTTCACCAACGTACTCTTTTGCTATTACTCAAACGCATAGATTCCCTAACCAGTACTGATAGTCCTGCTTAACTTTTCAGCACTATTTCTGCCTGACAGATAACCTCACTGCAGTATGGCTTCCACTTACCAACCGCTATTCAATTTTCCCCGGGGATTCTAGACAACATAAAACAAACTTTGAATACACGGATGTTAGTTCATAACAAATAAAATTCTCATTACCCAATTAACAAAGAGTAACCATCCTCTGATTACCAGAAAACTGATCCAGCGCGATATTAGCAAACAGCATTCATGCACCAGATACTCACTTGGGCCCATACATTCATACTACGCTAATACTTACGCTGGGTTTTATCAGTTGTTACTCTTTATCAAAATCCCTGCTACCAATTACCTTCAGATTGAAGAGTAATGACTTACCAATGAATCCTTTGTTAATTGGGAAGTTTAAAATGAGTGACATTCATTATAGTACATAATCCTGAAATAACCACTGAGTCAGGAAGTTTTAAAATGTTTATCTAAAGATTTTAGCAGAGTAAATTACATAACCACATGGTACTTAATCGCATATCACAGGTGAAGCATAGAATAATAATTATTGATTAATGACGGTCCCTCAGAAAGGAGAAGATAGAGACAGCAGCGCAACTAAAGGTTGCATTTATATTTACCTAAGTGCGAGAACCAAACCCCTGGGCCAAGGAGTTGGAAAGAATAGGACTCAGGAAGGATGAAGAGCAAAGACCTCCTCCAGGTTCAGGACAGGACTGGTGACCTCTCTATAATGACGCCTGTGTCGTTCCCCTCTCTGATACTCGACTTCTCCTCGATTCTCCCGTGCCTTCCTTCTAATGGATTCCGCCGCCCTCTCCTCAGGACCTCTCTGGACAGCGGTTCAGTCTGCAATCGATCAGCTTGGCAGTCTGGAGCTAGAAGCTAGCTAATTAGCTAATTCTATATCTATTAAACCCCTCTACGCCCATGTACCTCCCCTTAATGTTGCCAAAATATGGGACCACTATTTCTGATTGGACAGGGACAGGGGGTGGATTCTCACACCATATGATTTTAGTTCATTTTCTGTAGGCCATTGTCTTTAAACTACGCCTATTCAATTTTATACATTTGCTTTATTTCCCACACGTCTCACGACAAATGTTATATATTCTTCATATACAAAGTTTCAATTTTCAACAGGAAAGGCAAGAGCACAGCAGCTTCGGCCATCAGGTCATGGCCTTGGACGACGTCCAGGTTGACTTCATTTTTATTCTTTGGTAGCCAAACAGGACACATGCGCAGAATCATTGTCTCTCGAGTTTCAGATCACCAACCCCAGGCCCAAGTTTACGAACTAATAAAAGTCAAAGAAGAAAATATTAAAATCACAAAATAATATGTTTCACTGTATACCCACTCTTTCTACTCTATCCCCATTTACTTATAAATCTATCCCGCATTAGTAGCGTTAAGAAAACGACAATTTAATAATAACACAAGAGCAAGCTGAAGCATGTGAAAACATCAAGCAGCCATTTTAATGCACACTGCGCAGAAGCAGAAATTTCCCACCAAGCAAAGAAAGACGTCACACCATGTGATATGGATGAGACATGCGCAGTAAGTTTCCCGCGCTTTAGCGGCCATTTTAGAAAAAGACAAGCGTTACTTGTTAGTTAGAACACATAGGCAAGCTTCCTTGCTATTCATGTAGTGTATGCAAAGTTAGTATACACAATACATAATTAATTAATTAATACTGTGAGGAGGTTGTATTCGAGCAAGTCTCATTTGTGAGTCCTTGCTCCATCACTACTACTAAATGCCTTCTGTGAATACCAAAAGTAGTAAGTTTAGGATTTTATCTCAGTTTAGTAGTAGGAAAGTTAGGAGTCCTAACTTTACTACTACTAAATGCCTTCTGTGAATACCAAAAGTAGTAAGTTTAGGATTTTATCTCAGATTAGTTCTGTGAATCGGCCCCTTAGTATTTAGTTCTACAATATATCTTGGCTCCAGTTGTCTCAACTTTTTTACCCTGTCACCTCCTCACACATTTTTAGGGACTGCATCAATCACACAATATTTGAGACCCTGCATGTTCCCTTTATGAAATTCTTCAGAGTGCCTTGATACACGGTTACCTTGATCTCAATTCTTGATGGCTCGCAGATGCTGTAGGATTCTTCTATGTTCCGGCAGTATTGTACTCCCAATTTACACCAACAAACAAGGGCATTTCAACAGATACACAACATATTCCATCTTACAATTCTACTCTCCCTTGATCTGTTTGGTGCTTAATGTGATGGGAGAAACATATTGTGTTGTGTTTTTTCCATGCTGACATGCTTTGCATTTCCCACACTTTTGGAACCCTCTACTCACCATCAGCCGATTGTTTTTGACCTCTTTTCTACTCTCAGGGCTGCTCACCACCAGATCATGTCTCATTGATCTCGGTCTCCTGAAGGTAATGCCCGGCCTACCTCCCTAAGTATCGGGTCGTTTCTAATAAGGTGCCAATATTTATTCATGATGGCGCTAATGGGGTCAAATTTATTTTGTTTCTGACTGCTCTTCCTGTTGAAAAGGATCGCTTCCTTGGGTTTGGATTTTGCTTTCAAGATGGCCTTCTGAATACAAGCTTCAGTATAGCCCCTCTCTTTGAATCTTCTTCTCGGGTCGTTAACTGCCTTCTCTCCCTCTAGCTTTTCCCTGCAGTTATGCCTTACTCTAAGACATTCCCCGTAGGGGATACTCTCTATCAGGTTACGGGGATGAAAACTCAATGCATGTAGCAAGGTATTCCCGGCCGTTGGTTTCCTAAACAATTTTGTTTCTAGCCGGTCTCTCCACATACACAGTCAAATCAAGGAAGTTCACCTCAGTTTGTTGCTCGTAAAATGTAAATTGAGATCATTGACCTCAATTCTTCCCAGGAATGATCTTACACTCTCCTCTGTACCCTCCCAAACAGTGATCAGGTCGTCTATGAAAAGTCTCCAATGGATAACATGTTCCTCCCATTCCACCTGATATTCTGCACGGACCACATGCTCCTCCCACCAGCCCATATGCAAATTGGCATAACTGGGCGAGAAGCAGGTACCCATCATAGTCCCACATAGCTGTTGAAATACTTCACCATTAAAAAGGAAAATAATTGCTTGCTAACACAGCTCAATCATTGCTCGCAACATTTTAGTATCCTGCCAAAGTTTCAAAGGTCTGGTGCCTAGGAAATTACTAACAGCTCGCATACCATCTGTGTGACGAATGCTCGTGTACAGTGAGGTGACATCTACTGTAAGCAGGATGTAATCTTCCTCCCACGGGAGGTCATTTACCTTTTTTAGAAAATCACCTGTGTCCTGTACATAGGATGGAAGGCTCTTAACCATCTCATTCAAAAAGTGATCAACGTATTTTGACACATTTTCCAAACAGCTGCCGATGGCAGAAATGATCTGGCATCCTGTGGGATTGTCTTTATTTTTGTGTGATTTTGGTATCAAATAAAACACCGGTGTAGCAGGATGATCTTTCTTTAAAAACTGATATTCCTCCTGACTGAGGAGGCCCGAGCTCTCCACTGTTGTAGTTTAGAATAAACTTTAGGCCATGAACCTTCCATAACTTGCCTTGCCACTCGACAATAACACGTGACTTCATTAAGTTGTCTGTATGCCTCTGCCATGTATGCCTCTTTCCCACATAGCACTGGATTACCACCTTTATCAGACTTCAAAACAGCACAATTTGTTTTCAATTGCAATGTATTTACTAAATCATAATATTCTTTCTCTTGTCTACCATAGGGAAATCTCTTATTACTTTCAATACACAGAGTTTTCAATTCATTAACTACTAAATCACTGAAGATGTCAATATATATATATATATATATATATATATATATATATATATATATATATATATATATATATATATATATATACACACATTAATTAGAGCAATTAGACTAGTCTGGTTAGAAAATAGGGCAACCTAGAATGTGGCACAAGAGAAGCACCAGGCAGACAACATGGTTACCAGATTCTCATTGCAACCCTAGAACAAGTAGTACACAAGGTAGAGTTTTCAATGTGCAATGCGTAAGAATTGGTAACCTGTCATATTCAGAATTATGCTGCTTTTGACAGACCCAGGCTTTGTTTGACAGTGGATTAAGGCTTCATAAGCATTTTTCTGCCAAACTACACTAGTATAGTGAGGCAGGAAACAGCAATGCAACATCCACACAAGGACAGTGGTGGTGTACTTTCTCTGTATAGACACCATCCAAGAGAAAAAAAACAAGGCTTGCGGTAAAGCAAATTCTACATCTATCTACAATGCACTTTGAGAAACTAAGAGGTGTGACTCTGGTCAGACATAAATTATATGTTCAAGCTTCACATAGCTGATTCCTATCTAGTATAAAATCAAAGGTAAGGTAGGTTCTGTCGCGAGTTAGATAATTACTTTAAAAGCATTTATAAATAAAAAGAAAAAAGGTAAACACACCTAGATTCATGTAATCAATATCAATTGTATTCGTAAATGAATTCATTTTTCTGGTATACAATTAGGATTATATCTTAGTCAGGCTGTCACAAAAAACAACAATTTTGTTTTAAAAAAAAGGGCGGCGCAAACAATAAACTAATTAGTGATAAGGTGATCTAGAAGTGACAAAGAGATTTGGGTGAATAACATATATACAGTGATGTACAAAATGTATATAAAATGTTCATTCAGTAGACATGAATCCCTATTTCATTGAATCTCCAATCCATACATGCTTCTGCTATCACATGGAGTGTAGAGAATGGGGAAAGATTGTGTAGGCACGTTGATGTTTCGACCCAAGAAAGTGCGTGAATCAATTGAAGTCACGTCGGTTCTTCTTCAGGACGAGGTAGGACAACCTATGAGAGAAATTAGCCATAAGTACGGTGTGTTACATAGTATGAAAGGATTGACCGGTGGTTGTGAAAACCTACCAGTAGTAGTAACCATCAAAGATCTGATGAGTGCTTCGATTGGTCGATCCACCAGGAGTTGGATTCTGTGGAATTAATGATAGGGCAGGAATCAAGGAACTGCAAGGAATTTAAAAGGATAAAGGTTGGACCAGACCGAAGTGCTGGATGATTACCTAGTCAAGAATGAAAAACTGCGCCATTGTAGATACATCAGGGGTAGGTTGAGTCAGATTCTGAATGCAGGAATGTAGATGAGTCACATCCACTGCCGTGCGAATCAAGGGGCTGTGGGGGTAAAGAGGTAGCAAGGTATGAACCTCTTGAGATAACTGTTAAAGATGGACAGAAGTCTCAGAAAAGGTGACTTAAGTGGGCTTTTCACTTAATTAGCCGACAGTGAATACGTCCAGGCGCCATGGGGCATGCAAGTCATGCTTGTGAATTTGTTCTAGAGACATGCGTAATGAAGACCTGTGTCTTCACTTAGATCTAGACAAGATATGCGCAGTGGTGGAGGACAGTTGCGGTAGCAACAAGTGTGCAGTGAATGAGGCCGCACATCTTATGCAGGACGCAATGATTTAAAAACAGGTGTGTGCGCTCATAAGAAGTGCGCAGTGATTCACATGAGTAGAGTAGGGCTTACAATTCATGCTTTATAACAGGTGTGTGCGGTCCAACTCTGGTAGATGGTACGCAGTGATGAAAGCCGCACGTGTGATCAATGGGCTCCATGCTTTATGACAGGTGTGCGAGCTAAATTCGTGAATTGATGCGTAATACATATAATGTGGTAGCATATGGAACATAGCGATCGTAAATGTAAGTGGTAAGGCTCCTGAAGTGAGCTATGTAGTGAACAAGTGGTTCCAGAATGCCAAATTGGCACAACGTGAGTAAACAAAATTATGTGAATTCGACTCAGAAACAGGTGGTTAGGGAGCGCACAGGCTCCTAGTGAGTGAGAGAGTTTTACCGCATGTGTTGGTATACGAAATGCTGACCTTTAGGGCTGTGACAATAGTGAGTAAGGCCCTGTGCTATATTGTGCTTAGAAACGAGTAGTGATTATACAGGGAGAGAGGACACGAGTCAACAAAAGGCAGGAAAACAAAGAGAAAGCAATTCAGTGGTTTAGGAAAGGGAAAAGGCCTGAGTTAATTAGCTGCATTAAAAGGTGCTTAAAAACGAGAAGTGATTAAACAAGGAGAGGAGACATGAGTAAACAAGGCAGTGAAAGAGGGAAACAATTCAGTCATTTAGGAAAGGGAAACAGATTTGGAGCATGATTCAGTGGAGCTCTTACCTCTGGCCAGCCAGTGAAGGCATGAACCGCCTAGGCCTGCCAGAGGGAGTGTGTATTTAAGCACCTGAGGTCATGTGATTGTGTGGAGCGTACACCTGTTCTCAATTAGTCGTTAATCGCGGGGGGCATGCACCTGTTCCTCATTAGTGCTGGCCACACATAGATGAAGAAGCTGATTTAGTTTATAAGGTGATCGAAAGGCGGGCACCTGTTCCTCATTCGTGCGAGCCACTAGATTAATTGTTTAACGTAGATTATTATAAGCATTCATATATTTATGGCACTTCGCTCATTGTCTGTGTAACAGATATTCAAATGGCGTGAGAGGCGTGAACCTGTTCCTTATTAGTGCGAGCCACACCAGGATGTAGGAACTGGATGTAGGTAATGACCGCACAATCTGCCAAAAGGCAGTTATGATTAAAATTTCGGTAGACAACCAACAATTGTGAATAAATAAATTGGAAACCGTGCAAACAAAAGCAATTATGGACACCTAATGAGGAAATCAAGCATGGTTGGAGAGCCCCATTGTTGAGTCCAAGGCTCATAACATAACATTTGTTGTAGGTTTAACATGGTTGACTTAAGAGTGAAACATTAGTAGGGGAAAATGCAAACCAACAAATCATAGTGCATTTCGTAAATGACTTTTGTAAAAGGTATGAGAATGGCGTGGCGAGAGAATGAATCACATGGTATTTAAATGACGTTGACAAGAGTGAAAGAAATAATGCAAACCAACAAATCATAATGCATTTCGTACATGATCTTTGTAAAGTGAATGAGAATGACGTGGTGAGAGAATGAATCACAGATTAAGGATTAATACAAGTCAACAATTAACAACAATTCTTACAATTCCATGGGCAGGCTCACTTATATGGCGTACATACCATCAGAGCAAATTTAATTAAATAAGAAAAATCCCCATATATGTCATATAGCTTGTATGTTCCAAGTGGGACAGTTGATTGTGGGCATAAATGCTGGTTGTTACATTCTGAAAGGCATTATGGCAGAGATTAGATCTTGTAAGGGAGAAAACGCAATTATGTTAAGTTTGTGGTGAAAGTTATCTACAGATTTAGAATACGGCTGATACATGGCAGTTAGCCTGGAAGGAGGACAAGCAGAAGGCAACTGATGTATGAACCAATGGGGGTTGTTTTATTATCTTCTTCCCAGAAGTCCCAGTTGTCTGCTTGTTTCCTCCAATTCGTTAAGCCCATGATTGACAGTATACAAAGTGTGTATCCACCTACATTCGTTCAGGTTGAGGGATGTTGCGATATCCCCCCTCTTGCGTGTGGCATGACCCTTTCCACGACTCACCATCTAAGGCTTTCCAGATCATGGCCTAACTCAACAAAATGATCTACCAGTGGGGCACCCTGCACTTTGCAACGCAACCTACTACAGAATTGTAGGATTCTGCTCTTTCTTTTTTGTGTAGTTTGACCAATATATATTTGGTCGCAGGGGCATTTCCTGGCGTAAATCACATTTGTGCTGTTGCAATTAGTGTGTTGGAGTAGTTGGAATGTCCGTTCTTGGTGTGTGAAGGTGGGACCCTCGATCGTCAGTTTGCATGCCTTACAGGTACTACATTTGAAATGGCCCGCTAGTGGTGGTAGTTGTAGTTGAGCCCTAATGTCCATTGGTGTAGGTGGTGCCAGGTATGAGCTCACAACAAAGTCTCCGACATTTTTTGCTAGTTTAAAGGCAAACACTGGTTCAGATACTGTGTTGATTTCTGTGGATGCAAGATGTCAATATCTTTTGATAATCTTCTTGATCTCTTGACTTCTGGTATTGAAGGTTGTGACGCAGACTATTTTCTCCTCAGTGTCGGTCTTTGTACATACTTCTAGTAGGGTCTCTCTGGGGCAGTACCAGGCTCTCTTTCGTGCACGATTCAGTAACCCTTTGGGGTAACCTCTTTCCTTTAGCCTCATAATCAGCGTGTCGGTCTCTTTAAAGAAATCCGTTTTATGAGTACAGTTTCTTCTTAGCCTTAAAAATTGTCTGTAAGGCAAATTGTCCCTAAGGCTCCTTGGGTGGTGTGATGAGTATTTCAACAAGGTGTTTCGCTCTGTGGGTTTTCTGTATAAGGTTGTGTAGATCAGTCCCTCTTCAATTTTTAGCAAGATATCTAGGAAGCAGATGGATTCCCTGTCATAGTTGACTGTGAACTGGATATCTGGTGACCTTTCATTGAGCCATAAATGGAAATTGAGTAAGTCAAGCTCTGTCCCCTTCCAAACCATTCTGACGTCATCAATATAACACTTACAAATGGCAATGTTGTTAATGAAAGGGCTGTTGGTACTGTATAGGAATTCATCCTCATACCAGTCCATGTATAGATTTGCTAGACTGGGAGCAAATCCAGCCCCCATGGCTACGCCCCTACCTTGAAAGTAGAATGTTTTTTGGAATACGAAAAAGTTCTTTGTCATGGCAATCTCGAGTAGCGAGACCAGGAATTCCGTGGGGATCCAATAGGGAGTCAGACTTTTGTTTAATACACCACGTATGCATTCAATGGCCTGGTCCTGTGGGATGCTGGTATGTAAAGAAGCCACATCTAGGGTGACTAGGAACTGTGTGGATTTGTCATAGGGCTGGTCCTCCATTTTCTGTATAATATGCATCGTGTCACGTACAAAGGACTTGGTTTCTGATACCCAGGGTTGCAAGAAGCTGTCAATGAATTGGTTCAAAGGTTCAAGGATGGAACCACAGCCCGATATAATCGGTCATCCTGGTGGGTGGGTCAAATTCTTATGAATTTTAGGAAGGGTGTATATGGTTGGTGTTCTGGGGTGTTTCCTGTTGAGGAAGTTATATTCCGGATCACTTAGGAATCCCTCCTCTAGTCCTTTTAGTGTCAGTTGATGGGTCAATTCAGACACCTCTGGTGTAGGGTCCTTGTTAAGCCTGGTGTAGGTGTCCTGGCAGTTGAGTTGTCCTTGTATTTCGGTCACATAATCTTCAGTATTCTGTACCACTACGTATCCTGCTCAGCCAGTGTGTTTGTGCTGTGTGCTCCATGGAATGTTGGAGTGATGATGGGCTTTGGAATGTTGGGAGCCTGTGAGGAGAAGTCACAGTTGAGAATGGGCTGAGCAGCAGGCTGGCTGCTCCTGGTGGGGCTGCTCTACAGAACTTGTAACTTACTAGTATAAAGCATCTTGAACTATATTCTTCCTGCGTGGACCTCATTACTACAATGATTCTGGTGTTATTCTTAAGGCATAGCAGTGCCTGTTTCTCCTCCTTGGTTGTGTTGTATTTGATGTAATTTTTGTTATCCCATAGGGCCATTACTTCCTCTAGGACAATTTTTTCGAATGCAAGGATTTTCTGGCTCATGAGATATGCCGTGGGTGTAAAGGTGGAGGGTGGCTTGAAGTGAGTGGCAGTGAGAGCTTTGGGGGCTGGTTCGTTTTTCAGAAAAAAGTATTTCAGGCGGATTATTCTGAAAAACTGTTGCAATTCCAATTTGGTTTGGAATGAATCAGGGGGCACACTAGGTATGAAGAAAAGGCCTTTCGATAGTATGTCACACTCTGCTGCAGTAAGGTTGTGTTTAGAAATATTGATAATGGGGTTCGATTGATCATGGTTGGAAGCAAGAGTGTTGTCGATCCTAGGTTGTTCTGTTGTGGTTGAATTGTCCATTGGTGGTTGATTATGTTGGAATCCATCAGTATCATTTGAGGTACTGCTGGCAGTGTGTTGTTCCCCAATTCCATTATGGTCCACTTGCGCAGCTTCTTCGATGATGTTGGCCAGGGCGTCCTCAGGTTGGACATCATAGTGCTCCTTGCTGGTTGTCGGTTGTTGTATCGAATGTTCGCCCGACGGTGAGGGATGTGGTTCACCCCCTGCTTCTAGGTTAGGATGTGTGATTTGTACCGGATTGTTAATGTCCGGATTGCCTTGGCTACTTAATTGTTTCCATGTGGGCTATACCATCTGTACATCTGGCGTCGCGTTTGGATTTCCCCAAGGCTTTCCTGGGGGTAAAAATTGACCCTGTTGTTTCCCCTTTGGATATTCCTCCCTCTGTTCCATTTCTTGGGTCTGTCCCATCCACCGTCTTGGTTCCGGCCTCTGTTTGGTGGCCATGTGGGATCCCCTAAAAAAGGAGATGAGGAGGTTGAGTCTTGGAATCTTGGGCCCTGGTTGTATTGACGAGAGCCTCCACTTGTTGTTTGTCTTTCAGTGTCACTGTCTGACTTGGCAAGTGAAGAATCAGAGAAGGTGGCAAACCTTCTGGGACCTTGTCTTCCTCTGTTTGTAAAGAACACTTGGCTGTCTTGCTAAACTAATCAATGACCAACGTGAGCTAAATCTGTTAGGCCCAGGTGTTATACCACTGGATAACACGCTGAGTGAAAAGTTAGCAAGACTAGAGAGACTGGAGCCACCAAACAGAGGCCGGAACCAAGACGGTGGATGGGACAGACCCAAGAGATGGAACAGAGGGAGGAATATCCAAAGGGGAAACAACAGGGTCAATTTTTACTCCCAGGAAAGCCATGGGGAAATCCAAACGCGACATAAGACGTACAGATGGTAGAGCCCACATTGAAACAATTAAGTAGCCAAGGCAATCCGGACACTAACAATCCAGTACAAATCACACATCCTCACCTAGAAGCAGGGGGTGAACCACATCCCTCACCGTTGGGCGAACATTTGATACCACAACCAACAACCAGCGAGGAGCACTATGATGTCCAACCTGGGGACGCCATTGCCAACACCATCGAGGAAGCTGCACAAGTGGACCCTAATGGAATTGGAGAACAATACACAGCCAGCAGTACCTCAAATGACACTGATGGATTCCAACATAATCAACCACCAATGGACAATTCAACCACAACAGAACAACCTAGGCTCGACAACACTCTTGCTTCCAACCATGATCAATCGAACCCCATCATCAATATTTCGAAACACAACCTTACCGCAGCAGAGTGTGCCATACTATCGAAAGGCCTTTTCTTCATACCTAGTGTGCCCCCTAATTCATTCCAAACCAAATTGGAATAGCAACAGTTTTTCAGAAAAATCCGCCTGAAATACTTTTTTCTGAAAAACGAACCAGGTCCCCAAAGATCTCACTGCCACTAACTTCAAGCCACCCTCCACCTTTACACCCACGGCATATCTCATGAGCCAGAAAATCCTTGCATTCGAACAAATTGTCCTAGAGGAAGTAATGGCTCTATGGGACAAGAAAAAATACATCAAATACAACACAACCAAGGAGGAGAAACAGGCACTACTATGCCTGAAGAATAACACCAAAATCATAATAAAGGCCGCTGACAAAGGCAGAGCCATAGTGGTACAGAATACTGTAGATTATGTGACCGAAATACAAGGACAACTCAACTGCCAGGACAGCTACACCAGGCTTAACAAGGACCCTACACCAGAGGTGTCTGAATTGACCCATCAACTGACACTAAAAGGACTAGAGGAGGGATTCCTAAGTGATCCGGAATATAACTTCCTCAACAGGAAGCACCCCAGAACACCAACCATATACACCCTTCCTATAATTCATAAGAATTTGACCCACCCACCAGGAAGACCGATTATATTGGGCTGTCGTTCCTTCCTTGAACCTTTGAACCAATTCATTGACAGCTTCTTGCAACCCTGGGTATCAGAAACCAAGTCCTTTGTACGTGACACGATGCATATGATACAGATAATGAAGAACCAGCCCTATGACAAATCCACACAGTTCCTAGTCATCCTAGATGTGGCTTCTTTATATACCAGCATCCCACATGACCAGGCCATTGAATGCATACGTGGTGTACTAAACAAAAGGCCGACTCCCCATTGGATCCCCACGGAATTCCTGGTCTCGCTACTTGAGATTGCCATGACAAAGAACTTTTTCGTATTCCAAAAAACATTCTACTTTCAATGTAAGTGCGCAGCCATGGGGGCTGTATTTGCTCCCAGCCTAGCAAATCTATACATGGACCGATATGAAGATGAATTCCTATACAGTACCAACAACCCTTTCATTAACAACATTGCCATTTGGAAGTGTTATATTGACGACGTCATAATGGTTTGGAAGGGGACAGAACCTGACTTACTCAATTTCCATTTATGGCTCAATGAAAGGTCACCAGATATCCAGTTCACAGTCAACTATGACAGGGAATACATCTGCTTCCTAGATATCTTGCTCAAAATTGAAGAGGGACTGATCTACACAACCTTATACAGAAAACCCACAGAGCGAAACACCTTGTTGAAATACTCATCACACCACCCAAGGAGCCTTAGGGACAATTTGCCTTATGGACAATTTTTAAGGCTAACAAGAAACTGTACTCATAAAACGGATTTCTTTAAAGAGACAGACACCGTGATTATGAGGCTAAAGTATAGAGGTTACCCCAAAGGGTTACTGAATCATGCACAAAAGAGAGCCTGGTACTGCCCCAGAGAGACCCTACTAGAAGTACGTACAAAGACCGACACTGAGGAGAAAATAGTCTGCGTCACAACCTTCAATACCAGAAGCCAAGAGATCAAGGAGATTATCAAAAGATATTGACATCTTGCATCCACAGAAATCAACACAGTATCTAAACCAGTGTTTGCCTTTAAACGAGCAAAAAATATAGACTTTGTTGTGAGCTCGTACCTGGCACCACCTACACCAATGGACATTAGGGCTCAACTACAACTACCACCACTAGTGGGCCATTTCAAATGTGGTACCTGCAAGGCATGCAAACTGACGATCGAGGGTCCAACCTTCACACACCAAGAACGGACATTCCAACTACTCCAACACACTAATTGCACCAGCACAAATGTGATTTACGCCATCAAATGCCCCTGCGACCAACTATATATTGGTCAAACTACACAAAAAGTAAAGAGCAGAATCCTACAACACTGTAGCAGGTTGCGTTGCAAAGTGCAGGGTGCCCCACTGGTAGATCATTTTGTTGAGTTAGGCCATTATCTGGAAAGCCTTCGATGGTGGGTCTTGGAAAGGGTCATGCCACACGCAAGAGAGGGGGGATATCGCAACATCCCTCAACCTGAAAGAATGTAGGTGGATACACACTTTGGATACTGTTAATCTTGGGTTTAACGAATTGGAGGAAACAAGCAGACAACTGGGACTTCTGGGAAGAAGATGATAAAATAACCCCAATTGGTTCATACATCAGTTGCCTTCTGCTTGTCCTCCTTCCAGGCTAACTGCCATGTATCAGCCGTATTCTAAATCTGTAGATAACTTTCACCACAAGCTTAACATAATTGCGTTTTCTCCCTTACGAGATCTAATCTCTGCCATAACGCCTATCAGAATGTAACAACCAGCATTTATGCCCACAATCAACTGTCCCACTTGGAACATACAAGCTGTATGACATATATGGGGATTTTTCTTATTTAATTAAATTTTCTCTGATGGTATGTACGCCATATAAGTGAGCCTGCCCATGGAATTGTAAGAATTGTTGTTAATTGTTGACTTGTATTAATCCTTAATCTATGATTCATTCTCTCACCACATCATTCCCATACCCTTTACAAAGATCATGTACAAAATGCATTATGATTTGTTGGTTTGCATTATTTCTTTCACTTTTAAGTTAACGTCATTTAAATACCATGTGATTCATTCTCTCGCCACGCCATTCTCATACCTTTTACAAATGTCATTTACGTAATGCATTATGATTTGTTGCTTTGCATTATCCCCTACTAATGTTTCACTCTTAAGTCAACCATGTTAAACCTACAACGAATGTTATGTTATGAGCCTTGGACTCAACAATGGGGGACTCCAACCATGCTTGATTTCCTCATTAGGTGTCTATAATTGCTTTTGTTTGCATGGTTTTCAATTTATTTATTCACCATTCACAATTGTTGGTTGTCTACCGAAATTTTAATCATAACTGCCTTTTGGCAGATTGTGCGGTCATTACCTACATCCAGTTCCTACATCCTGGTGTGGCTCGCACTAATAAGGAACAGGTTCACGCCTCTCAGGTCATTTGAATAACTGTTACACAGACAACGAGCAAAGAGCCATGAATATTTGAATGCCTATAATAATTTACGTTAAACTATTAATCTAGTGGCTCGCACGAATGAGGAACAGGTGCACGCCTTGCGATCACCTTCTAAACTAAATCAGCTTCATCATCCATGTGTGGCCAGCACTAATGAGGAACAGGTGCACGCCCCCCCGCGATTATCGACTAATTGAGAACAGGTGTAGGCTCCACACAATCACCTGACCTCAGGTGCTTAAATACACACTCCCTCTGGCAGGCCCAGGTGGTTCATTCCTTCACCTGCTGACCAGAGGTAAGAGCTCCAATGAATCATGCTCCAAATCTGTTTCCCTTTCCTAAATGACTGAATTGTTTCCCTCCTTCACTGCCTTGTTTACTCATGTCTCCTCTTCTTGTTTAATCACTACTCGTTTTTAAGCACCGTTTAACGCAGCTAATTAACTCAGGCCTTTTCCCTTTCCTAAACCACTGAATTGCTTTCTCTTTGATTTCCTGCCTTTTGTTGACTCATGTCCTCTCTCCCTGTATAATCACTTCTTGTTTCTAAGCACAGTATAGCACAGGGCCTTACTCACTATTGTCACAGCCCTAAAGGTCAGCCTTTCGTATAGCACCATGTGCGGTAAAACTCTCTCACTCACTAGGAGCCCGTGCGCTCCCTAACCACCTGTTTCTGAGTCGAATTCACCTAATTTTGTTTACTCACGTCGTGCCAATTTGGCATTCTGGAACCACTCGTTCACTACATTGCTCACTTCAGGAGCCTTACCACTTACATTTACGATGGCTATGTTCTATATGCTGCTACATTATATGTATTACGCATCAATTCCCGAATTTAGCGTGCACACCTGTCATCAAGCATGGAGCCCACGCATCACACGTGCAGCTTTCATCACTGCGTACCATCTACCAGAGTTGGACCGCACACACCTGTTATAAAGCATGAATTGTAAGCCCTACTCTAATCACTTGAATCACTGCGCACTTCTTATGAGCGCACACACCTGTTTTTAAATCATTGCGTCCTCGCCTAAGACGTGCGGCCTCATTCACTGCACAATCATTGCTACCGCAACGGCCCACCACCACTGCGCATATCTTCACCACTGCGCAATTCTTGTCTAGACCTAAGTGAAGACACAGGTCTTCATTACGCATGTCTCTAGAACAAATTCACAAGCATGCCTTGCATGCCCCATGGCACCTGGACGTATTCACTGTCAGCTAATTAAGTGAAAAGCCCACTTAAGTCACCTTTTCTGAGACTTCTGTCCATCTTTAATAGTTATCTCAAGAGGTTCATACCTTGCTACCTCTTTACCCCCACAGCCCCTTGACTCGCCCGGCAGTGGATGTGACTCATCTACATTGCTGTATTCAGAATCTGACTCAACCTACCCCTGATGGTTCTACAAATACGCAGTTTTTCATTCTTGACTAGGTAATCATCCAGCACTGCGGTCTGGTCCAACCTTTATCCTTTTAAATTCCTTGCAGTTCCTTGATTCCTGCCCTATCATTAATTCCACAGAATCCAACCCCTGGTGGATTGACCAATCGAAGCACTCATCAGATCTTTGATGGTTACTACTACTGGTAGGTTTTCACAACCACCGGTCAATTCTTTCATACTATGTAACACACCGTACTTATGGCTAAATTCTCTCATAGGCTGTCCTACCTCGTCCTGAAGAAGACCTGACGTGACTTCAATTTAATCACACACTTTCTTGGGTCGAAACGTCGACGTGCCTACACAATCTTTCCCCATTCTCTACACTCCAGGTAATAGCAGAACCATGTATGGATTGGAGATGCAATGAAATAGGGATTGATGTCTACTGAATGAACATTATATAAACATTTTGTACAGCACTGTACATATGTTATTCACCCAAAGCACTTTGTCACTTCTAGATTACCTTATCACTGATTAGTTTATTGTTTGCGCCGCCCTTTTTTTAAAAACAAAATTGTTGTTTTTTGTGACAGCCTGACTAAGATATAATCCTGGTCATGCATAGATATTGATGACAGACAAAGACCACCAAACTCCTCTTATATGTCAAATGCCTTGCCTACTTTTACCTTGTAGACCATGCTCAGAGGGGCATTTAGAACCTGGTAGACACTCAGGACATCTGACAAGGAGGGATAAGCCCATGGCTTCCGTCACTCAGGCAGAGAACCGACCACCCTGTTTAGAGATCACAGCTGGCTTGGCTGGGATTTCTGTGTTGTGAGCAGCAGCCACAGTGGCAGCGCCTTCAGAGCACTACAGGCTTGCTGAGCAGGGACGATTTTTAAAGCACCCATTCAGCAAACTTCTTTGCATTGAGAAAATATATCCTCTGAGTGGGACTTTGTTTTCTCAATACAAAACAAAGATGGCCTGACATATAGGAAGCTTTTTCCATGCGTGTGGCGGGGATTCTAGTTTTGCCCTGCCTGTATCCACCATGCCATGACTCTGTTATGTTGCTTCTTTTTGGTTGCTTCCTCTATTTAAAATACACTGTCTTGGCTTGTGCAAATTAGAGGGCCATTCTCTGTTTAGGAAGGCTATTAACTGCATATCTTTTCTGATGTTGTTTGTCAGTCCAATGCCACGAAGCCTTATGGGGTTTGCTGCACTTTAAAAGTAAGAACCCAACTTGCATATATAGGTTTTCAATATATTTTGTGGGTGCCCTGAAGCACTAAATGCAGGTCTACTGGCAATTGTAAAAAAAATCAAGCAGAAATTAGAGGTTGTGGCTCTCCCCCTTTCACAATGGAGCATTGTCACATGATGGATAGCTCAGATGTCTGACCTGACCTATGACTATACTAGATAGGATTAAGTATAATGGGGTTACCCAGTGACCCTCAGAACCTGGGTGTCTGAAATCAAAGGTAAGGTAGGTTCTGTCGGGAGTTAGATGATTACTTTAACAGCATTTATAAATAAAAAGAAAAAAGGTAAACACACCTAGATTGATGTAATCAATATCAATTGTATTCGTAAATTAATTCATTTTTCTGGTATACAATTAGGATTATCTATTTAACTATCCTCTATGATGATATCATAGTGCAAGAGCAAAGACTGAGCTGCTAACTGTAGGAAAGTGGACAGAATAGATGGGTCTTCTCACTGCCTCTGCGCGCACGTGTGCACATGCACATACACACACTAACACACAAACACACACACACACATAATACACACCACTTCCCTCTATTTATAATTTGGAATTGTATTGGCCGGGCAATGACAAAGGTGGAGATTTATGAGAGGCAATGAGATTATAGCAGGTAGAAAAATGGGCAAACGAGGTGGGCTTTAAGACCCCAAACTGAGACTAATACATTGTAAGCTATGTACCTGTATAGCCTCATGATAGAAGCACAGAACGTATTTGGAAGCTAATGCCATGGTTACCAGTTCTGTAGACTTCGGGTGATAATTAGTGATCTTTGTCAGGGCGGGCTCTACGGCGGTGCGACCGGTGCCGCCACACTGGGTGCTGACTTCCGGGCTGGTGGGCGCCGTGTTTGCAAGTTTATTATGGTTTTTACACACATGCTGCCACGGTACTTTCCTCCAGCAATTTCCAGGCAGCGAAAACAATGTTTAGATAACTCCTGTGATTAATGTTCTTCATGGAGAGAGATCGGAGTTTTGTCTAGCTGAGGTTTTGTCTCATAATAAAGTAGTGCAGAGGGTTAATATGCCTGTCTCAAAGAACGTGTACCATGCAGATTACACAGTGCATATAATGTTAATAGGTCAGTGGGTTACAGCTTTTAAAAGAGACATCCTTTCGATACTTGCAATTTATAAGTTAAAATTCTAATATAGAACATTGAGCTTTTAACTTTCATCATAGAACTGCATGCACACTGCAAAGTATAGATTAGAGCATAGATTAATGTTGGAAAATGGGTTAATTTGGGTAGAAATGGATTCTTATTATTAGTTCCTTTTTAAATTCTGAGTTTGTGCTTCTCTAGACCAAACACTATTAAACTATACTGCTTACCAGTATGGATGACATGTCACTCCTACACCTTGTAAGCCTCTGTCTTATGTAACATTTCCTATAACTGATTTATAACTATATGATTGTTTGTCTCTGTGTAATTTGCGTGGAATGCAAAGTGCTCTGACACTCTACACTGGTATGAGTGGCGCTATATAACTAATTAAATGCAGCTGAGAGACACTGGTTATGGAGACTTTGGCACTATTAAAGGGTGGTGGTGAGGGAATTCGTGGTGGAGGTGGTCATTGGGGGGCGCCAACAAACATTGTCGCACTGGGCGCCACCGGTGCTAATGCCGGCCCTGATCCTGGTGATTGCTGCTATCCTGGTGTGGGATATTGAATGGGTGATATAATTAACTTATCCTGAGTTTCCTTCCTCAGAATGAAACCTAATTTATAATCAGTGTTTACCACACTGAATACTGCACGGTTTGCATTTATGTCTTATTATTTTCTACTGACAGATTTCTGCAGGCTTTTTTCTGGTGAAATTTGTCTGGAGAAAATTGTAGAATATGGTAATGGGTGCACAAATCGAAATTCAGCTCGCATGCAAACATCCATTTGCTCATGGATCAGTATTTAAAACACAACTTTGAATCAGGCTCTAAGTAAAGTCTGTACATTTATTAAAGGCTAGAATTGGTTATGCTAATTCTGATTTGACTGCCTTTTCAATGGGGGTTTAAACATACATTTAACATATGCTCTGAGCAGGTGCTAAACGTGTGCAGGTGGCTGTTGTAAAGCAGGGGTATGTAGAGGGGGCTGAGGAGTGTAAAGGAAGAAGGGGAGAATGTTGGCTGGTAGAGAGGAGCAGAGCATGTAATTCTTCCCTGTGACTTGTCTGAGGTTTTATCACAGTGGTCTTACCCGCTGCATTTTTCAGCCGTTAAAATCAAGTTTGTTGTTCCCGTACCAGGTAAATCAGGGGTGCATGAACACTGCATCTCTTATAATTGTGCAAAATGGAATCCCATTAGGGATTTCCACTCTGAACAGTTCTCAAGTCTTGTGTGGGCACCTTGCAAGGTGGTTGATTAGGCAGAGACAGCGCAGCACCATGAAGCACGAGATGCAATGAAAAAACAAACAAAGCCGCCTCTAGGTGTAAATGGTTTTTGGATGACCTAAGTGGCTGAAGTGGGTGGGATCCATTTGAAATGATGTTCCCAATATTTCTGAATTTTAAAATAACAGTTCCCATACTTTTTGCACAAAAGCAATCGCTCCAGGATGGATAATGCCAAACTTCAAGTGTCTCTTGCTAAAAGAGCAGGGGGTGGGAGGGATTAGTTTCCTGTTATTAGTGGTAGGCAAGTCAGTGAAAGTTCAAGTTAGGCTCGAGCCAGATGTGGGGCCTTCCTTAGCTAGACATCCTCTTGGAACTTCAATTCAAAAGTGACCTGAGTTTTCATGAGGCTTCTACCTGGGGATTAAACACTTACTTCATCAACAAAGAATTAATTAAAAACAAAGTAGGGACCTTTGATGTAAAAAAGAGAGAGAAAGAGATCTAGTGGCTGAATTACACAATGTGAAACCAGAAAACCTGGGATCAATCCCAGCTTACCTGCCTGAACAAACTGTGATCATAGACACATTTTTCACCGAGCCTCCTGTTTCTTCATTGTCATGCGTGAGAGCACCTTTAAATAGGTGAGTTCAGGATTATTTTTGTTTGATATACTAGATGATAATGTTACTCCATACACAGTAAGAATCATGTTTAAAAGCTACAACTATTACTTTTGACAAATACCTCTCAATACAGTGATATATTCTGATGTACCAAGGTGAAACGCTTTCAAATGCTAAAGAAATACACTTTTTTACATGAGAATTGTAACTTAATTTACATGCCAAAACATTTTCAGTGTTCTATTCGTGCACGGGCTCTTAGAGCCAAGCCCAGGGTCTCCTTGTTAATTGGCTCACTTACCCATCTCTGCCTGTTCTGTGAAGTCAAAGAAAAGGCAAACGACGAAAGAAAAAACAAGCCTTCTTGCCAGGATGCCTGCTACCTTTAAAAAATGTAAAAGTATGCAATTGGTTAATCAGTAAACCTAGAGGCTGCTTGTGAGGCAGTATATAGCTTTACTTGATGGAGTCGTTTGGAGCTTCACGGTGAAAAAGATTTATTCTTTATGAGATGTAATGTAACAGCGTTATCAGCTGAGTTCGAAGTGCATCCATCTAATGGAAACATAAACAAGCATTGGCATAGCCAATAGGTCTCACCTTTGGGACCTTATAATTGTTTAGCCATGCAACAGTTGATGTTGTTGCACCAAGGATATTGTGCTGGATAACTAAACACTTATAAGGTCCCAAAGGTGAGACCTATTGGCTATGCCAATGCTTGTTAACATTCTGTTGACTCCCACTTGCCTTCCCAGTGGCCACTTCTATCTGACTGGCAAAGTCAATAGCTCGTCCACAGGCGACACCTACTGGCTTTGCCAAAGCTTGTTTCTTTTGTGTGAAGCCCTCCATTACAGTGAATGTGTTTTCGAGCACTCTCCCCTAGTGCAAGTCTCTCCTGCTGTACTCTGTCTTGGTCTCTTAGCTCAACTGCTTCTCCCCGCTCCCTCCCTCTTGCGTTACTTTAGCCGTGCTGCACAGCATCACAGATGCAGGGCAGCGTGGATAACAACCATTGGTAGAGCCAACAGGTCACAAAGGCGAGACCCGTTGGCTTTGCCAAAACTTGTTTCACATTGGAAACATTATTTAGGAGCATTTTGGCACAAACCAATATATTTAACAGAATTGTCATACATAATTAGGCACTGGAAAGTGTGACTTGAACCTAGGTTTAACGGAATGGCAAATACCAGCTCACGTTTTGAGATGGCTTGTCCTTTAAAGAAAGTACTAATTAAACATGTGATCTAATCTGAGGTTTATCAAAAGAACTCTGAATAATAAAATTGTGTTTTCTTAAAAAGGTTTTGCATTGAAGACACGAAAATATTCAAATATGAAAGTTATAAGGTCTCTTGACATACACACTGTATCAATTAATACACGACAGTTACAAACAAAAAATGAAATATCCAAGCACGAAAAGGACAACTAATTGTAGCATTTAAATAAAAAAATAGATATCTATAAAGACCCACAGACAAGGTCTTTTCTACCAGCCCCCCGCCAGCACTCTCCCGTGGCATGCGTTGTTAAATCAATAACAGACGTTGCCTGACTTGCTTGCTTCATTCAGCTTTGGCATAGAAGCATGTAAACTGTTGCTATCCTTCTGGTCCACTAGTAGACACACATTAAAATAATCAGTCAAGCTGAACTCTACCTGAGAGGCAGAGGTCACAGTCGGAAAGACATTGTTCAGAATGGATCAGGTTACGCGATTTTTGATGCTTAAGGACTGTGGGACAGGGAGGATGACTAAGAAGTGAAGGGGGCGGGATTGGGTGAGACGGGAAAAAACATTGCATGAGGGAGACGACAACACGGGGCAAGGGGAGAAGCGGACATTGAAAGAAGAACACAGAACAGGGGCAGGGGAGCGGGAGAGAGAAAAGCACGCAGCGCAGGGGAAAAGCACGCATGACAGCGAGCAGCACATGAAAGTGACAGCAACACGGGAAGCAGGGGAGAGGTACACATGGGCAAGAAAAACACAGTGTGAAGGGAGGTGGGTGAGAAGTACACAGAACATGGGGGTGGGCATCCAGAGGGAGCACACAAGGAACAGAAGGCGACGGGGAGGATGACTAAGAAGTGAAGGGGGCGGGATGGGGCGAGACGGGAAAAAACATTGCATGAGGGAGACGACAACACGGGGCAAGGGGAGAAGCGGACATTGAAAGAAGAACACAGAATGGGGGCAGGGGAGCGGGAGAGAGAAAAGTACGCAGCGCAGGGGAAAAGCACGCATGACAGCGAGCAGGTCTTCACTTTTCAAGCACTCGCACTCGTGCTTGTGGCGGCATCCACCTTGCGTGAGCGAGCAGCGGCGTGCAGGGGACATGTGTTTGTAATTAATGTGGCCGCGCCGCTGCTCGCTCCCGCAAGGTGGATGCCGCCACAAGCACGCAGTGCGAGTGCTTGAAAAGTGAAGACCGGTGCTAAAGGCCCTCTCCTAGAGCAGCGCATGCGCGCTGCCTAGGTGAGACCTAAAAAGGTTTATACTAGGCATAGTCTGATTGTGTATTACTAAACATATACATCTTTAACACACTTTTTTTTTTACTGTCCATCACCACCATGTTTTACAGTTATAGGGCAGACGGTGTTATGAGTAAACCGCTGACGGCCCGAACTTTATCGGGCTGTTGGAGGAGTATGTCAGTGACAGAGCCAGAATAGGCTCCATCCTGACATACTTAACATCTGCCTGCTTGTAAACAGGTGGGCAGACCGAGGGTTTGGTGAAGAGCGTTGGAGTTGCGAGGGAGTACCCTCCCTGCCAAACTCTAAATCAGGCCAAGAGTTTGTGGCAGCCATTTACCAAGTCTAATACAATTTTACAATAATGACTTGCATATTCACAGTGCTGTCAATGACAGGCTGGGACCTTGTAGCACTACAAATGCATGTCACTATTCCCTAGTGCACCAACCAGGACTCCGTTTTTTGACTACATGGTTACACACACTGACATCTGTCACAATTACATTAAGCAATTGAACTTTAATTACATAAAAGTTTGCATTTGAAGTGTCAATAAAACAGTTGCAGAATAATTGGTCTTTTAAGTCACTTCTCTTGCCCGGCACCCAAACTTCTTAACTGTGCTCCCATTGCATTCAGGATCACAGTCCCCATACATTTTTATGAACTTCTACCTGAAATACTTTGTAGGTGGTTATCTTTGAGGTCCCACCTCCTACGCAGCCCAGCACACATCAGCTAAGAAAGCTGTAGCAACCTGGGCTAAGACACACAGCAGGGTCTGAAACCCTTTTAGCACCATGGGTGTTGCGTCACTTGAGAATTTCTGCACTCACTCCTCCAGCTTGGAGGAGACTGGAGATCAGAGTGAGCGTGCTAATATTGCATTCAAATTTAAACACCTTACTCCCCACAGTCATGAAGTTATTAGGGTTAGCCAGGAGTTATAATTGCTACCACTACCATGTGGCTTGCACCCAGCTATGACTCATTCACGTATAACCTCTAGTATTTATTTATTTATTGACTTTTTATTTATTTTGGAGTTTTCTAAAGTGCTGCATGCACCTTCAGAGTTCTGATGGTTTTATCCTTAAGTATCATTTGAATGATTGGGGTATTGGAGTCTGTTGAAAGACATGGACTTGTGTAATGTCCTTCAGATGTGTCTCCTTTCCTACCAGGGGTGCAGCACAAGTCCCTGCAGCCCCTGTGGCGCAAGGGAGCCCCCAACCCTAAAGGAAGCCCCTAATCCTTCAAGGGGGCTCTATTCAGCCCAATGTCAATGAATGTCTGGAAGATATAGGAGACTCAGGGAACCCTCACCACATTCTGCAGAGGGGGCCCAATCATTTTGCATTACGCCACTGTTTCCTTCCTTCTACATATAATTTTTAAACCTGTGATAACTAGCAGCTGTTTTTCTTCAAACTGGTCTTGCATTGATGTGCCCTCATAAATATCACCACTAAGTGATTTTATTGCTGTTATCTTTAGGGTAATGTTGATTGATAGGAAATGTATATCTCTTTATTCACCCAAGACAGTGAGCCAATCAGATAGAGCAAAGTTCTGAAAAAACCAGACCACATGAATGCAAAATACCCATCTACCCCTATCAAAGCTTGCCTGCGGGGAAGAAGATGAAACTGAAGTAGGAAGGAGGTGCAAGGGGCAATATTCACCCTTCATTCTCTGTTGGGGGCCAGATGTATGTACATTGGATTAGCTAAAAGTGGTCGCAATTTGCACACTGACTTTTGGCAAATTCTATGTCATATAGTTTTGCGACCACATTTTGGTCGCAAAAGATTAATACGTACCATAAGGATTTGCTATTTGGAAGGGACGCCCGAAAAACAACGCATCCAAATGGCGATTTCTTATGATTTTCCAAAACCTTTTAGCACTTTGGTGACATGTTACTGAATCGCTAAATGGGTTTAGTACATTCAAAACACACATTTTCGTGTTGCAAATTCTGCAACTTACCAGATCGCAAGGTCGGCAGCAAGAAAATGCGTTCATTCAACCAATAGCCACAACAACCTCAAGGGTTATTCCCCAAATTAGACCTACTTTTGGCCCACATACCATTTAGTCCCCAAGCTGATCGATTACATTTCTGTCCCTGTGGTTCAGAAAACCTGCATTATCTCACCAATATGCTGAAACACAAGTTGCTTAGGCAGAGAAGTGCTGAATGGATGTTGCATTCAGTGCAAATGTTTTAGCACTGGTCAGGTCGTACAAATGTCAAAACATTTAATAGAAAATGTTTCACTATGGTTACCAATAACTGCTCATGCTAGCTCTGCTTTGCTGAGGGATGTGTCCGACTCCAAGATGAAAGGTAAAACACCTTGGCACTCGAGACGAGAATTTTCAAAATTAGCTTGCTCAGCAGAAACTGTACTAACATTTGTTACCTTCTGAAGGCTGTCCACACACTGTCATGTTCTCACGAATGTGAGTTTACAAACTTCTGTGATACAGTAGCATGGCAAGTATGGCATGGGCCCTGGTGCAAGAAAGGAAAATTTGGGCTGCTCTTGAGGTAGTAAAATACAGCATTGCCAGGGTACAATGGGTACTGGTGCCCCTGCTGCACCAATGGTAGCTATGCCCCCGCTGTGATAGTTTATTTGGCATTTTCTTATCTTGGAGAGGCTGTCTCCATTGCACATGTTATTTATTGTCAATAATTACTTTTCAGACTCATCCAAATGTGAAACTGAGTTTTTAGACACAAATCACATGTGTACAATTAATCAGAGACTGTGCTAAGCATGGATCCAGTACCAGATAATATGAATGGTCATATTCTTGTATTAACACATAGATGCGCTACTAAAAAGGAAACTTTTCTCAATTGAATGCCCTAGGTATTTAGAGACCAAGAGGTCTAAGGACGGGCTTCCAAAACAGACTGAGCATTCATTAGCTGAAATACAACTGTTATATGGAAATATAATGCAGTGCTTTGTCAAATCATATAGGAAGGAGCCCACAGTTTATCTTACAAACCTACTTCAGTTGCTTCCAAATGCTGAGCTTGCCTAGCCTTGATATCACCTCATGACTCTTTCTATCCCCACCCTATACTTCATGTTACATTATCTTGCAGGTTCTTTTTCTTCCACTGTCAATGTTTTTCTTTCTTTCTCCTCCCACTTTTTCCCTTTTCTGCCTTTGTCTCTCTTGTTCTAGTTCAATGACTGATGATGAAAAATAAATCCCGGTCCCCAAAACTAAGTGCGGATACCCACCACCTGCAACCACAAGTGCAAATTAAGCACGGGGAATATCCATGCAGTAGCAAGCTCCTCACTCTTTCTACTTTGGCCTGGAATCTGATGATTTTTAAGTTTGACCACGTTTAGTGACAATTTCTGCAAATTTCCTTTGATGCTTCACATACCTCCTTTCTCTCACCTCTCCTGTCTAGAGAAGAGTACAAGATTTTTTTAACCAGAGAATGATATAATGCAACTCTTCTTCAAAGTTGATCAGAAGATGTGCAGACTTATCAAGGGACCTTGTCTCAGGTCCAATTAACCCCACCTTAAAAGGGCTCCACTATGTAACCAAATTCATCTTAAAGACTAATACTTGTGAATTGATTTTTATATTTCAAAAGAGACATGATATTGGTCAAGTCTTTGTAGGTGTGTGTGGGCATCTTACGGAATTATGAGTTTTCCATGTCAAATCTATACAGAGTTGTAGTTTTGTGTGAAAATCAGGCTGTTGCAAAGTTTAAACTGTGCCCTTGGTAAGGGTGAGCAAACTATTTTGAGACTTTGACGAGGAAATGTTTAAGCACTATGGCACAAATTCAAGGCAGCCGGATATTCTGCCCCAAGTTCTCAGGACCTCAGCCTGCAAGGAACTGGCTCCTCAGTTTTCCCCCACTACCATTTGTGGTTCCCCTTGGACCTCAGTGGCAGCAGGGAAACTTCTGCACTGTAGAGAAAGCATATATTACTTAGCAGTGATCTTTGCTACCCTGGACCTCAGTCCTTCTAGCGGCAGTCAATACTATATGAGTTGTCCCACCCAGAGACAGGCTACAGGCCCCACTAAGCCAAAAGCAGCAGTCTTTCTTCCTAATTCATGGAGTAGAAACTTCCAACCCAACAATATAGTACCTCCTTCCCTATTCTGAAGTGCTTCATGTAAAGAGACATTGAGGAATAAGGAAAACTAGGGAGGGAGGGAGGGAAACAGAACTGTGAGGGGGAGTACTAAGGTCTAGTGTAATGAAGGTCATTAGTAAGCAGTATATTCATTACCCCTGGAACTGTCCTCCCCATCACTGCCAATTCTATATGAGGAGATACAAAAGATTCTTTTCTGCCATGTCTCAATCAACATAACAAGAAGAAGAGCAAAATGTTTAAAAATATCATTCTTAAATACTGTTATTTACTCCATAACAGATTTAAGAACTGAAGAACCAAAATTAGCACAGTAGCCTAAATTCAAATGATAATGTTTAACAAATGAATCACTGGAGGACCATGTTGCAGCTCTGCAAATTTCAACTAAAGGAGCGCCATTTGCTTCTACGCAGGTTGCTGCACCTCCTCTTGTAGGTGTTCCTAGATGGAAGCATAAGCTTTAAAAATATTTTGTTGCACCCATTTACCCATTTATTAAGAGAAGCTGTAGATGACTTTTTACCCATATTGGGTGGGCCAAAATAAACAAAATGAGAATGTGGCGTCCTGAAGTCTTTTGTTCTCTCTAAATAAATCAGGAGCACCCTCCTGACATCCAACAGAAACGGGACTCTATCCTCCCCTTCAGATTGCCATACGGGGTGAGAAAAATCTTTGTTCTGAGTGGAATCAAGATTCAACTTTAGATTTAAATGTAGGGTCTAGTTCAGTGGTGGCTGCTCCGCTAAGGAGGAGGAGTGTTGCCCTACTGCTTTCAGCAGTGCAAATAAAGGAAAAATAAAATGCTAATAACTCATTTTTATTATAATTTTATCTGTTCCTATTGCTGTGTCTATGTGGGGCAGGCGGGGCTGTTCTTCTCTCAGAGTTTTGGGCACTCTGTAAGTGCAAAATGACTGATTGGCCGGCCCTCACGTACTTTGCATGTTCTCCATGCAAAGCACGCATGACTGTTTGGGCGGCCTGAGAGGGCTGGCCAATCGGTCATTTCGCACTTACCGAGTGCCCACCACTCCTCTCGCCTGCTCTGAGAGCAGAGCAGTTCCGCCCCACCCCGCAAAGACGCTGCTGCAGGAACAAATAAAATGATAACAACAATGAGTTATTATCATTTTATTTTTCCTTTATTTCACTGCTGAAATAAGAGGGGCGACGCTCCTCCGCATTAGCGGAGGAGCCGCCACTGAACTAGATCCTAGGTTTAAATCATAAGTTCAATCTCGATTCCAGCCTGGGCGGAGAACTTGCCCTGGCTCCCATTCCCTGGCTGAGCGGCGAACCATGGCGCTCAAACCAATCACAACGCTGCATTGCAGCATTGTGATCGGCTTAGGGGAGCCTGGAAGCCTGGGTGCTTCCTGTTCCGGAGCGGAGGGACGACCAGGAGAGATGCGGTGAGGAGGTAAGTTTTATTTTCTTTTCTTTACCCCCCCACCTCCACACCCCCTGACCTCTGCCTCACCACCCCCATCCGTGCCAGCTGCCACTGGTCTAGTTTGGAAAAATAACATAAAATATGTGTAAGATGATAACAGGGCCTCCAACTCCCCCCATCTCCAGGTTGTGGTAATAGCTAGCAGGAACATCATCTTGGCTGTCAACCACTATAAACTCACTGTTTCTTAAGACACAAAAATAAGCACATTCCAGTGGTCCATTTGAAAATATTATTCATCAACTATTTATATAATTGTTGTCTTGCAAGGCAGCTTTAAGCATAAAAATAAGTGTGTAAAGCATATACATTTTTTTACTCAGCAGACAAACATCCAGCATGCACACACTTCTTGCAATCAAAGATGTGCTTCATTTATTTGGTGTTCTAAAACTTGTCTCCCGTTTTGGGGGTTACCTTGTGTTTATAGTACACAGCCTTTAAAAGCACCTTGAGGAAACTGCCATGCAAAATATTAGAGTACATTTATATTTGTTCAGTAAGTGTCTCACTCTACGTCATTTTAGGTTTTTAACACATCAGACATTAAACATAGATGCAATGGGGTGTGGCATGGTGACGATAAAGATGATGGCATTTTGCTAGGGCTCTGCTAGAAGCTCTAGCGTTACCAGAAGAAATGGAAGGTTGAAATTCTGTGATACATAGCTCTGAAATAGAAATCAGTTGGGGCACGGTGGGACAAAACTTACTCCGACCCATTCTGATGCCAGAGGATCACATCTCGGTCCACACCCGGAGCCATTATAGGTGAGCACTGTCCCAGAGTAGCACATCACAATTTGCCCAATGATCACATAAAGACACCCTGAACAATAACACTGGCACAAAGAACCTAAAGACACATGGGAAATGTGGGCATGTATTAAAGAGTCTACAACAAACAGAGCATACCACATCACTTATGAGTGGAAAGACCAAGGCCTTTGAAGACCACGACTCCTTGGAAAAACTTCTGGACTTAATTAATGCTTTGGATATGGACATCGCTCCACCTGAGTAAACGCATCAATAGTCAAAGAACCTGAATCAACAAACACCTACCGAAATGTGGCAAGACAAGAGAGAAAGACTGGAGGAAATCACATATGACTGGGTGTCTGGAGAGAGAAAGAGAGACAAAAGACATCAAGACCCCAGGAACAAATCACAATGACCACAGAAGAGTGCTTGAACGGCATCATAACTAATGCTCTCTTTACCGCAGCTTATCCAAGAGAGAAAATGGTACATGATTGAGGGCCCATGAAGCTCCAAACATTCCATCACCCAATCTACACATGTGGATGCTGCCTCACAAGTAGCCTCTAGGAGAGGTGGAGTGGCCATCCTGATTAGTAAAAAATCTCATTACGATGTATGGACGGACCACAATGCCAAATATGTACTGGTCAAACTCAAAATACTGGGAATGACACTTGTAATAGAATCAATCTACACACCATTAGGTGACAAAGGGGACTTTCTTTCTGACCTGTTCAGAATCCTCCATGCCATAGATAGAACAAACATTATATGAGGAGGTGACAGCAATTTGGCACTGAATCCACATTTGAATAGATCAAGCAGACTAGAGACAGATACTTTCTACATGATATTATGATGGACCATGCTTTAGTTACCCCGTGGAGATTATTATACCCAACTGAGCGGTATTACACATTTAGCTCATGTTTTCACAGAAATTGTTCCTGCATTGATTTCTTCCTGGTGTCTGCAACAGCATTATGAAGACTGGCAGATGCTTCTATCATCCCCAGTGGTGTGTCAGATCACAATATGATCCAACTATAAATTGACACAGGCATGTTTGTCCTCCCACTAGGCTCATGGCAAATGAACTTGTCTTGTTACAGAATGTCTGCTGATAAACCCCAGCTATTTTGTTTTATGACAACATACCTACACAAAAATGAGGGCTTTACTAAATAGGCAAGCACATTGTGGGCAGCAGGTAAAGCCCATATGAGAGGAGAACTAATGAGAGACAACACACTAGCCAACAAAACAGCTAGAGAGGTAATGACATGGATGGAAACAGTGGTTTCCATACTGATAGCCATATATAACACCAAGTTACTACAATCTATCCTAAGGCAGTTACTCAAAGCAAAATATAAACGTAATAGTCTATATACCTCTAAAGCAGAGACCGCATTGACAAGAATAAACAAGAAACAATCTGAGCAAGGTGAAAAGAAGTGCAATCTATTAGAATTGCGGTTAAATCTCTCCGAGGCCAAACATACCATACCAGCAAGCACTGATGAACAAGGCAGGTCTCTGACTAACACTGAAGCAAAAAGAACTGAATTAGCCTTTTTTGCAAACTATATCACTAGGACCCTACAGAATTGCTACAGATTTGTCTGAAGAACTGGCTATTCCGAAACTTACATCACATCAAAAACAGATCCTGGAGGCAGATGGAATAGAAGAGGAAATAGGCAAGAACAATGATAACATGCTCATGGGGAAGGCTCCAAGGGAATACATGTTTCCTACTAAATTCTATAAGATCAATAAGTCAAAGTTAGTCCTGCTACTGGACAGAGTGTTAGCAGTGTCATTTGATGCAAAAAAGACTTTTGATTGCAGAGAATGGGGCAACTTGTTTACCATCCTGGAGAAAAGGGATCTGGGGACTAACTCCATCAGGAAAGAAAAGGGACTACAAGGATCCCACAGTGATGATTAACTGCGGAGGCTTTATATCCCAGACCTTTAGAATATATCGGGTTGACCCTTCTCCCCACTTCTATTTTTACTGGTGATGGAGCAAGGTTTCATAAATGAAACTTGCTTGTATTCAATCCTCCTCACAGTATTAATTTATTAAACTTGTATTGTTAATACTAACCTTTGCATTCACGACACAAAAGAAAGGGATGCTTGCCCATGTGTTTTACTAATGAATAACGCTTGTTTGTAATTCAAAATGGCTGCTATGCGCGGGAAAGCTCAATGCGCATGTCGCAACCATATCACATCATCTTTCTTTGCTTGGTGGTAAACTTCTGCTTCTGCACAGTGTGCATTAAAATGGCTGCTTGATGTTTTCACATGCTTCAGCTTGCTTTCATGTCATTACTAAATTGTCGTTTCCTAACGCTATTAACGCGCGTTAGAATATATAATTAAATGGGAATAGAATAGAAAAAGTGGGTATACAGTGAAACATTTTATTTGTGATTCTAATATTTTCTTCTTGCACTTTTATTAGTTCGTAAACTTGGGCCTGGGTTGGTGTTCTGAAACTCGAGAGGCAACTGATTCTGCGCATGTGTCCTGTGTGCCTGCCAAATGAAGTCAACCTGGACGAAGTCCAAGGCCGTGACCCGATGGCCGAAGATGCTGTATTTTGGCTTTCCTGTTGCATATTGACACATTGTCTATGAAAATTGGTTTACATTTGTCATGAGACGGGTGGGAAATAAAGCGAATGTATTAATTTGAAGGGGTGTGAACGTAAAGACAATAGGCTTTACAATTTAAGCCAAATTGATATGGTGCGAGAATCCACCCCTGTCCCTGTCCAATCAGAAGTAGTGGTCCCATATTTTAGCAACATTAAGGGGAGGTACATGGGCGTAGAAGGGTATAATAGAATATAGCATTAGTTAATTAGTCAAAGCATTGCGTTCATGAAGAACAGGCGTCCATGCTGCCAGAGCGCTCTTAGCTCCAGACTGCCAAGCTGATCGATTGCAGACTGAATCCCTGTCCAGAAGAGGTCCTGAGGAGGGGGCGGCGGAGTCCATTAGAAGGAAGGCACGGGAGAATCGAGGAGAAGCCGAGTATCAGAGAGGGGAACGACGCAGGCGTCGTTGTAGAGAGGTCACCGGTCCTGTCCTGATCCTGGAGGAGGTCTTTGCTCTTCATCCTTCCTGGGTCCTATTCTTTCAACTCCTTGGCTAAGGGGTTTGGTTCTCGCACTTAGGTAAATATAATGCAACCTTTAGTTGCGCTGCTGTCTCTATTTTCTCCTCTTCTTTAAACACCGTCATTGATTAGCAATAATCATTTCTATGCTTAATCTTGGGTATTGCGATTAAGTACCATGTGGCTCTGTATTTTACTCTGCTAAATCTTTAGATAAACATTTTAAAACTTCCTGACTCAGTGGTTATTTCAGGATTATGTACTATAATGAATGTCACTCATTTTAAATTTCCCAATTAGCAAAGGATTCATTGGTAAGTCATTACTCTTCAATCAGAAGGTAATTGGTAGCATGGATTTTGATAGAGAGTAACAACTGATAAAACCCAGCGTAAGTATTAGTGTAGTATGAATGTATGGGCCCAAGTGAGAATATAGTGTATGAATGCTGTTTGCTAATATCGCGCTGGATCAGTTTTCTGGTTATCAGAGGATGGTTACTCTTTGTTAATTGGGTAATGAGAATTTTTATTTGTATTTTTATGAACTAACATCCGTGTATTCAAAGTTTTGTTTTATGTTGTCCAGAATACCCCGGGGTAAAAGGAATAGCGGATGGTAAGTGGAAGCCATACTGCAGTGAGGTTATCTGTCAGGCAGAATTAGTACTGAAAAGTTAAGCAGGACTTTCAGTACTCGTTAGGGATTCTATGCGTGTGAGTAATAGCAAAAGAGTAAGCTGGTGAAAATTTGATGTTATATCACCTAGAAAGGGTAACATTGAAGAAGTAACAGGTACTTCTGGAGCTTGTGTGAAGAGTAAACGGAAGGGTTTTACTCGTAGTGTATGTTTAGTAAACAGAAAGGTTTTACTAAGTGTGAGAGAAAACTATCTTTTCTATTTTAGAGAAACTGGCACGATAGCGAATGTTTTATGTTGTTAATGAAATTTAATTAAGATTTATAGAGAAAATAATGTTTGCGTAAGATTTTTGTAAAGGGAGGGTCAGCTGCCAGAGAGGGAGCTGACGTCACAAAACGCTGCGCTGGGATTGGTTGAAACAGCGGGTGTGGAACGACTCTTGTAAAGGAGGGGTCAGTAGTCAGGAGTAGTTGCCGCGCTGGGATTGGTTAACACCAGCAAGGACAGAAAAGAGCAGATTGTAAAGGAGGGGTTGACAGATAAACGTCACCAAAAGGCCGCGCAAGGATTGGTTCAGAAATAAAAGTTAGCAGAGACTTGATTGGTTGATATTTTAGAAGCTAAAATCTTAGTGGATAAAGATTGCATGTTAAAACGCTATCCGACTTTAACAGGAACTCGTCCGGATAGGAGATTCCTAGGTTTTGCAGAATATAATTTTGTACACCGAAGATTAGATCGAATGTACGGAGAGAAGAGAAAAATGTCCTTTCTGCAAAAGATTAAGAACTATTTTAAAAAGGATAAACCACTCAAAACTAGAGAAGGAATTATTATTCCACCAGCTAAAACGCCCGCTTCATTCATGATGATGGAGAGAGGTTATCATACTTGTGTATGGATGGGGAATTGGATAGAATATACCAAAAATGATGGAATACTAGCATTTCCCGAGAATGGCACGTTCAATGGGCGAATTCTACAAAACTTAAGATTGAGGATGAATGACTTAGAACCCAGACCTAGATTAACTCAGTACGAAGCTCTAGAAGAATGGGAAACCGAGGCATTTGAGCGGGACCGATCTAGAAGTAATAGGAGTTATCCAGGATTTTTTCCCAGATATCTACGTGAGTCTAGGGACGGTCAGATGAAACAATGGAGAAGGGCAATGATTACAGAAGGATTATATCCATTGTTCTCAGCAGAGGAGAAATTAGGAAGTAAGTGCACAGAAAAGACAAAACATTTAATGAGAAATGAGGAGTCTGAAGACGAATTTATGGAGGAAATGTTAAGAAATCCCCCACCATATCAGGAAGGGACAAGTGGGTGCACCCCAAGTGCACCACCGAAAACTCCATTAGTGCCACAAGTAATGCATGAATTCACCCCGAGTAGAATACTTCATGACAAAGAAAAGGAAGCCCTAGAAAAGACTAGAGCAGAATTAATACAGAAAATAACCCAGATAAAAGTACATCCTGATTCGTTGACCATACCTGTAACAATTGGTCCAGTAGTTCCATTATATGGTACTCAGGGAAGCTGTCCTCCACCGATACTTTCACCTACTGCTGTGAATAATCCAAAACCTGAAGCTCCAGTTATAATTGAGGATCAATTTAGTGACTGTGAATCCACAATATCACTTATGGACTTGCCTATTCGAGGTTCTGTAAATAGCACTCCCAGAAAAGATGTACCTGGATGTTCAAAAGATGTAAGTTTAATAACTTCATCGGGAGCAAAAAGTGCTACCATAGTAACACCTGAAGATCTAGAAAAATGGGTGCAAGGGTCAGTTAAACAGTGCACACCTCCGAAAATAATGGACATTCATAAATTGAAAGTCGAATTAGAAGAAATAATAGCAGGAAATGTAGGACTAGAACGCTTAAATACCTATGATGAAGAAGAATTATTGTTCTTGTGTAGGAGTATCACCAGAAATGTAAGGATATTCCATTAAAAATTATCCAATTTAGCACTACAGATGGGAATAGAAATAGGGAGATCAAAGGTACTACAGAAACCCTATAGAGCAGAATTTTCAGACAAAGATTTAGAAAATATGAATGCCTCTGGAAGATTACAAATAAGAGAATTAATGTTAGTTTTGCAAAAATGGGGAGACCTAGATAAATGGAAAACTAGGTGGGCCAAGAAAAAGGAAGAAGCACGAACAAGTAGAACAGCATCAGAATATGTGAAGAAAGAAACAGGGAAAGCAGACCAGATGTATCCATTGCGAGAAGTTGCGGGAGGAGGATATGTACATGTCCCATGGAGCAGACAGGATATTTTGTCATTTACGAATGATTTTCCAAAATTGAGAGAAAAACCAATTGAATGGTACAAGCAGGTTGATAGGTTTGTGAAGGTGTCGAAGGTATTGTTGAAGGATTTGGATGGTTTGTTTGACATAGTGGTACCTGCCGATTTGTGGACAGATTGTAAAATTACAGTCGATTGGCCTAGTGATGAATGTCCTAGAGATCCGAAGACAGGTGCCCCGTCAAATGATGTGATGAAAAAGTATCAGCAAGTGATAACTTACCTGAAAGGGAAAATACCACCGAAAGAAACAGATTGGGTAAAAATAGATCGAACTACCCAAGAAGCTAATGAATCAGTACATTCCTACTATGAGCGTCTTTTGCAGGTATTTAAACAGTATAGTGGATTTGAGGACATTGGAGACAAGAACATGAGTCAGTTTGTGTATCGATTTGTTTACGGTTTAAGCCAGAGATTTGTCAGATGATTAAACAGCATATGCTGTGTTGGCAAGGGAAGCCGATTGATGACATTTTGAAGTATGCAAAATATTGTGGAGACGATATGGAGGATCGACACAAGAAATTGCAGGAAAAAGTAATGTGGGCTCAGGTGAAAATGGCTGAGAAACAGGGAATCAATTTGGAAAATCCGAGTGAAAATCAAGGAAAAGATTCCGGAACGAATGGTGATACTGGGAATGGTGGAAAGTTTAAAGGACGAATGAGTAGAGAAGAAGCTAAAAAGAAATTTCCTTGTCATGGATGCGGAAAATTGGGGCATTGGAAGGATGAATGTAAAAAGATTCGGAATAATAATGGCCCAAATCAAAATTTAAATCCACAGACGCAGAATGACTCACAGCAGGGTGCAAATCCTCAGAGTCAGTTGCCACCTGCACCTATTCAGGGTAATGTAAGCAGAGCAAAGCATGGTACAGACATCGGATATCAGGGAGGAAGTGGTAAGAATGATTATATGACATCACAATTTCTTTTGCAGCACGATTTCTGTCAATACAGTCCATGACGGTGCCTAGGAGAGGGGAAGAAGGAGTGCATACTTGGCGCATCCTTACAGGTAGATCAGTCAGGTCCATATGTTGAACGGAATGTGAAAGGTAATAATATTACTTTCCTTTTGGACACTGGTGCTACCCGGTCTACTGTGAGAACAGCAGACATTCCAGACCTTCCTCTCTCTGGTGAAAATATCCAAGTAGTGGGGGTAGCTAATCAGCGGATTAGAACACCTCTTACCGAACCCATGGAAGTTAAAATTGGAAACTTCAGAGAAATGCATCAATTTGTAGTGTGTGATTCTAGTCCAGTAAACTTATTAGGTAGGGATTTGTTGTGCAAGATGAATTGTACCATTTTCTGCACACCGGATGGTGTGGCAGTTCAGACACCAGATGAAGACCATGTATATAAAATTATGATTGCAAAACAAGGTACAGAAGTGGATGAAATGTTTTCATTAATAACAAAAGATGAGTTGCCAGAAGAATTAAAAGGTACAGTAAACCCCATAGTATGGGATTTCACCGGAAAAGAAGTAGGACTTATGGCTAAAATAGATCCAGTTAAAATTACTGTAAAGGAAGGTGCAATTTACCCGAATACCAGACAGTACAAAATGAGTGCAGAAGTAAAAGCAGGAGTCATTGAAGAAATAAATCGAATGGTAGAACAAAACATACTAAAAGAAGTAATGAGTAGCCCATGTAATTCACCAATAATGGGATTAAAGAAACCTAGTGGAAAATATAGGATTGTTCAGGACCTGAGGAAAATAAATAAGATTGTAGAACCATGTTGTCCCATAGTACCAAATCCTGCAGTAATTCTATACCAGATTCCGTGGAGTGCAGGATGGTTCACAGTAATTGATTTGTGTCAAGCGTTCTTTTCAATACCATTACATCCAGACAGCCAGTATCTTTCCACATTTAAATTTGAGAACAAAGTTTATGTGTGGAATCGTGTTCCTCAGGGGTACACAGAAAGTCCTTCTATTTTCAACCAGATACTGAAAAAGTGCCTTGAAAAACTAGTGATGCCAGGAAGCTCAGTCTTAGTCCAATATATCGATGACTTATTGGTGGCATCGAACACCAGAGAGGACTGTGTTGTTGATTCCATAGCATTATTAAATCTTTTGGCAGAAGAAGGACATAAAGTCTCACCTGAAAAATTGCAATTTTGTACAACAGCTGTTAAGTATCTGGGACACCAAATTGAGAGGGGAAAAAGAAGAGTAACAGCTGAAAGAGTAGCTTTAATAAAGAAAATGCAAATGCCTGTAACACAAAGACAAGTGAGAATGTTCCTAGGAATAGTAGGTTACTGTCGACAATGGATACCAAGATTTTCCATGTTGGCTAAGCCCTTAATTAACATGACAAAAAAGAAAGCAAAGGACCCTGTTGAGTGGGAGGACGAAAGTGTAGAAGCCTTTGTAAAATTGAGAAATGCCCTATGTTCAGCACCTGCCTTAGGCATGCCTGATTATAAAAGAGAATTTGCATTGTTCTGTCATGAGAGAGAAAATTGTGCACTTTCTGTCCTAACTCAAAGACATGGACTAGAAAGACGTCCTATAGCATATTTTTCTGCTACATTGGACCCAGTAGCAGCCGCATTGCCAGGATGCCTAAAAGCAGTGGCGGCTACTTGTTTGAGCATTGAACAAAGTGAGTCAATTGTGATGGGACACCCTGTAAAAGTGTATGTTCCACATGCAGTTGTCATTCTGTTGACAAGAACCCGAACTCAGCATCTTACTCCTAGTCGGCTGACTAAATACGAAAGAATCATAATGGGTGCTGAAAATGTGACCATGGTAAGGTGTACTATAATAAATCCAGCAACCTTACTACCAGACCCATATCATGAGAAAATTAAAGATGATGAAGAGGATGAACATGATTGTATACAAATTACAGAATTATGCACAAAACCACGCCCAGATATAGAGGAACAGCCTCTTAAAAAGCCAGACAGGGAGCTATTTGTTGATGGTTCATGTCAAAGACATGAAGATGGTAAACTAACTGCTGCCTATGCGGTATGTGAATTAACTGGAATAGTTGAAGCATCTTATTTACCAGGAGTCAAATCTGCACAAGTAGCTGAATTGATTGCGTTGATAAAAGCATGCAAAATTGGGAGGAATCAGAGAGTGACCATATTTACAGATAGCCAATATGGTTACGGGGTTGTGCACGATTTTGGCCAACTATGGATGCAGAGGGATTTCATGACTTCTTCAGGATCCCCCATTAAAAATGGACAATTTGTAAGGGAATTGCTAGAAGCAATACAATCACCAAAAGAATTGGCTGTGGTGAAATGTGCCGCACACCAGTCAGGAGATGACTGGGTGGTAGTCGGCAACAGATATGCAGATCTGGTGGCTCAACATTGTGCCAAAACCAGAATGTCAGTCAATAAGAGGGTGGAAAGAATGGGAATCAGCTGCCAACTTATGCTGTATATGCCACCTGAAACTTGGAATGAGGTGAAGAAATTGCAAGATGAGGTGGGTGAAAGTGAGAAGAATTTGTGGATCAAAGTGGGTTGTTCCCAAAGAGGAGATGATGAAGTGTGGATCAGTGCTGATGGCAGACCAGTCATGCCAGACTGTTTACTCTCGCAAATGGCTAGAATGCATCATGGAGACACACACATAGGAAGAGATGCAATGATTAGGCTGTTCAGACAAAATTGGTATAATCCCAAATTCAGAGCTGTTGCAGAGAGTCTTTGCCAGAGATGTCTAACTTGCCAGATGCATAATCCGGGGAGGAAGACAGTAATTGGATTTGGAAAAATTGGAAAGGCAGAGGGTCCATTTATGAGACTTCAGTTTGATTTCATACAGTTACCACCATGTAGAGGGCTGAAATATGTACTAGTCATAGTGTGTCTGTTTTCAAAGTGGGTGGAGGCTTACCCTACTAGGAGAAATGACAGCATTACAGTTGCAAAACTATTGCTACGATAGCTCATTCCTAGGTTTGGTTTTCCAGTAACTTTGGAATCAAATAGAGGAAAACATTTTAACAGCGAAGTGATTTAAATAATCTGTGAAGCATTTCAAATAAAACAGAAACTGCACTGTGCATATCGTCCAGAATCTTCTGGAGTGGTTGAACAATTGAATGGCACTATAAAGTCAAGACTGGGAAAAATGTGTGCATCAACATCATTAGAATGGCCAGATGCATTGCCACTCGTTTTAATGGGACTCAGAAGTATACCTGATAGAACCACAGGATTGAGCCCACATGAAATAATGATGGGAAGAGCAATGAGACAAACACATGTTCCCACAAACAAGCTGGTGAATATATCTGATGATATGGTTCTGGACTATTGCAAGGGATTGGCTGACCTAGTGCATTCTGTCTCTCATCAGGTTGGAGAAGACGCAGTTTCCAGGCAGCCCGAACAAGAACATGATCTGAATCCTGGTGACTGGGTGGTAGTGAAGAATCACACCAGAGAAACGTGTCTATCACCTAGATGGGGCAGACCGTGTCAAGTCCTACTGACAACGAATACAGCAGTGAAGTGTGCCGGATTTCCTAATTGGATTCATGTAAGTCACACCAAGAGAGTACCAGATCCCGAGGAAAAGAATCCTCAGACAACGCCAATCACTGAAGAAGCTGAAGGTTGCCCAGCTGAAGGATCTCAGGTTCGAGATTCCGGAGAAGCTGAAGAAGAACAACCGAGCACAAGTCAGGATTGGATACCAGTGGTAGAAGTTCCTGAAGTATACCACAGAACAAGAAGTCAAGTGAAATTGAAAGAAATTGAAGAAGATCAGATAGGTGAAGAAGAAGCAGTTCAGGAACAAGAAGAAAAGACATTAAGAAATACTGAACAAGGTCAGATAGGGAAAGAAAACTGGACTCAAAACAGTAAAGACCTAATAGACTTTGATCAGGGACAGACAGGTCTAGAAGAATCCGGTCAGGCTGCAGAAGTTCACAGTGCAATAAGCCCTGATCAGAAAGAGTTAGATCAAGAAGAGTACACAGAAGAAGAAAACCTTGAAAAACATGAACTTGAAGAAATAAATAAAGAACAAGGTCAGTTATGGGAAACTCACAGCGGAGCTGTTACAGGGAAACCAATTAGACCTGAAAAGGAGCAAACAAGAAACACAGTAATTGAAGAACACGAAACAGTGCTAAGCAGTGAAATTAACGAGATCTCTGAAGACGAAAACAAAGAAACAGTGCCAACAAAGAAAACAAGAAAAGGAGATCATTGGCCGAGTGTCATTAAAAGAGTGAAGTACCACATAACAACCAGAAGTGAAGATCCAGATCAAGTGAATGAAGTATCAAGTCAAACCGAACAAGAAAATAAAACTGCGAAAAGAAGAAGCAAAAGACTGAAACTTGTGAATAACAAATTCAAGGGTCCTGACTGGACTTATATCATTCTTGAAGATTTTGAAAGCTCAGAGTCAAGTGACAGTGGTGGCGAAGGAACAAGTGCAGAATTGACATACGAAGAAGAAACAAGACAACCCTGACTAAGCAAAAGAATAAGCTAAAGAAAAGAAGAAAAGATAAGAAGAGCAATCTTCCTTGTCGAAAAATGCCTGACGATAGAGTTACTGGGAGACCAAAACAGAAATGTTGTAGAAGATGCTGTGCAATATGCATATGTAGTCTAGTAATGGTGCTTATAGTATGGTTAGTCCTGATTGTAGCAGTTCCTTACCTTATGATAATAGATAAAAAGATTAATAATGAAACTAAAGGGAGGACAGCAAACATGAAGGGCAATAGAGTAGAACTAATGGCAGAAAGTGAACCAGAAATTCATCATGAAGTAGCTGACAACGACATTAGTTTAAACGTTTTCACAAAGTTATTGTTTCAATATGTAGACACCATGGAAGTTAGTAATTGTTATGTCTGTATGAAGTTACCTGAATCAGTAGCAGAAGGATTAACATATCACCATTTACCACTGACATATGGCATATCATGTAGTGTTTTGTCTAGTTTATTTAATAGAACAGGGAAACTTCAGTATTATTATTCAAACTTAGATGTGATATTTTCTGAGGTTCCGATTCGCAAGAGTATGAACCCAGTGCTTAGTAGTCAAGACGCACAGTTTATGGGAGAATTTTTCTTAACAATGAAATCAATAGACATAACACATGCACATAGACACAATCTAACATGTTCTTTACTTGAAGAAGAAAATATATTTTTGAATTTAGTAGAAGATAGAAGACAAGATTTTCAAAAGAAAGCTTCTGAGCATAAGGCTCATTTACCACCTTGGGCTGAGAAAGAAGGTAGTGACACACCTGGCAAGGCTCAAGCTGCTATGGCTCTGGATTTCGTAAAGACAGGAAAAATTTGTCTTCATAGGTTAAAGACTGATTATAACAATGTTTTCATCGGTACCAGTGAATGTGAACACAATTTTTTAATTCTTGGAGGTTGGGGACTCAAAGGAGGAACAGATTCAGTTTTTCCTGGAATCTATTATGTGTGTGGGAATAAGGCTTACTTTAGGCTTCCTGCACGCTGGTATGGAAGTTGTTATTTTGGAATAGTATTTCCAAAGATATACCACGTAAAAAGAAACACTGAGAGCAATGAAAACAATAACGAATTAATACGTAGTAAAAGAGCTAGTTTTTCAGAAATTGTAGGTGATATATTTGTTGCATTGATACCTTCAGTGGGAATAATTCTGAACTCAAGGAAAATATGTAAATTGTCTACAGTGGTTGATCGTTTATCAACGGATACTGCTGGAGGTTTTCTAATGATTAATGCGGAAATGGTTGCGATTAGATCTATGGTGATGCAAAATCGACTTGCTCTTGATATTATATTGGCAAAAGAGGGCGGAGTCTGTAAATTATTGAAGACGAAACATTGTTGCACTTATATTCCTGATAAGAGTGCAGAAATTGGAATGTATATACAGAATATAACTAAACTTGAGAAAGAACTTAAACCACTGAAAGTTGATAGTGTATGGGAAAGATTGACAAATAGTATATCGTCAATTGGAACCTGGTTTGCTAATATAGGGAAAGGACTTATAGGTCAAATATTAGTACCCTTAGCAGGGATAGCAATAATAATTTTGGCAATAACAATATGGTGCAAATGCTGTAAAAGGAATGGAACGTATAAGGTGACAGGAAGAGGAAAGAAACGAAAGGTAGATGAAATCGAACTTGAAGAATGGAGAAGTGAATTATACAAGAAATTAAAAGGAGATTGTAAAAATAGAAAGAGTAAAGATGAGAATGAAGTAATTTGCTAGAAGTTGGCATCTGATTGAGGGAATGTTTTTGATGGCTCAGAAACGCCATCAGAGAGGGGATTGATGGAGCAAGTTTTCATAAATGAAACTTGCTTGTATTCAATCCTCCTCACAGTATTAATTTATTAAACTTGTATTGTTAATACTAACCTTTGCATTCACGACACAAAAGAAAGTGCCTATGTGTTTTACTAATGAATAACGCTTGTTTGTAGTTCAAAATGGCCGCTATGCGCGGGCAAGCTCAATGCGCATGTCGCAACCATATCACATGGTGTGACGTCTTTCTTTGCTTGGTGGGAAACTTCTGCTTCTGCGCAGTGTGCATTAAAATGGCTGCTTGATGTTTTCACATGCTTCAGCTTGCTTTCATGTCATTACTAAATTGTCGTTTCCTAACGCTATTAACGCGGGTTAGAATATATAATTAAATGGGAATAGAATAGAAAAAGTGGGTATACAGTGAAACATTTTATTTGTGATTCTAATATTTTCTTCTTGCACTTTTATTAGTTCGTAAACTTGGGCCTGGGTTGGTGTTCTGAAACTCGAGAGGCAACTGATTCTGCGCATGTGTCCTGTGTGCCTGCCAAATGAAGTCAACCTGGACGAAGTCCAAGGCCGTGACCCGATGGCCGAAGATGCTGTATTTTGGCTTTCCTGTTGCATATTGACACATTGTCTATGAAAATTGGTTTACATTTGTCATGAGACGGGTGGGAAATAAAGCGAATGTATTAATTTGAAGGGGTGGGAACGTAAAGACAATAGGCTTTACAATTTAAGCCAAATTGATATGGTGCGAGAATCCACCCCCTGTCCAATCAGAAGTAGTGGTCCCATATTTTAGCAACATTAAGGGGAGGTACATGGGCGTAGAAGGGTATAATAGAATATAGCATTAGTTAATTAGTCAGAGCATTGCGTTCATGAAGAACAGGCGTCCATGCTGCCAGAGCGCTCTTAGCTCCAGACTGCCAAGCTGATCGATTGCAGACTGAATCCCTGTCCAGAAGAGGTCCTGAGGAGGGGGCGGCGGAGTCCATTAGAAGGAAGGCACGGGAGAATCGAGGAGAAGCCGAGTATCAGAGAGGGGAACGACGCAGGCGTCGTTGTAGAGAGGTCACCGGTCCTGTCCTGATCCTGGAGGAGGTCTTTGCTCTTCATCCTTCCTGGGTCCTATTCTTTCAACTCCTTGGCTAAGGGGTTTGGTTCTCGCACTTAGGTAAATATAATGCAACCTTTAGTTGCGCTGCTGTCTCTATTTTCTCCTCTTCTTTAAACACCGTCATTGATTAGCAATAATCATTTCTATGCTTAATCTTGGGTATTGCGATTAAGTACCATGTGGCTCTGTATTTTACTCTGCTAAATCTTTAGATAAACATTTTAAAACTTCCTGACTCAGTGGTTATTTCAGGATTATGTACTATAATGAATGTCACTCATTTTAAATTTCCCAATTAGCAAAGGATTCATTGGTAAGTCATTACTCTTCAATCAGAAGGTAATTGGTAGCAGGGATTTTGATAGAGAGTAACAACTGATAAAACCTAGCGTAAGTATTAGTGTAGTATGAATGTATGGGCCAAAGTGAGTATATAGTGTATGAATGCTGTTTGCTAATATCGCGCTGGATCACTGGCATTGGAACCCTTTAGCTATATCCATTTGTCAATAAAAGAAATATACAGGGCATAACCACAGTTATAGGAGAACAGAAAATCTTAATAAAACTAATGATATTTTAGTGCTTAAGTCACACATTTTGCTATTTGAAGTTTTCAGGTTACTGAATTAATTGGAAAAAGTGTGACACCCTGGCAATAACAAAAGACACCATTGCAGCACCGCTATGTACATCCCCCTTCACCTGGAAATCATACCTTTTGAAATATCTGAGTGTGCTCCTCAACACAGGGCTGGAGAATATGATGAGGAACAAATAACCACCCTTCAAGAGAATATACTTCACAGCTTGGGTCAAGATTCAGATCAGAATGTAGGGAAGAGCACTGACTGACCAAACTCCTTGGAAAAGAAAATAAAGACATTTGTCTGGGGTGCTCCGATGTTTATATTAAAGGCATTACTAAAGGCACCAGAACTTCATGTAACCACTGAATCTGAAGGCTTGCGCCTGCCACATATGGAGCATTACTGTGACATCCTGAGAATAGACGATTCATTAATCGTAGGATCCTTCAAAACTTTTACAGACTTGAGAATAGAATTTGACTTGTCCATTCTCTGTCCTGGATGCATGGGCAACTGCCAACACTGTCCAAGGAAACTACTGAATCCACCACTGATCAGCTTGGATCAAACAACAATTAGGAAATACTTTCACACTTGGGGAACACACAAGGGAAACTCCTAAGACTTCTATGGGGTTCTGAAACATCACTGTTTCTCGCAATCAGCTGTAAGGAAAGTAACTGAGTTGGTGGGAAGTAACTGAATTGGTGTGAAGTTTGATTATCAATGGTATTTGAAGATGGTCACTGGGAAGAGTTGATTGTAAATGATGATAAAGAACTACGAGAAGCTTCTCCAAATTGGTGTACTTTAAAATCTTGCATCAGTCGTATTGAACTCCTTCCTGACTACCCGAGGGACGGTCACCCAAGCCCTCGTCAGCAGCAGGCTGGACTACGGCAACGCCCTCTACGCGGGAACCACGACCAAACTCAAGAAACGACTCCAACGCATACAAAACGCCTCCGCACGCCTCATCCTCGGAACCCATCGCCACAGCCACATCACCACCCACCTGAGAGACCTGCACTGGCTCCCGGTCAACAAGAGGATCACCTTCAAACTCCTCACCCACGCCCACAAAGCACTCCACAACGCCGGACCAGCATACCTCAACGAACGACTCACCTTCTACACCTCGAACCGCCAGCTCCGCTCCGCTGACCTCGCCCTCGCCACCATCCCACGCATCCGCCGAACAACCACCGGTGGCAGATCATTCTCCCACCTCGCCGCCAAGACTTGGAACACCCTCCCCTTCCACCTGCGACAGACCCAGGACCTGCTGACCTTCAGGAGACTTCTTAAGACCTGGCTGTTCGATCAGTAGCTGCTTCATCCCTCCCCCCTAGCGCCTTGAGACCCTCACGGGTGAGTAGCGCGCTCTATAAATGTGTTGATTGATTGATTGATTGAGGGTTGTGTGACCCCATTCTTGACATGTTGATATCTTTGGAGCCCAGTGTTGAAATTGTCCACATCCTTGGGAAATGTGTGAAGCTAAGGAATTACTTAACATCAATATGAGAAAGATTAGGGGAAGACCTTGGAAAAAAAGGAGATCTTGATGCTGGAATTGTGTTACTGCAATATGCACCCAGCCTACTGAAAATCACACTCAAATGCCATTGATGGTTCTCAACTTCCGTGGCCATAGTAAAGAAAGGGATTTTAAGGTGCTGGAAAACACCAACCATAGCTACACATGCAACATGACTGCACACTTTTTTTCATAAGGCAGCATATGAGAGAACGATATATAAGCTGAAAGACCAGATGAACACATTTTAGGAACTTTGGGGGAGTTTCCAGAGAGATTGAAATAGTGAGATATATGGACGCAACTAGCAGACTTTTTCATGGGTGTATACAAATGGGAACTTGTACAATCGGATTTCTGGGGAAAACAGTATTCAGAACGGATGAGAGATCTGGGCACATCCAGACAAACAGAAATGTATTCTTGCTCATTTCAGGAAATGGTCACTATGTTTTTCTTTCATATATGTGAATGTTGGAAATCCTATATGCATCTGTTGATGGCCCAATATGGCCCCTTCCTTTTCTGGTTAGTAAAGATTTGCAAAAAAAAAGCACAAAAAAAAAGATGCAACATATTTGGGATTTTTCTAAAGTCTAAATTCCTTCTATAGAAGTTGACTTAAGCTTCGAGAACGGTGCTTGTGATGTTAGCATGACCCCCGCGAACAGTAAAAAACAGAACAATTTGTGACAAAAAATCATTGTATTCAATCTCTCTGAATTTTATTTTACTATTTAAGGTTTTCTTTTGATCTTCGATTCTGCAGACAAAATGCTGGTAAAAATGTCACCTTTCTAGATTCATGAAGACAGGAATCAACATGTAAAAGGTGGCTGGTACACTTTTTCAAAATGTCAAGCACATACAGTGAACCAATTTTATTGAATAAACTGTTAATAACCAAGTACTCCCCCCTCGATGTAGCATGCTACCCATGCACTAATAAACGTTGTCGTCTTGTCAGGGTTATGAACAGCTACAACAAGGAATCTGCAATACAATAGACATATTGTGGATCATTTGAGTTAGAAAATGTCTTTGTTCATATCAGACAATATGAAGCAGATGGTGGATTAAGTAACAATTGCAATAAATTATTATTGACGCAGAAAGACATGTGGAGGACGTATGCTACTCCAATCTGGTTCCTTCACAGAAAGTCTTCTGTTAACTAGATACCAGCTCTTCCTTTCAGAAGGCTTTTGGGATTAAGGACAATCTCCTCAACAAAACTTATCAGTCTAACACTTCTCTGGTATTTGGGATTAAGCAGAGCTAAAGCCAATACTCTGAATCTATAGCTCTATAAGCAACTCATTCAAACAGGCATGAGTAACTATGGCTGCAATATTACCCCTGGCTCGAAGGGGACCTTACTTCTTGATGCTTTTTATGGTTCAGCAACCTGTCTTGTGGATTGTTACCTGCCTTGTTATGTTGGCCTAGGCCTGGCTGCCATGCTGCTTTTCTTTGCGCACGTTACACTGAGCCGGGCCTCCCTCGCCCTTTGCTCGTGCCAAGTTCTTTTGCACTGTCTGCATTTTCTGTTGTTCACCTTTTTGGGCTCAGTCTGCACAAACATGTACAAGGTCGCATAACAATATATTTTGGTTCTTCCTGATATGGCCAGTCTCGCGCACCCAGACATAACATTATGTGCAATTGCCATGAAGAATTTGATATGCTTTTAATACTGTGGTTTAATAGCGCTTAACACAGTTGGAGAAATCCCTTTCAGTGAGAAGAGCTATGATGTCCTGCTGATGTAATCCTGCATCTAGAGACTGAGGTATGGGGGTTCGCTAGTCAAAGCCCAGAGGTCTTCTATTACTATAATAAACTATCTTACTGCAAGGGAGGGTGGTAATGTTATTTATACGTTTATCCACTGAGCTCTGAGATGCTTTCCCCGTTTGTATTCTATGGAATTGTAACCATGCTGCTTATATTAGTCATATGCATTATGTTATTAGTACTGACACGTGTACTGTACATTAGAGCACGTAAGTTGGAATAAACATTTTAACCTATCCAGTGTCTCTTACTACGCACCTTGTGGACAAGTACGAGTGAGTGACGAAAGAGTGTTCTTGCTTCTGTGAGTCCTGAGATAAAGATACCGTGTTCTGGGTTGTCCAAACATTAGTACTTGGGTGCTAATGGGATGCTAAGCTAGTTGGGTTGGGGTTTTTGGGTGCTATGGTATATGGTGGCAAACCACTGTATTCCAGGGTCCCATTTTCCTGTGCATAGCTCTGTGTATGTGCAGAAACCTTATGACATGGCGCGACCACCGTGGGGCAGCTTATCTGCGAGACGCTTGAGTAGTGCTTGTGCTTGTCCACAAACCCCTCGCGTACGCTTCCGGAGGCGTATGTGACGGTGATACCTCCTATATTGAATGTTTTATAGGTTCTTTCAAGCTTGATATTATTAAAAAAGGTTAGTTAATAGACCCATTTTTGTGCTCCCTGTTAGGTTGTCGTATATAATTGTTTAGTCATGGCTGGTGTGGCGATAGCTGCACATAGTCGAGAGCACTCCGAGACCACTTAGCTGTGTATGGAGTGCCCGATACTGGGGTCGAGTTGGTCTTTGTGGTTCAAGCCGATGCGGCTTATCACTTTGAAGTGTTTTACACTTGGATCACTTTTGAAGCGGTGGATGCAGGTGATAAGCTGTTTCATGAATATAAACCCACCGCTATTCCTGCTGCCTATCGACCCTATACTGCTCTTGAAGTGCCTCTCACGGCTTGGCAGCACCGTGTTTGGTTTAATGGCGCCCTACCACAACCAACTACCGCAGTTCGTTTAGGCCCCTTGTCAATTCAGGGGGCCACTTGGCCTGTATTGGCCGGGTATACCCCACATCCGAATTATCTGGCATTACCGCTTGCGGAACTGCGCACTATGCATACCGAATTGGTACGAGTGCATCGAGCCCTAGTGACATACGTTACAGGTAGCCTCCATGGAGCTGCTCCTGTAGTCGCAGGCCAACCAGCTATTGCAGCTGGAGTGACTATAAGTCCTGTCATGGTAAATTCTGTGATGGGCAAACGTCCACAAAATAAGGACGACTATCCTTATTGGCTTGCCGAAAAGTTCGATCAGATAGAAGCGGTGTTTCCACATACGTCCCCAGTGGATAAACATCGCATCCTTACGATAAGTTTGCCAAAAGACATAATCCCCGATTTGACATCATGTGAAAACTGGGGTAAGGTATTCGCAGCAGTTTATTCAAAATGTTTTGGAACTCCTTCCATGACGGTTCTACCCTCTGTAATTAAAAAAGTACAGGATGAACATGGCCCTGAAGCGGCTGTGGAATTAGGGATGAGACTAGTGGGAGTGTTTGATGTAGTAGCTGAGCTGATCCTTGGAAATGTCAAGGGCGATGCTATGAACTTTCAAGTAGCGAATGCTTTGGCTTTGGTCCCAGAGTTGGACAGGCCTCGCGAATTACCGAAAATAATAGCCCGGGCTTATAAAACAATTGGAAGAAATAGCCTAGGCAACAAGCCTTTTGTAAAAATGCAAACTCAATCGCAAACACAAGTTATACAAACAAAAAGTGCATCTGAGAAAGATGATAAACCGGTCTTCACTAAAACAAGTTGGAGACAGAAAAACAGGGTAAGCAACAAAGAAGCCGGGGTCGAGAGGCGCTTCCCCAGTTTCGGTTTCTTCTGAACGTACTTATGATTTACGTGATAGGTCAAGGATTAAATCACCAGAAAGGTTTCAGAGCTCTGATACGCGTTCTCCTCGTTCTTCACAGGCCCAGACGTCGTCACAGGCTGGTGGAGGAGGACGGCAAGATAGAGGAAGGGGCCGAGAGGCTCCCCAGGAGCGAGACCAACCTCGACAACAAGTCAGAGGGAAAGCAGAAGATTTTCATCTTCCTCGACCGCAATTTCAGAAGAAAAAGGTTGCCGCTGTCACAGCGAAATATGCCTCAGACCGTGAGAACGAGACTCCAGAATTGGACGTGGGCAGTGACCCTCCTAGACAGCGCCTGGCCGATCCTGAATAGTGTCACACCAGCGGTCTCTTGTCCTGCCATTTATCGGACATATGTTCATAGTCCATCTGCACGAACGATCGCTGATGCTGTAATTGAGATGGTTGATTTGCCTGAAACTACGATTGATCCCCAACTCTCCACCAATATCAACGAGGACGAGTATACTTATCCTGCATCAGAATCGGTGGCACATCAACCAACAACGCCACTAAGCCCGACTCGTTATTCCTTTGATTCGGATTCCACATCTTCAAAAGTTCCATCCAAGTTCAGTATTTTTATATCCTGGTTTAGAGACAATTTTTTGATTCCCCCTGGACATACATCTGGTTGGTACTTTTCTTGATATTTTTGTTCATGTCCATTGGCTTTGTCACAGTGTTTTTTCTACTAATTAATGGTCACTATTTACCTGAACGCTCTGCTGTAGACTATGTTTCTGGAACTTTGGCTCCTCATTCCTCGTCTCACATCATGAAGCGTGACCACACATTTGTGAACATTTCAGCCTTCCCAGTTGCTGATGGCATCGTATGGGATGCAGTGAACTATCAAATCCATGGTCCGACGGAAATTATTAATGTACCTAATGTCCTTCGTGTTTCAATGGGTGATGTAGTACAAAATAATATTCATTCTGATGATTGGGATGTGCATGCCGTTGAAGCATTGTTTGCCGATTTAAAATATTATGCATCTTTTAATGCTGAAGATTTATATATGAATTCTGCTAATTACGCCGATTTGTATTGTTACCAACATTGGGGTAATCATTTTCTCCATAAGCCAAGTGCCCTGCGTAGTTCTGTTAACTACACCCAATGGGAACATTGTCCAAACCCCTTGCCAGGTAGCTCTCAAACTCTTCGAAATAAGTTTAATTATTTTACTGATTTTAATCGGTCAAACCCTGCATCCTATTATTTTAGACTTAATAACACATCAACTCAGAAAATTATGTTGACACACACCAAATTGCTATATTCAGGTTCCTTTCTGAGTGCCCTAGCTGTGGGTGGTTATGAGTACTGGGATAATACAGTGGATTTAAAATCTATTTGGGGCTCCAAGCCATGGCAGGTACAGGGAACCGAGGCGTTGCATCGTGCTTGCCTCATCCCTACCCAAATTATGTTCCTAAATGCTTCCATCTATCAGACTACATGTTGGGGCTTAGCAACCACTAAACAATTGAATACGCCATCAATACCATCCCTGTCGAGTTTTCCAAATGAAAGCTCACGATTCAATATGTCCCTCGTGTCCCTGCAGGCAATGTTACAAAACAATTCGTTTAATGTTTCTGAGCTGGTTCAGTCACCCTGGTTAGTATGGCCTATATCATCTAATGCATGTCAAATGCGTTTTCATGATACTGGTGCTAGCTACACACAGAATAGGCCTGATCCGAGGTTTACTGATGCCCGTACTGTCACTACATACTCTGTTGGTAAATTATGCAAACAATGGCTGCAACATTCGTCCCTTGATTCTGTTAAACAACATTTGTCCCTCCTTACAGGCAATATTGATCTGTCCGACTTTGTTTTGGGACCTCGTGGTCCCCGACCTAAAAGATTCATTTATGAAACATATAATGAACTCTGGAAGCTATCACAAATGGAAGCTGCTTCCCGTCTTCGGGAAATAGATCAAGCAAATATGGAAAAGGTGCTTGCTGTTGTTGACAATAGTATTAATACCCTGTCTTCTCGCATTTACACTTTAGAGAATATTGTGTCCTCTGTTGTCGATATTGTACAAGATGATGTTTCTGTGTTATATCATGGTCAGAATCAATTGCGTTCAGTTATGCAGTTTGCATGGACTTTACAAACGCTCAAGTTAGGTAAAGTGCCTTGGCATTTCTTGAACACCTCTGCCTTATTTCTACCTTTTAACTTAACTGATAAACAGCAATTTATGTCCATGAAGGATGCAACTTACAATCTATTACATATCGAAAAGGTGGATCCATTGCCGTTCTCTGTTGCAGAACTCGATTCTGCTGTATGGCTAGTCCATGGGGTTATAGCTTTACCATTTTCCTTGTTTGAATTTGACTCGTGCATGAAACATTATCCTGTGGGCCGTTACCGGCCATTGGGCAGTGCTTTCCTGCATGAACTCTGGTCCTTGCCTTTCATGTATAAATGCCTTCGGGACGGCAAGGAAGTCTTTCTCACGGGGGAGTACTGCGACTCGACTATAGGTCATTCGCTTATTTGTAAACACATTAAATTGCATGGCTCATGTAGCGTTTCCTCTCCTAATCTTGCTTGTGTACTGAAAGGTATTCCTGCTCCTGTTATTTCTCCTACTTTCACTCTCCTTTCCAATGGTAGTTATTTACTTTTAAATAACGAAAACTGTTGTGGCCTGCAGGCTGGCATTCCTTACATTGTAACAGTTTCGCACAGAGTTGTCTGCTGCAAAAATGTGCTTTTTCCTCCCCTCATGGCAAGGTTGATATCTCTATTTGGCCTTCCATCCCTACCATGGAGGCAGATTTCAATAGACTGAGCAGAATAAAGGCACTATTATTAAACGAGGAAGTTATGCTCACGTCCGCCCGGGAGACATTCATTCTCCAGGTGGCGAGTACCCACAGTGAAATACAGGCCCTTTTGAACACTAATCTCCCCCAACATTTTGGGGAGTTAATACATCGTATTTTTAACGCATCTAACACTGAAGGCCTAGTACACTTTTTTAAGGTCGTTGGGTCAGGCTTGGTGTCCTCCTTCCAAACTATTTTTGGTGTCATCCCGGCTTTCATACATTCTATATTTTCCAGTGTCTTTGGCGGTTTCCCATTGATCCTCGCTTTAGCGGCTGGTGTCTTGCTCTTAATTTGCTTTCTGCGCAATGGCTGCTCCCCGATGGGACCTGCTCGATCCAGAACGCCTCCAGCTGCTCCGTGAGCGCCTTTTGGCCGGTTTTGGTGTCTTGCCATTGGCGACACTGAGTGTGTCATATACTCTTTCATTTCGCTTTGCGTATTTCACTTGCGTGCAACCTGTGATGACTTGTGTCCGCTGTCCTTTCACCTGGACTCTGGATTATTGCCTCTCCAATTCGTCATTGTCTGTTCCGGATTTTGTTCAGTTGATGGGTCCCTTAGAGGCCCATGAGCAGGACTGTTCCGTCGCTGGCTGTATGGCGCGTGCGGCTGCACTGGGGATTTTGGCGCAATGGGATATCTGGGCGGCTGCCCAGGATCTCCTACAACGAAGCTGTTTCAATTATCACGCAAGCTGTCCCGCATTGCTTCTGGATGCTCCCTTTGCTGAGGAGCATTCCTGCTCTTTTGATCTCATGGATTGGATGGCATCTATGTTTTTGACGATTCCAATGATGAACTCTTAGAGGGTATGGCTTTTTTCTGCACTTACACTTTCATGGATTGACCTGCCCTTCGCCGTTTGGGCGCTCCCTGTGCTCCAACGGCTTTGTTTTTCCTCTAATGGGCCTCTGTCCTGGCCGCCGGACTGTCCAGGGGAGGGTGTCTTGTGGATTGTTACCTGCCTTGTTATGTTGGCCTAGGCCTGGCTGCCATGCTGCTTTTCTTTGCGCACGTTACACTGAGCCGGGCCTCCTCGCCCTTTGCTCGTGCCAAGTTCTTTTGCACTGTCTGCATTTTCTGTTGTTCACCTTTTTGGGCTCAGTCTGCACAAACATGTACAAGGTCGCATAACAATATATTTTGGTTCTTCCTGATATGGCCAGTCTCGCGCACCCAGACATAACATTATGTGCAATTGCCATGAAGAATTTGATATGCTTTTAATACTGTGGTTTAATAGCGCTTAACACAGTTGGAGAAATCCCTTTCAGTGAGAAGAGCTATGATGTCCTGCTGATGTAATCCTGCATCTAGAGACTGAGGTATGGGGGTTCGCTAGTCAAAGCCCAGAGGTCTTCTATTACTATAATAAACTATCTTACTGCAAGGGAGGGTGGTAATGTTATTTATACGTTTATCCACTGAGCTCTGAGATGCTTTCCCGTTTGTATTCTATGGAATTGTAACCATGCTGCTTATATTAGTCATATGCATTATGTTATTAGTACTGACACGTGTACTGTACATTAGAGCACGTAAGTTGGAATAAACATTTTAACCTATCCAGTGTCTCTTACTACGCACCTTGTGGACAAGTACGAGTGAGTGACGAAAGAGTGTTCTTGCTTCTGTGAGTCCTGAGATAAAGATACCGTGTTCTGGGTTGTCCAAACATTAGTACTTGGGTGCTAATGGGATGCTAAGCTAGTTGGGTTGGGGTTTTTGGGTGCTATGGTATATGGTGGCAAACCACTGTATTCCAGGGTCCCATTTTCCTGTGCATAGCTCTGTGTATGTGCAGAAACCTTATGACAAACCCTACTTATTACCTTTAAATCTTGGCAGAATGAGTGCAGCAAAAGCAAATTATTTTGATAAATCTGAACTATATTTCCATGAGAAAAAAATAATATCTACGTTTATGGTGAACATTATACTGAGTAAATCTATCTATGTGAATACGAGATATTGGGTTGCTTACCGGTACCGAAAAGCTAATGTGGGTCAGGCTAGAACATCTGCTCTTGTTGAAGACAATTCCTGCACAATGTGGGACTCAGCTGAGTGATAGGCCCAGGTGAATATTATGCTGAATTCATCAAAAAACGTGAACATATCATGCTTTATTGAAGGTTTTTAAGAAGTTAAAATCAATTTGTGGAGCTCCCTACTAACCAACTATTTGTGCAGTAGTTCCACAAAAAACACTCTATACAGTAATGAATGGGTCTGCTAACCTTGCACTGAATCCACTCATTCATTTATGCCACATTTTTAATAAATGCGTTGATATATTTGAATCGAGCAGGTTATTTCTACAAATGGATTTATGCCCTGAAAGTAATTGATCTCATTTTTATGACTGTATGATTAACCCTGTGCTTTGAAACCTAGCTGTGCACGTTTGCAGTGTATACAAATGATGTACAGTTTATGCAGCTTATTTTAAACCAGACACAAAATACAACTGTAAAAACGTTGTGGCAGCTCACTAATGTTTTTCATGTGATCTTGAGTATGTTAAAGACTAAAAGCACGCACACTATTTGTTCTGTGCAATCTGCCTCTTGCTATAAATCATATGTCTGTGCCCTATTGTTTATTCCCCAAGTTAGCGGTGCTGCATAACACTAGCACTGCACCCTTAAGGTATCACAAAAGCAGCCTTGTAAGCCTGGGGAATAAAATACAAGGCACATACAAAGGAAGCACAAATAGAGACAGGTTGCACAGAGACACTGCACAAATAGTCTGCATATTTTTGCATGTCAAACATCTCAGAGGAGGCATGGGTAATCTTTTTTTAAAAACATTTCAGCATACATGAGAGTAACTAAGGCCAATGCAATGAAATGCACGATAAGAAGTCAGGGAATGCGGGAATAACAGGGACGCTAACAGACTGGATGGCAATAGAACAGCACAGTCCAGAGAGGGTGTTTCGCGAAGTCGAAAAAACAACCCTCACCTGAAAAGCAAAATCATAAATATAATTAAGGGTGGCCCCTGGGAAGGAGCGCCGGTACCAAAAGGCGTACCGCAAGTAATTTATAAGACCAAAACTAGAGTTCTGGACAGCTCAACTGAGTGAAGTGATACTGGACCCATGGAGGGGCTCGGTGATCAACTCAATATGTGAGTGGGGTGACAGGACATCACCCGAGAACTACCAATTAATTTTCTTGTTGGATAACGAGGCTAAGTATTTCGCCTCTATTGCTGCAAGACTTGACAACAGGGGCTAAAGACCAGGAGATAATACCACGATATCAAAGAGGCTTTTGCCAAGGTGTTCTACAAACACCTTGGCGCTGCCACCGCCATTAATCAACAACCGAGAAAACAAATATCCCTATACCTATGCTTTGTAGATTTCAAAGCAGCATTCGATTGCGTGCAGTGGGAGAAACTGTGGGGAAAATTAGCCAGTTGGAAAATACCACCACCGTTACTAAGGTAGATTCAACTGTTGTATACTAACACCTGGGTAAGAATCAAAATAGGAAATGGGACATGCCTATCTAGAAAAATCAATGCATACTCAAGCCTGAAGCAGGCACCCAAATTATTCATTCTCTACTTGGAGGATCTGACAACACAGCGGAACAGGTCAACTCCCATTCTCTCAAACTAGGCACTTACCAGCTACCCATACTGCTTTATGCTGACAATGTGATCCTAATAAAGCAAACCAAGATGGGTATTCAAGGTCTGATGGATTCCTAGAACCTACACACAAATCAATGGTAAGGAAATAACCCTTGCAAAGACCAAGGTGATGGTAGTAGTTGGCAAGAAGCGGAAAAGCTCCAAAAAGTGTTATCTGGGAGGTACTCAAACTGATTTAGTGAATGAATACAAGTACCTTAGGGTATTTATTGTTTCCAGAGGCTCATTCACACCTCAAGATCCCTAATTAAGAATAAAAGGCTTAGCACTAATGCCATCCCTCCAAACACTGTATAAAACGTTGAAGGGACCTTCTATACGTCTAGCCTTGAAAGTAATGTCCTTTAAATTGTTTCCAACCTTGACATACTGCAGTGAGGCTCTATGTGGGAGGGATGCAAAGTGCTTGGCTCTACAGTAGCTATAACTTACAGATATACCTTTGCTCTCCCCAAATACACAGATACGTATTAAATTTGGCCTTATGAAACAAGCAATTGCTAGGCAGCAGATCTGCTAGAGATTTTTTTTTTAATTACTGAAGAATTTTTAAACCAATTCTCGTGGCAAGAAATAGGTAATAGAGCACCCAATGTATGAGCAAGAAGCTTCCTGGAATACTCACTGGAAAAACTTAAAATAAAACATCTCTGAGAGCTCCCATGCACATAATCAGCTTTTGAGAGAACACCAAATAAAGTAATGGAAAAACAGTCTTTACGAGAAAACAAGATTACAATGTCCAAACGTCGTCGCCACGCCTGGATGCTATTATAAAACTACAAATCTCTATAGCCGCAGCCTTATCTAGAAACAGGTTTTTCCATCCATCTAAAACAAAAATTCAGCAGGGAAAGAATGGCTTGGAAATCTCCCCTCATTTGACAACACGCCAGCATGGCTAAATACAACAGAGAATGCAGCCTGTAGGTTTTGTGGGCTCATGAAAAAGGATTTAATCCATGTAGTTTGAATATGCAACAAGCATTTGCAATGCAATAGGTCTCCCATTTACGATAGTTTGAGCTATTGGCATTGTAAATGACAATGCCTTTTATTTATGTATTGTTTTTAAAACAGTTAAATAAAAGGCATTGTCATTTACAATGCCAATAGCTTAAACTCTCGCAAATGCGAGACCTATTGCATTCCAAATGCGTTCATGATATAAAAATAAAAAATAAAGCGTTAGGAGAGAGCTTTAGGAAAAGCAGGCAGGACAAAGCTATTTGAGAAAATAGTGCTGGGAGGCTGTAAATAAAGCCTACTGAGTAACAACTCACGTAACAGGGGTTGTCGCCATGGGAGGATACAAAATGAGACAAGGCGGTACTAATGTGGGACTACTAAACCCATTGACCAATGAACAGCCAAAGTTTACAGTGGACAATGACACAAGCCAATGAAAATATGGGGGAAGAGTGGGCGGAGCTTCAAGTCCCTACCAGAATACAGCATGCCTCGCAGAGCAGCACATGCGCTGCCCAGCCTCGACCTAAAAAACTATTAAAGAGCGAAGGAAATGTGTGCACCAGGCCTTCATATACAGGAACATTAGTTCGTACAGGAACGCAATGCTTGTTTTCTTCAATCGGAAGGATACAAGAATGGCCATTCCCTTTGTGAAATTTCTGACAGTTGCAGAAGCTGAGATGAACAATTTGAAGACATTTTAGGCGAGGGGCAAGGTTAAATCTAGTCACACAAGTACAGCGTTAGCATGATTTTAAACAATGTTGCATTATAGAAAAAGTTAGCTTGTTTTGCTTATAATGAAGATGTAGATGTCATCTCATGAAAAAAGAAGGCAGCTACTTGTGCGGCAGTGCACTGATATCTAACATGTTGCATAGGATAAATGGTGGTTGCTAGGTGTGTTCTGACAGACATCAAACTTTTTCACTTGTGATCTTAGCTACTATAGCCATTCTAAAAATTGTGATTCAGTTTTGTAACGATTTTAAATAATTGTACAATAAATTGTATTCTGATTCTGTGCATATCTGTGTTTGTATTTGTAAGCACATTACAAACAGACTTGTTGGCTTTGAAAAGGATTGTTTCCAGTATGTTTGTGGTGCCTACATTTTACAACTTGCAAGTCTGGGTTAGCATGGGCAGGGCACTTTAATGTCAAGATTTTGAAAGGAATGATGAAGAGGTGTGACTATTCCAATTTCAAAGGGCTAGAAAGTCATACGTGGTGTTTCTCCATGAAAATCAGGTCAGGGCAAGAACCTTTATTGTGGAAAGGGAAGGTTTAATGTAGTGGAGGAGATTGAATGATAGGAATTATTTGAGAAGGTGTGTGTGCGCATGCGTGCATGTGTGTGTGTGCCTGCTTGTATGTGTGAGATAAATTGGATGTCTGCCTGTGCGGTCTTCATCTTTTTCCCGTTTGAGTTTGGAATCTCTCGCATACATCTGATGACTGGAGAAGGTGAGTTAGTCAGGGCTACAACCACGGATATCATCACTAAATCTCATATCGCTGACCGGTGTGCAGCATTCGATGTTCAGTTTCAGTGGTTTAGATGTTGCGTTTGTAATCACAACAGTGAGACACTGGAATGAGAAGCAGTTTATTGAGTTAATCAGGTTGCACTGAGGGGACTCCTTGCAATAAACACCCACCAGTTTTTTTTCTTTTCTATTGAGATGAAGGATGCTTTAACCTCGTGGTAAGGTAGAGGTGTGGAGGATGAGCAGAACCAGGAGTCCATGAGTACCATAACATCATGGTGAGTGTCTTGAATGAGGGCAGATATGGAAGTTGCATTACAGACTTCAGTCCGACAGTTCTGGAGGGTAACTTTGAAGTTATGCGTAGGAGATGAATCACCTGGTGATGAGGAGGGGATTCTTCTGAGGTTGCTTAGGCTGATTGATCTTTGCTTGTGTTTCGAACATCTAGCTCTGGAGATTGTAAACATCGGACGTGTGATATGATCTGTGATCCGGGAATATTCAGGTGTGTGGTGTGCATGGAGGAATGCTCAGAAGCATTGGGATTGGTGTGTGTTGGGCTCTTCAGGAGGACGTGTGTTGTGCGAGGCAAAACAGGAGTAAGGAGTCCCGAGAGGAGAGTGTTGGTGGGAGGGAAAGTGTGGTTAGTAAGCTTTGTATAATTTCTTGCAGATGATCCAGCTTCAGTTTAAGGAGTGGTAAGTGGCAGCAATGAAATATCAGGCAAGTAATTACATCTCCCATGCAAAATATGTCTGTAGGTGGTTACTTTTTTCTGTGGTGAGTCAGTTTCGCAGGAGTGGAGGTAGGAACTGTGGATTTGCACTCTGACAGTATTTCTGTCTGTTCCAGGCTATGGTGAGAATACATTGATTTATGATGGCATTATCCCTGTGAGGTGAGTGGATGACATTGTAAAGATAGTGGCGACGAGGAGAGTGAGTTAGTGGTGTCGTAATCACCAGAGTTGACATGGCATCAGTGTTAACGTTCCTACCATAGAAGATTTTTAGGGTCTTCAGGGTAACAAACAATGTAGTAAAGCTATGGAAGTTGATAACTGAGGATTGGATCAGGACCTTACAGTTTACTTATGGAGGCATGTATAGTTCAAATATCTGTTTACGGAAAAATGAGGTAGTACGTTTTTTCTCATTTGAAAATATTTAATTCTTTGATACCAAGGAGAAAAAGCACTGTGTATCAGTACGGGAGCGCTTAATGCTCTTTGTAAAGAATAGAACCCAGCTCAGACAATGGAATCTTACAATGAATAAGGTTTACAGGGTGGCCATTAGAGCTGAGCATTCTGGTGTTTGAGTGCAGTCTTGTATAGGCCAGGAGGGACTAGGATCTCTGATGTGTTGTTACACGCATCCTGTAATTGATATCATATAAAGCTCTCTGTTTTACATTTTTAGGGGTCTCGAGATAGTAGCCAATGGGCTACTACTATCCTTAGGGTGACTACAACCTTAGTGTGCTCACCCCACATGGGGAAGTGGGCACAATCCCTGACCCTGATTGGAGGGTGACTGCCATCTGCAACATGGCGCGCACTGAAGAGTGGGTTCTCCCTCGCCTCACCCACCTGAGGGGTGGGGATGGCAGAGGTGGGCACACTGTTTGGGCTGTTCTGATTTTTCCGCCTGCCTTCCAGCCGAAAAGGGGGTAACACAGGAAGGGGGCCTGCTCCTGATAGCAGGAGAGTCTGGAGGCCTTTGAAGCTTCCCTGCCACAGATGGCTCCACCTGACCTGGGGAAGTGTGAACACCTCCACCCAGGAAAGGCTTTGTTTCTGGGACCAGGGAGCGAAGGCTCCCACCCCAGGGGTCCAGAAACGTGTCTCGTGGTGGCAGGCTGGTGTTCACCACTCAGGAACTCAGCAGCGGTTTTGTTCAGGGGTCCCTTATAGAAGGGTCACCTGAGTGCATGGAATAATACATTTGACACTGGAAACAGTGCAGGTTTATTATTCTGGAATGTTTGATACCAAACATCCCAGGATTCAGTAAAGCTCTTATGGTGCTAGGAAACTTGTAATGACCAGTTTCTAGAATAATGACTCAGGATGGCTTTACTGGGCACTTATAATATCAAAGAATGGCCTTAGATATTATAGGGACCTGTCTGCTCATGCAGATTGGTCCTCACATGAGGTATATGGGCACCCTGCCTTAAGGGTGACTTACCTAGGCCTCATGCAGTGCTGGGCAGGCATGGCACAATGGGATTTGTGCCTTGTCGACTCTTACCTTTTAGTTGCACCACAACAAGCAGGCTACAATGGCAGTGGTGCTTGTTTGTAGTGAGAGGTCTCTGAGGGTGGCATAATACATGCTGCAGCCCTCAGAGGCCTTTCCCTGGCTACCATGCCCTTGGTACCATAGGTACCCCATACAAGGTACTTCCAGGTAGGCCATAGTTGTGCCAATTGTGGAAACAATGGTACAGGTTAGGGAAAGAACACAGGCCCTAGGAGCCTGATTGACAGAAACCCTGGGCACACTCAGTCAAATTGCATCAGGTAGCTGGCAAAATGTTAGGGGGCAACCATGCAGAAAGGGCACTTTCCTACACATGGTGATTCATTATCCAGGGACCGTGGTGTACCAGATAGTCATTACCTGCCATCAGTTCCCTTTTAGCCATATAAAATAACATTCTAAACATGTTTGAGTTTAAAACTGTGCTTGTCCTTGGTACTCAAATTTGGTAGTGAGCCTGCCTCAAACTTCTCATCAAAAAATAAAGGAGCAAAGGCATTGGGATAACTAATGGCCAGGTGTACTATTACACTGCATAAAGTAGTCCCAATTTGAGACCAGTATTTTTCCTACCTGTGTGGACCCAAACTATGTACAAATTCCAAATCTGAATGAGTCACAATTAATATTAATGAGGTAGGTCGCAAATAGCGACTCGATTGGACACAATCACAGGGATAATGATCTGCAAGGGTCAGCAAACCACCATGTCTCTGATAGCTTTTGAAATGAATATTATTATTATTATTTTTTAAATTGGCCTATTTTCCTTAAAATAAACGGGGCTGAACTCATATCAATTGGGCTTTTGAAAGGGACGCTCCCATTATGCCCTTCCCAGTACTGAATCAGTCCAAACCCATTTTACAAGCCGGTAAAATATTACTGATTCCTAAAATGGGTTTAGTAAATAGCAAAAAACATTTCTGCAGGTGTATACAGCTATTTGGACTGTTTGTGACCATAAAAACGGTTATACAACTTGCTTCATATCTGCACATTATCAGACAGTTTGGTGAAGCTGAAGCTGAAGAACCAAAACTACAATTGCTACTTGTTCCCAGGATCTTAGCTTTCCCACTACATTTTGATGACTGAACCAAAAGACTGGGTTCAGTCTTCAAAGACATAATATCCAATGAGTATGTGTTGGGTTCCAATCCAGTTTTATTATGAAACACTTCTACAAACTGTAAGCCGAATTAAAAATTCTTCCAATCTTGGTAAAGATAACCAAAGACAGAAAATTAATGTCTAAGATTACACATCTTAGTCCCATTTGGAGATCAAGCTTAAATACCACCCCCCCCCCCCCTGGTTCCATAGTTTCCAAAATGCCCACTAGATCACTGATGTGGAGCTGGTTCTGATAGTGAGATGCAAAGAAGGCTGTTCCCAGGGGTATGACACTGTTGGGGGGCCAAGCCCAGATTTTAAAGCAGCGTTTATTATCAGCATATTTTGTTGGAGTGTTAAAGGTGTGGTTAGATGTAAAAAAAACAAAAAACTTTCTAGACCCTTCCCTCCTCTATCCCTCCACTATACTTTTCAATCCAAATAACAGACTAACATGTCCACTGCTCAAATTAATTTCATATTTCCCCACACTAATCCACCACTAATTCTTTTTTGGTTCCAGAGTAGCATGGTGCTCGCCTAAAAAGCTATATAAATGCAAACCTTTTCCCTCTTCTATCCCTCCAATATCCTTCTCAATCCAAATAACAGACTAACATATCCACCTCTCAAATTAATTTCATATTTCACTATACTAATTCAGCACTAATCCTTTATGGGTTCCGGAGTAGCGTGCTACTCGCCGAAAAAGCACTTTGAGGCCTCGTCAGTGGTAGTTAGTGCTATTTAAATGCAATTACAATACAATGCAATACATTTGATGTATATAATAAAATCACGGGAAAAACATGTACCCTATAGATCTTTGCACGCAGATTGAACATGGTACTGGTGCAAAATGCAGTTGTGGGTTATCACTCAGTTCATAGAGAAAATGCAATAGTAAGATGTTGCGTAGGCACAATAAGGGTGCATCTGATTAACATATGTTTAACATCACTTAGAGGTGCAAAATTACTCTTGGTACATAATCATCATGAATGTGGTGATCCTGTAGGAGCAAAACTCACATTTTGATGTAAAATCACTTTCGGTGCAAAATTACTTAGGGTCTAAGTTCAGTCTCACTACAATTAAGCATCTTCATTTAGGAGGAAAATCCCATTTAGGTGCAAAAACACAATTTGGTGCAAATGCACAATTGGTGGAGCATCATTAGGGGGTATGGAATCAATTTTAGGAGAACAAATGTCCCACCACTGTAATGCATATATCCTTTGATTCACTGTCCACGCACTGCAATAGGAAGTACTTTTTAAGCTAGAGGACTAACAGAACAAATATAAGAAGTTACTGGTGAGACCAAAACACTTCTCAGCCCCTATCCAAAATGTGAATAACACTTTCTTCAATCAGTGGCGCACGTGGCTATCCCAAACGAAAGAAGTTTCTTAAGTTGGGGTGACCCAGAGCATCTCTTTGTGTATGTTTTGTGTTGATGACATCAGCTCTGCACACTGTAAAAGCAGTCTGATGCCCAACCCAAATAATAGGCAGCCAAGATGTAACTCGACATAAAGAAACATGAGTACATGAAATTGGCACTAAAAATACTCCACTGGCTATTGTTAGAGTGCAAAAGTGTTGATATTGTGCTTATGTACAAGACTTTTTCCAGTAAAGGAGAATAAACTCCCCTGCAATCTTACAACATCTTTCTGAAAAAACGGAGCCTGCAGCTCTGATACATCTCTAAGAATAGCAGCTGACACTTCCGCTCCTCAAGAAGCCAGTTATATGAAAATGGTTACAATTCCAAAGAAGGTGAGCTGGCACTAAAGAGCCTTCACTTGAAAACAGTATCTATAAAGAGAACTGCTAGGTGTTTAACATTTTGTGGCATTTGGGAAGACTACTATGAGTGTAAAAGGCCAAAGGTGGAATGCCCCAAGATTGAGCAGTGACCACTGAAAAGGTACCCTCCCCAGTGCAAACTTTCTTGAATTGGTGAATATTAACATATTGGAGAAGAGTCATCTCATGGGAGTTTAGGAGGAAAAGAGGGAGCGCAGGCTACATAAGGCATTGTTGCAGAAGCATAGGGCCTTCAAAACACAACTGTTTGTCCTAGGGAGGCAGTGAACAAGAGAAAGATGGGTACATGCTGTTTTTCTGCTGAGCCATTGAGTGAGGCGGGCAGCTACATTTTGAATTCGTTGTGGCTTATGGAGGAGAAACGCAGGCAGTCCTACAAAAAAGGAATTGCAATAGTTGAGACTGCAAATTCCATGAACTTGGTTTAGAGTTTTTCTGGAAGTGGTAGATAGCAGTGGGGTAATTGTCCTGGTGACTTTCAACAAACAGAGGCAGGTCGAAGTAAGCTTGCCAATGCATGCCTCAAAAATAAGTTTGTGGTCAAAAATAAGAACTAGATTTTGATTGCTGGAGGCGGGAACAGGAGGGGTGCTTAGGGTAGCAGACCACCGGTTTTATGTCCAGATGGAAGACTTCCCAAAGACAATGATGTCAGTCTTGTCTGTGTTTAGCCCAAGGGAGCTGAAGTTAATCCAGCTTGCTACCGAATGCAGACACCATTTGACCTTGTCCTGGAGAAGACCTAGATCTCCATGGAGTCTTAGGATAATTTAGGCATCATTTGCCTAAGCGCAGAAATCGAGGTCGTAAGATGTAATGAAAGCAGCAAGTGGGGCCACATAGTTGTTAATGAGCGTAGGGCTTTGGTGATTAGCCCTCCAGATGGGACCGGCTGACCTATAGGGCAATCACACAGGGTGCGAAGACCGGTCTGACAGGTCACTGTGTGGGTCAGTTTCTTGGCTGTTTGTTGGCCTGTATTATGGTCTGCTGGGCCGGTTTTGACTGTTAATTTCCCAAATATTCAAACAAACATTGCCTGTAGCAAGCTCAAATCCATGTAGCCTTCCATACCTCGCAAAACAAATATACTGCGTGTCTTTACAAGTTCAAAACTGCCCCAATTTGCAAATATGGGCCACATTTTTAGCTATCTCAGTTGCTAATGGTGGTCACTTTTATTTTGGTGCGTAGGTCAATTTTCTCTCGCAGTCCGAGCCTGCTGGGAAACCTCACAGTTGATGTTTTTGAAGATGGAATGATAGTGAGGCTAAGTGACTGCTTCGGTCTGAACATCTAAAAAGAAGAACAACCTTGTCAAAGAGAAGACAACCAGAGATCAAGGGTAAATGGCTACTAACTAATGTCCCAGCCAAGCACTGACTAAATGTTCTTTCCTCTATGCACCTTCCTTGCCCACTTAAATCAACAATCAAGCCCATGTAGTCTTGTGCCCATCCTAGAGCTCCAAAGTAACCATAAAGTTATATTTGGTACTTTACAAAACTCCTCAATAAATTCATTACTTCCCTCAGGCTATCATACAAAACTATACGTTTAAACCTACTTTATGTCAAACCATGTGGTCTGAATTGGCCATACGTTTGGTACTCTGCAAATAAAATGAGCAAACTGTTTGCACGTGATTCCGTAGTTGAATCCTCCTCGCTGGTACTGGTCATCTTGTAATAACTGCAATAAATGTAATTTCAGCAAAGGAAACCAAAGTCATACCACTGTCCATTTCACTCCTAATAGTTAGGCAAAGTTACACTACTATTTGCAGTTCATTTTTACAATTCACACATCTTCCCAAAATGAACACAGTTCTGTTTTTATCTGTTGGCATCTTTCTGGTCTTGTTCATGGCGGAAACCAACAACCATACCTCCTCCACCATTCACTGCAACTACGTCTGATGCCCGCTACAGCCAGTCCGGCCCTGGTTGCACCCATTCTCCAGCATCTGACGCCATAACTAAGCCTTCTCCAAAGTTCTCTCTTGGTGGGTGATACCAGGAGACTTTGGTTGCACCTGCTCCTCTCACTGGAAATAAACAGAATTAAAGTAGCTAAGGTTGTGCAAAAAGTAATAAGAAAGAGACATCTCTGGACCACTTTTTGCCCTTAGAGATTCCAACTAAGGGCCTTATTTAGAGTTTGGCAGATCCACTCTATTTAGAGTGTAGGGAGCATCAATGCACTCTCTACATGGCGACGAGACATCTGCCACTTTTTGGCAGATGTCCTGCAATGACCAAACTCAAATTAAGGCCATAAATCAATAAATAATATAAGAATTTCCAAGACAATTTTACTTTATTTTTTATATTTATTTGGGGAGGCACTGCCTGTCTCCTTTTGGCTACTTCAGAGTGCTGAAAAATCTTTCATGTAAAAAAAATGCTGCCTTGGTCATCTTGTGAGGGTTCAAACAGTCAGATTTTCTAAGCCAGACATGTGTCCAAGATGTTCACCATTCATCACTGAATTCTTCCAGTTTGGATCTTATGACTTCTTTGTGGTTGCCTCTAGGGGCTAGGAAGGTAGGTAATATACAACTGCAAAAATTTGCAGAATGAAAACTCTGATGTATCTGCACTTTTTGCCTTGATTTTTGGCTGCAATCTCCAAATAAAGGACCAAAAGGATTGTCCAGTGTGTGGATGCCTGGGGGAATTCAGATTTAACTACACGTTTTTGTCATTACTTTCCCATATTTTCACTGCGGTCCTACCTCTAAGGTTGCAGCTTGTAAGTTGACATTTCAGGTTGTGCTGTTGATAAAACGATTTTGTGCTTTAATAAGGATATGTGTCTCCGTATCATAAATTAATACTGAAACAAAGAAGCAGAAATTGTTGGTTATTGTTTCATTCATGTACATATTATTACACGCATTATTATATGGTGTTGATTACTCTGAATCGATTGCTGCTGTTTCCTTTGGAATGTGTATTTTGCCAAAGTATATATTTCTGTCGCACACACTCAATCCAGAGTACAGTGTTTTTTTTGCAATATGTAATATAGTCATATACACCATTTTTCACTAAAAAATGTGTACGAGAAAATTATTTCGAACTGGACAATTTGGCTCATTCATTTAATCTCTGGTAACTAAAAGTATTAACATCATCTGTTTAAGGGGGTACAAATCCAATGTCTCCTGTTTTCAAGGTTCTAGTGCCTTGGCAAGCCTGGTCGCTTTCCACATGACGTGGCTGCACAAGACACCTCAGCGGCTCTTGATTAAGATAAAGATTTATTGATTCTCTTTAAAACATGTCAGTTCCCCATTTCATTAGCAAATGTATTGCTACAGTAAATGAATTGTTGTCAGGCTTTTACAGACTGTACATATTTCATTACTTGCGCCGCTTTGAGTTTCACGTAAAATAGAGATTATTTTCTAGATTTTGTCAGCACTTAGTGGCATTCTCCTGAATTCCCTCGCCACTCTGCACTCACAAATGAAGCCTGTGGCAATTATTTTGATTATATTAGTAAGATTTTGCATTGCCTCGTTCTTTAGCCCACTCACTGGCAGAAAAATAGCCGAATGAAGAAAGAGCATATTTTAATGATACGCATGTTTTTTGCAAATCTTCGGGCTTCTGATACAAATGGATAGACAACGGCATAGTACCTCGTGTGGTTAGGGGCACTGGAATTTTTTTAAATAATCGCTCCCCCACCATTTTCCCCAGGTCATTTTAGGAGGGTCAAGTCTGCCCAAATTTACTGGGGGAAATACTTGGGTCGGACTCTGACAGAAAAAAAGGGCAAGGCACCAAATTAAAAGGGGCCCTCATTAGAAAATCGGACAGTTAAAAACGTGGCCCACATTTGCAAATCAGGAAATTTTTAAACGTGTAAAAACAAGGGGGGGATATTTACTATAAAATGTCGGAGTGCGGTATTACTCCAAATTTGGTAATGTCGTGCTCTGACATTTTTTAAACGCAGGGATGCGCAATAGTTACAAAAATACGGCACACCCCTGCGTTTCCCCTAGCGATGGTGCAAAAAAGCTGCCTAGCGCTGGCACCTGTGCACCATGTTGCAAGGGTGCCTGTGCTGCAGGGGCGATTGTTTATGTACAGGAAGGGACACCTTCCTGCACATAAACAATCTTTAAAGGCAATTTGCTGTTTCTGGGTGTGCTGAATGCAGCACACATAGAAAGAGCGAAATAAGAGGAGAAATTAATAACTTCTCCTCGTATTGCCATCCTAAGACCAGGTTTTACCTGGTCTTAGTTTTTGGAGCTGCCCCATCCTTGTAAGTATGTGGCAGTGTCAAAAAGCAATGAGTGTTGCGGCAGAACACCCACTTCAACACCCATTGCATGCCCCTTTCACGCTAAGTGAAGCATGAAAAGGGGTCTTATTTACAAGGCGGCGTTAAGTCACGTTAGGTGTTTTGCAAGGTATGGGAGACTGTATGCATTTGTGCCTGCTGCAGGCTATGATTCTGGTAATATCAGAGAAATCAACACTAAAACCCGGCCCACCAGACCATAAAACAGGTCTGTTAGAGAGCGATTTTGCTCTTTCTATTGTAAGAGTGCACTTTAATCATGGGCAGTACGCTCCCGCATATAATCCTTTACTGGGTTAGCATTGGATCAATTGATCGTGTACTGTAATAATGTGAAAAGTGAAGTACTAGGTGTATTTCAGTGTAAACGTGAAGAAATTAATGTTGCAACTGAATGGGGCTAGACGAAAACCTTAACGTGTAGGGTTATATATGTGGCTAACGAAAATTCGCACAATTAATATGCTTATGTAATGTGTTGATTTGAATGTGCTCAGTAATAACGTTCATTCATACGTGTGCTTTATAAAATGGTGTGCCATTTCTTATGTTGCCCGATTTCTGTAGGCCTGATTGTATTTCTCCCTGGAAGCTCTCGTATTAGACTTGCTAGCGAATTTCGTGTGCATGTGGAATTTGTTCTTTCTCACGTTTCTGTTGCAGATGGAAAATTCATCCTTGTTAGTTAGAATAATGTCTGTGTTTTAGGAGTTAGGCTTACAGAGGAAAAGATACATTGAACAGCAATGCTGATAATGAGGGACAGTTTTCTTTCTCATCGGAGAGAGCCTGGGAATCAAGGTCATCGAGCCAAGGCCTGAGAGCATCGCTGCCGTGTGGAAAGTTACCTACAAGTAGGTGGCTTGCTTGGATGGTGTGATTTCATGTTGCATCTTGGGATGCTGCCTGCAAGCTCTTGTATTGAAGTTAGGGACATAGTCCTGGGACTTCTGCCTTGCCTTGAGAGAAAGAGCATCTTAGAACGAGCTCTGTAGCTTTATGCTACTTGACCCACTCAATGTGAATGGACTTCTTAGGAAGCCTTCACATGCTGAAACCTTTACAGAACTTGCCTGACAAATGCTAAGTAGGGATGTCACATTAGTGGTAGTGTAGAGATAGACTAATGCTTTTCACCTATGAACCCCCAATGAAGGGGAATTTGGATGTTGGAGCCCTTCTTTTCTGTATCTTGATTTTGGAACTGATTATTCTGTGCATGCTGCACCGTCTCAACTTCACTCGTAGATTTGGTTTTGTATTAGTTCCAATGTATTTCTACACCCTCGTCTTGAGGTGCTTGTATGTCCAATTATTCTTTGCTTTGTAATAAACTTATTAAACTTGATAAGGAGTTTGTGATTCTTCGGAGTCATAGTTCATTGGAACAGTAATGACTGATTGGCTAACGATTATCCTCCCCCCCACACTTTCATGCAGACAAAAAGAGACATTGGCCTAGGGTTTCAGAGTAAATCTAGAACGTGGAACCTGGCTCCTTCAGGCCCACACACAGCCCAAAAAACTAGCCCAAACAATTACTTTTCAGATAAGCCCTTCGGCACTTCCAGATTGTCTATAGGCCGGTCTGCCCTTGTTACTGGTACATGTGGATTTCTTGCAGAAAGAACCAAAATCTGCATCTTATTCCTTATTTTGGAAGGGGTCTCACAATAGGTGGTGTTTAATGCACCTATTAAATTTCAAACTCCCGGGTATCGTATTTTACCCCATGTGCTAAATCTCAACCATGAGTCCAGGGCACTCTTAAATAGAGCAGGAGTTGGGTAGCAGATTAAACTAACTGAAGGAGGTTTATTGTTTGAATGGAAAGGATGAACAGTTGACTGAGCGAGAACCTAAAACTACCTGAAAGAACACCATCAACTGCTTGGGAGAATACACGCAAATATTAGAAAAACACTTGCTGTTTCCTGTGAGAAACCTCCTGTGAGTGCCAGGAAACCACTAACTGCAACTGCCAGAAGAGCGCCTGAACTGCCTTGGAGAGGGCCAAAACCCACCCAAAGAAGAGCAGAAAGCACATCCGTGGCAGGATCTCTCGCTCCTCACAGCCCTCTTTCTCTACACTAAACTGGAATTGGGTATAGCAGTCAATGTTGCCAGTAAGGCATTGCTGTGCTGGCATTCCAGTCTGGGGCTTGGAGTATTACTGGTCACCTCGGGCCCTGAGGGTTTAAGTAATCCCTCTGATTACCATCCCCGGGATGCGCATGTACCATGTGTGTGAAATTGCGCAGATTGTAATACAACTGATCCATTAGTATAAAAATATATTTTTGTAACTTCCTACGCATGCCTAATATAAATAATGAATGTATTAAGCATGCCTGGTGCACTGAAATAAGCATAACTCTATGTGAAAAGCATACATATTCATTAGCAATGAATAAAATACTAAAACGCATCTGAATTAGCAAAGCGTTTTATTCACGTACATACATAGGCGTAATTTATAATATTTTTCTCCCTGTGGGATGTAAATCAGGCCGTTACTATTTTCAAGATACCAGGAAACTGGACTAACTTTGAAGGATATCCTAGGAAAAAGAAGAATTTGTGGTATCAGGAAATTTATGAACATTCGGGAAAGCTGCCCGGACCGGTGTGAGGAGCGGAACCTCCCGAGTCTTGTTGGAAGTTAATGCCATCTTTCCTGCTGAAGTCACTCTCCTGCTGGAGTCTCATTCCTGCTTCGCACTGAATCTGGATTTCATATTGTTGTGGTGAGGATCCTTTTGACTATGCAAGGAGCTCAAACCCCCCCCATCCCGGCGGTCGCGATCCTGGAGGTGCCGTTGCTCCGATCCCGCTTCGTCCCATAGCTCTGCTTGAACTAAGCCCCATGCCCGGTGTGAAGTCGCCAAGAGCAGCTGAGCTCCAAGGGCTGAGGGGTTCCATCAGGGCGAAGTAAGGAGCCCATCACACTCTTCGATCCTCTAGGTGACTCCCATTTCCATGCTGGTTTCCATACTTGGAGGTCCTAATCCCTGGTGGTAGGGTTTGCCCCGTTATGATCCCACACCCTCACCGCCACTGGAGGCAAGCCAGCCTTCTATCCCACCGGTATGATGTTTTATTAGGGAGTTAGACCAGAGTCCCTGGCCCTGCATTTCTAGTTGCCTCCTGACCTCAATCTTATTGTATTATCCTCACTCGTCTTCCGGATGATGTGCCCTCCTCCTCTTCTTATTATTCTTCTTTGCTCTATCGCTACCCTAGTGGCCCCTCTTCTCCCTATCATGGCTTCCACTCGAATTAAGTCGGGAGTTAACTGCTTCAAAGTCATCTATGCCCCTAATCTGTCCAAAGCAGCAGCAAAACGGTTCAAGCACAACACCATTGAACAATTCCCTGATTCCCTCTTTGTCAATCAATTCCATAATGGGCGTCTAGGGAAGCTAAAAAATGACTTCATTTTTTTTTTCTTCACTCACGACATCCCTTCCTGGTCCACCAGCTTCTTCAATTTCTTCAACGTCTCCTCCTCCTCATCTATCCCGCATGGACAGCGGCTAAAAATTTCCCCCTCCACTAGCTTTAATGGCTCTCTCACCATTACACTCTACTATAATGGCACTGTCATGATTCAAGCTACAGACTCCCGTCTCTCTCTCTTTGACCATCTCTTCCACTCCCTTCGCCCAACCCATACAACTATGATCTCCCTCGACTCTTCTTTGAGCTCCTCTCCTTTCTCCCTTTCTCCCCCCCTGACCCCCCAATACTCCAGCAGGCCGCTCTCCCGGGAGACACAGGCCTATCCTTTGTTCCCCCCTGCCTTTGCTCCCTCCTCTCCCTCTCTTCCCCCTTCCCAAAATGTTCCTCCCCCTATCTTGTCTGCCTGGCCTCCGGCCTCCACCCCCCCTCCCCACCCTGCATCTGCCCGATTCTCCAACATTTTCGCCTCCCCCTAATCCCCCTAATCCAACCCATCTCCCCCCCTCTTATTCCACCTTGCTTACAACCTGGTCTACCGATCAACTTTCCTTACCTCCCCCCTTCCCTCCCCCTTTCACCTCATCCCTTTCCGCTCTTCCCCGTCCCCCGTACCCTAAATTCTTCTCTACCACCTCCCATCTATCTTCAACCCCACCTTCCTCATCCCTTGCCTCCCAACCTTGTCTCCCTCCCCGACAACTCCTTCCTCGTCTCTCCCTCTGACCTTGCAGTCCCTTACTCCTCCCTCAGTTTCCATCTAGCCCAATCCCCCCCACTCCACCTGTTACCGGTCCCCCTACATTCACCTTTCTAGCCTACAGTACCTGTCCAGCACCATCCTCTCTTTTCTCCCCATACCTCTGGCCTTCCTTGGACCCCCGCCCTCTCCCCCCTGTACAGCCCCCTCTCCTCTCTTCTCCATGTACCCTTGGCCTTCATCTGACCCCCCGCCCTCCCCTCCCTGTTCAGCCTCTTCTCCCCTCTTCTCCCCTTACCTCCGGCCTTCATTTGTCCCCCCTCCTACTCCTCAACTTTCTCCTCATACTTATGATCTCTTCTCTTCCCCTCTGTTCAACACCAGTAGAAATATTTCTCTTCCCACCACTGTTTCACCATCCACTCCTATCGCCCACCATCTGTCCTCACCTTCTACCCTTGCTCCCCAACTCCCCACCTATTCCCCCACCCCGCCCCTCCCTCCCCCTCTGCACTCCCTCCCTCAGCCCGTTCCCCCATCCCGCCCCGTCCTCCCTCACTCTCTGCACTCCCTCCCGTATCCCGCTCCTCCATCCCTCCCCGTCCTCCCTCACCCTCTGCACCACCTCCCTTAACCCGTTCCCCCACCCCGCCCCGTCTTCCCTCACCCTCTGCACTCCCTCCCTTATCCATCGAGCCACCCAACACTCCGTGCTCAGCTCTCCTCTCCCTGGAAAATAAACTTGATTCTCTCATCTATTCCATTTCCCAGCTTGTAGCGTCCATCTCACTTTTAAGCGCCAAATTGTCCCCCTTCCCTAACAACCTCCCGAGGAGTTCCTTGCTCCCGCGCCCCAATAAAGCCAGCCACAGTCTGTCCTCTGCAGACATCACCAACTTACTGGCCACCTACGTGACCACCAACGTCACTCCCCCTCCACCTTCCTCTCCTAATAATCCTACGCAGTTCCCTATTCAGACCATCTCTTCTGTCAGACCTTACCAGACTCCCTCTTACCGGGCACCCTCATTCAAGAATCTTATCCCTATCTCCCTTAACAACCCCAACACCCCCATCACCAAATCATCTGCGTCAGAGCTGCACTGCTTGCTCCACAACTGCAGATCTGCAATCAAACACAAATTGGAAATCTCTGATACTATCACCCACCAGAATCTTGACATGTTCTTCCTCACTGAGACCTGGTTTAATGACTCCTCTCATACTTTGTTTGATCTTCTGGTACCCACTGACTACTCTATCCTCCGAAATGACAGGGCAGATAAAATTGGGGGCGGTGTCGCTATCATCGTCAGGAACTCCCTTCAAATGAAAGCCTTCCCTACCACCCTTTTCCGTACATTCGAATGCCTATCCCTAGAACTTCAAATACATCACGGCTCACCCTTTAGATTCCATGCCATCTACCACCCGCCCGGTAACTGCTCTTCCTTTGTGGAGGAACTGACTGACTTCATCAGTGACCAATTTTCTCAAAGTGACAGACAGATCTTCCTGGGTGACTTTAATCTTCACTGGGGCTCTCTGGCAGACTCGGCTGCCAACAAGCTTGCCACCTTTCTCTCAGCCAATGATCTCTTCCAACATTGCTCGGAAACCACACATTCCAAGGGCTCAATTCTGGACCTTGTCATATCCAAAGCAGACCTGCTGACTACTGCTCCCCCATCCATGTAGACTGGTCTGACCACTTCCTCATTCCCTTCCGTTTTCACCTATCGCACGTGATCCAGCGCTAACAATAAAAATAATTCTCCTATTATGCTTTGGTCATCCAGGTGCAATTATTTCTCTAACACACACACTATATCCATATGACGGTGGGGCCCATAACACCGCATATACATTCACTTACTCATTTGTTCCCTGGATTCCCTCCGTCATGAACCTAGGAGAAAAACGATTAGCTGGAAGGAGACGGGATACCTCTTTTATAATGACATAATATTTCTCATTTGCTTTTAAGGTATTCCGCTCATTGGTCGATGGACCAACTAGTAGGAATCAGTTGATGGTGATTAAGACCAGCTCAATCACAATAAACTCTTTAACATTTCATTTTTATTCATTGAGCTAAAGAATCACTGAGTCATTTGTTTAAAGAATAATAAAGTTTATATAAAGTTTTGAATGCAGGAAATGAGATTAAGCTTATTATTCAGATCATTGCATTTATCATCAATATAAAGAATAGTTTGAAATTGCAAGGCACTTTTATTAGACGGAAAAATGAGGTTATCATAATAAGAACTCTATAGAACAATCTATCTATCTATCTGGGGAAAGCCTAATAATTCTAATATAAATCTCTATCAATTTAAAGTTCTCCTAAAGCAGCATCTTTATATTCAACTGGAAAAGGAAAATAACAACAGCAGCATCAGCTCGTCAGCATCAGCAACCGCAACCTCTCCCATCTACAGCATCTAACTCACGCAGCATCTAACTTCTGCAGCATCTCCCGCAGCATTCGAACAGCATTCTATTCTCCAGCATTCTAACCCCTCCCACCAAGAGTAGGTCTTCTTATACCCTAATTCTAGCTTACAGCATAAAATGTTTCTTCTTACATGGCGCGATTCATTCTCATTGGTTCAAAAACTCAGGTCCATATACATTTTAATCAAACTTCCTGGTCTTAACCAGTTCCGTGTGGAATGTCCATGCAAGCATCGTTTCCCACAGTTCATGCACTTGCTCATCCGTTTCGATCAGTCCAAATTGGATCTTTTTCTGTTACATTTTGTGTAATACAGTTCCGTCTATTGATTCAGTCAGGCTTCTCACGCTTCTTGCTGATCATCTTGGCACACATCTGCTCAGAAGGGTCACAACAGCCTTGACCATACTTTCATCTTAGCCTATCGGCATCAGCACGTGATCATCCCTTTTCCACAGCCTCTCTCCTCTATCACATGGTCTACCGCTCATGCGCACTCTAGTAACTCGCGGCCATTTTATATTGCTGCTTGGCAGGCCTAAGCGCACTATTTTAAAAGATAAACAAAATGTTATTAAAACAAAGAAATATAAACCCTTTCGTTTCCCTCCCGTCTTTCTACGTACCCCAATTAGGTATTACCTAGCAGAAGCAACATATAAAGCTGTCCCTTACTTACCATCGCTTTATTTTGCAACCACACGTTTTATTTAAAAGCACAAATCATGCATTTATTATTTAATTAATATGCAAATATTATGTTATGTTAGATACGTAAACCATTATAAGTCAATTAATTTGCACACAGAATTGCGTGTTACCTTTAACCCTTAACATACATTGTTGGTTATTTACTTAAACGAACATGTTTATTAATATTGTACGAAAATATTAGGAGGTTAACATTTTTACATTTACCCTGCTCCATCAACTCCCCCCTTTGGTGATTTTTAATATCACCACAAAAACCCAAGTTATACAATTTTCTCAGACAGCATATATCTTTTATCCGTTTGCTTTTGTTAGTTTACACAACTGTATCCCTTTCAACTTGTTTCTTCGTTTTCTTGTACATGTTCTCTTTTATTTCTTCTAACTCTATTTCACCCATTTCTCTCTCTCTTTCCTTGTTTATCATGTTTTCTTTTTCTATCTTATTCTGCCTTCTTCTTCTCTTTATACATGTTATTGCAAGCTTCAGTACTAATATTATTATTATTATCACGGTTGCTATTATTATAACTTTCCCTATTATTAATCCACTCATTCTTGTTAACCAATTTATTACAGAAGAAAACCCTTTACCAAGTTTTCCCCAAGCACTTTCAACCTCCAGTGGAACAAGTTCTTTGTGCAAATTTGTAATATTTGTTATATACTTCTGTATATTTTCGCTCTTATCTGGAATGTAAGTGCAACAATGTTGGACTTTCAGCATTCCACAGATTCCGCCCTCTTTTGCCAAAAGAATGTCAAGGGAAAGTCGATTTTGCATCACCATAGCTCTCATGGCAACCATCTCGGTATTTACCATCAAGAACCCTCCAGCAGTATCTGTAGATAAACGATCTACCACTGTGGATAATTTCGAATTTTAAATGCATTCAAAGATATTCCCACTGCTGGTATTAATGCACCAAAAATATCACCTACTATTTCTGAAAAACTTTCCCTTTTTCTACGTGTAAAGGTATTTATCATTTTGTGTGTTCCTTTTTCTTTTCTATCCATATGAAAAATCTTTGGAAAGACCAGGCCTAAGTAACATGACCCATACCAATGGTCCGGCAACCTATAATAAGCCCTATTTTCGCAAACATAATAAATCCCTGGAAATATTGGATCTTTTCCCCTTTGAATCCCCATCCACCCAAAATTTGGTAATTGTCATGGCAATTACTGGAACCCACAAAATAATTGTCATATCTTGTCTTATTTCTTCTAATGCACAACCTTCCCTGTTGGGGCCAATCCAGAGTCATAGCTGCATTTGTCTTTTTCTTGTCATGATTGTCTTCCTCAAACGCCCAAAGAGGTGTTTTTGTCTCTTCTATCACTTTTCTTTGAAATTTTACTCTTCTCTCTTCAACCATCTCTAAAAATACTTTTTCTTCCTTCTTTAACTCACAGGTAAGGTTGTACCTAATTATACTATCTAATGTTAAAATCTTATCTTCTAAAAAATATTCACCAAACGTTTTTCCCTCTTTTATTTTGTTAAGCTCGGGAACTATAGAAACTTTCGCAAAAATCTTATTTATGTCAGTGTAATAATATTCTAATCTACCTGTTTTATAAAATAAACTTGCTAAAACGCTACATGTTATTCCATACGTCAAAGGGAGGTGATGATAAGTCACACCCTCTGCTACAGATGCAGGCAACTGCATACAAACATAGCAATCTCTTACATCCATTGTTTCTACATACTCATATAATAATTTAGTAAAAACATTTTTTGAAAAATCTGTTATTGATTTGTCCTTGTGTAATTCTGCACTACTCTTCAAAATAACTGGCTCTTGAGTGTTAGCTCCTTTTTCTTTCTCAGTGTTATTAGACATTTCTACTACAGCTAAACTAATTGGAATAGTGATTGCTAAAACCACCCATACTGTTATTAATAATCCTGTACAAAAACAGCACATCTTGCACCATCTACTTAAAAACTCACATTTACATTTTCTATCTCTAGTATTCTCCATTTTGTTTTATAACCTTATTTATTTGTTTTCTAGAAAATTGTGTCACTACACCTCAGAAATGACTTGCTTGCCACTCTGTACTTCCAATGTTTTGTCTTTGCTTGGTACTTTCTTTTAATTCTTTCTCAGAATTCTTTCTTTGTCACATCCAGTAAATTCGTCAGTTCAGTGTTTTGTCAAATCCGGTAAAACTATCTAAACTTCTTCAGGTTTGTTGCTTCAGGTTTGTTGCACTTCACTTTCTCCCATCAGGTTTCTTTGTTCTGGGTTTTCGTGAGTGTTCTTTTCTTCTTTGTGACTAGTCAAAGCACGATATAACCATTCAGGCGATCTATACTTTTGATTTACTTTCTTTATTCTTTTCGTTTTCTGCAAGTGTTTTCCACCTTGTTTTTCTTGCTCTCTTTGACTTGTTATTTCATTCACTTGTTCAGCACTTTTCCCATCCAACCTTATGATTCTGTATCTTAATTTTCTTACTTCGTTGGGCCAATTGTCTCCTTTTCTTGGCCTTTTTGCTTCACTTCCTTTTTCCTCTCTTTCTGTTTTCCAATTTCTTTTTCTTGTCTCTAGTTTTTCATTTCTTTCTTCTCCACTTTCTTCAGACTCTGTTTCAATTCTTTCGTTATTTCCTCTTATTTTGAAACTTATAATTTCATTTTCTTCTACTTGTGGTTCTTTTCTTATCTTCCTTCGTTCACCTATTTCTGTCCCTCCTCGAGGTTCTTCCGAATTTGTATCAGTCTGTCTATCTGCTTCTAAATTTCCCTGTTCTTCTGTTTGACTATCTGTCCCTACTGCTCCTCGGGTATTTTCCGATTTTTCTAGCTTTTTGTTTGAAACTCTCCCTTCTTCATCTATTAATATTATCTCCGAAGGAATTTTACCACAACTTGTACTTGGTTGCTCACTGTCACTATCTTCTGGCTCAGTTTCTTCTCTTATGCTTTCAAAATTCCAATTTCTTTTTAGACTTTCTTCACATTCCGAATGTTCTGTATCAGATTCTGAACTGGTGTCAGATATTTCCAGATGTCGACTTACAGGTCGATCTTCAAATTCTGGAACTTCAGCTATTTCTTCTATTTCCTCTTCTTCTTCTATCGTTGCACTTGTAGTTGGGATTTCCAGATGTCGACTTACAGGTCGATCTTCAGGTTCTGGCACCCTGTTTGTTTCTTCTTCTCTTTCTGATGCTGAACTGTTATCTGATATTTCCAGATGCCGACTCACATGTCGATCTTTAGGTTCCGGAACTCTGATGGTGCGACTGGCATGTACCCAGTGTTTCACTCCGGCACACTTGACTGCAGTGGTCGTCACCAGGATCACTTGTCGTGGTTCGTCCCAGCGAGGAACCAAACAGTTTCTTCTCCAGTGGACTTTTATTCGAACCCAATCTCCTGGATTCAAGTCGTGAGCTGGTTTTCTTTCAAGAGTGGTCGCATTCAGTCCAACCTGATGAAACACAGAACGCACCACATCAGCCAATCCTTTGCAATAATCCAGCACTAGATCATCAGTTATAGTCAGTAGCTTGTTGACAGGTACTTGTGCTTGTCTCATTGCTCGTCCCATGATTATTTCATGGGGACTGAGTCCAGTTTTCCTTTCCGGAATACTTCTGATTGTCATCAGAACTAATGGCAAAGCATCTGGCCATTTGAGTCCTGTAGCTTGACACATTTTTCCTAACCTGTTCTTGATTGTTCCATTCACTTGCTCTACTATTCCAGAAGCCTCTGGTCTGTATGCACAATGCAGTTTCTGTTTAATACTAAGTGCTTCACAAATCAGTTTAACTAATTCATTTTGGAAATGTGTTCCTCTATCTGTTTCAATCGTGACTGGAAAACCATACCTCGGAATGAATTCTCGCAGCATAAGTTTTGCTACCGTAATACTATCATTCCTTCTTGTTGGGTATGCCTCCACCCAACGGGAAAACAAACAGACGACCACTAGGACATACCTCAATCTGTTGCAAGGTGGCATTTCAATAAAATCCATTTGCATTCTAGTGAAAGGACCCCTTCTCGTCCTATTGTTCCTAGACTCACTACTGTCTTCCTTCCTGGATTTAACTGTTGACAAATAAGACATCTCTGACAAAGACTCTCAGCTATGGCTCTGAATTTTGGATTATACCATGTTTGTCTAAAAAGTCTGATCATTGAATCTCTCCCAATATGGGCTTGTCCATGGTACATCCGTGCCATGTCAGAAATCATGCTATCAGGCATAACTGGTCTCTCATCCCTGTAAACCCAAACATCAGTTTCTTCATGTTTTCTACATCCTGCTTTTATCCAGGTATCTTTTTCCTCATCCTCTGCGGCTTCTTGTAACTGTCTCACCTCATCCCATGTTTCAATAGAGTTAGTAAAAGCAAAGGACAAGAAATATGCTCTCTTTCACGACATTTGTTCAAAGAAACCACATTCTTTGCACAGTACTGTGCCATTTCGTCAGCATATTTATTACCAACAGTAATGTAGTCTTCCCCATTTTTATGTGCATTGCACTTCACTACAGCGATCTGTTTAGGCAGCTGTATCGCCTCAAGCAGCTTTTTCACAAAATCTCCATTTCTGATGGGCGTTCCTGCAGATGTCAAGAAACCCCTTTGTGGCCAAATCTGACCAAAATCATGCACAACCCCAAAGCCATACTGGCTATCTGTCACAATCGTAACCCGTACATTTCTTCCCAACTTACATGCTTGAATCAGAGCTACTAATTCTGCGACTTAGGCAGACCTTACACCTTTCAAAAAGATGCTTCCAATACAGTTGCTAATGTGCAAACTGCATATGCTGCACTTAGAACTCCATCACTCGTTCTCAAACATGAGCCATCCACAAACAAAATATAATCTGATTCTTTCAAAGGCTCATCTCGTATGTCAGCTCTTGGTTTTGTACAGTATTCGAGCACATTCAGACAATCGTGATCTACTTCATCCATTTCAATCACACTCTCTTCATCTGGCAATGATGTCGAAGGATTCACATTCATACATCTGTCAATGGTCACATTATCTGCACTCAAAATTACTTTTTCATACCTAGTCAGCCGACTATGTATCGTGTATTGGGTTTTCGTTCTTGTCAAAAGAATTTCCACAGAATGGGGAACATACACTCTCAATGGATACCCCATGACTATGCCTTCACTCTGTTCCAGACTCACACAAGTAGCAGCAACTGCTTTCAAACATCCAGGCAACGCTTTCGCTACAGGATCTAAAACAGCTGAAAAATATGCAATAGGTCTTTTCATAGTTCCATGTCTCTGTACCAAAACTGAAAATGCACATCCATCTCTTTCACTGCAATACAGCTCAAAATCTTTCTCATAGTCAGGCATTCCCAATGCTGGAGCCTCACACAATTTCTTTTTCAACTCTCTGAATGCTTTTATTTCTTCATCATTCATTTCAAAAGGATCTTTAACATCCTTCTTTGTCAGTTTCTGCAATGGTTTAGCAATCAGTGAAAAACCGCTTATCCATTGTCGACAATATCCAACCATTCCCAAAAACATTCTTACCTCTCTTTGTGTCATTGGAGCTCTCATTCCTTGAATCATTTTTATTCTTTCACTCGTTACCTTTCGCACTCCTTTCTCAATTTTATGCCCTAAATACTGGACTTCTTGTTGACAAAACTGCAATTTTGAAGGGGACACTTTATGTCCTCTTTTTGCTAAACGATTCAGCAAAGCAATTGTATCATTGACACATGCTTCTTTTGTTTTTGATGCCACCAGTAGGTCATCAATATACTGAACCATTACTGATTTTTCTGGCATTCTTAGATCCTCCAATGATTTCTTTAGGATCTGATTAAAGATTGAGGGACTTTCTGTGTACCCTTGAGGAATACGGCACCATGCCAAAATACGCTCTCCAAACCTAAACGCAAATAATGGCTGGCTATCTGGATGCAATGGAATAGAGAAAAATGCATGACATAAATCAATTACTGTGTACCATTCTGCTTCACGTGGAATCTGGTATAGAATCACAGCAGGGTTCGGTACTATTGGGCAACAAGGCACAACAATTTTGTTTACCTTTCTCAAATCCTGTACAATTCTATATGTTCCGTTTGGCTTTTTCAGTCCCATTATTGGCGAATTACATGGACTGCTCATGATTTCTTTTAGAATCCCTTGTTCAATCATTTTATCTATTACTGGCATTATTCCTTCAATTATTTCCGGAGTCAATTTATACTGGGGCGTATTTGGGTAACTCGTTCCTTCTTTCACTGTTATTTTAACGGGATCTACTCCTTTCATTAATCCTACATCTTCTCCTGTAAAGTCCCACACTTCTTCTTTCACTGTCCTTTTCAATTCAATTGGGATTTTCTCTGCATCAAATACAGGAAACATACCATTTACTTCTGGTTCTAAATTCACCATTGTCATTTTATACAGCACATCCTCATCCGGAGTCTGAAATGCAATTCCGTCTGGGGTACAATAAATTGTGCTGTTCATTTTGCACAATAAATCGCGTCCTAAAAGGTTCACGGGACTACAATCACATACCACAAATCGGTGCATTTCACTAAATGGACCAATTCTTACCTTTACTAATTTAGTAAGAGGCGTTTTAATTTGCTGATTGGAAACTCCAACCACTTGGATATGTTCACCTGAGAGAGGAAGGTTTGGAATTTCCACTGACCTAACAGTAGAACGGGTAGCTCCAGTGTCAACAAGGAATGTTACATTTGCACCATTCACTTCTCCATCCACAAATGGACCAGACTGATCTACCTCTAGAGTTGCGCCAAGCACGCACTCTTCCCTCTCTTTTAGGCACCGTCAGGAACTTTCATCCGTGTCATCCTCATCCTGTTGTAACAAATATTGAGAAATTGCAGCTGCACGCGGCAACTGTGTTACCTGTTCTCCTCCGTAGAATCCTGTTTCTGCACTGTATTTCTGTTGGTTAACACTCTTGGGAAGTGGTGGTTGTGGCACCTGACCTTGTTGAGTAACTACCTCACTCTGCACCTGTGAATTTAATGATTGATTTTCCACATTAGGTTTTGGAGGAAATTTACACTCGTTTCTCCAATGTCCTAGCTTTCCGCAGTTCTGGCATGGCCACTTTTTCTTCGCCTCATCTATGCTCATTTGTCCTTTTCCTTTACCTATATTAGGTCGGGATTTAAACTGTCCTGTTTCATTACCAGTATTACTCAATTGAGCTTCTTGCTTCTCTGCAACTTTCACCTGTGCCCACATGGCCTTTTCTTTCAAATTACGCTGTTTACTCTCAATTTCATCACTGCAATACTTAGCATATCTCAAAACTTCGTCCACTGTGCTATTCTGCCAACCAATCAAGTGCTGCTTAATCATTTCACTTAACTCTGGTTTTAATCAATACACAAACCTATATACAAAATGACTCATGTCCTTCTCACTTAGTGTCTCATAACCACTATACTGTTTGAAAACCAACAACAATCTCTCATAGTAGGCGTGCACTGACTCTTTGCTTTCCTGCGTTGTTCTGTCTATTTTTACCCAATCTGTTTCTTTTTGTGGAATTTTATTTTTCAAAAAGGTAACTACTTGGTCGTACTTCCTCATCACTTCTGGACCTGGCGCTCCTGTTTTAGCATCCCTTGGATATTCTACAGTTGGCCAATCAATAGTAATCTTACATTCTGTCCACAAATCAGCTGGCACTACTATATCAAACAATCCATCCAGATCTATCCACAGCACTTTTGACACCTTAACAAATCTTTCCACTTGTCTGTACCATTCTACTGGTTTCTCTCTCAATTTTGGGAAGTCATTTGTAAATGACAGTATGTCCTGTCTGGTCCATGGAACATGCACATAACTACCACCTGGTATTTCTCTCATCGGGTATTCCCTAGCAACTGGTTCCCTATCTGTCACCGCAAATGCCAAAGATGCTTTATCTGTTGTTTTCTCATTCCTCTTTGACCATCTATTTCTCCATCTATCCACATCACCCCATTTTCTCAATAAAACAATCAGCTCTTTTATTTGGGTCAGTCTTCCTGATGTGTTCAAATTCTCTATGACTTTCTCACAAAAATCTACTCTGTACGGTTTCTGCAACGTCCTCACTTTCACAAATTCTACTCCTAGTTCACTTGCGATCTCTTCCAATTTGTCATGTAAATTTCTGGCTCTCCAAGTAAGACTCTTGCACAAAAACATAATCTCATCATCCTGATAATTTTTAGTTTTTCTGTTCCAATTGTTCCCAAAATCAACTCTTCCATGTCTATTTTCAACCTAATTACATCTAATGGTTTTTCTTCTGGTTCTTTTGCTTTTAGCGCTTTCATCCATTCGTTTAACTCTTCTGGAGTCGGACCTACAGGCGTACTATTTAATTCTATCCAATCACTGCTTCTTTCTGGAGTTCCTGATGCAGACTCTGTCACCAAAGGCATTCTCCTAATCTCATTCTCATTTATCGTCAAATTTGTAGGTGGGCTTGGTCTACACGTACTAGCCAAATTGTGTGCCCCTTCATTATTCAGTTCCATCCCTTCTCTTTTTCTTTGCAAATGTGAATTCATGGGAATCACTAAGGAATGTTCATTAATTTTCTGATTCTCAAAAATTGGCATTACTGGACCTATCGTTACTGGTACAGTTACAGCTTCCATATTCTTTGTCAATTCTCTTATTTTCTCAGTCAATTCTTTTGTCGTTTTTGCTAATTCAGTTGCATTATCACTTTCTATCTCTTCATTTTGTGAAGTTTTAAAATGTTTCTTGTGACCTATTTGTTTCATTTCTTCGTTCGGGTTTTTTATTCCTCCCAGTGGCGGTGCATTAGGTGTCACCACCGCAGAAGTCTGTTGGTATGGAGGTGGGTTTCTGTTTAAAATATCTTCCAGCAATTCGTCATCTGTTTCACTACCACCATACACATACTTTTCTACCACTACATGTTTCTTTTTCTCTGTACACTTTCTCTTTGCTTCTTCCTCAACTGCAAAAGCTGGAAACAAACCTCCTGTCATGTTAGCATATCTCCAACGTTTTACTCTGTCCTCATGATTTATTCCCCACAACCTTCCAGGCAAAAACTCATGATTCTTTAATCCTCTGGATCTCTCTCGCTCATACATCTCATCTTCCCATTCCGTTAAAGCTTCAAACTGTGTCGGTCTAGGTCTAGGTTCTAACATTACCATCTTTTCTCTCAAGTTCCGTAGTACAGCTACATTAAATGAACCATTCTCAAGGAAAGCCAATGCTCCATCATTCTTGGTGTATTTTGTCCAATTTTCTAACCATATGCATGTATGATATCCATATTTCAGCATCATATGTGAAGCTGGTGATTTCGGCGGAGGAATTATTTGTCCCTCTCTAGTCACTACCTTTTTGTCCTTCTTAAAGAAGTTCTTAACTTTCGACATCCATGACGTTTTCTCCTTTCCATACTCATAGTACGACATGATTCACAACCTTTTTTCTCTTTAAACAATCCGCAATTCAACACTGTTCCCTATGCGTTATTTCAACCAATACTAGCGCGACTCACACCAACACTCCAATCACAAACTTCCACGTCACTAGGCTATTCAACAAATCCTTGTGCGACTCACACCAAAGCTCCAATCAGAGCGATTTCTGTCTACGGCGCACTGTCCAATCCCAGCGCGGCTTTTGTCTACGTCAGTCCTGCTCCTGTTCTCATGTGACTATCGCACTGTCCAATCCCAGCGCGACTCTTGTCTACGTCACTTTTGCTCTTTACCCCTCCTTTACAAAATTTATCGGCAATTTCTTTTTCAACAATTCTTTGTTAATTACAACATTTAAAACATTTCAATTGTCTGATTCGCTAAACCGAAAAGATAGCTTTGACCATTTACACAAGAATTCTATATTTTCCAGTAGGCAGCGCTTACCTCTACCCTACCACAGAATTTTCAGTTTCGCCGATAAAGTAGCACTTCCCTCTACCTTACCCTTCTTTCAAGCAATCAGTAAACCCGTTTCTCTGGGGATAAAACACATGTGGAGACTATACTGCTCCTGAGAATTAAGGCCAGAGTTTCACAAGAAAACCGATCACTATTTCACTTACACACCTTTTATACGCAAAATGTCCCTATCATAACACAACCTGTGTTATTACCAAAAATGAACTCAGACAGTGTAAAATTCCATGTGACTTCTCTTGCCACACGTGTTCCACTTCCTACTTCCCGGAAGCGTGAAAACTTACATATAACATAACGCGACTCAACAAAAAGTGTTAAACATGAACTTATCAATAATCTATAATCAAAAATCAATAATCACCAAACTAATCTATAGTAACCATAACTCTGCTACCAAGAAATCTGATCCAGCGCTAACAATAAAAATAATTCTCCTATTATGCTTTGGTCATCCAGGTGCAATTATTTCTCTAACACACACACTATATCCATATGACGGTGGGGCCCATAACACCGCATATATTCACTTACTCATTTGTTCCCTGGATTTCCTCCGTCATGAACCTAGGAGAAAAATGATTCGCTGGAAGGAGACGGGATACCTCTTTTATAATGACATAATATTTCTCATTTGCTTTTAAGGTATTCCGCTCATTGGTCGATGGACCAACTAGTAGGAATCAGTTGATGGTGATTAAGACCAGCTCAATCACAATAAACTCTTTAACATTTCATTTTTATTCATTGAGCTAAAGAATCACTGAGTCATTTGTTTAAAGAATAATAAAGTTTATATAAAGTTTTGAATGCAGGAAATGAGATTAAGCTTATTATTCAGATCATTGCATTTATCATCAATATAAAGAATAGTTTGAAATTGCAAGGCACTTTTATTAGACAGAAAAATGAGGTTATCATAATAAGAACTCTATAGAACAATCTATCTATCTATCTGGGGAAAGCCTAATAATTCTAATATAAATCTCTATCAATTTAAAGTTCTCCTAAAGCAGCATCTTTATACTCAACTGGAAAAGGAAAATAACAGCAGCAGCATCAGCTCGTCAGCATCAGCAACCGCAACTTCTCCCATCTACAGCATCTAACTCACGCAGCATCTAACTTCTGCAGCATCTCCCGCAGCATTCGAACAGCATTCTATTCTCCAGCATTCTAACCCCTCCCACCAAGAGTAGGTCTTCTTATACCCTAATTCTAGCTTACAGCATAAAATGTTTCTTCTTACATGGCGCGATTCATTCTCATTGTTTCAAAAACTCAGGTCCATATACATTTTAATCAAACTTCCTGGTCTTAACCAGTTCCGTGTGGAATGTCCATGCAAGCATCGTTTCCCACAGTTCATGCACTTGCTCATCCGTTTCAATCAGTCCAAATTGTATCTTTTTCTGTTACATTTTGTGTAATACAGTTCCGTCTATTGATTCAGTCAGGCTTCTCACGCTTCTTGCTGATCGTCTTGGCACACATCTGCTCTCAAGGGTCACAACAGCCTTGACCATACTTTCATCTTAGCCTCTCGGCATCAGCACGTGATCATCCCTTTTCCACAGCCTCTCTCCTCTATCACATGGTCTCCCGCTCATGCGCACTCTAGTAACTCGCGGCCATTTTATATTGCTGCTTGGCAGGCCTAAGCGCACTATTTTAAAAGATAAACAAAATGTTATTAAAACAAAGAAATATAAACCCTTTCGTTTCCCTCCCGTCTTTCTACGTACCCCAATTAGGTATTACCTAGCAGAAGCAACATATAAAGCTGTCCCTTACTTACCATCGCTTTATTTTGCAACCACACGTTTTATTTAAAAGCACAAATCATGCATTTATTATTTAATTAATACGCAAATATTATGTTATGTTAGATACGTAAACCATTATAAGTCAATTAATTTGCACACAGAATTGCGTGTTACCTTTAACCCTTAACATACATTGTTGGTTATTTACTTAAACGAACATGTTTATTAATATTGTACGAAAATATTAGGAGGTTAAAATTTTTACATTTACCCTGCTCCATCACACGTTATAACTCACGGCCAACCTAAAAGAGCTACTACCTGGTTCCGCAACACTAAGAACATTGATCTTGACACTTTTTGTGATTCTGCTATGCGGGCACTTCCTAGACTAGACCCTAACGTGGATGTCAACGTTCTCACTTCTCAGTGCCTCTCAGTACTAACAGTCGAAATCGACAATGTCGCTCCACTCCAAAGCAAAAGGAAAAGACCCACCCCCTCAGCACCTTGGTTCAATAAAGCCCTCTACGATGAAAGGAAAAACCTTAGAATCCTGGAGAAACATTGGAGAAAATCTCCTTCCACCTCCAATCTCTCTCTTTTACGTTCAGCAAGATCCAAATATCACAACCACATCTTCCTTGAAAAAGCATCACATTTCAGATCCCTCCTTGACTCAGCCAAAAACAGACCCAAAAAACTTTTTGACCTCATCAAAAACCCAAACTGTTCTCCCCTAACCATTAAGCCTGAGGATTCCACAAAGAAAGCGGCAGATTTCGCTATATTCTTTGATGAAAAGGTCAAAGCACTGGTGGATCAGGTCGCCCACCCCCATTGAGGAGCGGAAATCCTTAGTTACCTGGCAGCACTTTGACGTCATCTCGGAAGATGACCTCCTCAAATGCATCCTCGAAACTAAACCCTCCAACCATTCTTCTGACCCCATCCCTAGCGACATCGCCATCGATTTCTACACCTATACTCTCTCTTACTGGACCAGGCTAGTCAATCTCTTCCTCAGTCAAGGCTCCCTCCCGGTTGCCCTCAAATCAGGACAGGTCACCCCTCTTCTAAAAAAACCCTCCGCCGATGCGAACGACCTCAACAACTTCCGCCCTATCACCAACCTCCCTTTTCTTTCGAAAATCACAGAAAAATGTGTTGCGAAACAACTTTCCTTACATATTATGGACAATAACCTCCTCGACGTCTTCCAGTCTGGCTTCATCCAAAATTGCAGCACTGAAACAGCCCTGCTGATGCGCTGCATATACTCGACTCTGGGGAATCGTGTCTTCTGATTCTTCTAGACCTCTCTGCAGCCTTTGACACTGTTAATCATAGCACCCTCCTCAACACTCTTCATCAGAGAATGGGATTGGATGGCACAGTGCTCAAATGGTTTGCCTCTTTCCTCTCGGACAGATCCCAAATGATCAAGATAGCGAACAGTCTTTCATCTCCATTGGCTGTAGGTCAAGGCGTCCCTCAAGGTTCTATCCTGGCACCCACTTTGTTTAATCTCTACCTAGAACCATTAGGGAACCTTCTAAGCAAATCTGGGATCCATTCCCATCTATATGCGGACGACACTCAAATCTACCTTAAGGTGTCTTCCGCACACGATCTCTCACTACTCAACTCTACTCTCAACTCTATTCACAACTGGATGTTAGCTCACCAACTCATTCTTAATCCCGCCAAAACTGAATTCCTCCTCCTCTCTACCACTCTCTCACCTCCTCCTGTTCAATCTTGGATGGATCAGCTGAACCTACTCAACAGCAAACCCATCATTGTCGACAACGCTAAATCCCTAGGTGTCATTCTTGACAAAAGACTCAACCTAATCTCCCACATCAACTCTATTGCTAAGAACGCACATTACCAGTTGCGCCTTCTATGGGGGATCCGTCGGTTCTTCCCGGAGAAAGACTTAAAAACCTTGGTACAATCTCTGGTTCTCTCAAGACTGGATTATTGCAATTCTCTTCTGATGGGCCTACCCAAATCCCACCTCTCCCCTCTCAAATCCATCCTCCATTCAGCAGCTCGCTTCATTTCAGGGTCTAAACGAAGCGACCACGTCACTCCTATCCTGTCCTCTCTTCGATGGCTTCCGATCGGCAAGATCTATTTACAAAACTGCCTGCATCACACACAAAGCCTTACACACGTCCTCCCCTCGTTACCTGGCGAATAAATTGAAACTGTCCGGTGGCTCTCGCCCTTCTCGCAATGCGGAAAAGCTTCTGCTTGAGCCCCCCGTCTTCAAAAGGGAAAGATCGATGGCGCAATCCTTCTCAGGCAATGCGGTGAGAATCTGGAACTCGCTGCTCCGTGCCACCTCCTCTACCCGGATCTTCAAAGCTGACCTCAAATCTCTTCTCTTCCAAAGACACTTTCAGAACTAATACTTTCATTCTCAGGCCCCTCTAGGAAGTTCGCTCTTCATTGTAAATTTGCACTTTTTCCTGTACATTCCTCACCCTTGCGTGCTGTGTTGGATTTTATCTAAAAACAACAAGGAAACAGCCAACCTATACAAAAACTCCCCGGTTTTTGTGATGCACCTGCCACCCTATATTTCCCTCCCAATAATTAGTATTCAACGTAGAGCATTATACTCTCATTGTGTGCAACTCCGCTGCCCCTGCCGTTCCTCTAGGGGCGGTTAGAAGAACCAAAATACAGATATAACAACTGCAGGTTGCACCACTTTGCAGAAAAGTCCATATAGAGTAAATACAAATACGAATGTCCGTCCAGTATTTGAAATGACAATGGAATCTTTATTCTTCTTTACAATGATGTCAAATGTAAAACAGCCACAACAGCCAACGCGTTTCGTTCTATCCCAAGAACTTCATCAGGGCACAATATATTAAATGGTTCCAAAGAGTTGACCAAGAAATTGTATATCAAGTTTTCAAGTGTACTCCACTGGTCAATCACCATAGACCACCAATTTTTCTTTTTAGTTATAAGGTACTACAGGCAACGACTACATAAGTCGTAATAATGCCTAATAGTTGAACTGCAACCGACCCAAATCCGGCTCAGAGGCTCTAATATATAAAAAGGCTGATGTGCCCAAAAAAAAAATTCTGCTCCTGCGCGACGTAGCAGAAAAGTAGTTCGTTTGAGACGTCTCAAACTAACTACTTTTCGACTACTGAGATAAACAGCAACGCGTTGGCTGTTGTGGCTGTTTTACATTTGACATCATTGTAAAGAAGAATAAAGATTCCATTGTCATTTAAAATACTGGACAGACATTCGTATTTGTATTTACTCTATATGGACTTTTCTGCAAAGTGGTGCAACCTGCAGTTGTTATATCTGTGTTGGATTTTATGTTTGTGTACCCTTCATTTTAAGTCTCCTGTTTAATTCACGCCCTCTCTACTCCCTCAAGGAAGTTCTTCCACTTTAGGAAATTCTGTACTCCATGCCTATAGAAGTGCCTTCCCAGTGTGTTCTGAGTGACTGCCACTTATTGCAGTATTATACCTCTATTTGTATTTTGTATCTTATGTATCATGCACACCTGTCACTTTTTCCTCTTGTAACGTATACCTCTTTTTGTATTTTTTCTGTTTTTGTTATTTGCACAATTGTCACTTTTTCCTCATGTAATGTAACGCTTGCTTTTGTATTATGCTCACTTGTAACCTTCTCCTCATGTAATGTTACTGTTCCTATTGTGAAGCGCTCTGACACCTTCGGGTAAAGTCCGCGCTATATAAAAACGCATAAATAAATAAATAATAAATAAATAAAGCTCTCTATGTTTATTCTGTACTTCCGAGGCTTAGGTTGGTTGTCGTGCAGCTTACACGCAGGTTACCTAAACAAATTTCCGATGGCGTTGTATAGCCTCTGCACGTAAAACATATTTAAACGTGAAGGAATAACAATAGGAGCTGTCGTGAGAAAACCCAGAACGAGGTCTGTGAACACAATGCAGGCATCGCTTCCTTTCTTTGGCGCATATCATGGCTCATCCTGTAAAGGTCGTGGCAGCATTCTGTAAATAAAAGCTATTATCTGAGCCAGTGTAAATGTTGACTAACGTCAGACGTCATACGTCAGGCCCCGGCACAGACAGCTGCGCAGTATTGGATATTTGTCAAGTGTAAAACGTATAGTGTTGTATTTTACCTCATGAATTATTCGTAAACTCCATTTTAACAGCCATTAGTGGCAATGTTTTATTAAAGCTCGGTATTGGACACCCCTTGCAACCAGATACGATGTTCATTTAGGTGCGGGAAACCCCGATGTAAACAGAACGCTTGAATAGGAAGGTCCAGCTAGGTAGCAAAAGATGACGCTGCCAGTCAGTGATAAAGAGCTCACGTGGGAATTAGTAACGGCGTCGCTGCCGCACCCGAGACTAGAGATTCATATTATTGTGTTCCGTGACTCCTTTCTCATACGTTTTCAAGTCGTGCGTGCTCATATATCTATATATCTATATTTTTTGTCAATCCACAAAATTCACAAGACCAACCTATTATCCCAGAGGGCTGCAAACTTTTTTGCTCTGAGCCCCCCAAAGAAAAATATTTTAAAGATGGCCCCCCCAAAGAAAAATATTTTAAAGATGGCCCTCCCGTTCAAAACTTTATGGCAAGGATTGGGGAGAGGAAGGTGGATGGCTAAGCACGGAGATTGCGGCTGCCCGCGCCCCCAAAGGGGGCACCCTAAAAGGGCGGCCCCTTAGTGCCATTGCGGCACAAGCCTACCCCCCTCGCTCTAGCTTCTAGGGGCTTCCGCCGGGAGCCCGTTGGCCAGTGGGCGTGGGGCGTCACTTCCTGTGCGCCCGGGGTGGAGGGAGGGTATGTATACCTCCCCCGACCCTCGCAACGGCCTCTTTTTGCCCAGCCACGCCGTCTGTTTGGTCCTCTATTGAGCGGGCACGCTGCCGTTGCTCATGACGACGTTTGGATGTGTCTTCGTTGGGTCAGGAGCTGTACCTCCGGTAAGCCAAATAACCCCCCCCCCCCTCTCCTAGTTGTCCCTCTGTGCTAGTAACGATCACCCGGCCATTGCCGGGGATGCAGTCTGCCTACGGGGGCAAGGGGGGGGGTGGGTGGTGGTACAGCTCCCTAAACCAGCGTCGCCCTTTCCTGGTGCACAATAGACTGCAGCCGGGGGGGAGTTGGGACCCCGCGAAGTACATCTAAGGGGGCCGGGCTCGTGCTCCATTCGGGAAAAGAGGTGTGCCCGTGAACGTGTTCTCGGCGGCTAGCGCAGGGCGGAGTGCAGGCTGCTAGCATGAGGGTCCTGGGTCTCCTTACCTGCCCTCTGTATCCGATGCAGGGATCTTGAGGACGGACCACGGGGCGTCAGGCCCGGGGTCGTCCTGGGGGTGCATTAGTCAGGGACCCCTCTCCGCCCTCTTCCTCGAAAGTCCAGCAAGGCAGAGAGATCCCCCGGAATATTAGTTCCCTGCTCCCACTCACAGACTGGGTAGGCCTGAGGGGCTGCCAGGCCCAGGGGGCTGTGGCGGGTTTTGGCCGGTGCCGGCGTTGCCCGGACCGGGTGTCGATGTCTTGGGGGCGGGGTGCCCCTGCTTCTATTTCAACCTCAGCGGGGTAAGGGTCCGCGAGCTCGCCTCCATGCGCGCCGCCTCAGGTGCGAGGCGATCCAGGCGGCAGGGGTTAGGCCTCCCGGTGCGTGGGTGCTAAGCACGGCGTTGGGGAGTTTTGAGCTCCCTGAGGGCGCAGTTAGCACCGGGGGTCTGCTCCAGCCGCACCACAGGAGTCGACTCCCGCGGTGTCTCCACCCGCCCCCGGCAACCTTCATGGTACTTTTGCACGCTGGTGCTCCCCTCGCGCATTTCCGATTTGGATCAGGCCCCGCCCCGAGGTAGAGCCCGGGTGGCCGCTGAAGTAGGCGCGCTTCACACTCGCGCGCAGGCCAATATGGCACAGGGAGCCTTCAAGGTAATACGGGTGGGGCCTGTAGGCGGCGGACTCCATGTCGGGAACAAGACGGGTCGCGGCTGGCGCCACCCACGCGTCACACCCCGCCGTTCCCATGCTCGGGGGTGCGGCGCGCGCCACCCAACAGGGGCTTCAGGGGTGGCCTGTTATCCGACAGTAGCATCAGTCTGGGAAATCATCGGGGAGCGGGAGCGTCTGTTGCCAGGACTGTGGGGGTCGGGGGTGAACTGGTCACGCTGGTGCGGGAAAGGAGAGTGGTCCACCGAGGGCCTGGCGGTCGCCTGGTTAGTTAGTGAGACCCTCCTGGGGAAGGTCTAGGATTGGGGGACCCTCATGCCAGTCACACCCATGCCGCAGTCACCCTCATACCGCGCGGCCTTTCACAGATGCCTGTCCTGTCGGGGGCGCATTCAGAGGAGTGTGTCAGACTTTGGGGTCATGGCTTGTTGATTGCTTCTTTTGGGTCAGCCGTGGGACTGTGAGGGATGCCTGCATCCGCTGAGGTGTTGTGCACTCGCCGCTCTGCGTCTGGTGTGAGTGAGTGACCACAGCAGGCAAGTTTCTTATTACATGACTGCTTCGTTCAATAATTGTTTTGCAAAGGGGCGAAGAGTGTGCCTCGGAGCAAATGCACAGCGCTGCTCTTGGGCACATGATTCAGTTTGGCAGACCTCTTTATTGTTGCGGCTCCAAGTTTTTGGGAGCTTCTTGTTCTACTGGGTGTAATTTCTGAGGTTGCGATTTCCTCGTCTTTATTGCTCGATTTTGCTTGCGAGAGACGGTTGCTCATGGCCGTTGTCACTCATGGTTGCACCGAAGTTATGGAGGTGTCACACGTTGGCAGTCCACCCTGTGATCGGGGCAGTCCGATGTGTGTCACTATGGCCGTCCTCCCAAGGCGGTTCCCACGGTCCATGGGACGTGTAGTGGGCACGCGGTTTAAATGGCGGTGCCCTCATGGTCTTGGGGGGCGGTGCGTGCTCACCATGCAAACCAGGGGTGCACCGGGCGCCCGCGTTAACAAGGGCCCGAGGCCTGGGTGTCCGGCAAGTGAATAGTGCATCCCTGCTGCACTTTCCATTATAGGATGCAGTGTTTCTGCAGGGCGCGGTGAAGATTCAGTGTCACAGCAGGTAGCGCCGCTCGATCCCCTGCGTGGAGCTCTTTGCCCATGCTCCAGTGTGTCCTCCGCGTCCAGTACTGGTGCGGCTCCCCCAACTGCACGCAAAGTTTTCCTTGTGCAGCTCCCTTCCTAGGGATTGTTTATGAAGGGATTTGTGAGGGCTATTTGGGTTTGAAGATTTGAAGATATAGGACGACGGTTGTTGTTAATTCAGTGTACATTGAAAATAACTTGTGCCTACCCCAGAGCTATTCTTAGAGCTGTGGGGGCCCGAGCGGTCTGAATTGTCGCATTTATAGGAGTGTCACAGTTGATAGTTTTGCGGGCACAGTGGTTTGAGTTACGCCATTGACTTATGTTTTACAAGTCCAGAAAGGGGGCGCCCTGCATTAGCTGAGGGGTACTAGCACTGGGAACTCCGGCTTCGGTGTATGCATGTACTGCATCCTCGGAGTGCTTCGGGTACAGGACAGCTGTTCCTCTTGACACTGTTGCCACCGCTACAGGGGGACTTTGGCGCTCGCAGTTGCAGTTAGGGGCATTCACCCATTGGTGCGGGTATTGTGAAGGTGAGGCGGACATGGGTTCCCCGGTGGTCCCCCCTCAAATGTGAGAAAACAGCAGAAGCCTTTTGTCCAGCTGGGGGCAAAGTACATCATTTAGGCGTGGCCCACACGCCCGCCCTTGGTTCTGTGCGCATTTTACTTAGGATATTCCTTATGCCTCGCTGTCTTAGACTGTCTCATTTGTGGTGTTCCCACGCCCGCCTATGCACCCCGGTTAGCTGCTAGGTTAACCTGCGGGGCACCCGCGGTGGTGCTGTTCCGATGGAGGCTGGATGCCGGGTTCGAATCTCAACCTGTCCTGCTTGGCGCCGGGGATGGCGCTGCGGGCGTCATGCGCCTCCAGCAGTTTGCTTCTGGGGCACAGGTTTTGCTTTGTTAGCTGCTTTAGGGGGCGCCAACTGCACTCTTGCAGCAACTTGCCAGCATTCCAGGTCATGGCAGTTGCTTCTGTGAGGTCCTGGGGCACTGCGGGGACTCAGCACTGCATCCTTCAGAGGTCAATGATATGTGTACCATTGAGTTGGCCAGCAATAACCATGTTGTTCAGCTCCAAGATACCACGGGGGGGACATATTCACAATTACTTGGAAATGAAAAATTATAGGAATGTTGTGAAATGCTGTGGGCTCACTCAGCAGTGTAGGGTCCTCTCCCAGCTTTTCATCCTCCCGAGGTCTATCACCATTAAGTCAGTATCAATAAACACATGTTATGGGGAGATTCTTCCGTCTTCACCAACCCAGGAGCTTCATAAAAAGTGTGCTATCTTTCAACAGCCGGGGAAGATGTGGTTGGGGCACAAAGGCCGTAAATGACCAGTACAGTTGACATTTTAATTCAGATGGGGCGGGCATAGTTGCTCATGTTGTACTCCATGTCCTCATCCAAATACATTGGCTAACATTTTGGCACGCTGGGATACCTTAGCACTGTATGTGATACATATGCTGGGCGAAGGACGCCAGCATGGTGGCACAGCATCCGTCAGTATAGATGACGGATGGGTTTGCAGGCTATGAGTACATGGTGATCCACCCATGTCTTGGGTTAGGCGAGGTGGCACACCGAGCAGCCTTGTAGGGCATGAGAGAGCGTAAATTCACTCCATGGCTACATGTTATTGGCTGCTGCAGCACCCGGTCATCAGTCTGTACCCTGGTACTGGGGATCATCCAGGTAAAGGGGCACATTGGGGTTTAGTCACCCCAGAATGATACGCACAAACTGGCACACAGTGCGTTAACGTTTGTATCACACAGAACTGGGGTTGTCTCATTGGGCACACTCACTGCCTGGCACTGCGCTTCGGCCCTTTTGTTTAATCTTTTCATAGGGCAGAGCTATGTGGGGTACCTAATTGCTCACAGCCTGGCACATTAAGGTGGGCGCAAGGCGTGTTACCCATTAAATGTTTATAATAAATACTTTGGGGCACTTGCAGCAGTGAGAGAGCTTCCTGAGGTCTGGAGGGTTAGGAGTACTCCCCTCCCCCAGGCACACAGGGCTTTCAGCAGAATGGCTGCTGGTCAGAGGGGGACTTCTGTGCAGTGGGGGTAGAACGTCATGTACCATTTTGGGCATGTTCTACGTAAGGGCAGGTTACTGCGAAGGTTGTTTCAAAGTTTTGGGGTCAAACTGGGTTGGAGCAGTAAAGTTAAAGCCAAAGCACAAACAGGCTACAATGTATGAAGGAACTATTGGCATTCCCAGCACACGCTCAGAGATGGGTCCTTCGATACCATTATTAACCTTCAGCTAGTCAGGGTACAAGCCAAGGAATGGCGGATGCCCCCCCGGTTGCTGCGGTTGGCTTGCTGGTGGGCAGCTTTTCATGTTTGTCGCAAGCTTGCACTTGCTGCGGTTCACGCAGTTTGGGGGGCAGGTTTGCATTCCCACCTGGTTTCCGCGGGGTTGATGTGTCTTCGGGCAGTATGATCAAGTAGAGCCATTATCAATTGGCGTAGCTGGACATAGGAATGCCAGGCTGGAATCCAAGGGATTATAGAGCAAGTGCTCCGTGTTCTGATCCTAGTATATGCAGGCATGAGTGAGAATGGTAGCCGCCAGTTCAATCTTGCATCATTCAAAGTCAAGAGAAGAGGCATTTCCTTGTGGGTGAAGTAGGCCCCTTAGAGGGCTGAGAGGGAACATTCACCTAGGCTAACCTGGACTGGGCAAACTAGTATGATCCGGGTGGGATTGAGCTCTGCAAGTATGGGCAGTTCTGGCTAGGGAGTGAGCCAAAGCCCAAACGACCGGGCTTCAGCTTCGGTGTCAGGGGCCTCGCGGTGCATTGACGCCCTGTCCCAGCAGACCAGGTCACGCCACAGAGGGCAAAAGCAAGGCAAGGCCCCTGATGGACTATGTTTAATTTTAGTTGTGTGGGGAGTGGGGCTCGCAATCTCGTTGCGTCTTGCTATTTCTGGTCGATGCAGCTAAAATGTGCCCTCTGCAAACAAGGGCAGGTTACAGGTCGCCTCAGTAAGACATATTCACCCGCGCTTTAGCCAGGGCAGCAGGCGGGTTGTGGTAGTTGTCATCTAACAAGTGGACTGCGGTACAAATAAGTTTGGTAAACACGGCGTTAGAACAAAAATGAAGACAAGGTATTATAGACCATTTGGCATTCCCAATATTCAGACACGGGCAGGTACTTGCACATATTGTTCCCCTCCGGTTCCCACAGACTTGTCTGCCCCCTGGGTTATCCTTCCATGGGCTAGAACCAGAGACTGGAAGGGGCATCTCCTGCGACCTGTGTCCTGAATACGTTGATAGTCAACGCTGGGGTAGATGTACCATGAAGGGCATGGTTACTACTTGGGTTATCCCAAAGCTTGGGGGTCAAACTGGGTTGGAGCAGTAAGCTACAGTCCCCAGGAAGCATTCAGCATTCCGTCAATCCAAGTAGGGCAGTGAGCGATACATAGTATCAGCAAGTGGGTAACATACACCAGTTATTCAGCGACATCATGCCCCGGGGGCACGCGCGCTTCACAAAAACACAGAGCTTCAAGCGGAAGGGTGCCAAGTGGCAAAAAACCAGTAAATAGGTTTAATATATGTGTGTCTCTGGCCTTACAGCTGGGTGGAGCCAGACTCATTTAGAGGTACGCCCAGGTGTAAATTGGGTGCTTCTTAAGGCTCTCATGACCAATGCGGTTTGTGGTATCTCCCAGCGGTCCACTGAAGGTGTACTGCAGCTAACATGAAACTGGGAATCTGGGATTCTGACACTTTTGCGGATTTAAGCATCCAGGGTCAGAGATGGTTAACAGGTACTGGCATCTGTGATCCGACGGCAGTGAAGCCAGCGGCGTGCGCTGTGTAAGTTGTAACTACACAAAAGGGTGAGGTGCCGCCAATAGTGGGCACAATACATATATTGTTTCTAACCAGATTTGACACCAATAAGGTGTACACCAGGGTCCAGCAATCAAAAAGGGGTCTGTGCAATTGCCTGGGCAACGGGGCAAAGTAAGTGCACCCCAGAACCAAGGGTAGGTGACATGTTGCTACAGTTAAGCTCAAATGCCCCTCCCGGTTAGCTATATTAGCCACGCTGGGTGGGGACGCTGCCAGCCAACATAGTGTGCGGCTGTCCCAATAAATGGGGGAAACAGGGTGTCAAGCACAAAAGGCTACTATGTAAAAGAACATTTGGCACGTCCAGTGATTAACAATGAGTAAAATTTAGCGGAGCAGGCAAGTTTCCACCTATGGGGTTGCCCAAGGGTGGGTAGTGGGAACGCCCCTGTCCCCCTGGCCGGGAATATTCTGGGATGGGGGTTAGGTAGGACTTAGACAATCCTTAATGTTAGGCACCATATCGCTCGGTGCGCACTGCATTGAATCAGACAGATCCCCTTAGCTGGTATGCCTAGGGGGTTCTCCACAGAGGGAGCTGATGGAATTCCCATAAGGAATACAGGATGCCCATATACGTTGATAGTCAATGCTGGGGTAGTTGCACCTTAATGGGCATGATGACTTCTTGGATGCCCAAAGCTCGGGGTCAAACTGGGTTGGAGTATTAGTTCACAATACAGATATTGTTTCAATCCAGTTTCGACACCAATAAGGTGTTACACATAAGGGGTAACAACCTCATTGCCATGGGGAGGGGGTCACCGGGACAAGCCAGGTAAGCTGTCTGAGGGGAAATCAGCAAACACAAGTGTCAAGGGCCTGGGATTATCCCCCGCATAGTGTAGCATGGGGCCAAGTCAGATGAGGCCGTTTAACACCCCCGAAAGAGAGAACAGTTCAAGGCGTAGGCTCGCAGACCGGAGGGGTCTGGGTTACATCAGACAAGAGATGATTCAGGCCAATGGTAATGGCTACTTTGTTAAAAAGGGTTCACTGTCCCCATTGGGAATGTATTTGTTCTCTTGGTCTTGCTAGGGGGTCCTCGTAAGAAGAAGGGGGCACTTGAGAAGACAGCTGTCTTGGGGGCACGGGTCACCCAGGTGTACGCCTACGGTTAAGTTGACATGCAGGGGGTGCATTTGTCACAGGGGGGCATTGACCTTTCCACTGGACATCCAAGAGGCCCTAGAAAGCAGGTGCAGGTTAGAAACGAGCTGTTGGTCTGAAATAACCCCGCGCATTCACTGGCGTGGCGCCAGGTCAAGGGTGGCAGCAGAACATTCGTTAAAGGTTACTTTGAGGGGGACCGGGTCCACTTGTCCCCGGTGGGGATGGACTGGTTTCTCCTGGATTTACAGGAATATTGGAAAGGGCAGGTTGCAGGTAATAGGAGGTGCAGTGGTGGGGGGGCCCTGGCTGCGACGGTGGCCGCCCCCAGGGCTGTGGCGGAGTTACAGGGCGATCTGGAAGCAGTCCGGTACAGTAAGGGTACCTCTGCGGCAGACGGGTACAGTAAGGGTACCTCTGCACGGCACAATAGGGGTGCCAGAGCCAAAGACCAGGACCCTCAGGGCAGGGTCCTGGAGAACCGCGACGGCGCCCCGTTAGTCCTTCGGGCGGTTGGGGGCCTGACCAACCGGGGGTTTGCCCTGATACGCTCCGCCCTGAAAGGGGCGTGAGTAGGATGGTAACAAGGGACACGTGATCCAGTGGTGGATCAACAAAGGTGTAGCGCTGATCGGACATCCATCCCACAGTGCTGGCTCATCAGGCGGGCAGGGGCAGCATAGGTTGGATGGCTGCCTGCCCATGGATCGCCCGTAAGATAACCCACCTTATTGCATACTCTTGTATGGAATAAACCTGCGACAAGTTTTTCCCATAAACAAAGTGTCTTGTGTCTTTATTCATGCACGTTTATCTATGGGAAGGTGGGGGATGTTGCCGGTATTGGGACTATGCGGCTGCCCGTGCCCCCAAAGGGGGCACCCTAAAAGGGCGGCCCCTTAGTGCCATTGCGGCACAAGCCTACCCCCCTCGCTCTAGCTTCTAGGGGCTTCCGCCGGGAGCCCGTTGGCCAGTGGGCGTGGGGCGTCACTTCCTGTGCGCCCGGGGTGGAGGGAGGGTATGTATACCTCCCCCGACCCTCGCAGCGGCCTCTTTTTGCCCAGCCACGCCGTCTCCCTCCCATCCTCTAACCCTGCGGCTTGGCTGGAGGTTAAAGTGTACTGAATGTTTTAATGTTTCTTTTTGCGTTGCAGGCGGAGTTACAGGGCGATCTGGAAGCAGTCCGGTACAGTAAGGGTACCTCTGCGGCAGATGGGTACAGTAAGGGTACCTCTGCACGGCACAATAGGGGTGCCAGAGCCAAAGACCAGGACCCTCAGGGCAGGGTCCTGGAGAACCGCGACGGCGCCCCGTTAGTCCTTCGGGCGGTTGGGGGCCTGACCAACCGGGGGTTTGCCCTGATACGCTCCGCCCTGAAAGGGGCGTGAGTAGGATGGTAACAAGGGACACGTGATCCAGTGGTGGATCAACAAAGGTGTAGCGCTGATCGGACATCCATCCCACAGTGCTGGCTCATCAGGCGGGCAGGGGCAGCATAGGTTGGATGGCTGCCTGCCCATGGATCGCCCGTAAGATAACCCACCTTATTGCATACTCTTGTATGGAATAAACCTGCGACAAGTTTTTCCCATAAACAAAGTGTCTTGTGTCTTTATTCATCCACGTTTATCTATGGGAAGGTGGGGGATGTTGCCGGTATTGGGACTAAGAGCTTAGGACAGCATTTCATAGATACTTTCTCTGTAGCTCATCATTCACAATAAATGTGAGACTTACAATAGGGAAAAATTCATGAAACAGAAACGAACCAAAAACTGTGCCCCCCCCCCTCTAATTAGGGTTTGTGAGCCCCTTGGCCCCAATGCAACTGCAGTTACTGCACTAATGCCAAGGCTGCCCAGGGGGGCCACGTAGGGGACCCTCCAATAGGGCGGCCGCCTTAGTGCCACAGGAAGGCACAGAAGTCTGCTGACGAGGCTCCCTGGGCTAGAGACCAGGGGGTCTGCTGGCCGCGTCACTTCCGGCCGTGGGAGGGGGACAGGGGTACAAAAGCCTTCCCCCGCCCACTGTACGGTCTCTTGACCACTACCCGTCTCGCTGTTTGGTGCTGGTTCCCCTGTTCGGCGTCGATTTGCTCGTCGTGAGGCTGGTGAGTGCACCCCTCCCTCCCCCCCGTGCGGGGTTATCCCGCGGGGGTACCGGGCTTGCGCTGGTACTGGCAGTCCTAGGCTGCTTGGGTGGCCCGGGGTGGCTTGGCACCTGGCCGGAGGGGGAGGGCTAAACGGTTGGTTATTTTACCGGTCCTCACCTGGAGCGGGCGGTCCTCTCCGCCACCGCATTCTGGGGCAACCAGCATCTGTTGGCAGGGTCAGAGCGCCTCATCGTCTCGGGGGGCTCCTGCCCACGCGGGGATAGGGTCCTTTGCCCGGCACGCTATAGGCCCACAGGGGATCGGGGGGGGGATCGGGCCACAGCACGCTATTGCAGCCTCTGGTCCAGCCTCCGTCCCCTCCTCCAGCAGAGCGCACTCCGCTTCCTGAGTAGGGGCACAGGCCCGCGTTCGGAGTAGCGCTCGGTTTCCTGAGTCTCTCCTTTTCCCAGCTGTCGGAGCGCCTGGCATGCTACCCGGGTGCCTCCTGTAGGCACGCTCCAAGACCTTGCTCCCCCAGCCGTGGTCCCGGGAACGGGAGGCGCAGCGCTTGGGGAACTTCCGTTGGGGGGGGTCTCTCGGGGGCGGTCGTCGGGTCAGCATGGCTGGAGCAAGCATACTGCGCAGTCCCCCCCTGCCGCTGGGAGGGCTCTTGCTGATGTTTTTGTTGGGCCTGGTCACTTGTGGAGCATGCTGCCCCAGAGGCAGGACACGAGACAGGCCGTAGGACGCGGGAGCTCCTTTTGGGAACGCCAGCTGCTGCGGGGTTGCCGGTGCCTGCGAGGGTGCTGCGGCGCTTGGAGTTTCCTGCTGCGTGGCCTGGTTGGGTGGTACCAGCTCCGATGGGAGCGGGCACCTTTGTGGTGAGCTGGCGTTATCGCAGTATCCGGCTGGAGTGCGTAGGAGTGACACAGTGGGGAGCCGCGGTGCCTTGCTGGCCCATCTCTTAGCCAGGTCCTTACTAGAGCGGGAGGAGGCCGCTGTTCTCCGCCCAACCCAGCCTTTCCCTTCGCAGCGGGATGCCTGGGGCCTCAGTCGGGTCATGGGGCAGGCGCGGGGGCCATCAGGTCGGAGGGCTGGTAGTATTACTTTTCAGCGCCTGTGGCGCATTCATCGTGATCTCCTTGTCCTCGTCGGCGGTGCATTTTCTATTCCTGGGAGCGAAGCTCCAATTCAAGTTACCGATTTTGCACGGCCCAATCCCCTAGGCCTGTCAGAAGGGACTGGGCATTTGTGACACACCAAGCCTTACATTATGGCTGTGGCAGAACCGTAGTTCTACAAAATTTTCCACAAATACATCCGGATTTCATTGGCATTAGATAGTGGTGTGCTTTTTTCCGCCTACTGAGTTGTTTTATGTGGGGGTCGCATGTTTGGCACGCGAGACCTTGGCTGCATGCCTGGACATCCAAATGTGATCGTAGCGGTATTGGGGGACTAATGAGCAGAACGGCAGTGGCCCACTTCCCCGCCGGGAGGCCCGGCCCCATCACTGGTGTCGGTGTCCGCGGGAGTGCTATCGTTTCGCGCTCACTGGTTGGGGCTGCGTGCTTAGGAGTGCACGGTTGGGCAGGTGCTACCCATGCTTCCTCCTGCCCCTGACTTTCCCCGTCCCGCGTTTCCTACCACTTTTTGCCCTGCCAGGCTTCTGAGGTTGGTACACATACTGGGAACTTATGGGCCTCTTTAGCAAGGGCGCCTGGTGGTGTTGTGCACTGGCGCCCACTTCTTGAGCCCGAGTCGGACAATCACACACGGTGAGGGGTCCGTTGGTTGTGTCCGTCAATGTCTCTTGGCCAGGGAAGGAGGGGTGATCCTTTGGTTATTGCCTGCGCGGGGACAGGTCAGACCGAACTATTGTGTGAGTTCCTTGTGTGGCCATGGGGCACTGCCTTGTGGCCTGTCGGGTCCCCGGCCGGGCCCTACATTGTGGGTAATTCAAGTTGCTTTGTCTTCGGAGCAGGCGGCTTCCCAGTGCCCGGCGATGAGGTTTGCTTGTTTTCCGACTAATTTGTTGCTTCAGACATGCCTCATGTTTCACAGGCAGGGGAATTTCCGGTTTGGCGGCATTTTGGTAACCTCTGCGGACCCAACACAGTTTATTATTTAAAACACTGCCCTCCTTTCACTGCCACTTTTAGTCTATGAACACAATCTTTTTTAAGGTTTGCAATATATTTCAGGGCACCCTTGTTCCGCGCCAATGCGTTGCTCGTTAAATCGGATACTTGCTGTCTTACACCGGGCACAGGGGTTTATGTGTCTTAGAATCCTTTCCACCACGGCAATTCCAGCCGGCTGACGGCTGGAAGGAGGTTGTTCCACGTCCTAAAAATTATAAGCTCGATCGTGGCCTTTGGTGTCCAACCTGGACAAACTGGAATAGTAATCTGTACCAAGGTATTACCAGCCCAACATTTTAAGCATTTACATGCACGCGCCAGCGCGGAGGCTGGTACTGTACAAAATAAGAGACACCACGGAAGTAATGCGTAGTGGATGCGATTATCACATCGCAGAGGGCTCAACACCAGGACTTTAAGCGGGCAGGGTGCTGAAGCGGGTCCCCATCGGGCTCTCCAATTAACAACGTTTTCAACGCTGCAGCAGTACCACTACCTGCAGCAAATTTCTTCTCTGCCTCTGAGGGAACCTGAAGGTGACTCGTTTTAGTTCTTTCAGTCTCATCTTTTCAGAACTAAGCACTTGCAATATTATGTACAAGCCATAGTTGATTCCTACCAACCATTGAATGCCAATGGTCCTGACTTATGGTAGGTGTAATGATATTGATTGTATATCTGGATGCAATGACAGAAGCAGCAAAGTGTCGGGCGGCACACGATGCCAAGCACCGATTTTAGCATACTTATAGCCCTTGCCCCCACACCTCCCGTAAGACCTCATGAAAATGTGTAGTTGTCCATATGTAGTTTCTTACAGGGAGTCTAGTTCCATTGCAGAACCCATGTCCACACGGTTTGTAAGCGTTCCCCAGTATGCGGCATGGTTTAAGAAACTTACACGGGAGAGCCAATGGGTTTGGGTCGTAGACAACAGTGCATAGATATACCAGCTATTTAGCGTCAGGCTCCACGAGGTGTTGTGGGCTCTAAACCTGGTTATGTCTGGAAATTATATCTCTACGTCAGTTGGCTCCTTGCATCTTGCGGCAAGGACAAGATTACAATCACAGAGGGTAGCACATGTCAGCCCCAGCGCTGCGATAACAAAGAAAGGTCTGAAGCACCCGATATACACACTCAGGGCGGCAGTGAGCAGCCTGTTAGGATTGTGAGCTAGACATCAAAGCATTGTAATAGGGCGGGATGGGGAGTTCTCTTGTAACTGCCTTGTGGTAAATTAGGGACCTTGTAGAGCGAGCTCAGCCTAATCTGACTATAGAGTTCCATCCCCAGCGCAAAGGTTAAGAGCTGCAACCAGCAGGCACAGTGTGGGCGGTGGGGTGGGGATGCTCTACAATCGCAGATCCCGCTCCATAGTAGCTGGCAGGGTGCAACTAAGTTTCCCCATGTCCTTTACATCATGGCCAATTCTCTGGGCCGGCGGGTGACTTGACGATGCACGTTCTTCTTATAAACAAGCAGGTACTTTGGTCCAGAGTACCTGCACTGCTAAATTTCCTTTGTCGCACGGGGGATACCGGATTATACTGGTGGAGCATGGCCGAGTGCCATTGCATACCAGACAGTTCAGGTACGATTTTACTACCCATATGTGCCATGCTCCACCTTCACCGTACTCCTGACGGATAGGGCAGTCAATTGGACCCGAATTGACATTACTTGGTGGCAACCTGCCCACAGCCATCCTAGCAGCTTTGCACATGCACACATGAGGGTCCTCTTTGTGTCAGTTAATTTAAGGCCCAGGGCTAGGTGCACTGGTAATCTTTTGTTCCCTGATACAGTATTTATTTAGTGGTTAAACAGGTACTAAGGGGGGGATACCGTTGGCAGTATTTCCAGGCCTGAACGTACGTAGTGATGAAGGAATAGTGTCCCAAGCTGCGCAACATGATATACTTTTGTATAGGGAGCTTCTTGTCTGGGTTATGCAGGAGGATCTGCTAAAACAGCAGGCTTTCTGTCCCTGCACACCCATAAGTTTTTCAGCTGGGGATGCACCACACATTTGCAGGTAATAGGAGCAGGTAGTACCGGTGCATCTAAGCTCAAGTTATTAAGAGGGGCTTTCAACTCTGTATTTGATTTGCTGCGCTTCTACGACAGGGGTTTGAAGGTGAGGCGAGGTCTCCGGATAAGTTCTGCTTGCTTTTAGTTTTAACAATGGGATTGGAGTTCCAATCTCTGGACATTTTGCAGTCCGGGAAAGAAAAGAAAATGTAAAGAAGTGGGTACGGGACCATGACACAACATTGGCAAGCCGTTTTATCAATTTATGGTGAGGTGCTTACTTAGTGGCTCTTGGATAATTAAGGGCAGGCTAGTTGTGCGTATTATTTTCTCCAGGGTCCCACTAGCCAAAGCTTGGCCCCTTTTGACACACCAGGATCCCTCTAACAACCGCTGGCTTATGGGCGCCATCGCTAGTTTTAACAATCAGCCTGGCTGGTTGCGCTAGTGTGTCATTCTTATGAAGCAGAACACGGGGGTCAGGTACGATGCCATGGCATTTCTGGGCCACACAAGGGCAGAGGGGTACAGTGCCAGGAACTGCACGATCTCTGAAGCTAGCTATGGGCAATCTGCAGCGGAGCGCTTCAGGCAGGTGGGACGATGGGAATCCCAAGGTTTTAAAAGGTTCATCCATCCGCAGCCACCCCGGGGAGTGGCCGGAAGACAGGTTAAGGTATCATGTGCAGACAAACGAGTATTCCAAAGGCACACTGTGAGGCACCAGTGGTGTGATTGGGTGCAGGGTTATTTTGCAACTATGTGCCAGCTGGAGTAGTTGTTTATACTGGTGTGCAGTTTTCAATAAAGGGTGTTTTAGCAACCTAGCATTCCTTTATTTTGCCAGGTTCATAGTTCTGGGGGAAGGGCTGTCCGTGCGTCCTGCGATTGACGCAACGGGCGGAATTCTAGAAATGGAGGCAGGGGTCTCCACCACTGACTTATGTTGTTGAGGGGCCCAGGCAGGCGCTTGAACTGCTTGCTGGAGTAACTGCGGCACTCCACTGAGAATTTGGTTGGGGGGCCAAGGCATGCGCTGGAACAGCTTGCTGTAGAAGCTGCGGCACGGACTGGGGGTGGTGTCTCCCCTCCCAACAGTTTGGTCTTACACCGGGGAGGCATGATTCTACTTTCCCGGGTAGGAGGGCACTGTGGCCAGTAATGAAATCCTCCTGGTGTAAGTTAGGCAACCTGGTGGGCATGGGTGTTATGAGGGGCAGAGATAACCCCACTGGGAGTGTGGCGAGGGGCTCAGTCAGAGGTTGCTGGGGATTCCTCACGCAGAAGAGTTTACAGTGCCAGGCGCAGAATGGGGGAGCTAGTGTCGCGATCCAAGCAGGACACCCGGGGATGGCTTTGAATATCAAGGACGTTACCTTTAGCACAGCATGTCTCAGGATAGTGGTGAGACAGTCTAAAACTGATCAGACAGGAGAAGGGAGAGTAGTCCCGTTACAGGGGCTGGGGGACGCTAGGTATTGCCCTTTGCTCTTGGGCAAGGCTTAGTAGGCCCTCCGCCCGGGGACTGCGGGGTACTTCCTGGTACAGGAGTTCGGGTCTCCGGTTACAAAGTTTCAAGTAGACCACAACATGCAGGCATGCTTGCAATTGTCAGGACAGACAGGGGGAGACGAGATTCAGCAGCCACTCCTTCATGATTGGGGCGGCAACCACAGCCTTCCTATCAGGGATGCCGCCAGAGCGAATTAAGCAGGTAAGGTGCTGGGAGTCGCAATGCTACAAACGATATATAAGGCCTTGAGCGGGAGGATATTGCGAGAGGACTCTTAGTCCTATGTTGCAACCGACACTCAGGTGTTTAAAGGTGCACGGTTTTGGCCCGGATTGCCAAATGATGTTGCAGTGATGTGGTTTTGTTGTGTAATTGTAGACTATTAGAATATAAACGTTACTATAAATATGGTTTTCAAACACAACATCTCCTTATTTACCAGGAACCAAGGTCTGGGTAATTGGCCATTCAAGCATCGTTAGAGTGGCACGGTGGGCTGAGATAGGAAAGTGGCGTCATGGCTTCTCCGCCACAGAGATAACGTGGCTGGGTTACCCGGGTATGCGCTGGAACGAGCTGATGAGGAAGCTGCAGCAGAGACTTGGGAGAGGGATTGGTCCACCTCATATTCTGGTCATACATTTGGGAGGGAATGACCTGACGACTCTGGGGAGGAGTAACCCTGGGCAAAGCACTACGCTACGCTCGCGTTGTTTGCGAAGTTTGCGCTACTTCGCACAACGCGAATTGCACGTAGCACAGTACAAACACGCGTAGCGTAGCGTAGTGCAGCGGTCATTTTTGCTTGCTCGCGGTCCTCAACGTCAAGTTGGCGACCGCGAGCAAGCAAAATGATCATCCGGCGAGATTCTCAACGCAGGAGGTCAGGTTTCTCATTGCGAGTGGTCACGTATGCTCGCGACCGCTCGCGATGAGAAACTACCAGTCCGCGTTGAGAAAGCTGCAGCTCGAGTAAAAATCTACTCGAGCGGCAGTAAAAGACAGCTCGCACTGTGCAAGATGCCATTTTCAATGATTGCACAGTGCGGACAAGCATCCGGCACTGTGCAATCATTGCGAACAGTGCACTACGCAGTTCGCGTAGTGCTACGCGTAGTTCGCGTAGTGCGAACTGCACTTTGCGTAGCTTCGCGTAGCGCTACTTCGCGAACTACGCCCAGGCTTAGAGAGGAGAGTACTGCTCCTAGTCATTAGGGACATCATGTGTCAGTTGAGTATTCAGCTTGGGGCACGTGAACTGTGGTGGTCTGAAACTTTACCTCGCCCAGTTTGGCAAGGAGCCCGATCTGGAGACGCCATTGAGATCACGTAGGAGAGTGAACAGCGCCATGCGTAAATGCACGGAACAAAGGGGATTTGGCTTCATCTGGCATGGTTTACTGCAGGCCAAGTCTACTGGATGCTGGGAAGTGGATGAGGTTCACTTCTCAAGGGTAGGCATGGACTTAATTTTGCTGGACCTTGGGGAGGCCTTGGAAGCAACAGGATCTAGGTAGGAATATCTGCCTTGGTGTGGGGGGCCCTGGTGGCGACGGTGGCCACCCCCAGAGCTGTGGAGGAGTTACAGGGCGATCCAGAGTCTGCAAGGTACAGAAGGGTACTATATTGCAGCAGCACAACAAGGGTGCTAAGCCAAGGATACCCAGGGATGTCTTAGCGTGTCCCCTGGAAGAACTACGGCGCCCCGTTAGTCCTACGGGCGGTTGTGGGTCTGAGCAACCGGGGATGCCTGGAACGCTCCGCCCACCTGTTGGGGGGCGTGAGTAAGGGAGTGGACTGGCGGTCCACTGATGGGAGAGGTGGCCTCTCCCAATAATTGGTAACCACCGATTGGCAACGGCCACGGTGCAATTTGGCTCATCAGACGGGCAGCCGGCATAGGGGCTGGCCTGCCCTGGGATCGCCCGTAAGATAACCCACCATGTTGGCATATTGGTTATGCAAATAAACCTGCAGCAAATTTCTCCACTAAAAAGGTGTCGTGTGGTTTATTTATGTATGTTGCTGTATGAGAACTGAGTGTTGCCGATATTGCCACTATGATAGCTGCGTCCCCTGAGTAGCAGTCTTTCTCCTCTGCTTCTTTCATCCAATGGTGAACTCATGATGACTAGTATGGGTGACTTGTTCACAAGTGTGAAGGTGGTGTACCTATCAGTGGCATAACACAGGTCCCCGTAGCCCCCGTGGTGCCGGAGGGCCTGAGCTGCAGGGGGCCACCTCAGGACTGTACTCTGGCCCGAGAGCTCCTAACTAAATCTAGAGCGGGGGCCCCTCCATGTACCTTGCAGGGGGGCCCTCAAGTTTCGTTATGCCAATGGTACCTATGATAGGGGGTTCAAACTGTATTAGACATTACGGGCCTCATTTATGAGGCCCACCGGCACTATTGCGCCACCGGAACGTCACTTTTTTGACATTCTGGTGGCGCAATGTGCCACTGGCATATTTATAAGGCCACTTAAAGCCACGTTACATGGCTTTTCATGGCCTTATAAATATGTGTCCCTTTCATGCAGAAAACTGCGTGAAAGGGGCATTCCATGGGTGTTGCTGGGGGCGTTCCCAGCAACATCCATGGATTTTTGACACTGCTCCAGATTTACAGGAAATCTTAAGTCTGAGGCAGCGCCAAAAACTTACGACTCCCCAGTGGAGGCATAAGGGAGGCACAACGAGGAGAAATATCTTTATTTCTGCTCGTTTTTCCTCTTTCTATGTGTGCTGCATTCTGCAGCACACATAGAAAGAGGAAAAGGCCTCTTGTGATTGTTTTTGTGCAGGAAGTTTTCCCTTCCTGCATAAAAATAATCATCCCCGCAATGCAGCCACCCGTGCACAATGGTGCAAAGGTGCCTGCGTTGGTGCACAGTAGCCCATTGTGTGCTGGCGCAGGGCAAAAGGACAGGAATGCACCATATCTAATAGATACGGCGCATTCCTGCCCTTTTCCTTTGCCGTAGGATAGCGCAGCATCAAGACCTCCTGTGCTACCCTACGGCAAAACACCCATAAATGAGGCCCTACATATTTTGCTTACCATGTTCCGTCAGCCAGGCAGTCTGTGTCACTGTCCTAATGGCTATGTAGCAAGAATAATATCAATGTAGTTGATGGCAAAGGAGCTGGCAACACAGGTCATGTAATGGTGATTGCATATTTAAATATGTGAATAAGAGATGGCATGCAGTTTTGTGTCAAATGCAGGTGACAAATGACATTTCATGTACATTTCCTGACAAGGTGGAAAAGTTACATGCTCTGGGTCTGGAAAATTAATTTGAAAAATACTGTCGAGCTCTTCAATTTGTACGTGTGAATCAAGATTTAGCCTCACAAACAGATGTAATTTTACATTTTGGTCACTTGTATCTGTTGCTTGTGTGTGTGTGGCACTTGAACCTGAGTGTCTGATTGATAAGCATGCATTTTGCAGGTAATAACCTATTAACTGTGACAGAAATATATTGGTAAATACTTGATTTACTGTTCCCTTCCTGATAGGATTACAGTGGTCTCAGGAACAACGGGCTAGGCAGTTGGTGAAGATGGAGGGTATCTAGGGTACAGTGCTCCATGGGAATGAATCAGAGAAAGTTTCTGGGTATGCCACCAGTGAAGACAACTGCCACCTTTAAGCTGGTGAACCTATCCGTCACATGTGTCTTCTCGTCTTGCCATTTCCTTTTATCTTCCCCAGGAAGTGTATCTCCGCTTTCATGATATTCCCACTGTCATTGCCTTTCTGCTACATTGCCTATTTTTCTGCCACTAAGGAGGTGTGTGGAGGGAGATCTGTATGGTTGCAGCTTTTTGTGGAACAGATTGGGACAATAGCAAGATGGAGGAGGTCTATTTATATGTTTTGGAGTTTAATTGCTTCTTGGACAATGTGTGTGTGTTTGTGTGTGTGTGAGTATGTAGGTGTGCATGCGTGTGTGTGCATCTCAGTGTGCATGCGTGGGATTTTGACTAGGCCTAGGCGAAATTTCAATTATGCCTCAGTAATCAGAGTTATTTCAGAAATTTCGAGAAACTCTTTGACGCAGAATTACTGATAATAACCAGATTACACCTGCCATCATAATTAGGAGTAATTTGGGGGAAAATATCCTACCGCAAGAGCAGGTTTAACTAACAGGAGCGACTGACTGCTGCTCATACTCGCTATTCATGTCCTGTTGCATTTAGCGTTATTTCTTAGCATAAAATGCAAGATATCTCTTGGAAAAGAAAATATTGCTATATGCAGAATTGCTCTTATTGCATAATTCTGCATAATCTTGTGGTATTTTGGGGTAATTCCTCGTGATCATGATACATGGCACTACATGAGTTACGCCTACTCCTACTCCTAACTTGACCAGCTTTCACTAGTTTCTTGTCACCCAATTGGGAATACTGTGAGGTGTGTGTCTGTACACACCTGATTTACATATGCAAATTGATACAGATGGCTCCACATCTTCCCACAGGAAACATTGTGCATGCAATTTTTGTGGAGAGTGATATTTCGGATTAATATGCATGTTTGGGGTGTACTCATACTTGATATTCTTTTCAGGCATTTACTTTTATGTCAATCCTTCTTTAGTCTTTCTATCCAGATACTGGGGAATTTATCACCATGACGATCAGTAAGTAAGTAAGTAATTATTTATTGCTCGATTAATAAAAATCATTGCAAGTAAAACATCTTAAAAACAATACAATGTATAAAACATTATTACATTCGTATAATTAATAATCTTCTTTATAAAAAAGAAGCCTATGCTTACAAGCCATACTGTAAATTTTTTATACATATCTTTTTACAACTTCACCAGGATATCCTTATTATTTGTAGCTACATTCCTAATCATACATTAAGGTCTGATTGTCCTTACAGGTCTTTGTGCAAATCAGCTTTGTATTACATTTAGACTTCGTTGGGATCCAGAGCAAGTTTTAAAGTGCAAGTATGCGATAAACAGTAATAGTATTTCCATTGTGCAAGGGAACTAGAAAAGTGCATCAGCGTCTTCTGTTGTGCAAACAAAGCTGTAACAGTGCGTATTTTCGTTTCAATAAATTACTATTTATTACTGATAAATTAATTTTACCAGTTGCCTAAAACCATTAAAGGATTACGACCGCACTAAAGAAGAATTCACTTCTATAAAATCATGATAATAGATCTAAAATGCCCTAATCATTTTGGGCAGCTTAAGCCGTAGTTTCTGCCCACAGATTCAAAAAACAAACCAAGTAGATCGAATATACAGTTGCTTTAAACCTTCTTAACATACCTAAAACATATAATAGTATTTGAACAATTTTCTCTGTTCTGAGCAGAAGCTTTCGACCAGAAATTTTAAAATCGATTAGGCTTTTACCAAATAAAAAATTGTGCGGCTGGTTCTGAAATTGAAAGTGGGCATAGTCTCGTAGTCTCTTTGTCAGTTTGCTACTAGATTTAGCTTTGTATTTGCTGCACTCATAAAACGGACCAGACTACAGGCCAGGTGAATGTCCTCACCTTCGAAACAAACTTTCACTGCTTGTCTACACGTTCGAATCTGTCTTTCCTTTAGGAGCGGTTTTAATAGTAATCTTCGTTCCTTGTCTAAACCCTTACAGATACACAGTAAATGTAGGACATCCTCTTTGGCTACGCCACATAGTCTACACTGTGTTGTTGTTTCTTTTCGTTTCCATGGTGGAAGGTGCTGCGTTGCCGGTAAAATTCCCAGTCTTAAACGGAGGAAGCTTTCCTTTACTGCTCTCAAAAAGCCTGTTCCCAGATATGCTTGTGGCAGGCTCCTCGAATAGGACTGGATAACGAACCATCCGTTTGCCCTCCCACTTAGTGCGGCCTTATCTTCTTCAAGAGATAATATCTTAACAGATTTGATTACTAATTTCTTAAGGCTGTTATGGGACCAAGTGGTTTTCCAGAGGTCCTGTAGATGCAGAGTATTTAGTGCTAAGTGGAGGTAAGCCATGGCTGGGCTATCTTTTTTCTGTTTCAGCTCCTTCCATAAGTATGAGTTCAGTGTTCCAGACTCGACCACCTTTATTTTGTGCCTACATTTAATGTAGGCGCCTTTGCGCGCTTTTTGCTGCTTTTGAAGGCCAAACTCTAACCTTATTTGTGCCGGCGATGTATACTGTGGAACGTTGAAGATTATTCTCATGGCCTTGGTCACCACTTTATCCAAGGTACTCTCGACTCTCCCTCTCATACATTCGCTGCCATATGTGATAGTTGGTAAAGGCCTTGCTCGAAGCACCTCTAATAGAGGGGAAAGGCTTGGGCCCGTTACTTTGTGCTTGATGTTTTTTAGTGCAACAGCCAATGCCGTCCCTCTGCCTCTGATGGCCGCTTTTTGTTGGAGGAACGTGCCCTTCTTGTAAAAAATTATGCCAAGGTACTTAAATTCTCCGACGGTTTCTAGCCGACGGCTCCCCAGCGACTATCGATATTGATGTTTGTTACTCCTCTGATTTAGTACCATCACTTTAGATTTTTCTAAATGTATGCATATCCCGTTCTTATCTGAGAAAATGCTTGTGGTACTTATGTGATGTTGGAGGCCAATTGGAGTTCGACTGATTAGTATTAAATCGTCGGCGTACAATAAGTTCGAAAGAGTAAGACCCCCCAGATTCGGGGCATGATGGTTGCATTTGTCCAGCTCTGTTGTAAGGTCAGACATAAAAAGATTAAACAGGGTCGGGGCCAAAACACAGCCCTGCTTCAGCCCCTTGGTGGTCGGTATTCTCCTCAATAGACAATCTCCTGCCCCCAGCTTAATTTGGACCCATGTTTCTGAATGGAGTAAGATTAATTGATTGAAGAGTTTTGGGGCTATTTCCCAGCCAGACAGTTTTGCCCAGAGCTTCTCCCTGTCAATGCTGTCGAAGGCAGCTGTATAGTCAATAAAGCAAACAAATAATGGCTTACTGATCTTTTTAGTAGCATCTATTAGAAGCGAAAGGGCAAGAATATTCGTTGTTGTCCCCATACATTTTTGAAATCCCGTTTGGTTGATGGGGATTAAGGCTTTTTCCATTGCCCACTCTATAAGTTCTTCCAGTAAGAGGCCCGCGTAATATTTGGCATCAATATCAATTAGTGCAATGAGCCTGTAGTTCTTCGCTTCGTTCTTACTGCCTTTTTTATGGATCGGCAAAATAATTGATCCTTTTCAGGAGTCTGGGATTCTTTCGACTTCCATTATGTGGTTAAAGAGGGGCAATAAGGCTTTGGCCCAATAGTGCGAATCCAGTTTATATAAAATTGGAGGGACGCCGTTGGGACTGGGTGCGCCCTCCTTTCTGCCTTTCGCAATTCTATTCTGAATCTGTTTACTTGTGAAGGCATATTGAGTCTCCAAAGCTTGCGTTGTTGGAGTCGACTGGTCACTTTGACGCACTATGGCTTCTTGCCTGATTTCGTCTACTTCCTTATTCTTGTGGTGCCTTAGATACTTTGCCCAATCTTCTTCAGTCACATGGGAACTGATTCCGGGAGCCTTTGGGTTCTCTATGCTGTTCACTGTATGCCAAAACCTGGCGCTGTTGTTAGTTTTGGCATCATGTAATAGTTTTGCCCAAATCTTGTCGGCATTGTCCTGTTTTGCTTGCCAGATGAGCTTTTTCTTACTGGATTTAAGCCTCCTTAATTCCGTCAGTGTCTTGTCAGCAGGGCCCTTTTGGCGGAGACTACGAATTACTCTGTTTATATCGGCCTTTATTTACCTTAATTCGAAGGTTTGATTTGCAGACAGATAGATGCTTTGCTTGCTAATGAACATTTCCTGTTGGTTCATTGGCTCCACACAAGTTCTTGTTGTTTTAATTTTAACTGAGCCGAGACTTTTTACAAAAATGTTCCCATTTATTCAAGATATTTTCATTCAGCTGCTTGTTTCCTTCCCACCAAGTTTTTGCCTCTGCCAGCAGTTTTTCAGGGTCACTCGTTTTACATTTGATTCTCTTATAGTTCGCAATTACCGTTGTGCTTGGCTCCTCGTTTAGGTGAGTAAGTGCCGTTCCGTGTATAGCAAGTGTGAGTTCTTGTGGTAAATGGTCGCTATAATCTGTCATTCCAATTCTGAAATCTTTAGTCAATTTGAGGAGTGGTAGTGATATGAAGGTGTAGTCTATTGCAGTATTTGCAAAAGCATTATGAAAAGTTGCTGCTTGCGGTCGATCACCCGCAAGACGACCATTTAGTGCTACCAGGTGCAAACTTTCTAGGTCCTTTAACAGATCTTTAGATACCCTTGTTTGTTTGCCCCACTTACACTCATCCTGGGGCGGAACCCCCCATGCCGACAGCTGGTCATCTGCCGGGTGGTCCTTATCTGTACGACCTGAAAGGACCATATTGAAATCTCCTGAGACAATGTAATTCGGGGTTGCCTCTTCCGTGATTAACCTCATCAACTCGGCCACCAGTAGTTTTGCACTATTTTTTTTCTCACGTGGATGTAAATAAATATTCGCAAGTATTAGCTGTTGTTTATTTTTGGTGCCCACTATGTCCATTTGTATTATTTTTATGCCATTAGTTGGTCTATTTTTACTTGTCAGTTCCTTGACTGTATTTATGGTTTTTATCTATGCGTACGTCGTGAGACCTCCTTTTAAATGGCCAAATTTCAAATTTCTGCATGCCGGTAGATGATATGATTTGTAGCCTTGCAGATGGACTGGTTCTTCCAGCCAAGTTTCTTGAAGTAAAATTAGGTCGAACTGTTGAAAGTACGTCAATAGGCCTTTATTCATGATTTTAGTTCCCAACCCGTTTATATTCCAGGAACAGATTTTTAACTGTGGTTCGTTTTTTGGGTGTTCCGTGATCTGTCATGGGGTCACGGATCTGGTATTTATAGTTCTTGCTATCCAGGTCCAATCGTTTGTAATATCCTTGTCGCCTGTGTCTCGTGGGCTCGGGATGTTGCTCTCCCTGCCTTCTGCCGATGTGCCGCGGGCCCCTTTGAGCACAGATTTGATAGGGCCGGTAGTCCTTATATTTCTGGGCCTGTTGCCATTATGCTCTTGTTGTTGTCTGAGCAGTGGTTCTGGATAACCGACTTTGTGAAAGAGCTTTGGACGAATACCCCAGGCTTCTAGTTGTTGTTCCTCCTTGAGGATTTTCTCCACTATTTCCTGCGTGGCCCAAGTTGTTTTAGTAACCTCTTGCTCCGACAGGTGTTTAGGTTCTTCGAATTCTACGGATTCCAGGTCATGTGATCCTGTCCCAGCCAGGTTGCTGATAGAGGTTAGTAATTGGAGAATATTCCCTCTGTTTAAGATATCGCCCCGGCCTTTCGATTTATATTCTGGAATAAACAGGATTGTCTTGGAATCCGCCCGTCGAAGGCCGTTTTGAGGTGTTTCTATACTTGGCTCTGTTTCCTTCCTCCTCCAATGTAGAGGTGGCTGTGGATCTATACTTGGCTCTTTTTCCATCCTCCACGGATTTAGGGGTGGCAGTGGACCAGTTCCCACTTTGTTTAAAGTTTCCTCTTTCATTGGCTTGGTGGGCTCTGTGGCTGCACCTTTTGTCGCTTTGACTAACCAAAGTTCGGCTCCTATTGCTCTTGTTATTTCCACTTTCTTTTCGGCCTGATCTATTGGCTTAATGGTCTCCGAGATCTTACTTTTACTCTGTTTTATCCTTCCTACTTGTTCTGATCCACTTGAGCAAGATGCGCTGATGGTAGTCTGCTTAACCTGTGTGGTTACTAGGTCACCACTTACTCTCTGGCCTGTTTGATCACCCGTTGGGGGTTTGGGTGCCGCTCGAAGGAAAGCCGTTATGGATGAATTTTTATTTCTCCCTTTTCTTCTCTGTTTCCGGATTTGTTTTAACGGTTGTGATTTATTGGTCAGTGTATCTCCTTCTTCTGATTGACTAAGCTGCTTGTAGTGGCTGCCGGGATGCTGTTGTGCTACTTGTTGTTGTGGATCATCTGGGAGCCCTGTGGGTTCAAGACCCACATATGGACTCCCTTTAGATTTGCCTCGTTCCCGAGCCTCCTTTTGTTGTTCCACCCCAGGTTTGCCTCGTTCCCCCACCTCCTCTTGATGTCCCGGCCCATAGGCGACGCCTGTATCTTGCCGCGGTCCTGTTCCGTTCTTCAAGGGAGAATCATCCGAAGTGTTTCCGTTCTTATAGTGGTTGATCTGCTCTTTTTGATCATATGTTGGACTTTTGATTGTGGTGTTTTTTGTGCTTTTTAGGTCTGCAAGGAGGTCTCCCATCAATGCTGGCAATGTAGCAAGTTTGTCAATAATTGTGTAACAGGTAAAGCTCGGGGGGCTTATTACAGTATCTGCTTGTGCTCTCTTAATAAAAGAGTTCAGTTCCGACAGCTTGTTATCAATGCTTGAGACATGCATAGCTAAGCAGTTAAGGAGCAAGAGTTGAATATCCATAACTGTAACTGGATGATGCTATGCCTATTCTGTACATGGCTATGTTTTCCTATAAAGCGCTCTGATACCCTAACGGGTCAAGTTCGCGCTCCATAAAACACATAAATAAATAAATAAATAAATATCTTGTCCGAATGGTATTCCATAGCCTTTGTTGAAAGTTGCATAGAATTTACGAGGGATGCCCATATTTTGATTCCTTCAGTTGGTGCTTCCCCTGTTACCTTTGTCTCCACCCCTGTCGTTTCCATGTGTATTATGGTGCCTTTATCTTCTGAAGAGTATGTGGTAACCAACTTTTCCCACTCTTCTGTTGTGAGGAAGGACGTATTCCCGGTCGCGTAGTTGCTATTCTCCGGTTGTCTGTCGCCCGTCCTTTCTATACTGCTGCCTGATACATAAATCACAGGATCTGGCTGTCGACCAGTTGGAACCGTATCTGAGGGCTCGTTGTTATTTGATGGAGTTCCCTGGTCCCGATTATGCTGTAATTTCATACTGGTGCTATTATAAACAGAAGCTAGCACATCAGAGCTTAATGGTGAATCCAGGTTTTCCTCGGTTTTTGTTGGTAATTTCTCTGCGTTGGTGATATCAGAGTTACTTGCTAAGTGCTTATTTGGAATGGGTGAAGTAGCTTTTATTTCCAAGATTAATTCCGGTGGTATAACTGCCGGGTCATTCATTATGCGCTGGCGGCTCCAAATTATGATATTTGGCTCCAGTGGTGTTCCTAGATATTCCTTATGATCTATGTCTGCTAGGCAATTTCCTGGGGGTTGTCTGGCCTCCTTGATCCCTTTTTCGATGAAATTGCCTATGCTGTCTCTTACTTGCACTGCTTGCCCCTGATCTTGGTCTAGTCTCTCTTCTTTACTTCTGTCGGTTTTTTGTTCCTTATTGTGTTCTCTGCTACTTCCCGATGTTGCTTCAACTAAGGCGTCTGTTCCTACTGAATGCACTGTTTCTGGATGTAAGGGGGAAGGTAGCCCCTTTTGCTTGCTATTACTGGCGTTGAGCACAGCCCCTGCATCCTTCACAAATGAGAATTTTGTGTATATTTTAGGTTGGTAGCAGATTTTTATTGGCTTTGCTGAATTTGCAGGTGACGAGGTTACTTTGTCTATTTCTACCAGTATGGCTTGAACCCTATAGGCGTTGACAGTCAGTGTGTCCATTGTATCCATAGATTCTCTCAGGATTTTGTTTTTCCTTTTCCTGCTATTGATTACGCTTGTAATGGACCGCCTTTCTTTCCCAGACCTCATACTCGTCAGCAGTGCAGTCTGCTAGTCTGCTGCTCGGCTGGAGAGTCTTAATGTATGAGGCAATGAAGAATGGAAGTCGTGGGGGTCGCAATCTCTAGGTCACCTCTAGGTCTCCTCAGGCTCCTCAAGATCCTCTGGCTCCTTGGGCTCCCTTTGGAACTTTTTGTCGGCGAGAGGAGCCGCAGGGCCCTCCGCGTAGCTCCGGGCTCACTCTCCGCTTCTGCCTTCTTTCTCCCTTCTTTCTCGTTTCCCTGTTCCCCTGTTATGGGCAGCGGAAGCAGCACAGAGCTCCTGCTCCGATTGTGCCCCGATTGCACCTCGCTTTCTCTCCCAATGTGCTCTCGGCGTCTTCAGGCACAGGCACAGGAGTGCTGCAGCCAACGGACTAGTCGTGTCAAGTCTCCTGGGCGGAGGTTTCTGAGTGAGTTAGAGGACCCGGGAGGTAACTTGGCCCCTGCGCCTGGTCAGGCCTCTTCCCGTGCCTACACTTCCCCAGCCTCTTAGGCCCTGAGACTGCCTGTAATGGGGGTGGTTTAACGGTATTTGACAGTGTTACCGATGTTAAACTGATATTTAAACTAGTAGCAGGACCGACTCCGCTGCTCCAGGCGGTAAATGATGAGGTGACAATGAGGAGCAAGTGTAGAAAGGGGAGGTGAGGCAAGCGGGGCATTCAAGGCAGAACCGCAGACCGCACCTGATCTAATCAGGCCGCCTCCGCGGTGCTGCCAAAGGCTCACATTCACTGCAGCCGCCGGCTAAAGGGCGGCCGCACTTGCCGCAGAGAAACCGCCGGGAATCCTTTTTCTTTCCCGTCCTTTTCCAGCTACAGCGGAACTGGGGCTGCATGGCGGCAGACATCGGACTCAGAGGCGAGGGGAACGGTTGCAGATTGGGTGCAAGTTAGGTGCCGTACCCGAGCCCATGCTCCCCCACTCGCTCCTGCGCCCCCGCCTCACTCACCTCACTCGCCTTGCCTCCGGTTCGCCTCTTGCCTCTGGCTCCGGCACCGACCTCGCTCCAACCTCGCTCCTGCTCTCGCATGGAACACAAGACTTGGCTGTTCAAAAACAGAATAAACGTTTCAGGTAAATGTGAAATACCATGACCATGACGATCAGCAAAAACATAGACTGTATTCAACTTAAAACAATAATTTAGAACACACATTGCAGTAAGTTCAAATAATTCAATTACAGGTTACTAAAAAACCAAGAATGTTATTCCATCTGAGTTATATCAAACAGTGAATCAGGTATTCATTTTCACTCTTTTGTAAGGGGTGGACAGAAGGAGAGTAAGGTGTGAGGGAATGGCTTGAAGGGTAATGGTGTACCCTATAGAGCTAGCACTGGAGAGTGTATATTATGTAAAGTACAGAAGACCTGGTTAAAGTATGAGCTTGGTTGATGTAAATATGTGTACATAATCAAGGACATTGGATGAAAGTTAGTAGAGCAGTAGAGCAGAGGGAGTGCTATTTTAATTAAATGGGTGGATGGGGTTGTCATCAGCCGGTGGTATTTTAGGAGGATGGGACATTGAAGAGGTGGAGGTAAGTATGGAGATTAGCGGTACTCAAAAACGTAGACAAGTGGTGCGGGAGAAAAAGGTGTCCCAGGAGATGGTTGGATGGTGGAGGCTGTGAGAGTGATGGATGATGTGCAAGGGCCCCCCTCCCATTTTTTTATAAAGTCCAGAGGAGGTGGTGGTCCCCAGGACTAAAAAGAGCCCTTAAGGGGGGGCTGTGTGCCCCCTTCATTTATTTTAACTATTATCCTCATGCCCTTGGGACCTAGCCCACCCGGAGGCTATACTGTAAACAACAGCGGGAGACCGTGGTTGTTTTAAAAAAAAAAGTTTGCCTCAAATTTGTAAATCCATAGCGATTTGCGCTGCAAATGTTTTTGAAAAAATGCTTTTTGGCCCTGGCGGGGTCCCAGTGGACCACAGCACCAGGCCTATGGGGTCAGGGCATTCCTACCCTGCCCCCTTCTCTTTTTATTATGTTTTTGTTTGGGACTCGACTGAGTAGGAGTCCCAAGATGGCTGCCAACACTTTCTGGTTGAAGTGTTGGCAGCCAATCAGATCTCTGCATGAGATCGGAAGGATTCACGGAGTGGTTGCATCCCTAGATATACAAATTAATTTTTTTCTTTAATATCTCCAAATCTATTGAACAGATTTACACCAAATAACAAAAAGCACTCTTTCTGGACCAAGAGCTAACTTTCTGCCAAATTTGCTGAAATTCCGTCCAGCAGTTCGGGCTGTAGTTGCATTCAAAATCCCAATGGAAACTAACATGGGAAACGCACTTTTTTTTACCCCTCCCTTTTTCTTAGCAACCACTTGACGGATCACCCCGAAACTTTCCATGCACAACAAGACAGAGTAGGGCCCTTTTTTTGGTTAATTTCGTGAAGATTAGTCAACTGGCATCAAAGATATAGGCAAGTAAATAAAAATGCTTTTCCTATGGAAACTAGGTCCTAAATATAACTACCTACTGGTGACCGCCAGTAGGTAAAATATATATATTTGTGTGTGTGAGTGTGTTTGTGTAGAAAGGTCATTCTTTTGCCCTGATCACCTCCATTTGTTGACTGATTCTGGTAGTTAATGACTCTGAATGGGCCCTTGGCTCTGCTAACCAGGCCATGTGCCAGTGCTCTGTTTAAAATGTATATGGTCATTGGTATAATTACAATTGGTTCAGACAACCTACCTGTAAGTCCCTAGTATATGGTAGGGCATGTAGTTTTAGCGACCCCAGTGGACTGAATGCACTTAAGGGTGTACTGCTGTGATATCTGGTATCATTTTAAAACCAGCCTTGCCTTGCAAGCTGGTTTTAAAATAAAACTGTGTCCAAATTCAACTTTGGAATGAAAAAGTATTTCTAAAGTCTAAAACTATATTTTTTATTACATATAAGTCACCCTTAAGGCCTGCCCTAGGTGCCCCAAGGGTAGGGTGCCTTGTTATAAAAAACAGAGACATTATAAAATATGTTTTACATGCCTTAGTGAGGGAAAAACAGGTAAAGTTGTTTTCCCCATTGTAGTGCTGCTAGCTTCATAGGCTAACATAGGAAGGCTTTATTAAACTTTAATAAAGCCTAATGTTTGACAAAAGTGAGCTAGCAACATAATTCAAAGTATCAAAATAATAGTTACAATAAATCCAACACATTTCCAAGGTCGAATTTATTATAACTATTGCAGGAAAGAAGTTTTAGAACTTACTTTCCTGAAGTTACCTAAAGCAGCCCTGTAGCAACCTCTTCTGTTTAGCCAGACTTTGACAGCCTGAGCAAAGCTGCTCCCTGTTTAGGTATGAAGAGGCCTGGGGCTGAAACAATACAGCCAATTGGTGGGAGGAGACAAACTAGTCTTCAAAGGGAGAAGCCCAGGTGTCACAGGACCGAGGCCAGCCCCCAGCCAGATTGGAGCCCCTCTAATTAGATTAGGAGAGGGACTGGTAGGGGAGTGTAAGGAAAGGTTAGCCACACCTGTGGGTTGGGTTAGCCAGACCAGAACACCAAGGAGAGATTTTTTCCATTTTGATTTTGGCTGAGATGTGCATTCTGGGACAAAATATGCCACACTTCCCAGGAAGTTGTCATGGCAGAGGGTGGCAACTTGCACGCCATTGGTTGGGTTGTACTCCCTCTTGCCTGCCCAGATTGGGTAATAAACATGGGAGAGCGGCACTAAAAGTTATATCTATACGTGTTCCAAGTACACCTGCTTGCTTGGACACACCCTTACTGTTCTATTAAAATTATACGCCATGGTTAGTTCTTTTTTTGTAACATAAAAGCCCTTTTAGGGGTTGACATATTCACTTTTTTCCTTTTTTGTTTTTGTGACATATGCTTGCATTAAAAACAAGCATTTGCAATGCAATAGGTCTCGCATTTGCGAGAGTTTAAGTTATTGGCATTGCAAATGATGATGCCTTTTATTTAGGTTTTAAAAACCAACACATAAATAAAAGGCATTGTCATTTACAATGCCAAGAGCTCAAACTGTTGCAAATGCTAGACCTATTGCATTGCAAATGCTGGTTTACTATGACCCCCGTCCCCTCTCCATTTCCGGACCTTCTCCTCCTCTCACCCATCTCTCTTTCATCATTATCTCACCGCTCCTCCTTTCACCTCCTATCCCCGTCCGGTCTTTCCCTCCACCACTTCTTTCCCTTTCCAGTCGTCCTCCCTCTCTTTATTCCAAGTTTTCTTTGTAAAAATGTATTAAATGCGTAACATATTTACCAAGGCATATCCCCATGATGTATTTTTTGCAAAGTTTATCACTTTGTTTCGCCTGTTGCCGCGCTGTTGCAAAACGCTTTGAGTAATTTCGCAAGCCAAAGGAATGGTGCAGAATGCAGTTGTTCTCTTATTAGTACCAGTGAAAGTGTCTGTACTGTAAAAATAAGTGCGTGGGAAACCAAGAGAGCACTGGCTGGCACGCAGCCCACGACATGTGGTCGACAGAACATGGAAAGAAATACATAAAAAAGACATTTACATAAAATAAGAATGGACACGCTGGGATGAGAGCCAGATGTGGTTTGTTTTTTACGGGGGGCTCGGGCCTCGTTAAGAAATAATGAGTAACAGCGCCGCGTTTATCGTCCAGTGTCCGCCTTTGAAAAGGCGCTTGCCGTAAAATGCGTGTGCGGGCCTATGTCCCCCACCCCCAGTGCTCTGCCCCACCCCACTGGCATGGGCAGGCTGTCAGGGGGCCCACTGCGGGGCCCCACAATTTGTCACCATGGGATAAAGCTCGGGAATGTGGTCCCAACTTATAAAACCAGAATCTACATGACTCCCAGTGGCAGGGTTCAGGGTCTGGGAAAAGGGGTGTGGTGTGGGGGGGGGGGAGCGTGGTTAAAACTCAACAGGCGGCCGGCTGCACAAACCAGCGGATCGGGCAGGGGGGCCCACAATCCTGAATCACCATTGACACAATTATTAATTAGCATTAACACTATTAGAATGCACGAACTCTGTAATCACAGATTGTCTCATTGGGTGAGAGCCCTTTGCGTGACCACCGAGTCTGATCCCTGTTTTTCCCTTCTCTGATGTCAGAGCAGCATTACTCCTGGCCCGGATGTCACGGAATGGGGCAGAGGGTCCTCTACTAACCGTGGACCCCACAGACACAAGGGAGGCAGCGATCACGAGTGGCGCTCCAGCACCCCCGACCGACCAACCCCTGTCTCTGTCAGCAGCCGGTCTGCGGAGCCCCTGCTGACAGGGAGCAGCTGTGTTGGTAGATGACGAGCGGTTGTTAGTGAAGCTGTCAGCGCGGCCCAGGCACCCCGCCCCGCTCACTTACACCGGAGAGCGCACCTTTGGAGGAGTGAAATGTATTTATTTACTTACCTCAGTAGTGGTCTCACGCTACATCGGACAGACAATAATGACGCTCAGGGCGTTTGCTTCTCGACATCACCACTAACTTTTAATGAGAACAATGCACGGACAGCGGAGTGCGCCATGCGCGCGTTGTAGGCACGCCGTGAGCGTGCACATCGGCGTGGCCTGCGGCTCGTGCCCAGTGGCGGCGCCAGCGTACTTCGCCGCCGTAGTTGAAGAAGTGCTGCGGGGATCGTGCGGTACAGGGATGGGGCCGCGAAAGCAAAAAAAAACAAACAGTAGAGGAAGTCCAGCGGGAGCCCACCCCGCCTTCGTGAATGCCGCATGGTGCGGCCAAAGCAGGATTTTAGGCGGGGCTCCTGGGAGCAAGACGGAGCCCAGCGTGTTGCTGCAGTGACCGGCTGAAGACGGAGACCAGCCGAGGAGCAGCGCAGAGTCCCCACAACAGCAGGTAAGTGGAGTGAGGCATGCTGTGCATGTAAAGCGCGCCGCGCTTGGAGCTTGCGTGCGCATTTAAAAGTGCTATTGCATGAGGCTTGCAAGGACGGAAGGGGGACAGGAGATGTGCACAGTGCGTGTTCACGGGCGCGTTCACATTTCCAGTCCGTCCTGCGCGTGCACAGCTCCTGTCTCCCTTCCGAAGCAAGTCAGCAACAATAAGTCTCGCTAGCGACAGCGCTTCGCGCTGCGTCGCTAGGTCGAGACCTAAAAAGGAAAGAAAAGGAGCGACCGCACTAGCTTGCGAAGGCCAGACTTTTTGGCTTTGCCAATACTTGTTTTCTTGAATTCATGTATGTGGCCAGATAGTGAATAAGATATAGCGTAATATTTCATTGACTTAGACGTTTTAGATTGCTTCCATCCAGTAAGCTCAGAAGCCTGTCATTTACAAAGACAGGGAATATATAATGGCCTTCACATACTTGAACTGAAGTGTCTGAATATTTTCTCTATGTTTGCCCGACAGCTGCATCAGACTTCCCAGTGTACATTCCCATCTATTCACGGAATGTCACACTTACCTACTGATGTGTTGGAAAAATTGCCTCTTCTGATTCCAATGAGTCATATTCAGTCCTTACAAACTGCTAAAAATGCATTTCTTCAAATGTAGGCGGATATTCACTATCATCTTATTGATTCACAACGCATATAATTGTACGATGATTTCGTGTGGTGCAAAATTATCAATTTCAATGTGATTGTGTGCTGTCAATGCCCCTTGGCACTGCATGTTGTACCCACCGGAGAAAAACAAACAACCAATTGGAAGGGTGATCCATCTTTATAACTTAGCAGATCAAACAGATACTGATGGGTTGTGTGCATCCCTCAGTCGGAGGTTTGAATCCCAGAAGAGATACCTCTGCCTTTCAACTGTCTGAGGTGGATGAAATGAGTAATGTGCAGTTTTGACATACTTACAACACTGTGAAAATGCACAGTCTGCAGTACTTGCAAAGTCAACAGGTATGGCTTAATCCTATGCAACTAGCAACCTCTTATGTTGAGCCACAGCCACCACATACCCAAGCTCAGACTTGAAGGCTCACATCCGGCCATCTAATTCTAGGCATAGGCACAAATGCACAGGAACTATCAGCATAAACCATGGTATAGCCACACTAACCTTGCTTCTTCTCATCCCTAACCTCAGATGCCAGGTACAGCCAGCAGATACCAAGTAGAACCCTCTTAAGGAAGTCACCGCCTTGTATGCTGATACCGTCGTATACCCATGGTGTACACTTATATGCCTGGAGACTCCCATCTTCTGTCTCGTGCAACCTGAGAATCATACACATAACTATTTCAATCAATCAGGGACTTGTAAGCGTGCTACTCACCCGTGAGGGTCTCCAGGCGCTGAGGGGGGGGGGTCCGCAGATCTGTTTAGCCGAAGAGCCAGGTCTTGAGGGTCTTCCTGAAGGTGTTCAGGGAGGGGGCGCGTCTGATGTCTGCCGGTAGCTCGTTCCAGGTCTTGGCTGCAATGCGAGAGAAGGATCTTCCGCCTGCTCTGGTTCTGTGGGTGGGCGGGGTTTCGGCCAGTGCGAGGTTGGAAGATCGGAGATTTCTTTTGGGCAACTATTTATCTATTTCTGTAGCCATTGTATGGCAGGTACAGGCATCATAGACCTGTGCAGTCACCATATTCCCTGAGGCAGTCATCATGTTCTAGGTGCAAAGATAAAATCACTATACTCCCAGGTTCATCTTCACATACCAACCTACAAGCACCTTATGCCCAGGTCCAGTCTCAAGTGGTAAGGTACAGTCTCATATACCCAGAAGCTGCAACATATGCCATGTACATTGATCATATGGAAGGCACATAATTGCATGCTCAGCTACTGCCCCTATGCCTGATGTAGTTCCTTATGCCAAGGTATAGGTGTGAAATTCTCAGGTGCAACCTAACATGCAAGTTTGGGGAATATATGATTACTACCAGCATATGGTGAGGTAAGTTAGTGATCTGCCTCATGTGCCCAGGTGCACCCCTCCCTCCCATGACCTGCTTGTGGAAAACTTTCTCTCTGTCTCTATGCAGATCCTAACTCTTAACTGTTAGGAGTGGGGGTTAGAGGAGCTGAGTATCACAATCATTTACGCCATATGTCCGTGAGAAGGAATCTGTTATAGCCACTGTCTCTCAATTGTTGGCTTTACAGCACACAGACACTGTATTTAGAGCAGGGATTGCATTTCCAGACTTCACTTTGTCTATAGGTCTGCGCAAAGTCCAATGTCACACATAGCAATGCATGCCGTACCCATCCCCGGCTGTCGCATAACTAGGGCGCTGCAAGTCTGGCAACACAATTTTGGACAGCAGCGAGAGGACAGCAGAAAGACAAAACTGCCAGCACAGTAAGATAGGCTTGCTCCTTTACTTGACCCACGTGGCTTCAGTTGATAATTGGAACTTCAGGTCAAAACCTTTGCAAGGTTGGTGAGTGTACCAGGGTCTTTTTAAATCGCAAGGCTTCCAATACATGAGAGGGGCAGAGCATGGTCGTGCCACCTCTCTAGATTTAAAGTGTGAAAGCAAGCATCTTGTAGGAGGTATTTAAGGAAAATGATTACAGTTTGCTTCCACGAATTTGGTTTTTTAGGGTCCAACCACCTTCAGCCAGTGGGTATCATGTTTGACTAACCACAGTGTCTACTAAATTCTATAGGTCTCGGAACCACTCCTGTGAATAACTGGCAACGGGTGTTACTTTATTTATTGTCTTCTCATTCCACACACAACATGCATTTCCTATAGGATCGTAATGAGGGAAGGGATACAGAGGTCAAAGCCCTGACGAATGCACCACACTAGATTGGCTAATTTTAGGGTTGAAACATGTAGGAAGGGTCCTAAAGAAGCCCTCTTGCTTTTAACATTGTGCTAAGTAGTTCCAAAATCCTTTTTTACATGCTACTATGGAATTTTAAAAGAGAAGTGACCCTAGTATCAGATAAGTGTACCTCCGAGGTAGAAATGTTTGCATAAGGCTAGCCTTTGAATCAACCTTCGAAACATAACCTCCTTGAACAGATCGTGTTAGGGATGAAGAAGTATATCCCTGGCGAGGAAAGGACTGATGATGAAGCACCTACTATGAAAAGAGTGAAAGTTCAGCATCCTTTTTCAGTCACATTGTTTCAGGTACAACCGTCTAATAAGACATACATTTTCCTATCACTCTTGTCTTTGTGGGTTTCTGATGGTGTGTGATGGTGTGTAACGAGGCCTAATGCTGTACAGGGGTTTGCTGATGTGTGTTGATGTGCTATGGTATACTTGTATGTCTGATACTTTGTGTGCCTTTTCAATGGTCTGCTATGTGTGTGGGGAATATCTGGCCACTTCGTAAGGACTTTTGATGGTGTGTCTTTATGGGTGTCTGATGCTGAATGTGGTGTACGGGTATCTAATGGTGGGTGTGGGGGTCTTTGATGGATATGTAGGTGCATCTGCTGGTGTGCATGTGGGTATCTAATGTGTATCCAGAAGCTGACAGCTGAGGGTGTTTCTGCAAAAGTGGATGTGCTGGCGCCTGATAGCAGTTGTGTGAGTTTCTTATAGTGGGTGTGTGAGTACCTGATGTTTGGGTGTGTGGGTGCCGTTGTTGGTGTGTGTGTGTGGATATTGGATCGATGTGTAAGGGGGCATCTAATTAGTGTACGTGGGCATCAGATGGTGTACATTTGTGAGTGACTAGGTGTAATGGCATCTGATGGTGGATGTGGGGGTGTGTGATGGTAAGTGTGTGGGTGCCTAAAAGTAGTTGATTGGGTGACCATCTGATGATATATGTGTGGGTATTCCAAGAAGTATGTGTGGGCAATTGATGGTGTGTGTGTCTTGTCTGTACAATTGTGAGTGATGGAGAGTCTGAATATCTACGTATTGATGACTGGCATTGTGAGTGTGTGATGTATTCGTAGTATGTGATGGGCTAGGTGAGTATGTGATAACATTATGAGTATCTATGGTCTATGTGTGTGTTCATCTGATTAATTTGCATGGGAATCTGATGGTGTGTTTAAGACTGTCTGTGGGTTATTGTGCATCTGATGATACTTGTGTTGGGACATATGATGTTGGGGCAGTGATCACTTGATGGCATGTGTGTGTGTGTGCGTGTGTGTGTGTGCGCATCTAATGGTGGATGATTGAGTCTGTCATGATGGGTGTGTAACGCTGGTTGTGTAGAGGCATCCAAGTGTCTATGTGTCATCTGATGATGGGTGTGCAGCATCAGATGGTGTGTGGGGGTATTCTAATGGTGGGTATGTAGATGTCATGGTCATGATGTCTGTATGTGTGGGTGTAAGAAAAAGTACACAGTGTGTAATGTGCGTCTGAGTCCCTATGCACAGTTATCTGATGGTACACATTAGTGCCTGGTGGCATTTGTGGGTGTCTGATTGTATGATGCATTTCTAATGGTGTTTTTTTTTTTAATGGTGTATGTTTAGGCATCTACTAGAATGCTTGCAGCAGTGACTGATTTATTGTGTAGTGGCTTCTGATTTATGTGTTGTCATCTGAATAATGTGCGGTTGTTTGATGGAGTGCATTTGGGCGTATCGGCTTAGACTGTGTGGGCATCTTAGTGTATAGGGGCATCAAATGGTGGTTGTCTGAGGGAATACATGTGTATGTAAATGTCTGATAGTATGAATAGATGTCTGACAGTTGGTATTTGGGCATCTCATGGAATGTGTTGGCATCTGATGGTTTGTGATGTATGCCTGGGTGTCTGATTGTGTATAGGTTTCTGATGATATGCTTGGGTGTGTGATGACATGCTTGCATGTGTCATGATGAGTGAGGGAGTGTGATTGTGTGTATGGATGTCTGATGCTATGTGTTCAATGGTGTGCCAGTGGGGATCTGATGATGTCTGCATTTGTGTGTGGGCATCTGCTAAGTGTTTGTGAGCATCTGCTGGTGTGTGTGGGCATATGATGCTCTCTGTGTGTTGTCTGACGGTGGGTCAGTAGGCAATGTCTGTGAATCTGATACTGAATGTGTGGATGTCTGATGGAGTGTATCTGGGTGTCTGATGTTGGGCATGCGGGCATCCCATTGGGTGTGTGTGGGTGCATGAATGATGGAGTATGATGGTGTTTGACTGCGAATAAGTATATGATGGTGTGTGTGGGTGTCTAGTGGTATGGATGTGTGATGGTGTGCTTATGTGTATATGGTTGTGTATGTCTGGGTGAGTGTCTAATTTGTGGGCAGATTTTGTGTCTGTTTTGATGCCTGATGGTGTCTGTGTGGGCATCTGATGGTTGGAGTGTGTGCACCTCATGTTCTATGTGGGCGTATGATGTTGGGTTTGTGGGTACGTGATGGTGGGTTTGTCAGTATCTGAATGGGAGTTTGTCTAGGCTTCTGATAAAGTGAGTGTTTGGATGTCTGATGGGAAACAGTTGGAACACTGCCGTCTTAACCATGTGTTTTGAGACTACGCAAGCTCAACCTCGCTTTCCTTAAGCACGCATATGCCTTAACCATGCATATGCATGGTTAAGGCAGTGCGCTGTCTAGCTGCTGGCTCCTGCTGCTGTGGTGAAGGTGTAAGCAGCAAGATGCCAGGAAGAGACGCAGTGAGGTAAGTGGGCCTAGGGGGGTAGTTTTCAGGGCTGGGGGGGCTGGAGGGGTCGGGGTAGTTTTAGGGACAGGGTAGTGTATGTAAAGGGGCAGGGTTTTAGGCCTTAGAGCAGGGGGAGGGGAATGGGTGGTCAGGTCGTTTTTAGGCCTGGGGGTTGGGTAGGTCTCAGGGCAGTGGAAGGGGTTGGTGTAGTTTAAGGGACAGCGGGGGTGGGGGTCGGTGTAGTGTAAGTAAAGGGACAGGATTTTAGGCCTTAGGGCAGGGGGGGCTAATGGGTAGACGGGGCAGTTTTAGGGACAGCGCAGGGGTGGGGGGGTCGGGGTAGTGTTTGGAAAGGGGCAGGGCTTTAGGGACAGCATGGTAGTGGGGGTGGGGGGGTCAGGGTAGCGTCGACCTTAGCCACACATACCCCTTTACCATTTATGCGTATACCATGAAATTGCGTGGTAAAGGCATGCATGGTAAAGGAATGTGTGGTTAAGACGCATTTGTGGTTTGGGCTGCGTGGTAGAGGCATGCATGGTTTAACCATGCATGCCTCTATCATACAACCATGTCTGATGTTTTGCATTCTTAGTCAACCCCTTCCTTGCCCAATCTTGGGGGTAGTTGGTACTTGTATTACAAAATCCTACCACAGTTATGAAGGTCTGATTTTTTCTTCATACGGAGGGGAGGTTAAATTACCCCCGTCTTGCCCATTAGCAGTGAAGTCAAGAACATCCTAATTCGATGCTCATGTGTGAGATGGATATTTTTATGCTCCTCAGAATTAGTGGTGACATTAGGGCCTTAAGCCCCCCACCTGCCTGTGTACTCCTTTTGTCTTTATATTTTGTTTATATTTTGTTTCGGCCCTCCCACTTTGTCAAACTCAGGTTTGCAGGAGGTGTATTTTTACCCTGAATTAGAAAGTTATATTGATGACCCCATGCTTTGCTAAAGGTGAGGGTGTTTTTTTTTCTTCCCCTTATCCTGTTTATCTTGGCATACAGCCAGACGGCTAAGACTATGCTCCCGTGTTGGACCTGACATCCTTGGCGTGGTTTCCACCCCAACATTTTGCCTTTCAATCCTCCTGTTTTTGCTAACTTTGGTTTTGCTGGCCTTAGGGCTCAGTGCACTTTCCCAGTGCTAACCAGTGCTAACGTGCTTGTGCTCTCTTCCTAAAACATGGTAGAACTGGCTTACACCCAATTGGCCTATTTAATTTACTTTTAACTCCCTAGTAAAGTGGTACTATAAGTACTGTGCACTTAAATTAAACGTTTTAACACAACATCCATGAATTCTACAAGATTCCTCAACCTCTGAACGTTTTTCCTGCAGAAACAGAATAGAGCTGCTTTTTGGAATGATTGATCAACAGTTTTATGACACGGATGTTGAAATTCAATATAAATTATATTAAAAACGAAATAATGAGGCATTTTCCATTCTTGCATGGCTTGCTCTGTATATGTTTGTTGCACTAAATTAGAAATTAGTACATTAGCAAAACCATAACTTGCTTTAGCTATATTCCTTTGCTCAAAGGAAGGATGCACACAGGAAGTGCCTGACTCTGACCTTGAGCTGTGCCCTCCTCTTGGCTCTCCAGGTGAGAAAACCAAGACTAGCTTGCTCAGCCAAAATGTTCTCATGATTGTTACTATTTAAATGTTGTGTCATTTGTTCTCATGATCTCAGCCTAAGCACCTACTTGTATTTTTTTTTAATGAATCAGTCAAGTGACTGTAAGTGCTAGTATATAAAAATGCATTGTTGTTGCTCCATCTCTACATGCTCGGAGAAATTCTAGCTGCCTGACATGGTGATGCACAGATTTTTTTTGTTTTTTTGTTGATAAACCCTTTTATACTTCAGTTGGCGTGTGAGGAGATTTTCTTTAACAATTGTTGAAAACTAACGGTATTTAGACTAACAAATTAAAAGATATTAGATCTTATGGCTATTTTATAGACTCAGAAAATGTGCTACAAATGGGCACACGTTTTTGATGCCCACTTTTAGGACTTCTCTCATTATGAAATGAGTGCACATACATAGGAGATGTTTTATGGTGTAATTTTTGTCATCTGTTTGGTGGTTTTAAAACAAATTATCGGTACAAAAGGGGTGCAAATGGTTGCAAAACATCTGATACGGTTATATTTTGCATTGTACAGTAAACTCTAAATCAGGAACGGCAATTCAGTAAACACCAGACGCAAAATTGTATTAGTACTTGTTGATTTTGTCTCAGATTCATTGTAAACTTAGAAATGAAGCCTATGAGATCTTCCTAGCTTAAAAGGAAGTAATTTGAGGTCATCATTTAGCTTAAAACAGTTATTAGAAGACAAGCCACGGTTTTTCAGTATAAAGAGCGGTTCAAAGTGAATCACTGAATTTGAAAATTATAGTATTTGAACTATTGAAAGGCACCATAGGCCCCAAATAGAAAGTCGGGTCAAAAAAGGGTTCGGACTGGAATCCAAAATGGCCCTGGCCCGGCGTCGGCTCAACATCCTGCGATTCTGGGCAAATCACTTTATCTCCCAAAACCTACAATAAAAATATAATGAATGTGTCCTTGTGTAATGAAACTGGTGCTCATGTAAAGCGCTCCAATACCTTCATGTCGAGTTCGCGCTATATAAAACTGCAAAAAAAAGCATCCCCATCCCCTCCCCCCACCCGCCGCCCAGCCCACAGGGAGGCTGCTATTAGAATGGCGCACTGTGGGCTAGTAGGGACGTGGTAGCCAATCCAGCCCTGAACGCCTCTTTCTAGCCTGTCGCCTACTAGGGAAATGCCAGAGCTGCAGAATAACCTCTCTAGTCCTGTAAAATGGTGATTTATGAAAGGACCATCTTGTTGTCTGGAGGTCTGAGCGGCAGGGCAACGAGAGACAATATGAAAGGGACTAATTTTAGTTACTGAGAATAATGAAACACGATTAAAAGTGTTTAGGAATTTAAAACTATGTAATTTTTGGTCACTAAATATAGCCAAGAATTCCAGAACACATCCAGTATGTATTACAAAACAGAAAACATAAATTGAAATGAATACATTAAAATGCTCTTTGTGATTAACATACTTTGGGCCGAATTATGAGTTTGGCGGTCCGATGGGTCACCAAACCCACAGTGGCAGTGCTGCAACCGGCGCACTGGCGGTCTGACCGCCGTATTATGACTTTGGTGGTCGGGCTGCTATAGGACTGCTGCTCCCAACAGGGATCTGCGATCCCTGGCGGATTTGCAGTGCTCTGAGTCCACAATATAATCCAATTATGAGTTTCCTCACTGCCCTCATTTTAATGGCGGTGAGCCCACCATGAAAAGGATGGCGGTAAGGAAACTAAGGGGGCCCTGCTGTGCCCCCTGGTGCCTCGGTGCACAGGGGTGAATGCAAGGGGCACATGGTGTGCCCCCTGTCTTTCTGCACCCCCAGTTCCTGCATGGCATGGACTTTACAGTCCATGCCATGCCCGAACATGCTGTATCGGGCCCACGGTGCTGCCTTTCTAAGGCTTCCCTATGAATCTTTGAAAAGCAATGCCGTGGGCCAGCCGCCGCAGGACCGCCTGCCAGGATTACAATTTGTAAGCCGGCAGGTGGTCGGCAGTGGAGTTTGGCTGTGTGGGAGTGGGGCAGTGGTTTGCTGGCCTGCTCCCACACCGCAAAACTCATAATCATGCCCTCTTATGTGTTTGTAACAAATGTAGTTTTTATAACAAAATTCATGATGGCTGACATTCTGCACTGAACACGCCTCAGTCTAGTATAGAAATAAGGCGATTTGTGATAAGGCAAAAGATGCTAAACTATAGCTCATGTGATTCTTTTTCCTCTACTGCCAGGTTTCCCATGACAGTATGTACATTCTTCCAAAAACTTTAATATAGGTCCTCAAAGCACGCTCTCTACAGAAACAAAGCTCTTTGTGCACTTTCTCAAGCCCTAATTATTTGGCTTGCTAGGTCAAACATTTAAAGAAACTTCTGCCAACATTCGTGTCCTTAGGCGTCACTTTATATCAAATCCATGGACAGTGATGAAAAGCTCAGAGAATACTCACGAATATATTCAGGCACACCCTAACATACGGAGTAAGTGGCTCGGCAGGTGTGACATCCCATTCACCTACTCACAGGGCAATTATCGAGTTCGACTCAGAGAAAATATTTTAAAGTGACCAACCCCTCGGGCGAGTATCTGGCCTAATGGCTAGGGCTGTCGACTGGGGAACTGGGTTCGAGTCTCAGCAACGACGCTCAGCATCCTGTGATTCTGGGCAAATCACTTAATCTCCTCGTTCCTAAGAAAAATGAATGTGTTCTTATATAACGCAACTGTTGCTCATGTAAAGCGCTCTGATACCAGCGGGTCAAGTTCGCGCTATATAAAACTCCGAAAAAACCAAAACCCTCTGAATCGTCCATTATTAGGACGCAGTGTTTCGATATAAATGTTCCCAAAATCTTGTGCGCTACGTCTGACGCAGCTCTGATTGTTTTTAACGCATGCTAATCAGTGAGTGTACTCTGTTTAATAAGGACAAGGCAATCCCGAGGCGAGCTGTCTGAAGCTTTGTTGACCGTGGGAAGTGGCGTTTCCTTCGTAATCACTGCAGCCATTCAACCAGGCCACAGAGGTGGAGCCCTGCTCTGGGAAAGACATTTAAGCCTCGCCATATTTCCTGAAATAATACAAGGCTTACTCACTGATGGCTTGTAGGATTTCCATGTTTTGTCCTCATTTTGGATTTACTTGTCACTTTATGTATTGGAAACATTTGCTCAGTTGACCATTCTTTTTAGTCTAAGTGGCATCCGGAAGGCATTAGAAAAAACATATTCCAAAAGAAGACTTTTTCTGCTTCTGTACCCTCCATTAAAGACGGTAGGATACGAACCTTCTTTAATCTGATAATATTTCAACATCTCAAATAGACAAAAATCCATGCAATTTTGACGAAGTTTTATTATTTTTCATCTAATAAGTGGGCACATCTCGGCACATCTCTTAGTTAATCTGCACGATAGCAGGATCCATATTGCAGGGTGAAGGAGGGTGTTGACCTCAAGAATTATGAGGTAATATGTACATAGAGACAAAATTCAAAACAGAATTTCAAATACAGTCATAAGAAAGCACACCTGACTCAAAAAGGGAGTTAAAGATCAGAAATTAGAAAACCATGAAGGTTTAATAAAATGTAAGAGCAATACAGAAAAATAAAAAATGCAAATTCAGCAGCAAACTCATTGAATTGGTCAGTGAACATATAAATCAATTGCCATGAAGACACTCGGAGTTTAGGTTAAATATAGCATTAAGTAAAATCTTAAAAACGTACTAAGTCCCAAAGGTGCAGCAAATTAACAGAGAATCAGGCAGCATGCCTAGTAAAAACCCCAAAGTCTCTGGCTTACCTCCAAATTCAAGGGTTTATATACCCAATTTCACCATAGATAATGATGGAAACTGCAAAGTCAGCATGGTACTAACAAAAGTAGCATTATTTCAACAAATCACATTTCAATATTTTAAAACATCATATAGGCCTACCATCTTTAACACTATACCACTACATGAACATTGATTCGCCCCTTCCGACCTAATGTCATCTAGAGGTGTCAGAACAAATTAGTTACATAAACAACCAAAAAGAATCATGAATGAATGGTACATTGTTCTAGTGTGTGATAGCAGGAAGAGCCTTGGAAAGTAACAAAAGGCTTCCTACAGAGAGTTCTTCAACAGCAGCAGTTATTACCAAACAAACTGTGCACATTTTGCTGAATGTGGTGTCAAGCGAGAAATATAAACACATAATGAACATTATGAAATAGCAGTCATATTTTAAAAGATGGAGTCAAGTTCTAACTAAGGCTTGGTTTAGTGTAAACCAGAAAAACTAATTAAAATATAACATAGCGATTTTGTTTCAATTGCAGTAGCTCCATGTTAATGCACATATCTAATTCAAATGTGGAATAACTTCTACAATTTTTTTTAAAATTTAAAATCTTTTTATTTAACAATTGCTCAGTACACAAAAGTGGACACAGTCTTACTCGAATAATGTGAAGCATGACAAAGAAGAGGCATAGTGGCATTACAATAACAGTTAATATCAACCAACAGTATTAATCACAGTGTTGCATTTCTGACTTAGAGCAAATACAAACATCTTAATCCCACACCCATCCACACCCATCCCACCAAACCACAAAACCACCCCATAACAACCTTTCACAGTCCCCTGCAGGTGCACCATGGCTTCCAAACTTTTTCATATTTTCTTGGACAACCCCGAATTTGGTAAACCACCAGTTCGCCCCGCTGGCACCAATCTAGATCATAAGTGTTTTAAATAGCGCTTTTTGTTTAATTGTTTTTCATAGTGCTAGCAAGCTATTTTATTGCCACTTCAGCTCTAACAATAACAACAACTCAGCTAGATAGCACCCTTCACCCCCATAACAAGGTCAACATACACCCTGCAGACTTAATCCACAAGGGGACAAGACCAAAATCAGCTGGTTCAAAAAAAGTTCAATCCAGTCCCACACTGGAAGTATAACTAGAATGGGGCTTTGGGGCATGGTTGTGTCATAGCAGCTTATTCTGGTTTGATAGCAGCTGTCTGTTTTACAGCCTACCGGTGATATGCCAGATTGGCAGTATGGCCAGTTCGGCCATGCTACTAAAAAGTCTGGCTTATCATCCAAGCATTGCACATGTATATTGTACCTAATTATTCCTGGAAACTTCGCCATTCTGTTCCTGACTGAAACCTGCCTTTCTAAAATGGGTGCCCCGTCATTCATGATGCAATCCCAAGCTTTCAGAAAAGTTAATCAGACTGGCCCAATCTAAGAGGTGACAGAATCGCATAATCGATTTTGCTTATTAAATGCCCCTCCACCTGCAAAGACTGTCAAATTTCACAACATTGCAAATCCTTAGTCCCCCAATGGTCTACACTCCTTCGGATATGCATAGAATACCATCATACAACACCAAATTCACAGATACACTCACCCGCTTATCAGCAAGCATCATCATTCATCACCCATATATTCAAATTACAAGTCCCTCTTAGACCCCTACAATCCAGGAGGAGCATATTCCCTTCAGTTTGTCAAAATCTGTAGGCTTCATCTACTGGTAGCCACTCTGGGACCAGTTTGGCTGGCTCTGGGTAGAATCTGTGTTCTCATATCTGGATGTTCCCACAGTAAGAGGAGAATGCAGGAAATAGAAGAGAAGTGGGTTTCAGTGTAGTAGAAGAAACCTAAGCTATTAAAAGGATCTTAGTTGACTGCCTCGCCAGCCACACCTAGCTACAGGGAGGGAGGGAAGGAGAATGTCCATGCATGGTGCAATCCCCCACAATGACATTGCAGTCAAGTACAAAGGAAACCACTACTTTGGACAGCATGCACATATGGAGTCCAATGGATCCAGAACTCATCATCCTAGATACACCCTTATAAACAGCTACACACACACACAATTGTTGTTACGAGCAATCTTCACACATGTCCTGAACATCATGAAGGGAAGGGCCCTATTCATATGTGACTGAATAGATTATTCATAGTGGGGAGCCGGTACAGGTAAAAAGGCTTGTGTGCTGCTACCACTCGCAGTCTCACAAAGCCTGGCACATGTTCAATCTGCACATGTGTATTTCAAGTGTAAATGTACTGTTAAATCCATGCCTACAGAAACACAGACAATTTCCACAAACACTCCCTCAAATTGATCAAACAACTCTCTCCAGCAGAGTACTTCTGCTCATGCACTAGTGACCGTCCAACTAGACTCTGGCAATGCCTTTTTCCTGGGGTGACTCAAAATTATCTTGCCTAAGTCAAAGTAGTCCTCTACTTAATGGCCATACTGCTGTTTGCACTGGGAAACGTTGACCACATATCCCCAATTTCCAAGGAACTGCACTACTTCCCCATTGTAAATTCAATATCTGTCGCCTCATACAAAGCCATCCATCTGAACGATCTTTTTACCTACCAAATCTTTTTAACATTTTCCGTGGTCACAGAGGTCTCAGGAGCATAAACTCTCTATCTGGGAACACCTAATTTCAAGACAAGACCTCACAAGAAATGAGCTAAATTTTCTCTGGCGTTTCCACTGCCTTCTGGATCTCCCTCGCTAAAGACACATGAACTTAACCATTTCACCTTTTTTTTATTCAGTTCAATGACCATGCTTCAGTGGTCAGTGTCACTGCTCTTCCCCCACGCAGCTCCACCATTAAAGAACTTCCCTCTGAGCCCAGAGCTCCCGAGCCGGGTAGGTGTTCGAGGCCCTCCTCCACCCGCAGGCTCCTGCCTGCACCTCATCAATGGTGGCCCAGTGGAAGAGCACTCTGCTGTTCCGCTCTGTTCTGTGCCCTATTTTAACTTTTCGTTCTTTCTGTTCTTGCTCTTTCTCTTTTTGTTCTTTCTCTTTTTGCTTTTTCTGTTTTTGCTCTCCCTTTTTCTCTTTTGCCCCCTCTTTCTATTTTGATCTTTTTTTCTATGTTTTGCCCCTTATCTCCCGCTCTCCCTGCCACTGCTGCCCCCGCAGCCCCTCTCCCCTCCAGCATGCTCCTCCCGCTCCTGCCTCCCAGCTGACCACCTACCCCCGACCACTACTTAATGGTGGCCGCTGTGCTGCAAGAAGAGCAAGACCACTGACCTACCTGGTCAGTGTCACTGCTCTCCCCCCACTAACTCCACCGTTGAGGGACTGCCCTCTTAGCCCGGAGCTCCTGTGCCAAGTAGTTGTTCGGGGCCCTCCTCCACCCGCAAGCTCCTGCCTGCGCCTCATCCCTGGTGGTCCAGAGGAAGAGCACTCTGCTCTTCTGCTGTTCCGCTCTGTTCTGCGCCCTCTGTGCCCTTTTTTCTCTTTGCTCTTTCTGTTTTTGCTCTTTCTGTTTTAGCTCTTTCTGTTTTTACACTTTCTGTTTTTGCTCTCCCTTTTTCACATTTGTCCCTCTTTCTATTTTGATCCTTTTTTCTATTTTTTGCCCCTTTTCTCCCACGCTCCCCGTCGCTGCTGCCCCCGTGGCCCCTCCCCCCTCCAGCATGCCCCACCCGCTCCCGCCTCCCAGCTGACCACCCTCCCCCGATCTCTACTTAATGTCGGCCAAAGGCGCGCCAAAGGCAAGCCTGTCTGCGCCTGTCCGCGACCCAACCATGACCAGCGCCAGGGACCCTGATCCCCCGACCCACCTCCGTTATGACCCTAGCACCCTCCACGCTCTCAACCCCGGATGCAGCAACAACTGCCAGTTCTCGATACCGAGCAACACCCAAGGCCCTTTCTCCTGCCGACACTGCTGCTGCACATTCACCCACCTCCAGACCCCAGCAGTAGCCCCCAGCCCACCAGACGCCACTGCACACAAACCACTGAACTGCATCCTCCTCAATGTGCGCTCCCTGCACAGACATGCCATAGAAATCTGGGACCTCCTCAACACTCACACGCCCGACGTCACCTTCCTCACAGAGACCTGGACCAAAGCCAACTCTGCACCCGACATCGAACCGCCATTCACGACGGATACAAGATCCTGAGAAAAGACCGCCCACTCGCCCAGGAGGAGGCATCAGCATCATCCACAAAAGCTCCCTCTGCATAAGAACTACCGACCCAGATGACGCCTACCCCCCCATGGAACATCTCCACTTCCAGATCCAGACCAACCCCAAAACGACTCTCCGTGGAACCCTCGTCTACAACCTGCCTGGCCCGCGCTCCTTTCACCGACATTATCGCCGACCTCATCACACCCCACGCCCTCACCTCCACAGACTACATACTACTCGGAGACCTAAACTTCCACCTCGACAACCACTATGACCCCAACACCACCGCCCTCGTAGAGAACCTCACCAATATAGGACTGAAACAACTTTTCACCACCCCACGCACGCAGCAGGACACACACTTGACCACGTCTTCGCAGGAAGAAACAGTGTCTACTACAGCCACACCACGGAAATGATCTGGACAGACCACCACTGCATTCACTTCTCCTTTAGAAAACTCGGCATACACAAGCATGCATGCTGCCTCTGCCACAGAAGCTGGAACAAAGTCACTGAATAACACCTCACCTCCTCCCTCACCAGCACTCTACCTCCAATGATGCCAGGTGCCAACACCGCGGCAAGCAACCTCCATCGCTGGCTCACCAACTGCGGCAACACACTCACCCCCCTCCAGAAAGCCACAGGACGACACATCAAGAAAGCAAACTGGTTCACCGCGGCACTCCAAGAATCCAAGCGATCCCGTCGACGACTTGAAAAGACATGGAGAAACAGCAAAACCCCTGAAACATGCACCACCTACAGAACAGCCACCACAGCACAACACCAACTCATCAAATCCACAAAGAAGAACTTCCTCCAAGACAGAATCCTCTCCAACGCCCACAACTCCAAGGTACTCTTCTCCATCATACAGGAATTTGCCAAACTCGGCAACGAAACAACAGACGTCCCACCCTCCCAAGACCTCTGCAGCAGACTCAGCTCCTTCTTTCACCTCAAGATTAAGATGCGCTATGACAACTTTGACAACCAAGACCTCTGCACCGCCTCAGCCCTCACCCCCAGCGATGCCACCCAACAGACCCTACTCACTTGGACCCCGCTCACGACAAAAGACACCTTAAAGACCATGAAGAGCATCCACTCCGGAGCATCCTCAGACTCCTCTCTGCCCTACACTTTCCACAGGCCCCCCACAGCCATCATACCCGAGCTACGTCGGACGATCAACTGCTCCCTCGAAACCGCCACATTCCTCAACAACTGGAAGCACACCGAAGTCAACCCCCTCCGGAAGAAACCCTCCGCAGACCCGATGGACCTCAAAAACTTCAGGCCCATCTCTCTGCTTCCATTCGCAGCCAAGGTCATCAAAAAGGCCGTCAACACCCAGCTAGCAAACTTAATCGATGCCAATATTGTCCTAGACATCTCCTAATCTGGATTCTGCAGCAACCACAGCACCGAGACCGCCCTTCTCGCCGTCACTGACGACATCCGCGCCCTCCTCGACCAGGGCCAAACGCCAGCCCTCATCCTCCTGGACCTATCAGCAGCCTTCAACACCGTCTCCCACCGCACACTCGCCACCAGACTCTACGACGCCGGCATCCGAGGAAAGGCCTTAGACTGGATACACTCATTCCTCATAGGCAAAACAGAGTCAGACTCCCGCCCTACCTCTCAGAACCGACAGAGACCAAATGCGGAGTACCCCAGGGACCGTCCCTGAGTCCCACACTCTTCAACATCTACATGGCCCCCCTCGCAACCATCATCAGATACCACGGGCTCAACATCATCTCCTATATGGATGACACCCAGCTCATCCTCTCCCTCACCAAGGAACCCAACATCACCAGGCGCAACTTCCAAGAGGGGATGAAAGCCGTCACAACCTGGATGAAGAACAGCTGCCTGAAATTCAACTCAGAGAAAACAGAAGTCCTCGTCCTTGGCTCCACCCCCTCAGTTTGAGATGACACCTGGTGGCCCCCTGCCCTCGGAAACCCAAATTCCTCGATGGACCATGCACGTAACCTCGGAATCATACTGGACTCATCTTGCAAAATTAACCGCCAGATCAGCGCTGTATCCTAGGACTGCTTCAATACCCTCCGCATACTCCGAAAAACATTCAAATGGATCCCCTCCGAATCCACAAAAACGGTCACGCACACCCTAATCACCAGCAGACTGGACTACGGCAACGCCCTCTTCGCCGGAATCAACAAAAAACTCCTCCGCAAGCTCCAGACCACCCTGAACGCTGCAGCCAGAATAATCCTCAACCTCCCCCGGCACAACCACATCACCCAATACCTCCGCGATCTACACTGGTTCCCCGTCAAAAGAAGAATAACAGTCAAGCTGCTCACGCACACATATAAGGCCCTCCACAACAGCGGACCAGAATACCTCAACAACCGTCTCTCCTTCCACGCCCCCAAGACAAACCTCTGATCAGCCGACCTCTCCCTGGCTACCGTCCCATGCTTCTACAGGCTCAAAGCAGGTGGAAAGTCCTTCTCCTACCTTGCGGCCAAGACTTGGAACGACCTCCCCCTCCACCACCGGCAAAGCCCTACACTGCTCCAGTTCAGGAAAGACCTCAAGACCTGGCTCTTCAGATAACCCCAACGGAGCCGCATACCCTCTGCCTCCCCAGCGCATTGAGACCCTAACAGGTGAGTAGTGCGCTTCACAAACCCCTGATTGATTGATTGTTTGACTAAATTTGAACTCAATGTCACATAGTCAACTCTTCTAACCCATTCCTATATGTTATCTTGGTATTGTTTTGTTCTCTTCATTGTAAAGCACACTAATACCCAAAGATTCAGGAGCATTATAGAAAACTGGTAAATAAATAAATAAATAAATAAACAAACCAAGGCAGTACAGCATGGAAGAGAAGCCTACATGACGAAAATGTAAGGATGTTTGCAGATCCATAGTTTCGGGCTTTTGTTTTTATTTGCATGTATGTATGCAGTAATTCTGATGCCTGTTAGTTATATTCTAAATGTCTTACTATTGTATTCATCCTTTCTTTTTATATGTGGCAAACGATTGTGGGGGGAAGCAGAAACGTTTGGATGGTTCTGGACAATCCACTCTGTGAATGTGGTGAGCAACAAAACACGATTTGAAGCGAGACCAAGAAAATCTCTACATCCCCTTTCCACTATGTCCACTTTGAGCACAAAATGATGTGCATATTACACACGAAAGAGTTCAGACCTGGCTTTGAACAAGAACACTGCTAGGAGATGAGAAACGGCAAACATTTGCAACTCAAACGTTATTTTGCACATTAAATATCAAATGAATACACACATATAAATACGCAAGTCACTTGTAGATCGTTCAAGTAACTCAAAGCCTCACAAACATCAAGTAACAAAAGAGAGTGCTCTAGAAACAAAGTTCTCGCAGTAACACAAAATTATCATGGAACAAACACAATGGATGACAGAAAGAGAAAAAAACTTTTGGCAGAATGTTTGCAACAAAAGACAGATCAACACAAACAAACACAACTCACACACAGGAGAGCAACACACACGTGCATACAAGCATATCAGTGGCGGCTCCTCCACTAAGGCGGAGGAGCATGGTACCACTGCTTTTCAGCAGTGTAAATAAAATTAAAATAAAATGATAATAACTCGATGTTATTTTCATTTTATTTTTTCTGCTGCGACACCTTTGCGGGCGTGCCAGGGCTGCTCTGCTGACAGAGAAGCTGGGGGAGGAGTGGTGGGCACTCTGTATGGGCGCATGAATGTTTGGCCGTTCATTTTGGGCCGGCCAAACAGTCATGTACACTTTGCATGTTCTCCACCCAGGCTGCATTACAGCCTGGGTGGAGAACATGCCCAGGCTACCAGTCCCTGTCTAAGCACCAAACCACGGAGCTCAGACCAATCACAATGCAGACCCCCCCACACCCTTGCCACCCCCGACCCGTGCCAGCCGCCACTGAAACATGCGTCTCCCAGCAGTTTACGATAGAATCTGTGCGGCTCAAACTATGCATTCTTTTTCAATGTGTTTAACTTTGAGCTTCAGAATCTCCTTGCTCAGCTCAGCTCAGCTCATACTTCCATCTGAAGATCAAGGCCCTCTATGACAATTTCAGCGAACCGACGCAGGACATCACATCCCCACCCAACGCTGCCGATAAGCCAAACATCATGACCTGGAATCCCGCTACCGTCGAACACATCACCACTACCATGCAGAAAACCCACTCACGAGCCCCAACGGACCCCTGCCCACCTCACATATTCCACAGGGCCACCGCCGCCATCGCACCCGAACTGGGACTGACCACCAATGCCTCCTTCATGTCCGGCATCTTCCCAGACGACTGGAAGCAGGCGGAGGTAAAACCCCTCCTCAAGAAACCCACAGCTGACCCAACGGACCTGAAAAACTACCGGCCCATCTCTCTCCTGCCTTTCTCGGCCAAAGTCACCGAGAGACTCGTGAACGCCCAGCTGACCACCTTCATTGAAGAGAACTCCATCCTAGACGCCTCCCAGTCGGGATTCCGCAGCAACTACTGCACCGAGACCGCTCTCCTCGCCGCCACTGACGACATACGCATGCTAATCGACCAGGGACACACAGCGGCCCTCATCCTTCTAGACCTCTCTGCAGCCTTCGACACTGTTTCTCATCGCACTCTTGCAACCAGACTTCACGACGCAGGGATACAAGGAGCCGCCCTTGACTGGATCCGATCCTTTCTCTCCGGCAGAACCCAGAGGATCAGACTCTCCCCCTTCCTCTCCGAACCCACTGAGATCAACTGCGGTGTACCCCAAGGATCATCACTCAGCTCCACGCTCTTCAACATCTACATGGCCCCCCTCGTCGCCATCGTCAGACAGCATGGGCTCAGCATCGTATCCTACGCGACGACACCCAGCTCATCCTCTCACTCACGAAGAATCCCGGAAACACCAAACTCTGCTTCCAGGAAGTAATGAAGAACGTGGCAGCCTGGATGAAAGACAGCTGCTTGAAGCTCAACTCAGAGAAGACCGAGGTCCTCATCCTCGGACCCTGCAACTCCACCTGGGACAACACCTGGTGGCCCCCCGCCCTCGGGAATCCACCCACTCCGACAGACCATGCACGGAACCTCGGCATCATCCTCGACTCTTCCCTCTCCATGAACCGCCAGATCAACGCCGTCGCCTCCGCTAGCTTCAACTGCCTGCGCATCCTCCGCAAGACCTTCAAATGGATCCCCCCCGACTGCAGAAAGACCGTCACCCACGCGCTCATAACCAGCAGACTGAACTACGGCAACGCCCTATACGCCGGAATCAACAGAACTCTACTACACAGACTCCAGACCATCCAGAATGCCGCTGCCAGACTCGTGCTCGGAACTCCGAGTCACGAACACATGACCCAACACCTACGAGACCTCCACTGGCTCCCCGTCGAGAAGAGGGTCACCTTCAAACTCCTCACCCACGCCTACAAATCCCTCAACAACATCGGACCCAAATACCTCAACGAGAGAGTATCCTTCCACGTACCCAAGAGGAACCTCCGCTCCGCTGACCTCGCCCTGGCAGAGGTCCCCGCATCCGCAGAAACAGAACAGGAGGGAGAGCCTTCTCCTACATCGCAGCCAAGACCTGGAACGAGCTCCCCGTGAACATCAGACGCTCCCCAACCCTGCACACTTTCAGGAAGGACCTCAAAACCTGGCTCTTTGACTGATCCGGAGCTGCCCCCCCCCCCTAGCGCCTTGAGACCCTCACGGGTGAGTAGTGCGCTATATAAACCCCTGATTGATTGATTGATTGATTGATTCCTTCCACATGTGATTTACTGAATGGTAGTTTACTTTGGCGAGTTGGTATTATGAATGTAAAGTCGGGGGGGAACATTAATATGTTGCATACATTTAAGGAAGAATTCAGGGTTACTAGATAAGGTGCAGAAATTTAGACTCTGAAATTTCGACAGACATAAATATCAAGGATCAAAATTACATTACTATTGAGGAAGGAAATTTTGAGCGTAAGTTATTTTTTTAGTAAGTATATATTTTTTTAACTATAACATAAATGTTTATGATATCGTTTTCAGTCATATTTTGGTAAATATCTTTTTTACTTTCGTGTGTAGGATTTTTTCTTTTTAATATTGTGATTTGCATTTTGAAATATGGGGCTGATTAGGATGTCAGTGGGACCACTACTGACCGTCCGTTGGTGGCAGTCCCACCGACATCCAGCAGAACAGTCAGACCGCCGCATTATGATGTTACAACCAAAAACTCCTTCATTGTAATTGAATAGTTTGGAGTTTTTTAGCTTGTTGTCAATGCGATGTAATGTTTTAAATGTCACTAAGCACTTTCACTTCACGCACTTGCACTTTTTTGTGTGAGCACCAGAACTATTAAACGTTGAAAATTGAATGATACTCCATTTATGGTGTTAATAAATGTGATGTCATTCTGCACCCTGTGTCCTGGCATATATTGCTTAATGAGTCCTGTTTGGACTACTATTGAAAGTAATTGTTTTGATTAACTCTGCATTCATTTACAGTAGCCCAGGCTACACGAGGACTCTTGAAGCCTCCCTGAGACCACTGTTCTCCTTAACCATACTACTTGATATGGGCCTGGGCCTGGAACAGGACTTAGTGAAATTTCTATGACCTCTGCTTTTTGGGCGTTAAGGGAGGCATCAGTATGCTATGGGATCGAGGGGGAATTAACTAATTCCTTTGAGTTGAAACAGGATGTTTGCCAGGGTTGTGTTTTGGGTTCGATCTTGTTTTCTTTGCAAACCTTCCCTGGTTTCTTCTGGAACAGATATGCAACACCCTGGTTGCCACATTACTTATATGCAGATGACGCTGTGTTAATGTCCAGAACCCCTGCCGGCCTTAAGGGCCTAATTGATAATTTTGTATAGTTCTATGGATAACTTTGATCTTGAGACAAACTCTTTAAAAACATTTTGTATGGTCTGTGGCACAAAATCATGTAAAGGGTAAGCAGATCTAAAAGGCCTATTGCTTCCCTTATCTAGGAGTCATAATTGATTTATCAAATACATGCTCACTGTATCCCTTGTACACCCATAGGTTGCTTCCCTTTGATTTGTTGGTGGAACAAGTAGGTTATTTATCCTGGCAGCCTGTAACTAATGCGTGATGTGGGCTAATCCTCTCATACTACTTACAGATCCTATGGTGTATTTATCCTCATTCCCTCTAACCAGTGTACTCCTCTGACACAACTGAGTATCCTCTAAAGAGTATTTTTATGGCTGTGTTTCTCCTGTGTGTGCCCATGGGTAGCTCCTTGTCACTCCTAGATTAACTTAGATGTTTTAGGATGGCCAGCTGCATATGTTGCATTCCTGGAGGTCACTCATCAGTTGCTCCAAACTTTCCAGGGAATCACTTTTGGGGAACGTTTTCTACATGCAATATCACACCATTACTGGGTAATATTGTGAATCAGTACCTTGAGTGCAAGTTCACCTTTTGTGAATTTCTTGCACCGGTAGATCAAGCCATTTGTGTATGTCACTGGGACTTACACATGCCACTGGCTTTGTGAGTTGCAGCTTTATGGACCAGAATACTGGACTGCTGTAGCTTGTGCTGGCTCGTGCCTGTTTTGTGCCATGTGTGAAGATCATCCACTGCATTCGTCACCCAGTTGATACATTTATAGAGATCATATTCATTGCGCATTGAGTCCACCCCCTCCTTTGCCAAAACTGAGGCATTCAGTGGATATCTACACTAATAAAAATGGGACTAAGACTAAAATGCAAGTATGTGGTGACTCAGAGTGACGCCGACTTGGGATATTTTAGTACACAGTAGCATACTCTCTCTGTGACCCTTGTGGATGTTAGTGTTTGCATCCATGTTCTGAGACCTAATGCTGTCAGGCGTCTTGCTCATGTACTACCACTTGATGTTAAACAACACACTCATGAAGAGCTCGGGTTCAAGAGGGCCCATTACCTCCTCGTCCATCTTCCTGGATTCAGTCCTTACGCATGAGATACTTCTCTTTTCTGGACGAGCCAATTCCCTAGCTGAAACCCAATAAGTTCCCCCAAGATTACCCCCATTACCTAGGAGACACCACAAAAGGGAGGAACTATCGAAGCACTTCCTGAAACATACCATGCCAAAAAGAGCAGTAAAACAGAAAATAGCCAACCGCCATGCCCAGGAATCAGGACTGCATTCAGGAAGACCAGGACTCAGAGTAATGAAGATTACTGGTAAGTAACCAGGGCATTACTAGTGCGCATCTCATTACAAACTCAAGCTAGCGGGTATTTTTTATTAGCCTAGACTATTTAAACTCTGACACATTTACAGGACAAAAGTTTCTTCGCAGCTAATCTTGACACCTTTAATGCGTTTCTCACGGTGCCCGTAAGGAGGTTTTTACCTGGTTCTGACTTCCCACTCAGACCTCAGCACCCGTGATGCCTTGAGCTGTGCTCTGGATTGGCCTTCTTCTCATGCTTGCAAGTTGCGATTCTGTTGCTGTGCCGCTTATGTGTTGGGCTTTCTGTTTGCTGAGCTACTGAGTTTCTTTCTTGTCATTTTGGTTGCAGCTGTTAGCTTTGTTGAATGAAACAGCAAATTTAGTCTAGGTCAAAGCCGTGTTTACCGTGGGACCTGATGTACGCCTACCTGATGTACGTCTAAGCAAGGAGCCCACCGACGAGAACAAAACGCCTGTCCCTGCCCAGAGTACCTCTCTGTGCTTAATTTGAGCTGGTGGTTTTCGGTGCTCAGCGCCGGCACTTATGACAGCCAGCCACATGGTGGTGCTGTTTGTGTTATTTGGAGATGAGAACAACAACAGTTGTTTATTAGTTCAATATACATTAAAGCGACTAACACATGCCACCCAAGCTGCTCTTTTAGGTTTTGGGAGCCTGGAATAGTCTGAATTCTCACACCTGTAGGAGTATAATGGTCAATAGTTGCATTATCACTGGTACTGGCAGCACTGGCAGGGGCAATGGGTGGTGCAAGCTGCAGTGGCCTCCTGAGGAAGGCCCTGGCACCTATTTATTTACTAATTAAGCACCTCTATGCTGTGTTGTGCAGTGCTATTGTATTGTTTCACCTTTAGGAACGTATTCTATCTTTTGGCAGCCAGGGATCAAAGCTGTGAGGGAGGCCCAGCCTGCCCTGTACCGGCTGCAGTTTTACAGTTCACCCGCTGTAAATATTTTGTTGCTTATTCAATAAATATCTTTACCTTGAATGATTTAAACACTCGCATGAGAATATGTTTTCTCTTGGGAGACGAGTCAGGGTGGAAGAATTATGGTATGAGACAGAGGATAAGGAATAAAAGAGAAAGAAACGAAAGACAGAGTGAAAGATGGGAAGCAGGGGAAAAAAAAGACCGAAAGAGAAAAGTAAAGAACGAGCAAAAGAGGTTAGTGAAGAGAGAGGGGCCAGATATAAAAGGATGACAGGAAAAGAAGAGAAGGAAGAGGATATAGAGTACTGGTTGATTAAGAAGGTCGTGGAGAGGGAGGGCAGGACGCGGAAGGAAGAGAGAAGAGACAGCAGAAGAGGGTGAGAAGAAAGAGTAAGAGAAAGAAAGGAGAGCTTTTAACAAGATCGAGGCGAGAAAAAGGGAAAGAAAAGGTGGAAGCAGAAGAGAGCGAGATAGGAGTGGAAGAGAATCAGAGGAAAGGACAGGGAGGAGAGAGGATGAAAGTACAAAGATGAGAGAGGAAGCTGGGGAAGACAGGCAGAATGAGGAACTCAGAGATCTGAAACTGCCTTCAGTGCAGCAGATGCGGTGATACCTGGATCCAGGAATGGTAGGGACCCACTGCATTCCATTTATGGCTGTCTTTTATTACCAAACCTGGTTCCACTAGGCCCTTCCTTCGATTAGGGCCTATGGCACTAGTGCTGCACCGCTAGTCAGCTGCCCGCTTGCCGGCCCTCGGTCTCCTGACATATTTGTTGGCGTTCTTACAATCTCCAGTGGCTGCACATTGTGCCCACTTCACTGCTAGCTGCCCCCTGGCTGAGCCTTTGCTGAAAGTCCTTGTTGACAGGTTGATGTTAGCGCCTCAGTCTCTGTGACTGGCTAGGCAGTAATCTCAATCACCTTGCAAGCATTTACAATCTAAGAACCTCTATAGAAAGCTACACTTCCTCCCTTAAATGAAACAAGCGAAAACAAAAGAAATTGTAACAAAGTATCCTACTAAACAGCCTTTACGATTGAGAGACACCCTGGTAATCCAAACAGGATGAGTAGACTAAGTCTGTTTAGGAGCCACATCACTAAATAAAAGGTCATTATCCCACTCCTGTTCATCTTCATGAGCTGCACTTTCATCACATACGCTAAACTCAGGTTAGTCTGCACTACACATGTCCTAAACCTTCCCCTTAAAGTTTGTAAGTCTAGAATCACTCCACCATGTTACATTATAGAGGACGGTAGACGTTTTACCTAACAGAAGAATTTTGAGTTGCTTTTCTAAAATATTTTGCTTAGCCAATTGATACATGGTATAAATAGTGCAACATTTTGCCAAATTTAGTGCAGGTAAGTCTCCTCTTCAGCAGTTGAAACAGCATGAAGCCGGTGGTACAGTGAGACCTGTAATGGTAAGTACATATCAGAGATATGTTGTTCCACACCAATCCTAGACTTACATTCTAGCTGGACTCCTTTCACAACCACCCTGTTGAATCCCTCTACTGAACCATTCATATTTGAAGCATACAGAGGTGCATGATTATGAGTAATACTAAATTCCATAAAAAAATAATTTAATTCCAAAGAGGTAAACTACCCCATTATCAAAAATGACTCCTTCTCAGTGAAAACAATTCCTGAAGAAAGCACTAACAGAATGAAAATTGGGTTTGTTCAACCACCTCAGATCCATCCATTTAGAAAAATAATTGATCAGGCACAGGCATACAGCTTCTCAGAAAACCAGACATCATATGGCCCAACAAGTCCATGCCCTAATCTTTCCATGTGCAGATAGAGATTGATGGGCAACCCCTTCAGCATGAAATTTCTTCAAAATCTTATCACAATTACAGCATTGACTTAACCTATTCACAAAAGCCAATATTGAATTATTCATAATTGGCCACTGTAAGGCGATGGGTTCTGCCCATCAAATCCACTTGGAATTTCTGTTTTTTGACCACCTGGTATGTGACCTGTTTACTGTGGGTGAGCCCCACAACTGGTGACAACTACACAGTGAAGGGACTGCACGTGCGTACCACCAGTGTCCACCTTTTAAGATAAGGCCTCTGCAATGCATCAAGGGTAAGGGGCACTTGGTTGGTTACACGTGAACATGTATGCATATGCGTGTACACGCATGTGGGGGCTGCACGTGTGAGACTCCAACTGCACAGTTAGCCTGGCATAGAGGAGACTCTTCAGGATTGGATATTGAGCTGGGGACAGGCTCATAATGTTAGCCTACACTCATGGGGAAAGTCAGTGTGGTTTACACTTTTGTCTGCAGTGATCCTCTATTATACACCTATGGGGAAGGCTGCCTTAGAGTGCAGTTTCGCTACCCCTTGGCCTACAGAGACCAGTGACATATCGAGCTGGGGTAGAATCTGTATGCCAAATCCAAAAATGAGAGTTTCAAGAAAATATCTGTACAGTTTATGGGTAATCCAGGATTGTCATATTTCTCTGGCTCAGCTCAGATTCAGAGAACAGGCTTTTTATCACCCTGCTGTGCCAAGTTAATTACATTTCTCTCCAGCAGTAAGAACAAAAGCCTCCCCACACAAAGGGAGCAATTTACAGTGCTTCACTTAGCTCCTGAGAAGAAAAGGGGTGGGGATGAATGATCTGCATCAATCAATCAGCTGTCACACAATACCAGGGATGGGCCAGCCCATGCCACTGAACAAAGGAGGGAGTCCAGACCTGTGGAACCAACATAGGAGAGGACTGAACTTTGAAAATTTGATGAGAAAGCCCCTGGCAATGATATCAGTGAGGGGGGAGCTGAGGCCCTCAGAGGAGATGTGACTAGTGCCTCCTGGGTGATACCATTTTGAATTGTCCCAGCATGCTGTGCAGGAGAATCTGACAGGGGCAGAAAGGTGATGTGGCTCCCGAGGATAGGCCAAAGGTGCCTGGGACTGGAGGCAGTAGCCTTGGACAACTGGAAGAAGAAACCCCTGATTTTCATCTGGACTAAGGACTGTGACTACAGTTAACCCCAGCACCAGTGGGACTCTCTCCAAGACCAGGGATGCTGATCCCCTTACATCTCCTGAGGACTAATTGTGGCACAAACTGGACTTCAGGGCCAAGGAGGAGAGAAACTGCAGAGGAGATAAAGAAGAACGGTTGGTTCCGGGAGCCAGTGAAACCAGCTCCCTGCAAAGTCTCCACCTAGGAGGCCAGGACGTGTGAGGAAGGGGCTCCAGGTAGCTAGCACTTGCCAATAGGAGCAAAATGAGCCCAAAGGTGTACAAAATGACTCAATGGTCTCGAGATATCAGCCGGAGAAGGATTTGACCTTTGACCCCCACCAGAGCAATTGGAGCGCGTGAAGCTCGCTGCCCCCCTCCCCAGAGCTCATGAGGCCTGGGGACCCAATCCCTCAGGCCAAGTGGGCGGTGGCTCCATGGTCTGCCCCAACAGTTGGCATCATGAGGGGGGGTGCCTGTGTGAGACCAAGCACCCCCAAGGCCCAAATAAAAAGGGGCTGATTTTATGATTGCGTTTTCATGCTTTGAAAGTATATAGAGAAATCCCACAGACACATGTGATGTTCATTTTTTTTTTGTTTAAGATTTCTTTATTGATTTCCAAATAGGAGAAATAACAAGCGAGCCAGTGTGCTCTATAGTCATCGGGATACAACCCGGCAAATATGTTAGTGTACGTGGCCAAAAAAAGGACAGAACTGGTGAAAAGAAGAAACACCCCCCCTCCCACCCCGCCCTCCTCCCGCCAATCATAAGCCATGCTCCCAACAAGTAGCAACAGCAGCAAGGGTAACCAGAAAGTCCACATGTAAGGGTACACTAGGTAGCTGAGGCATTTGAGGCTGGCAACCTGGGGGGGTCGGCAAGTCGCAATAGTCTCAAGTACTTTGGGCAAGTAAGCTCTGTAAACTCGGATGTTAGCAACGTGAGGAAAGGTTCCCATAAATCGTGAAAGGAGGCCCCAGGGTGAGTCAGGGACAGTGAGATCTTTTCCATACCCAATATGCCCCACATTCTATGAAGCCACCCCAGCCGAGTCGGAACGTTCTTAGTGCCCCAGTGAGCGAGAACGTTCTGAACCGCTGCCCAGAGCGCGAGTGCCATCTGTTTACCCCTTCGAGATTTGAGGGGAAAGGTTACAGCGTTAGGAAGGCCCAGAAGGACATACACTGGGGAGCGAGGGATCTGTGTATCAAAATGAGAGTCCACCTCATCCAGGATCTGCTGCCAATATGTCCCCAGGGCCGGGCAATCCCACAGTAAGTGGGTTAGAGTGCCTAGCTGGCCACAGTCACGCCAACACTGCGGGCTACGGGAGGGGTTACCCCTATGAAGTCGTACAGGGGTACGGTACCAATAAGTAGCAACCTTAGTAGCTGTTTCCACTGAGGACACGTTGCGTGCTGTTTGGCGGGCTCTGAAATAGATATCGTTCCATTCCTTCTGTGTCAGAACTCTACCGAGCTCCCCCTCCCATCGCAGCTGGCTGGGAGTTTTCACCGAATCTGAGGTGCCCTTAGCAAATCTGTACAAATCCGAGGTCAGATGTGCGTCAGTGTGCCGTGTGAGTAACCACTTCTCAAATCGAGTGAGGTGTCTCTCCGCGCCCCCCGTACATCCCTATGTGACACCCAATGACGGACCTGCATGTAACGGTAACGCTCCTGTTCTGGTAGGACCTGTTCCCTGCGAAGGTCAATAAAGGGACGAAGTCCAGAGAGATCAAAAAGATGCCCTATGGAGCCACAGGACTCCCCGGTCCAGTGGTGAAAGGTCTCGGAGTCAAGCCCCGGCGTGAAGTCAGAATTGTGGACTATAGGCGAATTCGGAGACGGGAAGGTCGTGAGCCCCCGGGAACCAGCCACCTTATCCCACGCCAACAGAGTAGGTCTAGTTACCTCAGACAGATAGAGATTGCGGGGCCGAGCCGCCCGTGTAAGGAAGGGGATACCCCACAAGGGCTGTCCGGCAAGCGACCGATCCATAAATAACCAATGTTTCTCGGACTCCGGCCGAGACAACTCCACCAGATCCCTCAGTTGAGCCGCACGCCAGTAGGCAGAAAGATCGGGAATCCCCAAGCCTCCCTCCACAGGATCCCTATACGTGAACTCCCTTCGTAGCCGGGCCCTCTGGTCACGCCAGACAAAATGTTCGATGTCCCGTTGTAAGGAGCGCAGGACCCCGGGGGGAGGTACAAGTGGCAATGTATGAAATAAGTAGAGAAGCTGGGGTAATATCACCATTTTTACTGCAGCAATACGTCCCAGCCAGGAGAGAGAGTGCGGCCTCCATTTGCGGAGGGATTCTCGGACCTGGCGAGAAATCGCCGAATAGTTTATTACTCTGGTGACGCGGATGGTAGCAGAGATTTGCAACCCTACGTAAGGGATTGTGTCTTGGGCCCACTGGACCGGATACGAGCGCTGCAGAAGCTCCATCGTTTCAGGCTGCAGAGATAGATCTAAGGCCTGAGATTTATGTACATTGATCTTAAACCCCAAGGCCAGGGCAAACCTATCTAATTCAGCCAAGAAAGCGGGCAGAGATTCCCGGGGATGTTCCAACGTGGCCACCACGTCATCTGTGTATAAACATAGTTTGTGCTTCGTTCCCCCGAAGCGTGCCCCCTTAATGCTCAGGTCATCGCGGACCCGTTGGGCCATGGGTTCCATATACAGGGCGAAGAGAAGCAGCGACAGGGGGCAGCCTTGCCTCGTCCCCCTGCATATGGAAAAGGCCGACGAAGCTATCCCGTTCACCCGCACTGTAGCCGTGAAGTCAGCGTAGCTACTGAAAACCCAATCGATAAAGCGACATGGGAAACCAAAGTGAGATAGGGTCGCCTTGAGGTACGGCCAGTGAACCCTGTCAAACGCCTTCTCAGCGTCAACAGAGAAAATCATGCGTTCCGCTGGAAAGCGTTCGGACCGATCCACCAGGTGCAGAAGCCGCTTGGTATTATCGGAGCATTGACGTCCGGGAACGAACCCAGATTGGTCCGGATCTATTAGTCTGGGCAGATGACGAGAGAGCCTACACGCCAGGATCCCAGTGAAAATCTTGAGATCCACATTTAAAAGGGATATGGGGCGAAAGGAGCCACATAAATGTCTGTCCTTGCCCGGTTTAGGCAGTACCGTAATCAACGCCTCCAACATAGATGGAGGGAGAGAGGCAGCCTGAGCGGTCCCAATCGAGTTGTAAACCCATACCAGCAACGGGGCTAACAGCTCGCAGAACGTTTTATAAAAAACGGAGGAAAAGCCATCCGGGCCCGGTGACTTGAGGAGTTTCAGGCGGGAGATGGCAGATATAACTTCCTCCAGGCGGATAGGGGCAGCAAGCTCCTCCGCCTGGCCCTGCAAAAGCTTGGAGGTGGCTACACCCTGCAAATAACGGGCTGGCACATCGTCCGGTAGAGTCTGGGCCGTATACAGGGAGGCATAGAAACGTCGGAATTCTTCCACAATTTCCAGGTCAGTCGTGCACTCTCTCCCCTGATGATCACGGATCATAGTAACGCGGGATGCCTGTCGCTGCGCACTTAACCTATGGGCGAGAAGCCGCCCGCACCGGTCTCCCCCCACATAGAAGGCATGTTTTAGACGAAGGGCGGCATATTCCGCCCGATCAACATCCAGCCCCGCTAGCTGTGCCCTGGTAGTTTTAAGCTGCCTCCAAACTCTGGGGGCCCCGGTCCGCTGATGAATGCGCTCAAGTTCAGCCACCTCCCCGGATAAGCGCTCCCTTTTTTCCTTCCTGTCCTTATTGTCTGCTGCAGCTATGCCCAAGAACTCCCCTCGAACTGCGGCCTTGAGAGCCTCCCAAAGAGTTGTCACGGATACGGAAGGGGAATCATTAAGAGCTAGGTAGTCAGTAATACACTGACGTACTTGCAGTACCACCGAGGGACGCTGTAGCATAGTCTCGCGAAGGCGTCAAAAGCGCCGTGTGGGCCTAGGTGGGTGCAGGGACAAGGAGATCCGCACTGCCGAATGGTCTGACAAGGGGCAAGGAAGAATTTCAGCATCTCGTGTCTGTTGGGTCAATGCGTCGGAGGTGAGTATGTAATCAATTCGGGCATACGTTTTGTGTGGGTGGGAATAAAAGGTGTAGTCCTTGGTGCTTGGATGGTGCAGCCGCCAGACATCTGTGAGCCCAGCCTCTGCCAAAAGGCGCCTCCCATCCCCCGAGAGAGCCCCGTCTATCCCCACCGCTGCCCCGAACGATCAAGCATACCATCAAAGGCCAAGTTAAAATCCCCCCCTATGAGCACAGTTCTGTCAGAGATACCTGTGAGTTCATGTACCACGTCCCGGATAAACCCCTCTTGGCCTCCATTGGGGGCATATACAGTCGCTATAACAAGAGTGTGCGTGCCCAAAAGTGAGAGTATGGGCCAGAAACCTGCCCTTGATCTCGGCCCGTTTGCAGCCGAGCCGACCTGGAAACCGAGCCGAGACCAGTATCGCCACCCCCGCTGTTTTAGAAGAATGAGAAGAGAACGCTTGGAGGGGAAAGGCCCTGGACCTTAACCTATGTGTGTCTGCCGTGAGGAGGTGTGTTTCTTGAAGCAAGCAGATGTGGGCATCAGAATTTTCGAGAAAAGACAGGATCGCTCGCCTTTTGATGGGGTTGTTAAGCCCCCTAACGTTAAGGGACAGAATTTTGATATCAGTGTGGAGAAAGGGCCTACAGCAAGCTACTAGGGATGCCCCTGGGTTCGTGGAGACGAGTGTGTGGGGCTCGTGGTAAAGAACATCAACACATTTTGGCGGAGAGGAGGAAAAAAGGAACCCAAAACCCACAACAAGTAACGTACAACAAAGAACATAATGGATGAAGTCCACAAATGTCCTGGGCGAGCAGCCCTGTGGAGAGACGTGAGATGGAAGCAGGGGTCCCTGACCGCCCCGGTCCCGCCCAGAGCCCAGCCAAACAAATCCTTATGGATCCCAGGACAGCTTAAACTATATTACCAGGGTCGGAGTGATTCAGTCCGCAGTGTTTGAGTCCTCGGACAGAGATTGCAGTACAGCCGTTCGTTCCTTGGCGATGATCTCCGGGTCTGGGCGAAGCCGCTGTGAAAAATTCCCCACACGCTGCCACTTCGCGGAGTCAGAGCGGCATCCGGAGGGAGACGCATTCTCAGTGGTGCTGTGGTCTTCTCCCGTGAGATGAAGAAGTGACATGGCCTCATCGAGAGAACGAAGTTGACGAAGCCTGCCCTCCCACTTGAAGATAAGCCGGAATGGGTGACCCCATGAGTAAGAGATGTCCTTGGAGCGTAGGAACGTCGTCACTGGCCGGAACTCTCGCCGTTTCTGAGGGTCGAGGCTGCCAGATCCTGAAAGAGAAGGGTCCGGCAGGAGCGGAAGTCAATGGGGTGCTTAGCCCGAGCCTCCCGTTAAATACGCTCTTTGAGTTGGAAGTCATGGACACAGGTCAGGATATCGGGAGGAGGGGCTGTCATGGGCCGCTTGGGCCCCACGCGGTGTGTGCAGTCCAGTTTGATCCTGAGTTCCAAAGAGTCCCCAAGGACGTGTCGGAAGAGCGCCATAACAAAGGCCTCAATATCCTGCTCCTCCAAGCCCTGAGGAACCACCTGGATCCTGATGTTATTCCGGCGAGAGCGGTTCTCAAGGTCCTCTGCGTGGGATTGGAGATCCAAGTGCTGGTCCCGGAGTCGCAAAACCTCTTGTTGAAGCTGAGACAGCTCCTCGTCACGGGCAACGGTCTGGTTTTCTAAGTCGTCGACTCTCTTCCCCACTGAGTCCAAATCCCTGCACACCTCTCGTATCTCCATGGTCAGGTCTTTCTTCATGGAGTGGAACTCCCTCGTGAGGTCCGCAAAGAGAGACTCCAGGACACTGCATGTGACCGGTCCCTCAGGGTCTTCCTGTCCAGTGCGCGGTGGTGCTTCAGATCCACCAGGCCCGGACCTGAGGAGGAGATCCCTCACCGATCTGTCCTTTTGAGCTTTGGCAGAGGCCATGAGGATGAGATGAGCTCCCCTCGCCCACCAGGGGAAGATAGGGCCACCCTCGGGTGGAGAGGCGGGCACCCAGAGGCGGGTCAGACTGTTCTCGCGGCGTATCGTTGGCTCCCTGTCTTGCGGGGTGTCAGGGGTCTCAGATGGCTATGTCTCCCTGCTCTGCTATCCGCGGGACCTGGCGTGGGCAGGGCGAGGATGGCCACCCTGATCCTGCCCAATTGGAGCTCCTCTCCGGGCACTAAGGCGCCTCCCCGCTGACCCACTCCAACTCAGGATGCCGTGAGCGTAGCCGCGGTGCTGGGGCAGACCACACCGTCCTCCCCCCGTCCGGTCAACTCCGGGTCTCACCAGGCACAAGGGGCCTGCTCTCCGACTGGGCCACGCGCCCACGTGGATATCAGCGCTGCACTCCTCCGGGCTGTCACCAGAGCTACGCGCCGGTCAAAAAAAGGGGGAAAGGGCGCCTCCCCAGGTATCCGGCTCGGGGCCACAGCGCGATCCTCGAGCTCCCAAGGTGGCCGGGGGGGGGCAGGGCACTGCTGCAGTAGGCGCCCGGAGGCCTTCAGAAGCGGGATACAGGCTCGCCCAGCCGGAGTGGCAAAGTTAGCTCCTCCCGCCGTCACCGTCAGCTATGCCCGCTCTCCGCTAGCGGGACCGCTACGCTGTGGGGGACGCGGTCCCGATGTGATGGAGAGCGCGATGCCTGCTCGCCCCCGCAGCACCCGCCACAATCTCCCTGGGGCCGCCGAGAAGATCCGAGCCCATGCGCGCCGCCGCTCTCTGGTCCGTTCTGCCCAGCCGTTGGATAGGCCGCAGATCGCCCGGCTGCCGTCAGGGAGCCAGCCGCAGTAAAGAGCGCCGGCTCCGCTCCGCCGCCGAAATCAGGCTGTCGCTGCCGTCTCAAGACCGAGGTGAGGCCAGAACAAGGGCTCGGGTTCCGCAATACGGTGCTAAGTGGCAAGGGCCTAGGCGAGGGACCGGAGCGGCGAGTAGACACATCCTACTCAGCCGACATCTTGGCCACGCCTCCGTGATGTTAATTTTTAAATGCTTTATTGATATAATAATGTTGACAGTGATTACTGATCAAATTCCATATCCTTTATTAACATTAATAAGTGCATTTACACATGGGTATTGTTGATTATTGCATTCACTCCTTAAATTATGGTGTTATTGACATGTGGTTTGTTGATCTTGAACCTTTGACCAAGTCAATAGACTTCCCTGATGTGTTTACATGTCACTTTATGGGGTCAAACGTGCTTACCCGATGCTATCAAAGGTATTTCCACCAGCCTTATGTATATTTGTAAATGACTGCTTAGTATTTAGTAGTGTGTGTAATAAATGTACTTTTCCTTTTTCTAAAGAAAAAGCACAGACAGGACAAATATTTATTGAGTGTTATTGCTGTGTCCCAGCAAATGGTGGTTACTAGCCCAGACCACCTCCCTTGAGTAGGCCTTGGACTGCTCTCCTCTGCTACCCTGAGAGAGTCAAATGCTGCAATGGGGTGTTTGGTTCCCAGTGGAGGGAAAACTTTGAACCATTACTTTTGCAGGCCACACAACTAATGGCCAGTTTCCTTACTGCCACCAATACCATTCCAACTCTTTCTCCTTAGGAAGGATTCCCCAGTATGCACTAAATGTATAATCTGTTGCTGGATGGTTTTTGGTTGAATAAAGCATCCCCTATTCATCACTAAATTATTCTCAAAGCTAATCTCAATCCTGGCCTTCTACAACACCTTAAATTTCAGAACTGAGTGCCTTTTCTATTGACACCCATAAATTACTTAACTTTTTTCAACATAATTTCATTTGAACAAGCTCTAACCCAGATATGCTCTTCGAAACCTGATTTATACCAACTATGGCAACTTGGACAGACACAACCATGCATTCTTCTTAATCTTCCAAGAAATTGACCTGTCTGTTGTGTAACAATATTCTAGATAAACAATCAGGCCGAACATTAGTGCTTACAGGAATGTATAATATCGGAAAGTTATGTTCATATAACCTCAATAAAATGCTGATAAGACATAAGCAAGCTTTACCTTTTCAGTAAAGATAATAGGGGGTTATGATCTGTTCTTATGGAAAACTTCCTTCTTCAAATATATGTTCCCAGTTTTTCAACACTAAAGCCATCAGCTAGTGCCCCTCTCTCAATGGTAAAGTATCAGGTCACGGTCTGAGTTAAAGCTCTAGTGGCAGAAGTGACTCACTGTCAATGCTTTTGGCTAACTCAGACAATGGACTCAAAGCAGCAGCCTTCAACCTAGCTTCTTTGAGGCATGAAAATCCCTTATCATGAACCTGTGTCCAGCAGAACGTGACTCCTTTCTTAATAATTGTCTCGATGGCACTGCTTAGCTTCAAATTTGGTCAACAAACATTGAATACAATTCCCGAAACGTATCCAATATCTCACTGTGTTTATCCTCAGTATCAGCAAACACCAGGATGTCATCCTGGGAAGCTACCACTTGCTCGATGCTCCTAAACAGAATCTGCAATAATTTTTGGAACACCGAGGCCAGACCAAATAGCATACTAGAGTACCTAAAAAAAACCTCAGGAGTGATGAATGTAGTCATATGCCTACTCTCTTTGTCAATTTAATCTGCTGATACGTTTACCTAGGTCTTATATGGTGAAGAATTTGGAACCATTCAACTTTGCAAGAAGCTCTTGAATATGTGGCAGCGGATGGCAATCCACCACAATTTGCTTATTGATAGACCTGAGGTTGATGTAAAATATCAAACCTCCAGTCTTTTTTTATAAAAACAATCAGAGAGAGCCACAATGAAGAGTCAACAGTTTCAGTCACACCAAAGTCACACATTTCGTTCAGCATCTTGGAAAGTTCATATCTTGCACTTATATTTAGTGAGTGTTCTGCCTTGGGAGCACAATGTTATGACAATATTATGGCACAAGCCCTTAGCCTTTTCTAGAAAAATGTACAACTTCTCTTCTTGGGCGACCAGACATGATTCATTAATGTCTTCCACGTTAACACAAAAAACAGGGTTTGTGCATTTGCGTTCAGATATATACCCATTCTTCCTTGATGGGCAAACTCAACACATCTTGTCCCATAATAGCTACATTTATCTCACCCACAATCTAGCCTTAAATTTTATTGTAATGACAAAAAAACCAATTGTCGCATTATCATTTCTGGCATGACCATATACGCTGATGTCATTTTTCTCAAGTTAATTTCCTTTCTACTGTCCAAAATTATAGTGAAAGGCGAACCATAATGCACTGTCACTTTGCCCTCAACACATTCAATTTCCACAGTAAATTTGGTAGTCTTAAAGAACTCCCCATAAACATTTAATAACAACACATTGTAATGCAGCTCTGGAGCCATGTCACTATCTTTGTCAAACAACCCATCTTTTTCACTCTAATGTTATGAGGTAACTTCACACCGTATTCTTTCAAAGACACAACCCTTCTTGGGGACGGAAGACGTAAATTCAGTTACGCCCAGCACAAATCATTCTTGGCCTCTTCCTGGTTTGAAGCATCCTGAACAAATGACACTCTTTTAGAACCATTAGTTTTCATGCAGATACTAGAGAAAAATGTCCCAACCTGCCACATTCGGAACATTCTTTGCTGAGAACAGGAAAAGCTTTGAACAAAGAAACATGACTTCTGGAACCACAACAATTACATTTTGAGTTGACCACAACATCAGTAGAATGAGCAAACTGGCTCTTCTCCTCCATTTTGTCCCTCTTGTTCTTATTATGGCTACTCTTCCCCGCCACTAGAGCAGCCTCACCCACTGCAGCATGGTTTAAAGCTTCAAAAGAAGGAATATAACATTTCACACTTTTGGTCATGTCAATAGTTTCTTGCATGGTTGGGTTGTGTGGTCTTTAGAGATGCTGCTGCATTGTCTTGTTTATATATCTAACAATCAACTGATCTAGATGTTCACGCTATTTCCAAATCCACAACTGGCAGCAAGACCCCTTACTAGAAGAAACAAAAGAAGAAACATAAGAGTCAATAGGCTCATTCCCAAATAGGTGCTTAGTGAAGAAATTGAAACATTCAATTATGATATGTGGCTACTCCTTTAAACAGAGTTTCAACCCATTTAAAGCAGTCGTAGGGGCATATGTTCAAGGAAATGTCGCAGCGTGGCTCTGCGGCAAATTTTGCAGCGCCGTGCTGCGCCATTTCCAATAGGCAGGGATGCACCGTATTTACAAGAATACGATGCACCCCTGTATTCTCCCTAGAGCTGGCGATTAAAATAGCTGCCTAGCGCCAACACAGACATCCTATAGTGCAAGGGTGCCTGCATTGCAGGGATGACTGTTTATGTGCAGGAAGGTGTCCTTTCCTGCACATAAAAATTCAATAATGGCGTTTTGCTACTTCTATATATGCTGCATGCTGCAGCACACATAGCAGTAGTAAATCGCCATTATTTAGGGACACCTTCATACACAAAAACAATCATTAATGGTGTTTTGTTCTTTCTATGTGCGCTGCAGAATGCAGCACACATAGAAAAAGCAAAAACAAGGAGAAATAAAAGTATTTCTCCTTGTTGTGCCAATCTAACGCCTGCTTTTGCATGGCATTAGTTCGTGGCGCTGCCTCAGATTTATAGATCATTGTAAATCTGGGGCACTGTAAAAAAGCAATGGGTATTGCGGTGAAACTCCCACAGCAACACCCATTGCACCCCCCTTTCATCAAAGGGTACCATATTTACAAAGTGGCGTTAAACCACAAGAAGTGGCTTAACACTACTTTGTAAATATGGAGCAGGGCATTGCTCCACAGGAACGTCAGTAAAAGTGACGTTCTGGTGGCGCAGTCCCCTTGTACATATGCCCCAATAGTCTGCAGGGGGTTTTACTTTGTGGAGCTGGTACATGTGGAAGATACTCAAACACCTCCTCTCCTCTCATTCCCAACAGGTTCAAGAGCAAACCTTTTTAGGTCTCGCCTATGCAGCGCGCATGCGCTGCATAGGAGAGACCTTTAGCTATCGGCACAGCTTTGGGGGCAAAAACGTGCAAGCGTTGCATTGCTTGCAATGGCAACGCGTGCACGTCTGGCGATTCCCTTGCGGGAGCGCGCAGCGCCATATGGTGGCGCCATATGGTCACAATCATCGCGCCTTGCTGCACGCTCCCGCAAGGGAATCGCGCAGGCCCCCTCCTGCCGCGCGAGACGCGCGCTTGTTTAATTTATGGGTGTTCTTTTACGAATTTGTTAAAGTACATTTCACCATGTTATAAAGGAAATAAACTATTTAAAGGCATTTTCAAATACATGCAGGGAACATAGAAATGCAAAGCTTTATAATGTTTCCATTGTATGTGTAGAATAACGCATTCACTCAATGAAAACATGAGGCGTCGTTTGAGTACAAACAATGGCCGTGTTGTAGTCTCTGGCTGTCCCTAGACGTGAATGTTATGCTTATGGTAATGATGAGAGGGGTGAGTATGCAGTTGAGAAGACGGTCTTTGAGTTTGTACCTCGACAATTGCATCACGGTTAAAACACACAGCTCTCACGTCATATCTGTGTGGTACGCTGAACCTCTTCAGCAGGGCCACTGAACAGCTACTTGGGGGGAGGGAGGGGAGGCCTTGCTAGAGGTACACGAAGAGGCACCCCGATAGGTGGTCAGCGCCATACTTATGTGAATAACAAGGGGCACCGTCTCCTCAACACACGGGGTGATCTGCTTTACTTACCCCCACCCGTTCCCAGGTTTTCCAACCCTGTGTCTTCTCCACCCCTCCCACCTCATCTCTGTTTCTTCACTACCCCCATTAGCCACCCTAGCCCAATTGACAGAGCCAATAGGTCGCTCATGGGTGAGACCTGTTTTTTAAACACAAGTTAAACATGCCCTCTAACCATTCATTTCGCTCACTCTCACACATCCCTTTGATCCTCACAGCAGAACGTTCGCACCTACTTCACATACAACTAAGCATCAACACACCATCTCTAGCTCACACACGTATTTTACAAAAGCCACTTGCTATACTTTTCTTTTTCAAATTAGGGTCCCCTTTTTTATTACCTATTCGTGTACTTAAATGGGACAGAACACGTTTTTGCAAACATTTCTTGAGCCAAAGCCTTACCTATACATCGTCAAAGCTGGATGCTTCGATACTTCTGTTGCTAATAAATACGGTAAGTTACTATACGATACAAAGCTACATCTTGTACTTTTGCTGTCTTAATGCTTGCTTTATACATTTAAAAAAAAAAAATGCTCTTTTTGCTACAATTTAGTATGCAGCGTATATTAAGCTTTGCTATTATAACAAACCCTTTTTGAAGCACAGTATACTATTGCTTATATTATCGCGCTTCCATAATAAATGCACAGGACAGCTAGTAAAATTACAACGTGTGGTTTTATGGGATTATATGTAGCTAGGCGTCCGGCGTTTTATCTTAAAGGTTTATGGGTACGTACATGTGTTATTATCTTGTGAATTCGCACTTATTAGTTGCTTGCGTCATTAGTTATGTTGAAACGCTGGATTTTTTAGTGCGAGTGAGGCTTTCTAGTCCTGTCTCCTTTTTACCCAGCCCACACGGACTGGATTATTTACTGGCAGAGTAACATGATGTGTTTTATGATCACTGGGCAGGCACTTGTTGGGACTTTAACTATAATGTCCGTGGGGCGTGATGTGTTACCAAATGTTAATATTGTACGTACTGATCAGCATTTTTGGGGGAAATAACACGTACTTAGAGGGACGTAGAGGTCCTGTCTTACAGTTGCGCATCTTCGCTTACTGTTCAATGTTTTCACACGTGCTGCTCAGCATTTGTTCTGTAAATATCGCGTATTTAGGGTACCGTAGAGGTTCTGTTCGCTGAAAGATTAAGAGCCAAAATAGCGCTGCCTGTGCCCCGTAAACCGTGGAGGATACAATCCGCCCCGCATGCTCAGTACACTTACCCCACCAACCCCCACCACCACCACAATGGAAATGCCCGTGTTTGGAACTTAAAAGGACTCCGTTTATTGTCGGGATGGCACCAACCCCATATTTCTGGCTGTCGCTCCTCGTAGTGTCTAATGGAGCAACCCCCACCCCCACCCCGTACCCACCAAATGCATGGACCGCTTTTACTGTTAGGGCCGTGGGGCGTAATGTGTTACCGGAAGCTAATATTGTGCTTACTGGTTAGCATTTTTTAAGGGGATATTATGTACTTAGGGGAACGTAGAGGTCCTGTCTTACAGTTCCGCATCTTCGCTTACTGTTCAATATTTTCACACGTGCTGCTCAGCATTTGTATAGGCATGCTACACACGTATACTTAATAAACTTAAACTTTCAAAAGAAAATTGTACTAAGATTTGTTATTAATATGCACACACACTTAACTATACACAAAGCAAGAAACATTTAATATATTCTACTAGACTATACTGCTAACAACTCTTTTTGCAAAACCAACAACATCAAACAACAACCAGCATCACTAACACAAAGACCAATAGCTCCATCTCAAAACCACTATCACCAACAGTATAACCAACAGTACCACCACTACCACCAACAATACCACCTACCAGCAGTAAAACCACCCCAACAAGTACAAGCACCACCATAACAAACATTGTCAACACCAGGAGCAGTACCATAACCAACAGCACCAACACCACCAGGATCACCAACACAAACTACCACCAACAATACCACCTACCAGCAGTAAAACCACCCCAACAAGTACAAGCACCACCATAACAAACATTGTCAACACCAGGAGCAGTACCATAACCAACAGCACCAGGATCACCAACACAAACTACCACCAACAATACCACCTACCAGCAGTAAAACCACCCCAACAAGTACAAGCACCACCATAACAAACATTGTCAACACCAGGAGCAGTACCATAACCAACAGCACCAGGATCACCAACACAAACTACCACCAACAATACCACCCACCAGCAGTAAAACCACCCCAACAAGTACAAGCACCACCATAACAAACATTGTCAACACCAGGAGCAGTACCATAACCAACAGCACCAACACCACCAGGATCACCAACACAAACTACCACCAACAGTCCCACTACCAGCTTCCTTGTGCCTTATGCTGATCTTCTCGCACTCCTTTTTTATAAATCACAATGCTCGTCTGCTCCTTAATCTCCAACTATAAGCCTCATACTGCTCCCCTCCACACACACCACCTTCTACCTCACACTGCTATTCTCCTCAACACTCTCCGTCCTTCTAACTCACACTGCTCTTCTTCTACTCACTCTCCTTCCATCTCCCTCACACTACTCAACTACACCTATCACCTTACTAATGCCTAATGCTAGACTCTTCACTCTCCTTCCTTCTGCCTCACACTACTCTTCTCCTACTCACTCTCCTTTCATATCCCTCACACTACTCAACTACACCCATCACCTTACTAATGCCTAATGCTAGACTCTTCACTCTCCTTCCTTCTGCCTCACACTACTCTTCTCCTACTCACTCTCCTTTCATATCCCTCACACTACTCAACTACACCCATCACCTTACTAATGCCTAATGCTAGACTCTTCACTCTCCTTCCTTCTGCCTCACACTACTCTTCTCCTACTCACTCTCCTTTCATATCCCTCATTCTACTCCTATCCTCCTATCTCCTTCTGCCTCATACTGCTCTTCTCACTCTCCTTCAAGCAACCTCACACTACTCTTCTCCTCACTCTCTTCCATCTCCCTCATACTCCTCTCTCCTCACTCTCCTTTCTTATGCCTCATCCTACACTCCTCCTCGGTATACTTCATTATCCCTCATGCTGTTCATCTCCTCCTCACTCTCCTTCCCAAATCTTAACACATACTTCTCCTCCTAACTCTATGCATCATAATAATACACAGCTAAAAATTAGAAAAAAACACATAATTCCACTACACATCACATACATTCACTCAATAACAAATAGCTAAAATACAATACCATTAGCAAAGCCAAACACTCTAACTTAAACAGATGCGAAACCTATTGCATTTCCAATGCTTTTTTTTATAGAACCTACAGATTAGGACGCAAACCAATACTGAACCATCAGACCAAACTAGCTTTCATGAGCCTTTGGGTGAGCTATTAATGTCATCCTCTAGGTCAGTATGTGGAAGTAAACCAGACCATTCTTATATGCATTTTACACTAACACCGTTCATGTCAACAACTGAAAGTTAGTACTATGATGGATATTTCTTTTAAAGTAAAAGTCACATTAAAACAGATTAAACTACTGCAGTGACAAATAGTGAAAGGTTTTTCATGCTGTGAATTGAGGGGTTTTACGACAGATGCTGTTTATTATAGTGCACAATGTATTTTTGTAAAGACATGGCATGATAATATGGTAGATTAATATTGTCTAGTAGCATTGCGGATGATCAAGGCGATTCAATTAGTATAAATACTCACAATGGAAAGTTTATAATGAATGCATCTTGGTACCTCCAAGTTTATGTACTGAGAATAGGATTGAATTAATTACCAAACATAGGAATGTTTGGAAGCGGATTAGGGACATAATGTCTTTATTTTTCATTTCAGAACTTTTACTGTCCATCGACTCTTGATGAAGTATTATGCATGGAGAAATATTGGATGCGTAACAGGACCTGAACTTTTATTGATAAATGCATTACTAAACAAGCATTTGCATAGCCAATAGGTCTCGCCTTCGGGACCTTATAAGTATTTAGTTATGCAGCACAATATCCTTGGTGCAACAACATCAACTGTTGCATGGTTAAACACTTATAAGGTCCCCAAGGCGAGACCTATTGGCTATGCCAATGCTTGTTTATTATTGGCATTAACGACATGGCCTTTAATGTCAAACATGTCGTTATTAAAAAGCCTTAACCATGTATCCTATCTTCCTCGGCAAAATGTAGTAAGAAATACAGACACCGCTTACTAAGCCCACACACCGGCATCCAACAGAGAGGTAAGGGCAGAATGTAATACAAATACACACAGATGCTTCATGCAGTTTGATGTGTTATCAAGACTAACTGAGAAACCCTATGCAAGCACTTACAATCGAAGACTCTCTAGACAAAGCTAATCTAACAGTCCTTGTCACGTTTCATATCCCTGGTGGTGCACCAAGGCCCATTTTTAAATTTGCTAGCACATTACACCATGGGGAAGGGAGAGGTTTGCAGAGGGTTGTATTTGTCGTGATCCTATGTAGAAAATGTGTTGGTGTCATGCATGAGCAACCAGAGAGGTGATCTCTCCTTGTCCTGGTGCGCAGCACCTAGCAGTGTGATGAAACTGGAGTTGTGAGACACAGACATGCAGAATAATTGTAGTTAGCTGGGGGTTATAATGTACTCAGCAGGTCCCATGTTATGTTTCATATTTTCCATTTTGCTAGATGCAGGGGAAATGGGACAGGATGGTCCGTTTTATGGGGGGAGATATGGACCAAAACATATAGGCAGCTTCACAGCACCAACATGAAATCCAAGTAATCCATATGACAACATCCACAAGGCAACGATTCCGCCTAAGGGGTAAAATGATGCAGATCAGCAAGAATGACAGGTGGTAGCATGAGCCGTAGCCATGTACCTTTTTAAAGGCAATTATACTGCCTGTTGCTGTACAAATATACCTCATGGGTGAGGAAAGAAGTGAAAGAGCAATCAAGGCTTGCAACCTTATCAAAAACTACACACTCTTTAAAAGGCCCAGATTCTACCTACTCCTGCTATGTCAAAAGAAACCAATATTTTCAGCTGGGTTTCACACCACAAACTCCTCCCATGTTTCTGAAGGCTCCCAGAGGTGGATGAGCACAAGACAGTTGAGCCCTAGTTGGTTAATGCCCAAGCCACACTGGCACAAGACCCATAGAAGGGTAGAAAACAAAACGCTTACTTGGTTGCTGCCCTGACAGGACAAGGAGAAATTGGCCCACCCTGTGTTACATTCTGACCTCACTCCTATATGCAAGACCAAAAAAGCTTCCTAGTCCCAAAGACCATTGAACAATTTAGTTTAGACAATCTCGTGCCCTTCCACAATTTCCTCTCAGCAAGTTCCACTTTTATAATTTACAGGGTATTACATTTCATAGTAAAAAAAAGTCTTACCTATGCAAGAGCTATTGGCTTTGCTAATGTTTTTTAGCCATGTTGTAGAGCAGTGCAGCTGCTGTGCAGCATGGCTAAAACTTGTAAAAAAAAAAGCTCTATGATGCAGCCAGTGCTGGCTGCGTCATAGCGCTTTTTTCGGTTTGCGGTTGGGCAACATAGACAATGGGATGGAGGGTGGGAAGGAACGGGCAACACTGACAGGGAGGGAAAAGGCACACGTACAAAAAGAAGACTAGGCCATGGCCAGCACTGGCCATGTCATAGCGCTTTTTTACACTATAGCAGGTGGGTTAGGTAACACGGACAACAGAAGGGTCTGAGGTGGGAGGGGAAGAAGCAACATGGACAAAGGGGTTGGGAGGGGAAGAAGCAACACAGACAATGCTGGGGGAAGAAGCAACGTAGACAACGGGTGGTAGGGTAGGAGAGGGAGAGGCAACACTGACAATGAGAGGGAGTGTGGGAGGTAAAGGGCACTCGTACAAAGAGAATTCTAGGACATGGCCTGTACTGGCCATTTCATAGCGCTTTTTTAAATTATAGCAGGTGGGGGTAGGTAACACGGACAACAGAAGGGTCCAGGGTGGGAGGGGAAGAAGTAACATGGACAAAGGGGGTTGGGAGGTGAAGAAGAAACACAGACAATGCTGGAGGAAGAAGCAACGCGGACAATGGGTGGTGGGGTGGGAGGGGAAGAGGCAGCACTGACAATGAGAGGGAGGGAAATGGCATTCGTACAAAGAGAATGCTAGGACATGGCCAGTACTGGCCATTTCATAGCACTTTTTTTATTCTAACAGGTGGGGGTGGGTACCACGGACAACACAAGGGTCTGGGGTGGAATGCACAGAAGCAGCATGGACAAGGGGTGTGCGAGGTGAAGAAACAATATGGACAAGGACAACAGGGGAAGAAGAAAAAATTAAAATAGTACTTCAATCTCAGTGCAATCAGCGCAAGGACAGCAACCAAGCTGAAGCAATGAGTACTTGGTCCATGCTCTGGCCAAAAGAAAAGGAAGTGAAGATGGGAAGCGCTGGCCAATTAGAAGACAGGAGATAAGAGTGGTAATGAAGTCAACAAATGGTAAGCACTGGGCGGGATGCAAGCCCCTTGTTGTATACAATATCTCTCGCAAGCAAGAGCACATGCAGTGCATGCGCTGTTGCAGACAAGACCTAGAAAGGGCATCCACAGTTGAAATACTCGTCGGCTGTTTTAATATCTACAAATATTTTCGACAAATAAAGATTTCTATATAACTCAAAAAGATTTTGGATGAATGAGCTCATAATAATGGAAAAAGAGCTCTATTGAGATTCCTTCATCAAAGTTTCTGGCTCACACTTCCTGGGACAAAGGTGAACATCAGGGCAATCGTTGATTACATAGAAACTTCTACTCAACCCCAGAAGGAGTGCCAACTTCACTTCCAGCTTGAACCAAATAAGCCTACCTTCAGGATCTGGTGAATTATACTCTTAAGGTGGCTGCTTCTACAGGAAAGAATAGATTTTGGTGTGAGATGGTAAGAACACTAGACACCAGGGCTAGATTTTTGTTTTTAAAGAATGGGGTGGTGGCCACTCCGTCCTAGACTTGGATACACCTCACGTTAAAGCCCACACAGTTTTTTGCCCCCGCAGAGCAGACTAGGGGATTTACCTCAAATCATCACTTCCTAGGGTAGAGAATCAGAAAGCACATGTGCATCGCAAAGCAGAGGGCAGACCGTAAAAAAACACAAAACAAAGAATGAAGTGAGGGCTAGCCTGTGCTGGCATCCAGCCAGCCCCTCCACACCTAAAGCCCATACAGTATTTGGGCTCCACTTGGGGGGCAGATTGGGAGATTCACCCCCAATATGCCCACCCGCAGTAAGGGTGCAGGGGGGCAGAAAGCACACTAGACACCAAGAATTGTTTTTCTTTGAAAAGAAAATGTGGTGAGGGGGTTGCTGTCCTACTATTGGGTCGCAACAGTGGGCAGAAAGTATACCAGACATCTGCGGCTGCATTCAAGAAAGTGCCATGAGGATGCCACAAGCCTGCTACTTGCACTCCCCTGAGGTGATTTGGTGTTATAGAATGGTCTGCAGATGCTTGTGCAGCCTCTTCTGCGGTATGGATCACACCAGCACACAGCTAATACCAAAGCCATCATGAGGAGACATTCCCTCATTTGCATGGGGGAGTGTCTTTATGCAAACAAGGGAACACTTTGCCTTTGTGCCCACACATTATGACAGACGTGGGCTCAGAGGCAAGAAACCTGTTGATTGTGTGTCACATCCAGTTGCTGCACAGTCAGTGTGCCCCCTGAGTGCCTACTTGGGAAGGGGGAACAGGGGTCCCAAGGACCCCCTTAGCCATCCCCCTCTTCAAACATAGGCCAGTCTGCCTCCTATGAAAGACAGAGCAACCATTTCAACCTGCAACACTGTGTTTCAGTATTTCACTAATGCTCTTTCCTCAGTCATCAATGAGTAACAATATGAATATGAGCTGCCTCAACTCAACACTGACAAAACAGAAGTACTCATCATGGGCCCACACCCCGATGCCTGGAACAACACCTGGTGGCCCCCCGCCCTCAGAAGCCCACCCACACCCATGGACCACGCACGCAACCTTGGAATCATCCTGGACTCTGAGCTCAAAATGGACCGTCAGATCAACTCCGTCACATCCTCCTGCTTCCACACCCTCCGCCTCCTACGTAAGACCTTCAAATGGATCCCCCTCGAGCACAGAAAAACCGTCACCCGCGCCCTCGTCACCAGCAGACTCGACTACAGCATCGCACTCTATGCCGGAATAAACAAAAACCTCACCCGCAAGCTACAAAACACCCAGAACGCCGCCGCAAGACTGGTCCTCAACCTGCCAAGACACTGCCACATCTCCCAGCACCTGCGCACACTCCACTGGCTCCCCATCGAGACTAGAATCACCTTCAAGATCCTCACCCACGCACACAAAGCCCTCCACAACACCGGACCAGCATACCTGAACAGCCGACTCAACTTCCACGCACCCCAAAGAACCCTACGATCAGCACAGCTCTCCTACGCCGTGGTTCCCCGCGCCAGAAAGACCAGATCGGGAGGCCGCTCCTTCTCCTTCCTCGCGGCCAGAGCCTGGAACGCCCTACCGCTCCACCTCAGACAGACAACATCACTCCCCATCTTCACGAGAAACCTCAAAACTTGGCTCTTCGACAGACCCCCTCCTTGATGGACTGGATCCTGCTCCTACCCTCTTCCCCAGCGCCTTGAGACCCTTACGGGTGAGTAGTCTCGCTTTACAAATCATGATTGATTGATTGAATAAAGAAGTGAGAGGTGCATCAGAAAAAAGCAGATGTATGACTCTTGACTCCTCAAATGATTCACAGAAATAAGGGCAAAATATTGAGTTTACATAGCATCCATTGTCGACGGCGTTTGAACCTCAGAACAGTACGAGGGCATCATCAGGACAGGAGAAGGAGGACTTCTATGGATGCCCTTTTATGATGCACCCTCACTTTTTTATTTACATTGTCACCCTTTCACATTTTGAGCACTTTTTCTCACATAACTTTTGCTGATTTTGCTGGCTTACTTTGTAAATAAATTGAATTAGGTGCATTTTTTCAATTGTATTGGTCATGTCTGTAAATGGTAAAATTAGAACACTTTTGATTAATATCTCACTTGTGGATAGTGGCTGCATCCACAAAATCACCAAATTGCTATTTTGTAAATGAGTCTACAGGGAACCTTTGTTATATACTAATGCCGCATGTTCCTGGTCTAGCAGATTGGACATAACCTTGTTTTCTTTATACAAATACTGCTGTCCCACACCCCCAGAAAGACTGAAGTTCCAAGGAAAAATACTGATGTGTTTACATTGCATTTTAAGGCCTTTGTTTTGGCAATTGACTGGCCGACCCACAAAGGAGGGCATTGTTTTTGTCGAGAGCAGAGTGGGACCAGGAAAAAGTAGAATGTTTTTTACCTATTTAATTTCCCACTATTTTTCACTTCCTTATATGCAGTGCTTTAAATGGGAAAAAATAAGTGCAGGTACTCATTAAAATGAGCTAGAGGTGTGGCAAGTGGGCGGGGCTAGGGGCGGGGCTAGGGGCAAGACACGATGATACATAAGGACTTCTATACCAGTTGCAGCACATATTAAAACACGAGAAATGTGTTTATGTAAACAAAACAGGTTAACTTATTAAACAAAATGAAAGCCAAACAGGATGTTATGTTAACATTTCCTTGTATGTATATATATATATATATATATATATATATATATATATATATATATATATATATATATATATATATTTATATATATATATATATATATAATTATTAAAGTTAACAAGAAATACAGCAGGTTTTTAACTTTACACAAATTTGTTAAAATGCCATTTCTAAGTCCCGATTTCAGAACTGAACAAATATCTGGTATTTTTAATCTGAAAAAAGTGTCAATCCTAACTCACCTATCACCTCACTTTTTTACATTCCTCCCTCCCCCTTCCTTCTATGTTCATCTCGTTTTTCACCCAACCAGACCCATTGCCAGTTGTCAGGGGAGCTCATTCCTGGAGTGCTGCAGCGTTCCCTGCTATTCATTGCTCTTTGGGCAGGGCTACCTTCACACCCATGGATCCGTGGCTGTTATGTAAATGCAGCCATTAGTGTTGGAGGGGCACACAAAGGGAAGCAGCTCCTGCGCTGAAAAAAACAAACATGAAAAGAAAACAGGCTTTGAGGAAGGTGTATGATTGTGCTGCACTGCCACTCGCTTCAGTAAGGCCAGGCAATACCCTAAATGGGACTGGATTACTGACCGCAGCCCCAGCCCAGGCCATTTCACGCCCCTGACGGAGAGGGGGATGGGGTGGGGGGAGTAGGGGAGGGGGTTAAAGCACTTTCACCTGAATGGTCGTTGCACGCCTAATTAACAGTGCAGGGTCTGCCTAGACCCTGTCCTGTTAATCACAGCGTGATGCAAGCCCTCTCAAACCCCTGCAGTGTGGGGAAATTCAAAGGGGCGCCTCTGGACTTTAGCAGCGTCCCTGCAAAAGTCTACTTCAGAGGCTGAGTGCGATTGTGAGATCCGGAAGCAGAGCGGCACCTGTCCTGCGGTGGAGGAGATACCGAACCCGAGCCTGCTGTGCCATCAATCAGGGTACCGGTACTCTCCCTGACTAAAGAAAAGTGCCGGTACTGACGGCTAGAAAATTTGGAAGTGCCAGTACTCAGTAACGGTGAGTACCGGCCCATTTAAAGCACTGCTTATATGTCAATGTGCAATAAAGAACTATTTTGCAAAACACTTCCTGAATCAGATGATTTTATGGGTAGCCCCAAATTCAGAGTTATGCGAATAACCATTATTTCTAAACTCAGATACTTGGGCACATTTCAGAAATGCACAGCTTTCCTTCATACCCATTTTCATTTAAGTGATTTTACCTTCTGAACTGATGCATGGTCAATACACAATGAAAAATCATTACAAGTTGAACTTGGTTTATGGCTCTGGCTATCATGTGTTTTTGGACAACCAACATACAGTATATATCCCTGCGACTGGAAGAATCTGATGGAAGTAATTGTATATTACTTCTGGAGATCAGCCATTGGGGCAAAAGATTACAGATGAAAACATTGTAACCTATTTCTTTTTTTCCCTACTTACTTTCAATTGTTTTTGATTTCAAGAATTAGGACCTGACTTAGAGTTTGGCAGTGAGGGTAATTCAGTGGAAAGGAAACAGAGTTCCCTCTCCGCCAAACTGAAGTTCTGTCCACCTCATTTAGAGTTGGGCAGAACAGAAGTATGTTAGTGGCGGAGACTACTTCTGCTGCTGACATACAGTTCCGATAGCTTGCTTGACAGTGTAAAAGCGTTCAGAGGTTTGGCCATTTGACCACTCGCCCGATTTAGAGTTGTCTGTCGATGGCCAGTTTTCACTGTCTGTCAATGCCACATTCAAGGCAGTTAAAACTTGTAAATGACCTCCACACCATGGGAGGAATCTTCCATGGTGTGGGGGTCATTGTTTTTGTATTTTCAAAATGAAAATCCCACTTTGGGATTTTGTTTTTGAAAAGAAAAAAAAAATATTGAAGGTTTGCCATACAGCTCCGTCATGTTGACAGAGTCTTTCATCAAACTTCCAATGCATTGACAGAAACCACCATGACCACAGCTCCTGCCAATGCAATAGATATCAGCCAGGCCGACAGACATCTCTACAATTATTTGGCGCAGTATCCTTGGCATGGTGGGAGTAAAGTACTCTGCCATGCCAATGGTATATACTCTGTTCAACAAACTCTAAATGAGGCCTTAGTTTCTTCGGAAAAACTATGAGCCATCTCCACCAATGACTGATTGCAGAATTCTGAATTTTATCTACTTTTTAGATATGTGCAGTTTTCCAATTTCACCCATTGGTTTCACATCTCCTTATCCATAACTGCAAGTAGGTAATAACCAGAAAATAGCAAACATTAAGAACCATTTAGAAACTTGCAAAACCTTTGGGGAAAAAATATTTTTTTACAACTGTGCCTTTTCCTGAAAGCTGGGAAAAGGCAATCTAAGCACAACAAACCTTTTGTTGATCTTGGAGTGGAGGGGCACTCAATGAGAGACAGAGGGGGAGAGAGAGAGGCAAATGACAGCTGGAACCTACACTGGATCAGGCCCATAACAAATAGAGGAGGTGGGAAATGGAAGGGTTAAGTAGGGGGAGAAGGGAAAGAGGATTAAAAGAAGAGAATTTTTAGGTGCTATAAGGGAATGGTGAAGCACTTAAAGTAAAAGTCCGACGTCAACTATAAAGGAGAAGAAAATGGACGACCAAAGGGTTGCAGATGGAAGAATGCTTGGGGTCATCTGAGGTATGAGTGAGGGCCCCTAGTTATCATCAGCCTCTGGTCCTCATTCAAGGTGGATTGGAGGGCATTTCCTCTATAATGGAATTACCACCCTTGAGGAGGACACCCGTCACTCTATGTACCTCAATTTTTCTGTTTGAGATGGATGAACCACTTGGTTGCCTTTCGTGTGTTAGCCCCAGATTTTTAGCAACCTCTCCTGAAACTGCTGCTCTTGAATTCACTCATTTTTTAGGGGACCTGTCCTTCTTTATCCGCTCTGCATAGGAAACTTTCCTTCTCTCTAACATTCAGTACCTCCAACACCATCGATATTAATCTGCCTCTATTTGCTTCTTGCTTTAACATTGCATTGTGGCAGTACAATTCCTTCCCAGTATAGGTCTTTATCTCCAAAGTAGTTTTCCTCAAGTTCTTAGTGATTTGGAAAACAGTTCCACAATATAGAACTTACTACTTGTTGGTGTACCCAAAGCTGTACAGGGCAAAATGCCTAGAGTGAAATATTTAGAGAAATGTACTAAAGACAGCATTTTTAATCGGCAGAAGGGTCAGATACTCATATAATGAACATCAGAACTCATTGAGTCAGCTTCCATAATCTTAAACTCAGTGCCCCTCCACATACAATATTTGCGTACTTGTGGATTACAGAATTAAAGAACAGGGGCCAGATGTACTAACATTAGGAATATTGATTGCCTAGTTGCGATTCTATCCGAATGGCAATTAGGAAATCGGTATTGCTAGTGTATAAAACCCTTTTGTGTTTCATTAGCGATTCCTATTGGGTTGCTAGTAGACGTATCTCATGCATATTAATGAGGTAGGCCGCAATTTGCGACTCATTAGATATCGCAACCATCACAGGGATGGTGGCCTGCTGAGCAGACCACCATGTCTGTGATTGCTTTTAAATAAAGCAAACTTTTTTTTTTTTAATGCAGGCCATTTTTCTTAAAGGTAAACTGTATACATTTAAAAAGAAAAAATGAAACTTTGCAGTTTAATTTTTTAGGAATAGGCAGTTGTCCGTGGGACCACTGCCTGCTCTTACAAAATATTTGTTTTCCATTCTCAAAGGAGAAGGAGTCCCCATGGAGACCCCTTCCCGCTTGCGAATGGGTTACCAACTCCTTTAAGGAGTCTGTAAAATATGAATGTTTTGCAACCATAATTCAGTCGCAAAACATTCATACATCCCATTCAGATTCGGTATTTGGAAGGGACGCCCTAAACATGCCGCTTCCAAATTGCAAACACAAGTTGCAATTCATTAACGTGTTACCGAATCGCAATTTGTATTTTGTACATTTGTAAAAGCGTTTTTGCGGTTGGAAACGGCCCGATGGGCCATTTCTGACTGCAAAAATTCCTATCAAAAGCCAGAGCTGCCAAATTCTTTAAGACTCCAGAAGTTACAGTAGTGAAGGTTTACCTTGACATGACTGCCCTAAAAGGCAAGGATATACAAGCCATCGCTCAAGAGTTTAAAAATATAAAGTTTCCAGCTCAAGTCACAGCAATCTAAGATCCGAGGGTTGTGGCAATGATAACTAATTGTACTGGCTAAGGCTGAAATTGCTCAGAAACTTTTAAAAAATCTTGAGTAGAATGATGTAATATTAGACATGGGAACTACATCAGGGTTTGTCATTGTGATTAGCTGCAGCTTGTGAACTATCCCCTCCCAAATGGCTTCTGTCCATCAACTATCTGAATATCAACCAACACATTCACAAACATCTTTGGTGGGGAAGCACCCTCCAAGTTCTCATTTATCCGGTCCCTAATAAATATGAACATTGGCCATAAAAAAGTGAGCTGATTTGAGACATCTCCTTGAAAGATAATATATACCATGGCATCAGTCACAAAAATATGAAAGTCCTCTCCGGAACACATGAGGGTGTCACTCAGAAAGAGTTTGCAAATGACAAGTAGACTAGAAGAGAAGAGGAAACCTTGAGGAACAGCCAAATCTCGTGTCTGTCTTTAATTACTAATGTATAGAATTTCCTATATTTTTGGAGCATTACTATCTTCTGGAAGCTTTGCTTTTCTCCATTTCCTCTAGAGCCTTCTCCAGACATACAGAATATCATTGGTATTCCAACTTGTGTTGTTCAGTTTGCAAACGCAAATTCTCAGTGCTTACTTTGGCTTCATTTAGTGAGAATGGAATGAGGAAGAGTCACGGATTAGAAGAAGCCAGTGCAGCTTGTACAAAGTTGGTGTTTCAAAAACTTGGGTTTGACAAATTACTTTGATTTTTACTGTGACTGGGGTGTGTGTAGGAAATATACGAACCAGTAATGAGATTAGTAAATGATTTGACCAGATGATAGGCATGGTAATTGAACAGGTTGTGAGAGTGATGTGGCCAAAAACAAATCAAGGGCATGTCAACCTGTGTAAGTAGGGGGGTTATAAGTTGAGTAAAGCCTGCAGCTAAGATACCATTGAAGAAAGCTGAACCATGAGGTTCTTAAGGTCAGCCACTCAGATGTCAAAGTGAAGTCTCACCTCAGCAGATCTGGATTCCAGCTAAGAGGCATAGGTAACTCATTACTTTGATATTACTTAGAAATCAGGTAGCCTGGGACAGAAAATTAAGTGCCATTAAAGGAAGGGGAAATGGGGAGTTTTATGAGAATGGACAGTGCACTAAATAAGGGTTTCTGATGTAATTCTAGTATGGAGAAAATAAGAGATCCCATGTAAAGCATAATTAGATCATCTCCAATTCTTTCCAGTTGAGTCGGTGTACAGTAGAACATTTTGCCTCCATTCTTGTAAATCCAAGAAGAGTGATGAGCTGGGGGAACCCCTGTCCAGTGTGACGTACTGTAGCTCAGACAGCCAGCACTGTGAGGAAAGCCACTGATATAAAGCACATGTGTTCTATGAAGAGTTTATTACAAAAATGATCATGTAATTTACTAGCTACTGTATAGATGGATTCTTGGATTCATGCCATGTATTTTTCAAACTCTTTGCATGTCATTCGGACTCCAAATGACAATAGTACCACAAAAGTACATGTTTAAGTATTTCCTTTCATGTTACTCGTAGCCTCACTAATTACTTATTTTTGAAACCAGGCACGAAATAACTTGCAGAGATTGCTCAGGTAGTGTATTTGTCAAGTTAACTACGTGTTATGCCACGTGTATTATGCAATAACAATGCTTGTAATCTACTTGCATACAAAGCTAACACAGATTTAAAAATAAATATAATTGCCTGGGAAATGGAAAAGTTGGGTGATTGAGCATGCATTTTCTATTCTTATGATTGGTAGTCCAATCGCCTTCTACACCGTATGTGTTTTTGTTTTTATCACAAATGGCATTATGGTTGTGCTTTGCTTCTCTCCATCTCCATTCATGATTTGTTGAAGACCAGCAGCACATAAGGAACATTAAATTGGCGATGGAAGAAGGCAAACAAAGATGGTGGCCCCAGAATGAGAATCATGTGTGACTCATCCACTAACTTGCTATGTCTCTCCCCATAGGCTAGGAATGTGAACGTAATGACATCACTAATGTGTCTAGATGGTTGTGTGACAGTCCAAGACCCCAGCACCACACAGCATACACATTATTATTGCTTCACCTGGTTACATATGGGTAAGGTGTAACAAACAAGGACTGGAGGCACAGTTGTGGGACCAAATATTGTAGTAGCTCCTCTACCTACAAGTGAGGAAGGCTGTTGGGTGTACCCATGTGAGTGAGCGCTGTATCCGGCGCAGGAACATTTTACACATCTCACGAATTAGAGGCACTAAATTCTTTAATTTTATGGGGGATAATTATATGATTCTCTAGATCTTCCAAATAATATGTAAGAATCATCTAAATCAGAAAAAGGACAGTTTCCTAACTCAGAAAGGTCGAATTGCACAAGAGTCACAGCTGTGGAAGCTCCACCGGCTCATTTTAGGTAAAAGCATCAGTTTATGGTGTGCCATACGTTCATCACATGCTTTAGGTTCAGGATGCAGATGTGATGCCCATGTGCATAGATGACTCAAATATTGCACAATTAAACCGCTTATTACATCACAGCAAAAACACCAGTGCGTTGATATTCAGAAGCAAATTCCGCACTATTGCTAGCTGTGTTTTTTTTGTCAATCCTTCACCGTTGCAATGTTCAGTGACTGGCATTTTTGTGGCTGGCTTCAATTTCTCCTTGAAAGTAATGTTTCGAACGGCGTTGGTTTAGAAAAGCATAATAGATGACTTTTCAGTGGATCGTCATCAGGCTACTTGAGCGCTGCCTCGTGTTTAGAGATCTAGCTCACTCAATTAACTGTTTCCACTTGTTTTCAAGATCTAGCTCACTCAATTAACTGTTTCCACTTGTTATCAAATCCTTTCCTCAGACCCACGTCCCTTCCTCTTCTTGGCAGAATTCTCCGTCAGTAAGTTATTGCTTGAAAACCCACAGGGCCGTTCCCATCTCATGCCGTGTGGAGTTTCCAAGATGGACGCACTGCACAGCTCCTACAGCAGAACCAAGTGACCCTCCAAATGTACACGGGTAACACAAAAAGCCATTTTCAGCAACAACAAAGGGGCATATTCACAAGGAGCTATCGCCGAATAAATTTACCCCCCATTCACAAGCCGGTGTTAACAGCCCACAGCACCAGTTTACCCGCGATAGCAGCCGTAAAAAACATCGCCACAGAGGACCCTCGCAAATATTGCTAATGAGATGCAGAGTAGGCGTTCCCGTGACAAAAGCAGAGACAACAGCACACCTCAACATTCACAACGACCAGACACATCCGCGATAAAAACACAAAACAGGCGATAAGGCGCGTTAGCACCAGGAAATCTACACCTGCTCTAACCTGGTGTAAAGTCGGACGGCAGCCAGCACCACAAAAGGGAGCACAGCCCAGGGCCACATCCAAAGGGCAACAGATGCCATGGAGCCACCCATCATGCGGCCCGGACACCCAAGAGGGCCACAACACCCACCGCCACCACCCCCAGGACCCCATCCCACACCCGGAACACCCCCACCCCCCCCGGACCAACACAGACGCAGCGCAGACAAAGACAGCAGAACCCCAGGAAACGTACCAGCCGCACAGACCCAACACCTGACAATGTCACCTTCCACTACAGGCTGAAAGGGACAACCAACCTACGCATCCTGACCATCATCGCCTAACAGGCCTACGGCACCAACACAGCGGACAACCAACATCCCACCCCACACAAAGCTGATGGCGTGGCTGCACCTGTTGGCCCCTGGGACCCCCCATCCAACACCCGCCAGAGTCGGAGGAGTCTCACAGACAGCCACATACAGGTCCCCCATACCTGTCCTGGACATCACCATCATCCTGGTACCCCAGTCCCCATACGTACAACACAAGGCGCAGGATCCGTTGGAGACCAAGCAAGGACCATACGCCATAGCAGGATGCACGCACGTGTTGGGGGCAACACACAGCACACATGTACTACTTGTGCCCCCTGGTGACACAGCACACAATCACCGCAACAGGAAGCACACGTCTCACACCAATGTGCAGGCAACAACAGAACACCGTGGAACACCCAACAATGTCGCCTCCAAATACACAGCCAGTGTGCATGATACCTTCATCCTCCGACAGTCCATCATCAACCAGCGTACCCAGAATGGCAACAAGGGAAATGTACAGCCCCTTGGCAATATACAAATGAAAATCCCACACACCTCAACACCACAACCATGCAACTCACAACTCTGGCAATGCACACGTCACAAAATCACATACAACAGGCACAACAATATGCCCACCCACCAGACACGACAGAACAACTTACAATGTCCACATGGGCAAGCCCTGAACATGAGCCAGCAATGGCATGGCACCTCAGCCACATAATAGCCGAATGTGGGGAGAGGTGGCAACCAGGCATGTGTGAAGGATGCAGTAGAACCATGATTGGGAAAGTACACAATGCCAACAGTGCCGGAGATGTGCTGGACACCTCGCAGTATGCAGAACACACCCATATACATGGCGATATACACCGCTTGCTTATGGAGTGTTGTGGACAGTGGACGCCACCATGTCACCACAGCCAGTGGGGGACATCGCGGAAATGTTGCCCGTTACGCCCCCCCTAAGCGTCAGCGGAGTGGGATGGCCCGGCGTACACCACGCCAGCATAGGGGTGTGAATAAAAAGCACGTAGGCCTGGGCGTGGTCCCCTTCCGGAAAGACCAACGTCTCTGCCAGGGCGGCGCCTCCCACCCCGCCACGAGGCTGACACCGTCCTCGTGAGCCGAGTTGCCTGCGATGCAGTGCGCCTGCCGGACCCCGGCACGCTGGACCACGAACACGTCAGGCCCGCCCCTGCGCAGCCAGGCCACACTGATCACCTTCCGACACCGGCGTGTGTCAAGGAGGGACCACCACGTGCCGGCGCAAGCTCCAAGCCCGAGTCCCGCGAACTTGGCAGTCAGCTCAGACCACCAGGCCTCCACGACACAGGCCCGCTTTATTCCCTTTTCGTTGACGTACTCCACTGCCGCCCCCGTACTACTCTTCGGACCAGTAGGTCCCACATGTGGAACTGTGTCTTGAGTCATGAATGGTAGTGACCCCATATCCCGGCCAGCGGCCACAGCATCAGACCCCCCCAGTTCAGTGAGGCATAGTTCCATATGGGCATCTTGCGACACGTGGTGCCACTAACCCTGTTCAACGCCAGCCTGCTACATGTGGTGCCACTAACCCTGTTCAACGCCAGCCTGCTACACGTGGTGCCACTGAACCTGAACTACGCAGGCCGGTGGGGCCATCCAACCTATGCCGGCAACACAAGGTGAATGGGCCGTGCTGACCGCTGCCTCAGGCCTACACCACGGTCAGGTAGGTCACACATTTGGAACTGAGTCTTGATTACACCATGGCAGTGAACATTATTTAAGGCAGAGAACTATTCAACATACACCCTTCGATGTGGTGGCAACAAGTCTGTGCATGGCATCACAACCACACGTGTCTGTGGGCCTACGCGGACCACTGCCCTCGGCCTACGCTTCGCTCGAGTGGGATCACAGAATTGGAACTGAACATCGGTAATTCAAAAGGCTGAATACATGCCTTCGCACGCACAGAGGGGCGTAAGAGGATGACGCGTTGCAGGCCGGAGGGAACAGGATCATCGTCACGGAGGTGATTGAACACCACCGACAACTGCCACTGTGTCACTAACTCTGTGCCCCGCGAGCCAACGACAGGTGGCTGTGGGCCCATGCTGACCGCTGCCGCCGGCCTACACTGCGGTCCAGTAGGTCACAGAGACTTGATTTGGCAATGTTGGAGTTCACATCTATGTACTGGCATCATCGCAGACTGCATCCCCTCTGAGCACCTGTGCCACTAAGTGTGTTCCCCGACATTCATGGACACTCACTGGTCGTACATTGGTGGCGTTTGAGTCAATGGAATAGGGGCTAGTTTTCATCCTCATGTAGCTGATCCCGAATTGTTGGTGACAACGAGGGTTGCGCTTTCCACTCCTCAATTTGCTGCTTCCGGATAACATCAGACCTTCTGCATCATACCCTGGAGCACACCTTCCACTGTCCCCCACAACACTCCGCAACATACACCTCGGACATTGATGGGGACCCGCTCAGGTCGCATGGCCCATCTGACTGCACCGCAAGTCACCGTCCCGTGGCTGGGTGCCTGTGCCGGCCGCAGTGCATCCGGGGCCACTAACTCTGTGCTGGTCACGCCTGGGACCCCTTCTTCTGAGACATTGAATGGCCTCTGTAGCGATGGTCTTGGGGTCATCAACACCATGTGTCTGTGGCCCTGCGCTGTCCGCCTCCTCCGGCCCCAACTGCGGGCTACAAGGGCCCACACATGGCATCGAGTCTTGACCGGCCCGGATGTCGCATCACCGCAGGAGGCACACGCCACCACGGCAAGGACCACCTCCAACCGCCATCTGCCAGAGTCGAAAGGGTGGTCCTGACAGACCTACAGAGTTGCCCAGACCTGTCGTGGATGCCATCATCAGCCTGCTGCCCTGCTCAGCACTCCAGGTGCCAGTGACTCAGTGCACCGCAAGCCATTGTCCGTTACTGATTGAGTTTTGTGCTGTTGTGAGGTTGCGCAGCAATGTCACCTCATGCAGTGTCGAAGACCTGGGACCATGTGGAGGAGGATGTGTCAAGTGTGCGTACGAGAGAAGGCACAGACAATGGGAGGGCAGGTGGCAGCAGCCCCAAGGCAGGAATGCAGACTGGTGGTGGTAGTCAAGCTACACACCCGGATCTGATACTGGGTATTGCGCTGTGGACTGCGGACGCAACTGTCACCTCAGGCAGTGTGGGAGACCTGGGACGTTGATGAGGAAGTTGATGCAGGTGTACCACACCCCACTGCATCTGCATCAGGACTAACCCGAAGGGACACAATCCTAGCAATTCCTTCACATGAGCGCACTCTTCTCTAGTGCCCCTACCTCAGAGCACTGCAACTCACGGAACGTCCAGACTGAATATAGGGTGACCTCTGTCCTTACTCCGGATCCCTCCATGTTGCTCTGCAATTGACTCTGTTATGCTGGTGTTTTCTGTTTCCATTGCACTGGTACCCACTGTTCAGGTTGTTGCCAGCACCAAGCACTCCATGCGGGCTGGCTTATACTCACCCCACACACATCCAGCACAGGCGTCACTGTACATGTGGCCCTGCCAATAAAGGGGCCGGGCACACGTGCCCGTAGCCAGTTCAACATGATATGTGCATGTGTCTCTGTGGAGGTGTGGGTCTCCTTTGTGAGGTGTAGGTGGTCCCTGAAGGGTATTGGACACCCACGTATGTGTTCTACTTCGCATTCCATGGGTTAGGCAACACCCTCACCTGTTGGGCCACCTCCTTTTGGCGTTCGGCCACCTGGCATTGGGGTGCCATGTGTGGGTGGGTGAGGTGTTGTGAGGCAGCCGTGATTGCGGGTGCTTCATGCTGTGTGGTCTGTTGCAGAGTCTGGGTTCTCCTCTGAGTAGCTTGTCTGCCCTGGTCCTGGTGGTGGGTTGTGTGGGATGTCCACGGGCTGTTGTAGGGCATCGGGGGTGTGGTGTTCGTCTCGGGCATCACTGATGGGTTGTCTGTTCAGACCTGCTGGAGGTGTTGTTTGTCCCTCAGCATTGTGAAGGGGAGGTGCATGTTGGCATTGTGTTGGCGCCTTGTTCTTGTCGACATGCAGACTGTGTGACAATGTACATTGTGACTGTTTGGGCGGTGGTGGCTATTTGAGTTGGGGCAGTGTACATTTGGCCTACATGGCTGATGTGGGGTTGTAGGGGTAGATGTGCATCTCACAGTTCCCTGCTCTGTCCAATGTGATTGTTCTGTTTCTGCACCTGGGTGGACCCAGTTGTGTCCCCTGTTCTGCAGTGTGGGTGTTGCACTTTGTGCCACATTGTCATGGTATGTGCTGTGATTGCTATGTGTGTGTGCTGCAGTGTGCTACGGGGATGGGGGACATGTCCCTGGGTACTTGTGGATGTGCAGTGTGCTACACCTCATTGTGCATGTGTGGCATTGTGCCCATCACCCCCGTCCCCTAGTCCCTGTTGGATGCTCACCCTGTTGTTGTTGTGTCAGGTCCTGTCGAGCTGTGTCCGTACTCCCTACTCCTTGCACCCTCTCCACACTGATGACTGTGGCCTGGCTTTCCTCCTGCTCCTCCTGTGTCGCTGGACTGCCACCTCCTGTCGCCGTTGCTGCCTTCCTGTTGGCAGCGGGTTTGTGCCTGGTTTAGGTTGTCACGTCCTGGCAGAGCCTCTTGGCCTCCTGGATTGGCCTCCTCGGCTCTGCGACTGCATTCCAGGCGGTCTGCTTGTGGGTCATTTGCTGGTAGTGTTCTGTCGCCTCCGTGGCCTTGGTCTTGTTTTCCTGCGGTCTGCACCTCGTCTTCCTCTCCATTTTCTCCTTGGCCTTCCCCGACCCACTTGTTCCTTGCTGGTGGTCTGTGGGGGTTGTGGGGTTCGCGTTGCCCTCTGCGCTTGGTCAGGGTGCATGGATGTTGCTACGTGCTTTGGCTGTTTCTGGTGTGTTGTGCCTGTGGTTTTTATGGTGCAATTGCCCGCCAGACGCGTGGGAGTTGCAGGCCTGAGGCTGCTTTTCGCAGCTTTTTGTACCGCGATTGGCCTCATCGCATGATTTCTCGCGTTTGCGTTTCGCATTCTTTGGGCGTGGTGTTGATTTACACGCTGGCATTTGACGCGTTATCTGGTGACTATCGCATGCTACCGCCTTGTTGTGAATCCCACGTTGACACGGGGTTATTTTCCCGTGATATGCTGCGTTATTGGAAGTTGCGTTACGCTACTCTTGCTGTAGTTATCACACGTTCTTGTGAATATACCCCAAAAAATACAAGCCGGCAGTCAAGCTGATATCTCCACTTGCCTGGACCATGTATTTATCTGGATAATAGATTGGTTCCTTGGCCTGAATTGAGCCAACCCAGAATGTTTGATTATGGCAGGACAACAATTCATCTGCCTGACACTCAAGTGGCCCGCCAATCAAGTCACATCACCTTGCACTGGCACCTGTGAGCCCTCTTTAATTAACTGAGCTCTCAGTCGTTGCCCAGGCCACTGCACAGGCCAAGAGTATTAATCCACAGCTCTCCATATGCCGCAGAAACCTTCCACTGCTCTGACCAGCCACCATTTGGAGTTCACTGGATCACGGGAAAGCTTTCAATAGCTAGGCCTGATTCTTAAATCATCAGATTGTCAAGTGGCTCTTTAACCAAGTAGTGAGTATGTGTCTACAGCTACACAACCACAGTTAAGCCTTCCCTGAAAGCACTCCACCAGCTCCGTGTAACTGCAAGAATAAAGTACAATACCCAACAGAAACCTGTGTTCAAATCTTTGTAAATCTGGGTTTGTGTCAAAATACATGGGTGGAACGCAGGTGGTCTATCCATCTACGCCTACCTGCCTCAAAGAATATTCCAATCTGCCTTCCGGTAAACCCCATATCTGTGGGACCTGTAATTAAAGAACATCCAAAAAGAGATCCTCCATTCACTGACTGTGTTTTCACGTCCACTTTTCTGCGTTTCACTGCCCGCGTGAAGTAACCACATGGAGACATGTTTATTAATTTCCTTAATAAATTCATATATGGGTATGTCCAAAATCCAACAATCGTACCAACTTCTGCTGATCTAGCACTCTACACCCCTACTCCTGTACCAAGGGATGTCCGAATGTTCCTGAAACCATGTAACCTGAATTTAAGAAAGCGAGCTCTGAGGACCAAAATAGCTAACAGGGCAGCTTCACCTGTGATCTAAACGAAGCATGCTGCTTCAGTGTAAATGAAAGCCTTGCACATTAATAGAAGAACATCTTATGTTCTGGTTTATAGCTTAAACCTTTTATACCTTTTGTATTTTGAAAAATACTTAATGATGTAAAGTTTGCTTTGTGATTGAGTTTAAATAATAAATATTCTGAAATTTGCTTTCTCAGGTTTGGGTGGTTGCATAAGCTGCATTCTAAAGCCGCCTCATGTCACTCCATTTGACCCATGGCTTGGAAGACTAAAACGGAGATGGTTAAAATTGAATGTTTCAAGATTTCCCCAAAATTGTTTACTCTTATGGGAAGGGGGAGATGATTCTAAACCACCAGTCCTGTGATGCAGAAGTCAACTTTTGAGGACAGTTGAATTTTGAGACCCATTGAGAGAGTGTGATTGCACTGGAAACGTATAACAATTTTGACATGATAGTCTTGTACAGAGGTGCCAGCACCAAACATGGTAGTGGACTGGTATTCTAAATTGGGTGGTTTGCCCGATGCCATTTCTGGTAGCCTCACACCCACTCCATGGGCTTCCCACTAGAGGAGTCAGTAGTAGCTCTGCACCATGATCACCACCTTCCCCCACCCTCGAAATGGGATGGGACATTGCCATTGTTTAGCGGATGTTCAGTTGCTGCTCATCTCAATGACCCCTTCTGTCACTTCATGATCCATTACCAACATTTGTCAGTAGATCATTTCACTGTCACTCCTAATGGAAACACCTACCACTATCTTAATGCCGTAAAGCAAGCTATTTAAAGTACCAGCAAGTTCTGAAATTCAACTGCTCTGACAAGCATTGGCCCAATCCTTATTTAATTCACTATTTCATCAAGCTTGTTTGACCTAACAACCCCCACTGTTGTTAATCCACAGTGTTTGTGATAGAGCTCTGAAACAGTCAAATACAGGACTCTGTGATGGAATGCACTGTCCTAAACCTACACACTCTTGCTTTCAGCAAGCTAGGTTGCAGTACTCCATGCCAGGCATGCACTCACAAGAGGAGATTATGGATAAAAACTTCAGCTTCAGGTTTTAGTTGAGTCTGAAAATGTACTGATTAAAATCTGTGGATCATAGAGAAATGGAGGAAGGGGTCCCTAAACATTAGCTAAGGAGTCGGGCTCCCAAAGGAGAAACACACATGTTTATACCCTATTACAGATAACAAGCAGGTGCAGGGGTGAGCTTATGAGGAAGAGAACAGGCGACATTCTAAAGTGTCACATATGTTCAAAGTATGTACAAGTGCAACATGTCTGAAGATGTATTTTAAATTATTTTTTTAGTATGTATAAGTACAGTGTTTCTGAAAATGTATTATTTATGGAGTTTTATTAAGCGCTCTGTCACTCCAGAGTAGTCTCTTGGCGCTGTTGACTTGACCTGAACAGTAAAGTGGCACAAGTTAACTTGAGAATAGCCATGCCTTGAACAGTAAATGGCTTTTGTCATTTTACAGCTCTGCATGGACAGCACTGTGCTAGTCCCATACTTAAAGACTTTGTTGTAGAAATGGCAAAAGACTTTGTCCCTTTCTATCTCGGCGTGAATGGCACAGTGCTAATCCTATGCTTAAAGACTTTGACATAAAAGCAGACATTTGAGGTGAGCAGATCTAGAGTGTCGCTGGTGTTGAGAGTGCTCTATACAGGAGCTGCTTTCCACCTAAACTTGAGAACTACCCAGAGTTCTCTACTTTTTTTTTTGCATAATTTATGCGGCACTCTATGCCTGAAAGGGTATTGTTTTGACTTATACTGGGGGCTCTCTTGTGTCTGGGCAAAGCTATACCTCTTTGAAGAGCTCTAAGTAGAGTGAAACACTGTGTTAGGGGTTGCTTTTACTCATTTCAGGTTGGCTTGGTTGGTATTTTACCAATTCAAAGCTGTAATACTGTGCCTTGAGTGGTAAAAGGCTTTTGTCATTTTACAGCACGGCAGGGACAGCACTGTGCTAGTCCTATGCTTAAAGACTTTGTTGTAGAAATGGCAAAAGACTTTGTCCCTTTCTGTCTCGGCATGGATGGCACTGTGCTAATCCTATGCTTAAAGACTTTGACAGAAAAGCTGACATTTGAGGTGAGCAGATCTAGAGTGTCGCTGGTGTTGAGGGTGCTCTATACAGGAGCTGTTTTCCACCTAAACTTGAGAACTACTTTTTTTGCATAATTTATGCGTCACTCTATGCTTGAAAGGGTATTGTTTTGATATATATATATATATACATGTATATGTATACAGAAGAGGAGAGAGGGTAGAGCTCCCTGCTGCAAGTTCACTTTAGAGGAAAAAGGTTCTGGCTGGATCGATAGAGACACCTTGCTTGCCCCACGGCACTCCATGTCTCACCCCTGAGACGGGAACTTCCAGTTAACTTGTTTCAGCATCGTCAAGAAAACATTACCAATGTACAATACAGTAGTCAAGTGTTGTAAGGGCATTTTAAATTGATTGAGGTTGGACACGAAAGTGGGAATTCAGAAGTATGTCAGGAAAGGGGTCATCAAGGAGGGGGAAGTTGGTGGGGATAAAATTGAGAGAGTCCCTGAAGAAGCAGAAGGATAAGGAGAAAAACATCCTTAATAATAGACTTGAACCCTATGAAAGGAAAATGATTCAGGGCTTTTGAAAACAGCCTGTGCTATGGAGCAGGACCTAGCTGTCAGGAAGAGCCAGGTACTGTGCCTCCACATCCCTTGGTCAGGAGGCCAGGCTGCAGTGTCAGGCAAATGTGGGGGTCTTGGTGGGAGTGAGTGGGGCAGTGAGCAGGTCTCTGGGGTCAGGGCTAAAGGACAACATTTTCACCTCTGCTATCCCCATAAGCCAATTATTGATGTATGGCCTTTTATTGGTGAGTTGGCAACCCTTTCTTTTTTACCCCTTAACTACATGTGAAGAGGACAAAAACAGGCGAAGGGGGTGCACCAGTGTGTGCTCTGAAACACTGGGCATATTGTTGACAACCCTGTAGAACACTGCCAATTATCTTCATACCCACCAGCCCCTAATGGTTGTCTATCCCAAAATTTCTATTTGCTTTTTTTAGGGTAAAAACTGGCATTGCTGAGACTGAAACCCCTGCATTCTAGTGAAGCCTTCAACAGGACATGTTTTCGGACTTCCACAGAGGGCTCCCCCCTTCCTCTTGCTTGATTGTTCCGGCAGAATATACTAATAAATATAGTACAGCCGATATCAGAGCCCAGCCACCCATGCGGATATACAAAAACAGTAAAATTAATAAAAAAGTTGGCCTGGGCGGTGAACTCCACTCCATTCGCGGAGTTTGCAGAGTTTTCTGCACTCCACGCTCCACAGAGCTCGCAGAGTGCAGAAAACTCTGCTGCGCGTAGCAGAGTTTTTTCCCCGCTCGTGCTCGCTAACGGTGAGTTGGTGAGCGCGAGCTGCTGCTCGGGTAGAATTTCTACCTGAGCAGCAGGAAGATCAGTGCGAAAGGCAGTTAGTGCTACACTCTGCTGCCTGCGGAACTCCACAGAGTTTTTTGTCACTTCGCGGAGTTCCGCAGGACCTCTGCTAACTCCGCCAAGGCCTTAAAAGCAGTATCTTTGAGTAACATTGTCTAATTGCCTGATACTAAATTACTCCAGTTTAATTTTCGGAAACGCTAAGAAATCAGTTCTCTAAGGGCTTTGTGACTTTCACTGAAATAGTTCAAACTGTATATTTTTGCTATTTTATATATTACATATAAATAGTTTAAATCTCATCCTTTTTTAAAATACAATATAATATGACCAACCCGGAGATGACCCAGAGACGGGAACACTGTATTTCAGTTCTTAATGCTCCAACAGATGAACTCAGAGGTAGACTCTCCAGATCAAAAGCTTAACATCGAGCAAAAAGTTTCCACTTGTTAAGCAAGTGAGAGTGTTATATTTAGCAGATTGCTCATTTCCCGCCACATGTTCCTTCTTCCTGTCAGATTTCCTATTTAGAAGGCAGGACATGTCTTGAAGACAGCTCTGAGGCTGCTGTTTATAATTGTATATGCCACTGTGTAGATCAAAGTTGGAAACTTTAGGTTGTGCTTTCGCTGATTTCTGATATTAAGCGAAAGCACTGAACACAAATGAAGCAAATGTTTACCTGTCAAAGACTGGATTCTTGGAGGGAGAGCACCGTATGGCCCTTAATATCATGAAATATGCAGGAGTACAGAAGCAACTACACATTGCAGCATTAGCAGCAATCTGTTAAAATGTAAAGAAGCACCGAGCCACAGATATCTGCACTTTTTATGGCTGAGTACGATTGCAGTAGACTGCGGAAATATTTTAAATTATTGAAAAAGAGACCGTATCCCATGCAGGCAAACGCAAAGTAAAGTTTTTTCACAGACTAGAAACCTGCTTGCCATAGCTGAGTGCAAATCACGGAATCCCTTCCACAGCTGGACTCACCTACAGAAAATGTCAAATATGGCAGCACAGAGGATACTCCAGCGTGGACGGTTGAACACTGTCACCTAAGTTCCACTGGGTGCACTCTAATCACCAAGTTCATCCATTTTGTCTTTCAAGGCTGCGTGCCTTATTCCTTAGTCACTCTCTGGCTCCACTCTCCCATCCTGTCCGCTCATGCCATCTCCACATATTGTAAGTTCCCTAGTGTCTCTCCATGGGGCTACCAGCGCACACATTCATTTTTAGGCCTCAGAGGGGTAACACAGAACCTCGCATCCCCATGTCCACTGGGCTCCTAGTGCTTGGGGGGCCCCATGAGCCACCTGTCATCTCTACTATAAATTTGTTTGGTGTTTCGGAACATACTGTTTCCTAATCATTGTTTTCTGTTGACACCTGGGATCTTAAACTAGGGTATTCATTTTCATGTTTTACTTTTCAAAACAGGATAGGAGCTTCACCAACCTATTCTGCGTGCAGATACGGAGCACAGCATCATCTGCGAATAGAAGTAACGAGATGGGAGCATCTCCCAGCAGGGGTAAGTGAGCATGATGCTCTCTTTAAATGTCACATACTTTGTAATGGATGCAGCAAACTGTGTTCTTGGAAGCCTGTGATGTCAACATTACTGATACATTCCACTGTTTTTATGAGTGAGCCTGGCCACATTCCAACTAAGACTTGAGGGAAATTTCAAAGGTAGAGATACTGACACATTTCTTCACCAGTCATCTGCTAAGGAGGGACATCCTTGTGAGACCGCTCCTCTACGATGTATAGTTTGCACTGATCTATAGTTTCTTCCTGAACTCAACAAGGGAAGGGGCACTTCTGAGATGGTCAGATGATTCTTCAAGATACTGAAACTATTTACAAAAAGCATGAGACTGTGTTTTTAAATCTTGGATTTCAAGTATTAAGGAATACTTTTGAATATTTTACACAACCTAGGATTTGTAACTTCTTAGTCAGATATTTGGTTGTTTTCAATTTTAATTGTATTAATTTCATTTTAATAATAATATATATTTTATAGCAGTGTTTTCATAATACAATACTTTAAAGTGTGGTACAGCATGCTGGAGAAGCTCCATCAGGATTGATGTGTTGTCATGGTAATCTGGGTTCTCCATTTGTGAGTAACACCATAATGTCAAGATTCAAGTAGCAAGGGAACCCCAATGCCAATCCGCCTCTCTCCTCCCTAGGGTAAGCCTAGTCTCGATCAATACACGGGTGTGTGGACTTATACTTTAAAGGGAAAAGGAGGGAGAGAAAAACAGTGACATTCAACTAGAATTCAGTCCCTTTGGCTTGCCTGAATTTTCAAAGCCTTCGAAGTTGCCTATTGTCCTGGACACTGCCACTCTATAAGAAGTCTGCACATCCACATAATAAATAAGGAATGAATAAGGAAGAGTTTAGGACACCTTTCAGCATTTTTACAGAATTTGGAGACGCTAGAACAGCATTCACAAAATGAAGGAGAAAGGAACAATGAATAGGAACAAGTTTGGAAGAACTGCAAAATCTGACTTCAACAACAGTCACATACCTTTATTTAGCACTTACAACAACTACCCAGCATTACCCACTAACCACGTCGTTCTACTGTGCATGGTAGTATATGTCTATTGGTATTGGCCTGTACTGCACAACAGGAGAAGGCTTTCACACTAGAGCTCAATGTGCAGATAGAGGTATGTGTGTGCATGTATGCGGAGGGGTCACAGAACCCAAAAATACCACAGCGCATCCATGGTGCTTGCATCTCACTCTTGTAGAACAGGAACATAACTGAAAAAATAAAGACATGTACACAGATGGTTACGAATCATGCTCACTTCTTTATTGAAAAATGGTATTCTTGATACAGAAAGAACCTAGCAAGGCCGCATCAATGGCTGTAGGCAATTTAATATTTACACGATAAATCGGCCTTCAGAGTAGTTGTGTCTGAAGAGCATAGATCTCATTCACTCAGTCACCACTCTCAATCTAGTCCCAGTGATTCTCTGGCTCTCATGAATAATGTTCGTGATCAGAGTTTCCCCTGATTTCATTGGGAAAAAGATCACATCTGCCATCTCTGTGACTTCAAAAGAAAATAAACAATGCAGATGGATTTGATGCCCTGGCATAGGGTCCAAAGGTTCCACGACGCTCAAAGTGTCACTGGTATTCAGGTATGTCAACATTCCCTGTCTAGGCTCTAGTGCATCCCTAGCATAGGCCATAAATAAGGCAGACTCAGAGGCTTATTCACAAGCCCCTTGCGCCGCCGGTGCGTCACTTTTTATATGGGAAAAGTGACATACTGGTGGCACAAGGGACTTGTAAATAAGACCCTCAGTCTCCAGGACCAAGAAGTGGAGCCCTATCTAACCAGTCGTCACTCAGTCTGGTGGTCTGAAATGATGACCCCTCATTCACCTCCCTCTCACTACCTTGATAGAACACCCAGGAACCTTGGGCTCTTCTCTGCCACAGCCACAGCCACGCCCACAGCCTCAGAGTCACTAGGACCAGGGAGGCCCTTGGAAATCTGCCATCGCCAGTCAAGGCCTTTCCTGTTCCGCTCTTGTGTCCCTGTGGGTCCCGACCCTTCCTGAAATAAGGCACACCAGACTAAGGCCCTACATAAAGAATTTCGCCTTCCTACTCCCTCCCTGTGACCCTATAGAATGTAGGACCAATAAAATGAGTTATCAAGGGATCCATGGTCGGTTTGATGTTTTGAGAGAGGTTCCGATCCAGCTGTAGCAGATTTTCCCCACATTTTTAACCAGTTGGAATAGTAGTAAATGTTCTGCAGATCTATTAATTCTTCCATGTTGGCTCTTTCACTGGTTCATGGAACGCAAATGTTAGCCAAGGGAACAAGAAGGAGAACCTTCATTTGCCTACTGTCTCCTCATGCGCATTCTATAAAACGCATTGCATATTACATAGCGTTTGTTATGTATCTCGCCCTTTTAGCACTTCGGGTTACAAATTGTTGGCCGGGAAATAAGGATTTTCCCACTAAAGGGCTCCCATGGGGTGAGGGGGTCCCACCCAGATCTGACCAAACTGAAGAGCCAAGTACGGTATGGAATGGGCTGTTTTTGCTATGGTTGTGTTCAAGAGGAGCAGATGAGTCTTGTGACTTGCTGGAAGAGATGTAAGATTTGGGTTGTGTGTGTGGTTGTCTCACATTTGTTCTTTTCATCCTCCACCATACCTGTATCAGCTGTGCTGGCAGTGCCAATCGTTTTGGAGTATTGGAGGATCTCATAAGGAAGGGCATAACTAGTGCCCTTTCATAGTATCTTAATAAAACCTGTGTTAGTATAATTGTGCTGCCTAGCTGTGTTTTGACTGTGGGTGTTGTAGAACTAACCAAACATCGTTGCCATTGATTCTGGTGGTCAGTTCTGTTCCTTGAATACAGGATTAAGCAGACTTGTTTGGTCCCTACAGAGGTGCTCTGAGTGGTGCTACCTGCCCTTAAGTTCCCAGTTCCAATGTCTCTGTCTCCTGGTGTTTCTCCATTCAGTTTGGGTTGCCTCTGGTGATCATAATCACCTAAATCTCTATCCGAGGTCCCTATTACTGTGGACTCTGATTCGTAAAGCTTCTTGTCCCGTAGTTCTTGCTACTTTAGTAAAGATTCTTGTAGGCTTCAGCCTACTTAGAAATATTATTGATTTTGTTTATGTGTTCTTGTCTAGCTTTCGATAATTTTGTCTCCAAATGAATGCTAAAGTCATTGAAATAACTCTACATCACAAGTATTCAGTTGTTGCTTTATATTTATTTGTTGGAAATATGAGCACTCTGCTCCTAGCTCCATCTTCTCAGGAACAGTAAACAGAGACTCATGGTTATTGGTAAAAGTATGAGCCCTCTTTCTCCGCCACATGCTGGGGAAACAAAACATGCAAGGCACTTACCAGAACCAACAAAGACTAACTACGCTGCAGGCATCACAGAGAGACTAATCAGCAGAGTTTAGCGATTATGGTAGCGGTACAATGCATACCTCTGTAACAGTGGACCATAGGTACATGAGTGTGGGTTCTTAAACCAGCCACTGTGTTTTTGTGTGGGGATTAAATATGGAAATCTTAAATAGTATGCACAGTGAGGAGGGTGTTGTAGAGGGAATTATGTTGAGGCAAGAGGTAAATCTTAGCTCAAAACAATCAAGAGAGAAAGATGAGCCTTAGATCTGTTTATTCTGAGTCTTTGCCTACTATGGAGCATGTATCTAAGGAGTACAATCCTCTACCGGAGCACTGAGGCACAGAAGGCAGCACCAATGCATGCAGAAGATGGGCGAGACCATTTCAGCCAACAAAGTGGGGAGGGGGGGGACACATAGCCGGCAGACAAACGCACGAACAGGAAACTCAGGTCCACCCCCCAGATAAGCGCAGGAACACCACAATGGTCCAGGAAGATCGGTCCATTAAAGCACACATGGCCAGAGGGGTGTGCGCATTCCCAAAACATCATAAAGTCAGATGCCACACAAAGTTAGGAACACATAGCCAATCAGGACACAGCACTCACAGTACACGCAGTGATCACATGCCCCTCATGCCAGACATCTAGACACGTTACCCACTGGCACATGTTGTGTCCACGCATCTGTCCCTTAAAAAGTACCCAACGTATCATGGAGTCGCCACTAAAACTCCAAACCAGGTTCCCCACACAGGCTAAAACACTTAACAAGTATTGCCACAAATGGCACACATACACTAAGGTACACGTGTTCTCCAGGCCAAAGGATGGAACCTTTGACACCAACATAATCAAACACATGAGGACACACATACTGACCAAATACACAGGAAAGAAAAAGGACAGGAGAGAGGCACTATTAGAGCTGTGGGCCATCTATGGAGAGGCCCAGACTGACAATCCTATCCCACAGATAATAAGCAAAGCATCCGCACCTGCCCCACCATATGCAGGTATGGAGGTTCTCTCCCCGATGCCGGCTATCCCCACATTAGGATACACTGACCCACCAGCTGAGGGAGCCGAAAGGTCCCCTACCGAACAATGAACCGTTACATCCAGGCATGAAAATCTAATAAGCCAGTAGCCCCGGATGATCCCAGCACCACCCCAGTCCAGTGCTAGGGCTCCCATAAGTTCTATCCCCCATCCGTCGCGTTCAGCTGATCAAACCCCAGTGACGGGAAGAACGCATACTTCCGCTGAGTCAGGTGAACACACCCGAGTGACAGGGAGATTCATAGCGGTTCTGGACAATGATACAACTAGCGGAGGTGAGGAAAGGGATCACAGTCTTCTAGGATCTGATGACAAAGTAGAAGCCACAGGGTTTGCTCAGGTAGCCCGAAAATACGACAGGAAGAAAGTTTGAAGGCAGGTTCCGACCAAAAATAACACAGTATAGCTCAGAGAGAAGGAGGGAATCTAGGGTGGGATTTATAGGAAAGGCGTGAACTAAGAAGGGGGAGAGAGAGAACTCTTACCATAGATGCACAGCAAGAATGCAGAGCACCACGCCCACCATCTGAGGAGAGCGGGGGTAGGTACAGGGCACCATTCAGGGAAGAGTGTGAGGCTGAACTAGAGGAGAGGATTCCAGTTGAGATCCGAGCCTCACCAGATCATCAACGCAAGAGAGGGGCTGATCAGAAAATAAGGGACCAAGGTAGCCTGGTGCAGACTGAACTAAGACGTATTAGAAATAAGATGGCACCTTTTCGTGTGCATGAGGGGAGCAGCAGAAAGACATCCGCTGCTCCTCCTGAACATGCAGGACAGATATACTGACCCTAAGGGAGATAGTGCCCTGAGGGGCAGGCGAGATCTTCACACAGCAATTTTGCCGCCAACTGGACCGAGGGAAAGGACCAGTTCGACAGACTCTGGCAGGAGGTGAGACCCTTCGAACCAGAGGACATGGCCATTGCCGAAGACTGCATTCGGCACAGAGGGGGAGATCCCAAGTGGAACTTCCCCACATGCCGGATTATCTAAGAAGATGGGAACGCTATGTTAACAAAAGACCAGTGGAGCTCCACCAAGCCAAAATGTTCCTGCTACTACCGAAGGGCACATCAGGAACCTTCCATGTGCCTTGGGCTCTGATGGATATAGAAGGGTTAAGGACCAAATTGCCCCCCTTGCTGGATGTAGCTGTGAAATTGATCTCATGTTTTGAGAAGAACACCCCAGAAGTACATCTAGCAATAGGCGATGTTAAAAGTCTGCTAAGTAGCCTCTTCCGAGAGCAGACTAACACAGTGTTTGCCCAAGCTCGCATCCCAGCATCACGCTAACAAACACCAAGCATGATGGGGCCGTATTTAATTCGTACAGGCACCAAATATGGATGGCCCTGAGGGAAATATTCCCAGACCACCCTGATGTAGGAGGGTTACTGGTGGAAACTATGAAACCTGGGGAGAACATAACTGAGTTTCTGGATAGAATGCGGGAATGATGGGGACAAGAGACTGGACAGCCATAGACTGACACGGGCCCGCAAGTCAATTTTTTTTATAATATCCTCAAAAAGGGGCTGCCTACCGAGATACAGAGCAGTTTGGACAGCGTAGTGGGATCAGACATCAAACCCTAGCAGGAAATACAAGCTCACATATTAAACTATTGCAAAAAGAAATAAGAAAAGGAGAGGAAGAAGCAGGAGCAAACCTAGACAGACACCTCTAAGTTGGTCCAACACAAGTTGAAAAAGACCACCCTCGAAGGGGCCGTGTTGGCCGCGAGTGTGCAAATGGCACCAGTCTTGAAGGGGACTCCACTACCAAACACCAGGGGGATCCAACCTAACTATAATGGCAGAAGTCAGGGAGGTTGACAGCAGTCAGACCTTATAGAATGTTAATATTGCCACAGAATGGGTCACATGGGCGACTAATGCCGGCTAAAAGTTTATCATGAGCAGAGGTCGATAAACTTGGGCTAGTCCCTGTATAACCCCGATCCACAAAACCAAGCCCATGGAAACCCGAATACACCCTACACACAGCCCCAAAGAAGTCAGTCAGCTCCTGCACCACTGTAACGCATGGCAAGAACAGATAGGAAACCCAGCCCAACAGGCACCAGGGCCACAACCACGGCAGGGAGGGGTAACTGTCTGGGGAGGCAACACTTTTGCGCAAACACAGAACCCAAATGTACAGTAAGTCAAAACCCCCAATGCGAAGCATCCATTTCAAGCGCATTTCACAATTGACTGTACCAAAACTCAAAGAAGGACCAATGAGACAACAATAAGAATTCAAGCCTTTACTTGCGTTCGGGAATTCAGAGCTGCTGGACGTGTTTTGTTGATTGGGTATCCTCACTAGAGTCTGTCATTCAGGGTGCCTGCGGGGGCCTATACTCTGCTGCTGATCCACCAGTGGGGGGCTGACTGACCACACCCCGGGGAGGGCAGTCTGATGAGGGGACAGGGCGACTCCCCGTCCAGTCCTTGAAAACAGGCACACAGTCAAGTCAATTGGGACAGGTTTCAATTACCAAATCAACAGGACCCCATTCTTGGGTCCAGCTCGGGACCAAAATTCCTTCATGGCGTGAGGTTCCAACTACACCTCCATCCAATGGAGGCACCCTTTAACATCCAAAACAAGCTGTCCTCCAGTTTCAGAAGCCAGGTTTCCCATACACTCAGGATAGCGAAGACCCCATAACCTCCCCTTCACAAGATCCGACAGGTAGCGAAGCGCCACATGGCTCTGAGTCAGTTAGGAGGGGAGGGCTGCTCGGTTAACCAACTGTCCCAGTCCAGCACTTTGATTTGACAAATTTCAGTGAGTTCTTCAGCATTGTTACTCTCCTTTCTCCCTCAAAGTTTTCCAAGTATCCAAAGCCTGTTCGTCGGGTCATTCCCCTTCAGAATAACAACAAAACAAAAGCGTGCTGTCGGTTAAAAGACATGGTACGAGGGAGAGGTGGGTGCCGGAAGAAAGGGAGTCCGTAATTCTACCACCTTTCTGTGCGAGATCCATAAACAAGAATGTGCTCACCCTTGTATCAGGCATAGCAATCAGCCACATACATCAGGCCTTACACACCACCTGAAAGAATCAGTAAGCCCCATCTAAGACACCACAATATCAGAAGCACATGGAGGCCACTAGACAGCCTTTCAACCACCTCCATTGTTTTACCTGATAAAATAGAAAAGCAGATCATGTGAGACCTAGGGAAAGCACCCAAAAGACCAATAAAAAGAAGCCCAAACCTAGCCAAAAAAAGAACTTCTGGAAAAAGCGCATTGTCAAGAAAACTGGCACCACTAGGGAGGGTCACATTGCACGCCGCATGCCAGGACTAGAGGGGTATACACGTGACCTCAGGACACGTTGCGATTGCTAACGACATTACACGCCCCCTCTTCATACACTACCCCCATGCACGTGTAGGTTAAAAGACACCACCCACACTGATAACACTCCCCATGTATATATTGGAGAGAGGGGCTGGCGACGCCCATGGAAGCCTAACTAAAATTAATACCATCCCATGTTCACGAGATTACCCCGTAAAAATGTTGCACCAACCTAACAGCCAGCTTGATCCGGGGGGGGGGGGGCCCAACCTCCCATAAAAGTTAAAGGCCAACAACCCATAAAAATTAATGCGTCCCATGAACAATAGAGCACTTTCAAAAATAGATACCCCACTGGTGCCACCTTCCGGTGCCTCACTAAAAATTGCGTGAATGGAGAGTGGAGAGCACACCCTTAAAAAAGGAAGGCACAGGAGCCCGAAGGAAAATGACAGCATATGCAATATTGGACTGTTTGTTTAACTAACCAAACAAACATAACTCTTACTTTACAGGTTGGCAATCGAGCATCCAAGTGCACCACCTTTTCAGCACCCTGACAGGATTTTCATTGTGTGAATTAAGAACTACGAATGGTACCGTGAACGTTTGCCTCAAACTTTGCTGACCAAAGACACTACCAATTGCCAGAGGATTACCGACACCTTTTCTGGATCCAGTCCCAAGATGTGCAATGTTCAATAAGTTATTTATTGTTGCACTTTTATGTACCCTCTGTTTACTATGGGTGTTTCCACATCCATTCATCACCAAAGCACTGTCCAGTCTGATGGAGCTATCACTGCGCTTGTGTAGGGGCCTCTCCCACAACACTAAATTACACCAAACCCAACACTAGCATTCCACACGCACTACACCGTGCTCTCTTACACAACATGTGATATAAGCACATGACCGCCGAGGGCTCCAAGAAAAAAGCCAGGTCATGTTATGTCTGTCTGTTGATACCACATGCAGTAGGCGCAGACAGGCTTTACTTGTCCCAAGAGATGGCCCCCGAAAAGGCAAAACGCCTTCTCCACCTATTCCTATGTAGGATTAGTGCCAAGATACAACCCAACCCAACAGAGTAGATCCCCCATAGAGTAGAAGTGAATCTGACCTGATGCGAGACCAATCCCACAGCATTGTACCTTTTCACCGAGCCTAGAGACATTCAGACCGAGCTAGATAAGATGCGCAGGAGGAGCACCATAGGGGAGGATACTGTTTGTGTCAAAACTTTCCAGAAAAGAGATTATTGGAGGTAGCAAAACCACCACACCAAGGCACGGACGCATCCACTCCTACTTACCTCTGTGGTCGTAGGGTGGCCCTCGGCATTTCTGGGGCTGTCTTGTTTAATAACAAATGGACCCCTGACATGGAGGTCCAGTGTAGGGCCATCCACCTTGATGATACAAAGGGAAACGAGTCTCATAGGGGAGGGTTGAACCACAGCATAGATACCCCATGTCAAGAAATCTGGGATACTGCGGTGATTAGGTATACATGGTTAGAAGGGAAGGGGCAACCTCTAATTGTATGGAAACTTATACTGTATTCCTTGTGCTTCAGAGGCAAAATAACCAATTCACTGGGAACAAATGAAAACTGTGGCACAGTACTGCACACTGTGGACATACAATGGGGCACCTCCATGCTGATGGACACCTACTGGAAGTGTGGTGAGTTTGCCTACCCTCAGCTCATCCCTGGATGGCGTGGCCTCTACTCCCTCATCACCATACACACCCGACACTGGTCATTCCTGGAGAAGATCTGTCAGAATTGCACCAACATCCGCTAAAGAAGAAGACGACTCTGGCTCGAGAAAAAAGAACTGCTGAGTATTTTGACTGGGCTCAGTAGAAGGACATACAGGAAGAATTCAGACTATTTTGAGACGCACAAATAAACACAGGAGGGTCCACACCCTTCTTCACAGTGCAGACGAAAGTGAACACCTGCTGATTACAAATAACCAGGTGGGAATTGCTCAAGATGATGAACAGCACTGAGCTTAGCGTTAATGCAATCAAGGAAGAACTAAGAGCCATCTGCCTCATGATGATGCAACATCGATATGTGTTGGACTTGTTGACTGCAATGAAGGGAGGGGTGTGCGCTAAGATCAGTGCATCCTGTTGCACATTCATCCCAGGCAACTACATGGATAACAGGATGCTCACTCTTGCCATCCAAACACTGTATTGATTACAAATGGACATGTGTAAGGAGGGAGGTGCCCCAAAGCAGGAATGGTATGAAGGCAAGTTTGCCTGGCTTCCCCGGTGACTTGCAGGAATGTGTACGTCATTGCTGACGATTCTCATTCTTGAACTGTTTTTGTGTGGTTTCCTACAATTGGAGGTTTCCTGCTGTAAAAATGCAGTCCTCAAACTAGGTGGAATGAAAGTAACTAGCAAAGTAGTAATAGTCAAAACTGAAGAACAACATGTCCCCAACAATGTGACTGTCATGACGTATGGGTTAGATAATGTAGTTGATAATTCATCTAGATGGGGGATTGTTAATATTGATAACATGAATGCCAATGTTTATAATGATACACTTGCAGATACGAGCAAAATTGCATCACTATTAACAAACTTGCCCGTCATGAACTCTCCATCAACCTCGATTCAGAAATACGTGGTCAGGCAGGTTCTGGGACATAGACCTGAAGTTACTGATTGACACATCACAGGTGTGTTGGCACATAGCCGGCAGACAAAGGTATGAACAGGAAACTCAGGTCCATCCCCCAGATAAGCGCAGCGACACCACAATTGTCCAGGAAGATTGGCCCTAATAAAGCACACATGGCCTGAAGGGTGTGCGCATTACCAAAACATTATAAAGTCAGATGCCACCCACAGTTAGGAGCACATAGCCAATTAGGACACAGCACACACAGTACATGCAGTGATCATGCACCCCCCATTGCTGGACATCTGGATTTGTTACCCACTGGCCCACATTGTGTCCACGCAAGGTCAAGACCCACATGTATTTGTTATCTTTATGACCCCACAGACAGGGACTGCATTCTTTTACCAAACAAGGATCGCCTGAAGTTTTTTTATTGTACTTTGAGACAGTTCTCAGACCCGTTTCTGTAACTGTGCTGCCAACTGAAGTGTTTCATTAAAACAACTATTCCTGTTATGCCAAACACCTCTTGTCTTTAGTTTTTTCAAGGTAAATCCATATTCGAGCAACAGTCTAAAGGGAATGCAGTGGGATAATTAATCATATCGACAAATAGCCACAAATGTTCATTGTTGTAAAACCTTCTTAGAAAGAAAGGGATTATAGGGGTACGGAGTTTACTTTGTTACACTCCCATCATAAACTCTGATAGTTGAGCATGTGCCATAGGTGACCACAGGTAAAGCAGAATCCACGTTTCAACTCCAGTGTAATCACGTGATTACTGATGATTGTACTATAAGAAATGGATTACAACTGTTATGTTCAATGATGTTATGTTATTTCATATTCTGTTATGTCTGTTCTGTCATTTTATTAAACCCCCGCGGTAAACTCTGCTCCGCTAGCGGAGTTTGCAGAATTCGGGCACTCCGCGCTCCGTGGAGGAATGCAGAATTCCTGAATTCTGCCATGTGGGCGTGAAGCAGAGTTTTTTTGCCGCTCTCGCGCTCAAGTTTTCTTTTGGTGCTCAACCGCGAGCGCCAATACTCTCGGGCTGCTTGCGAGTGCGCACAAGACTTCTCACACCACTAGATAGCTCCCACGAGCCTTCGCGCTCACTCGCACTACTTCCAGCCACGACCACACCAATCTAGCATTCTTAGAACCAATCGATATTGCAAACGGAGCGGTTGAGCAGCTTTTCTGCTTGGGAATGCAGTTGAGAGTCATTTGGAGTGGATTTTCTTCTCAAACTGGCAGTTGGAGTTGTTTTTTTGTGCGAGAAGCCATTTTTGTAAACCTTTTTTTTCAAACCAGAAGGAAGTGCCCCAGAGACTCCAACTTTCTGTTCCTGTCCAGCAGGCTCCTCCCAGTGCAATGTCCCTCTCCTGGTCACTTTTCACTAGGATTTGGAGCTGGAAGGATTACTCTCCTTGTCTGCTGCATATATACCATTGGATTTAAGGACTTTGTTTTTGAGATATCACAAGTAAGTTGAAAAACTGGTGTATAACGTTGTTGTCTGTTTGTCTGGGGGCATGCACCTGAATTTATTTGTACTTTTATTTCTGGGGTTCCAGCTTTAACTTCTAGAGAGGGCAGTCTTGTCTCACAGCAGCCAACAACATCATCAACCAGAACACCGGCAACAACAGCAAAAGAAGGACCGGACCCAGCCTCTGCATTGTCTTGGTTTCAATTGGCAGGGCTCAAATCCAGTGCCGAGGCGATAGCAAAACAGGTAGAGCAAGTGGCAGCCCAAATGACCATCCACAGGATGTTCCAGGAGTATCTGGATGATCCATAAGAGGTCTATGTGGATCAAAATCCATTGATGTATTGGTATGGGAAGATGCGCCAATGGCCAGAGCTCATCAGACTAGCAATAAAGTATCTGGCTTGTTCTGTCACCAGTGTGTCTGCTGAACATGTGTTCAGTGTAGCTGGTCCAGTTGTCACAGTGAGAAGGACCAGTCTCTCGCCTCAAAATGTGGAGAGATTGACTATGATCAAAATGAACCAACATTTTATACCACACAATTACACCGTTCCTAAAACAGCATCACAGGAGGAAGAGGATGTTTGGTCCGAAATTGAATCAAATGTGTTAGCTGACCAACTTCTGGGTGAACCACCTGGGTTTGAGGATGAACCAGGCCTGGGCGTAGTTCACAGAGTTTTGCTACGCGGAACTCCGCGAAGTTACAAAAAAACTCAGCGGAGTTCCACAAGTGGCAGAGTGCAGTGCAAACTGCCAATCGCGCTGGTTTTCCTGCTGCTCGGGTAGAAATTCTACCCGAGCGGCAGCTCGCGCTCGCGAACTTACCGTTCGCGATTGCGAGCAGTGGAAAAAACTCCGCTGCACTACACGAAGTGAGATTTTCTGCACTCCACGAGCTCTGCAGAGCGCAAAGTGCAGAAAACTCCGCAAACTCCGCGAACAGAGCGGAGTTCACGTCCCAGGCCTAAGATGAACTCTACTTCCCAGACTAAGTATGCCAGTCCCCCATAAAACTTTTAAAATTTTCTTGTTGAACTTAGTTTTTTCTTTGCAATTTTTTTTTTTTTTAAATTAAATGAAGGAACTATATTCTTTTTGTGTCAGATTTATGCTGCCCCACATTTTTTTTATGAGTCACATATATATTGCCAGATTGCAGTTGGACCAGTGTGCATTGAAGAAGCCTCAACAATTCCTTCATGACATTGGGGACAGTGCCTGCCCCCCCTTACATGTCTATTGCCTAATGCTTATCCCTTTTTGCATCACTTAGTACCAGAACGACTGCCCCATATAATCATTTATTATGTACAGGACTGCCTGCCAATACCAAATTCCAATGTGTTGCCCGCATCAAAGATGATTGAATACCCAATACCTTAACTACCCATGCTTGCCTTGGATTCGATGAGGTAACTTCAACTATTGCAATGGTGAGTGACTGATTGTGTGAGTGATGATTTAAGTTGATTGATGATTCATGTGGTGGCAGACACTCAGGGAGGGTGTGTGTTGAACTGTAATATGTGAAATGTCTTGAGATTATTATTGATTTGCATTGTTTGGGGCTTGAGTGATGGGTGCCTATTTTATTTTCCCTGTAGGTGATGATCAGCCCTTTCACAATTAGCCAGATTTAAATAATTGCAGGGGTGTTCTCCTTTTTTTCTGGTTCTTCAGACACCAGAACAGTCACTTTAGTTATCAAACAAAAACCTATGCAAAATACTGCAATTCTGTTTCATTCTCTACTTGTTCTTCAACAGCAGTGCACTGCACCCCAGGTCTATCTAGCTTGGGTCCTCACGATTCATGATGATGATGATGATGATGATGATGATGATGACTGGTCTGGTACAGGGTTACTCAGAGGCACTCAGGACTAGAGGAGTATCATGGAAGAACTCAGGGCGGGACTAGGAGCTGCAGGACTACCTCATCAACAGCAAGGAGCAAGACGTTATCAAGTATCGGCTTCAGTTCAAAGGTAAACCAAGAGTATGAGGCTACTACTCAGCTATTTGGAATAGAGAGAGGTGTGTTTGTGAAAATGCTGCTGTGTGTGTGTGTGTGTGTGTGTTGGACTTGTGGCAAAAGTGAAACTCTGATCCCCCTCTTGTTTTTTCTTGCTTTGCCTCTGAGTCTTCTTATTTTGATACACTCATCATGAAGCTTACTTTCCTTCTGTCCTTCTCCTCGACTCTAAAATACAGCTTCTCTTTTACAATCCGCAGGCCTTCTTCTATTCTCCTTCATGAACGAAAGGCAAAAGCTAGCTGAGCTCAACAACACTCCTGCTTACCTACCAGACCAGTGCAGAGAGGCCACAAAGAGTGGACATTCCCAAGGAGAATGCAGACGCACCACCCAAATTTGCAATACAGTATCATTTTCTTTTAACAGTCATATTAACTAAGAGAAGTGGGTGGGTTCACTCCCTAACCTAGAAGACAGAACATTTGGACATTTGGTAAATTGGGTCTCGTGGGAAGAAGAACTGTTTGCAATGCATGTATCTGTACCCTGTCATACTCATTCCTTTGTTTCCTTCTAACAACAGATTGATGGTGAATGATGTGCTGCTGCTTATTGCCCAGATGAATGTTGGCTTTGTGTTGTAGTGTTTGTCTTTGTCAAACCTTTCCCCAAATCCCATTACCCATCCATTCATCAAGCCCCTAACCCTCACCTCCCGAGCTGTGTGATTTATTGAGCTGTGGCTTAAATTACACCATCAATGGATCACACACTTGGTGGGGCAGATGCTGGTGAAAGCTACTCCAACTTACTGTAGAATCTTCGAAGCAGTAGCCCACACCAGCCCATTACCAACCCGCGCATAAAAAAATAGTTTTTTAAATATAGAATGAAGAACATCAGTCCTCAGCATCATCATCATTAAGGCCTTGTGTTGCCTAACTGTAAACGCCTAACCTAAGCTTGTAGACTGACTCGACTCCAGACTTTGAGTCCATTTTTGATAACTTGTGGATTTCACAAATAATACTGCTAGCTCCACATTAGCCAAAACTTACTAGTATTGCTATTTTTTTCTATTTTAGCACACGCAGGCATTCTCATGGTGTCATCATCACGTACTACTCAGGTGGTGTCAATTGTTTTTAAATCTTTGATAAATATATATAACCCACTTACTCAGTCTTTCTACTTCCATTTAGTTGCATACAATGGATAATCATCAATCAATCATTCAGAACAATCCTACAGTTGGAGCTCACCTGGGTGAAACTGGAAGTGGGACCTCGCTTGTGAAGTTGTGATGCCTCCCCTGTTATTGCTGCACGTATATTATTCAGGTTAGACAACTAGTATGGATGTAATTTAACTTAGTAAGAAATAAACTAAATGCTACTGTTTTTTATCTAGATAGTTCAGACCCTTGGCACAATATAGCCTTGGTCATCTCATCACGGCAGCATTCCCCATAATGGTCAAGATAGTTAGAGAAGTATAAGCCTAGACTCTATAACTATGTGCTACGACACGGGTACTCACAAACTTTCTCTCGGGGGCCAAATTTACAGTGTGGTTTGTAGCCGAGGGCCGCACCGGTGGGGGGGGTGGGGTCAGTGGGGGAAGGGCCTAGAGTAAAAAAAAAAACCTGTGACCATGAGGTCAAACACAGGCCCCTGCACAGGACGCATCTATCTATCTCTATCTATCTCTACCTATCTATCTACCTCTATCACTCTATCTCTATCTATGTATATCTATTTATCTCTATTTATCTCTATCTATCTATCTATCTCTATCTATTTATCTCTATCTATTTATCTCTATCTATCTCTCTATCTATCTATATCCATCTATCTATCTCTATCTATCTATCTCTATATCTCTATCTATTTATCTCTATCTGTCTCTATCTATCTCTATCTATCTCTATATCTCTATCTATTTATATCTATCTATCTATCTATCTATCTATCTATCTCTATCTATCTCTATCTATCTATCTCTATATCTCTATCTATTTATCTCTATCTATCTATTTATCTCTATCTATCTATCTATCTGTCTGTCTCTATCTATCTGTCTGTCTCTATCTATCTGTCTCTATCTATCTATCTGTCTGTCTCTATCTATCTATCTGTCTGTGTCTTTCCATCTGTCTGTGTCTATACATCTGTCTGTGTCTATCCACCTGTCTGTCTCTATCTGTCTGTCTCTATCTATCTGTCTCTATCTGTCTGTCTGTCTCTATCTAGCTTTCTCTATCTATCTATCTTTATCTATCTATCTCTATATATCTCTATTTCTATCTATCTCTATCTATCTATCTCTATCTATCTATCTCTGTCTCTCTATCTATCTATCTATCTATCTCTGTCTCTCTATCTATCTATCTGTCTCTATCTATCTGTCTGTCTCTGTCTATCTGTCTCTATCTATCTATCTCTATCTATCTGTCTCTATCTACCTGCCTCTATCTATCTATCTATCTATCTATCTCTATCTATCTATCTCTGTCTATCTGTCTCTATCTATCTGTCTCTATCTATCTGCCTATCTATCTGTCTCTATCTATCTATCTGTTCATATGTCTCCATCTATCTGGCTCCATCTATCTGTCTCTATCTATCTGTCTCTATCTATCTCTATCTATCTCTATCTGTCTATCTCTGTCTGTCTGTCTCTGTCTATCTGTCTCTATCTATCTGTCTCTATCTATCTGTCTATCTATCTGTCTATCTGTCCATATGTCTCCATCTATCTGTCCCCATCTATCTGTCTCCATCTATCTGTCTCTATCTGTCTCTCTGTCTCTATCTATCTGTCTCTATCTGTGTCTCTATCAATCTCTATCTATCTGTCTCTATCTATCTGTCTCTATCTGTGTCTCTGTCTGTGTCTCTGTCTCTATCTATCTGTGTCTCTGTCTCTCTGTCTCCATCTGTGTCTCTGTCTCTCTATCCGTGTCTCTGTCTCTCCAGGCACAACTGTCCAAATTCTGAATGTGCTTAAGTCGGCAACACGAAACAGGAATCTTCCCAAAAAGCCCTTTAAAAATCAGCTGTGAAAGCGCTTACAGCTGACTTTTAAAGGGCTTTTTGGGAAGCTTTCCGACCGTGCCGTGTGATGTCACAGAGGCCGGCAGTAAACACAAATGATGGCCGCAGGAGCATTTAATAGGTATTCACTAAGTATGCTCCTGCGGTCATCTTTTGTGTTCACTGCCGGCCTCACTGGAAACATAGAAACGGCAAGGCAAGGTCCGCGGGCCGCCAATGAAGGCCTGCCGGGCCGCTGGCGGCCCGCGGGCTGTACTATGAGTACCACGGTGCTACGATATCTCTAGTCTTAAGTTACAAGCACATAAACAGACCGCGTAATACTACTTGAAGGCAGCAGTGCAAAGTAAAAGTAAAATAAACTACTTCAAGCATAAATTTAGATTATAAAAAATATTTCCCCCTTTATTTATTTACAAAGCAACCCACCCTCTCCACCCAAACAACATGCCCACCCCTCGCCCAAACAAAACTGAACCAAGCCCCAAAACTCAAAATGTTCATCAAAGTCTCTAGAGTGCCACGCCCAACTCCCTTTCCACCCTCTACGCCCAGCCCCATCAAACAACAAATCCTTCCCACCAAAACAAAATATTTAAAAAAGGGTTGGACGTTGGTCGGGAGCTGGTCCATGCTCTGCTCCATCGATGTAAGCCGCCCCCGATAGTGTCCAGCCGCTGCAGTATGTGGAGCAGCAATGGCCTGTTGCCATTCTTGTGGGGGGGGGGGCAGCAGTTGGCTGGTAGCAGCGCCAGCGGTGAGATGGCCAGGAGGCTGAAGGCTGAGGGGGACTGGCTGCACTGGGGCCCGGGAGCTGAGCATTAATCTCCTCCTTCTCCTCTTCCAGGACCACCAGCCGCCAGTATTCCAGCTGGATACGCTCCAGCCTCTGCCACCGCAAACGGGCCGCTCTCTCCTGCCTGTCGGGTGGTCCGGCTGGACCAGCAGGAGCAGCTATATTGAGAAAAACAAAAAAGACAAATTGTAAATAATGCTCTTTGCAAACAATTGTTTTAAATAACAGCGTGGCACAGTAGCAGTACATTGCTGCTCCCCTAAGGTCATTGAAATTTATTTGATGTGATGATTATGTTTAGGAAAATCACAAGGCCAATTTTATGTTTTCTTTTACCCACACATGTTGCCCAACATAAAAAAGCAGTGACTGTGTGGCAGAAAAGTAACAGGCAGACTGGCAGAGAATAACATCACAGGATTAAAAAACTATGATTTGATTATTTTTTTCTTCTAAAGGCCTTTCAAGTTACTATAATAAACAGAGTCAGACACTTTGAGTTGAAAAATAAATGACTTCTCATTGATGAGTACGGCATTATGCACTATTATGGAGTACAAGTTGTGTGTGGTGCTAAAATAATGAATTAGATATCAAAATGAGAATGGATCACTTGACCTGAGTAACCAGGGTTTTATGAAATTCGTGCAGTGTACCGATAAAAAACCCTCATTCACGTACAAAAGTCGGAAAAGCGGTATATCTTGATTATCCGCCCTGCTCTTAAAAACGTGACAGCATCATCATAGGGTTAGTTTTTGTATGCTTCCTCCATCCGGAGGAAAACCACTGGTTATTGCAGTAGTGATCAAAGAAAGGTGAAAGTGTTTTTAGTGAAGTGAATCTCAAAATGTTAAAAACTCGTAGACCCCGATTTGTAAAATTTAATCAATCTGGGTTCGAGATATATTAAAATCTGTGTCGTGCGTGGGAAGACTAGTTAGTGGTCTAACGCACTGTGAGTGTCCATAAAAAGGTCCACATGTTTCAGCCCCAGTGATTGCCCTTGTGGGTCAAGTGGGCTTTCTTCAGGACCTAAAAAGAAGAAAAAGTGGTGGAGACCTTATTTTGTATGGGTCTCTATGTATCAGGGTGTATTGACCCGATTCTCATGCGATCAAGTAGTACCTTGAGTCTTAAATTGTGGATTTCAATGGGCAACCAGGGAGCTTGTTACCAGCTGCTGTGCAGTGTAGTACGACTTGTGCTGACACTTCCTCTGGTTGCCTGGATCCACTAACTAGTCTTCCCACACACGACACAGATTTTAATATATCTCGAACCCAGATTGATTAAATTTTACAAATCGGGGTCTACGAGTTTTTAACATTTTGAGATTCACTTCACTAAAAACACTTTCACCTTTCTTTGATCACTACTGCAATAACCAGTGGTTTTCCTCCGGATGGAGGAAGCATACAAAAACTAACCCTATGATGATGCTGTCACGTTTTTAAGAGCAGGGCGGATAATCAAGATATACCGCTTTTCCGACTTTTGTACGTGAATGAGGGTTTTTTATCGGTACACTGCACGAATTTCATAAAACCCTGGTTACTCAGGTCAAGTGATCCATTCTCATTTTGATATCTAATTTACGAATAAGGAAGCTGAATGGATCACAGTTCCTTCTTTCTCCCTCCCCCTTGATTTAACATAGCTAAAATAATGAAGCCATGCTCATTGCTAGCCAGCGCCTCTGCTAGTTTGCTACTGGCTGCAGCTCTAGTTGACAATGATCTAATTCCAATGGCCCTGCTCTTCACCAAATGCATTTCTTTTCCTACCCTAGCTCCAAAGAGGATGATGAATAATAAATAAGATACTACGTCGGTCACACACCTCATATATGAAATGCAGATATTAATATATTATCCTGTCTGCCGTAAGTAGATCTTGAGGAAAATGAATGTAATGGACTGCACTACAGGTAAAGGAATGGATTATATAGATTTTATTTGGCACATTCGTCACTGAGTATCTCATATGCCAAACTTGATATCAAATCATGCACTTACTCCCACTTTACTCTGTGGGCTCGCCCGCCACCACGTTTTCCAACAAATTCATGTGTTGGGCAAGAACCAAGGAAAGGAAACTTGATTTTCTCTACTGCAGGCGGTAGGGTAGAGGGATTAGACAGGTAGGGTAGAGCTTTTTTATATATAATAGAGGGGCCACTACACTGATCATCGATTCATCATCAGCTTTGGCTTATTCACTCGCTGCTCAATTCACAAGGAAAAAATCTGAACAAGTGTAAATTAATCTGTTATGGGAAACCATGATATATGTTCTGGAATCACTTCACATGGGTATTGCATGATTAAATGTGGCACATGTCAAGATTAGCCCACCCACCCTTTCACTCATATACCATTTCCTTTCTTTTAAGTTGCCTTCTGTTCTTTCATGTCTCCCTCAAGCCATCAAAGCGCATTATGTGAGATTTTGCTGCATTTGCAGATAGAAGAGTCCTTAATAACTCAACCACTGTTGTGGCTGGTAAAGCTGGGGGAGGGGGTTTCACCTCACAGCCATTTTTGATGACAACGACAAGTGACGCTATGGCAATAGCTAGTGAGCATAGTAATTGCAAGAAATATGTGACTTACCAGTGCCCGTCCCTGCTGCCGCTTCTCCTCCTGCAAGAACTGATCCGTCGCAGTCTCCTCCTGCAGCGGCACTGGAGCCGGCATCACCGATGTTCTGTGTGGCTAGAATATAAAACATTACATATAATTTAGATCCCAGATATGCAACCCCAAATACAACAGCATTGCAGTTCTGCAGCTCAGTTAGAACGTATCTTCCAAATATCACACTGGGCATTTGATTGGTTGGTTCACAAAGTTAGACAAGCCAGGCATGGAATAGCGCTCAATGAAAAACCAATGGGGTTGGGTGGCAAATGTAATGCGAGTGGGACCTCATACTTTTTTTCCAGCCTTGCTGCACTGTCATTGGAAATTGGTGGTGTACTGTAACAATAAATGAACGGGTCTGCAGCACACTATACTGAGGGGGGGTGGTCCATGATGACCATGGCCACTGTCTCGTGAACTGAACTGTGTTAGAGCTAGGCATACGCAGGAAAACAAAAGCATACACGGTGATTTTTTAAATTTAAAATTCTAGTTTACTTGGGCCTGCTATCTGAATCTTCACAAATCACGATAGATAGCACCAACATTCCAATAGACAAAATATACCCCAATATTCTACGGTCCGTTCTACCCATAGAAGTCCACTACAATCATAAAAGGACTTACTGGGATCTGCAGAGCCCTCAGCAGTGGCGCTGGTGATCGGCGCCAGCTCACCAGCTTGCCCCGGACCCTCCGAATCGTCCCTCTTCTTCCCCTTGGGTGCTGATGAAAGAAATAAAGAAGATAAATAAAAATAGATTAGTGATTCTGATAATAATCTCCACAAATTATTTACGAAATGCAAACGCAGTCGCTAAAACAGATCACCTATAGTACTACTAGTTTCTTTCGACTTGAGTCTATCGACTGTCGTTAAATTTATATTACAAATCTCGGTAACAAAAACTACATATTGCAGTTAATGATCTTTGATTTTATTCTATTCCCATTTCTCAACACCCTTGATGAGCCAACTCACTCTTCTTTTTTGCAATGCATAGATGCATGCATACTTCACATCATCACTGTGAATTCAATTAAATAAATAACCTGGAATTGTACAAGCTACATAAACAAACTCACAGAGAGAACATGCTACTCAGTGATTCAATAAAGTGACAGAAGAAACAGTCTGCAGTGCCCTCTCTTTATTAATCAGCCAAAGCGAGCGCCTAACAGAAACTAGAAACTGGATCACACAATAATAATAATAATATACCAGCGTAAACGTTTCTAAACACATAACTTACCTCTGAGTGTGAGCACCATGCTATTCGGATTTTTTTTTAGCATTGTAGAACACAAACATAACAAATAATTAATACTCAGCGAGCCCCGCAATCTCAACGCCTAGAAGGTCGAGCAGGTCCTGCTCCCTGTCGAGAATGTCAGCCCAGCGGTGCCTCATCTGCTGGACAGTGCACCGAACCTCACTCTGGAGACGCACCGGCGTACCGGCCCCCAGGTCCGCTGACGCTCCCGGAGGGAGTAGCCGCTACCGGGCCTGCTGCCTGCTGCCAGCATAGAGGGGAGGTGGTGCTGAGCAAAAAAAACTAGTGCTGCCACCTCCTCCTCTCCAAAGATCGCCCGGGGCTGCACACATGGGCGGCTGTGCCACCAACATGGAAGCTGCCCCTCTGCCATGGCGCTGGGTGGGGAAATCAAATAAACTAAGACGGGAAAGGAAGGGAAAGTAAAGAATAAAGAAATAAGGAAAGAAGTAGGGAGAAATAAACTAAGTCAAAAAGTGACAAAGACACACAAAAATTTAAGCAAAAATGTAAAATACACAAACACAAAGACGCACACTATTGTAAAAAGTAAAAATTAGAGGTAGAAAAGTAATAAAGGTGGAGGATGACAAAGATTAACAAGAGATTAAAAATTAGGCCCAGCACCATAACAGAGAGCAGAAAAACAAGATGGCCACGCCCATTCGGACCGCGTGGTGCTGTTTGCGTGTGATTTAGAAAACGAGCACACTTCAGGATCGCATTGCGCCATTCCCGCACAATTTTGGAGCGCGTGTACGCACTCCGCGTTCCCAACGCAATGCGAACGGGCGGGCCGGCAAACTCCGCCCGTACGGGGAACTCCGCGTAGCGCGGCAGAGTCTTTTTGCGACTCTGCAGAATTCCGCGTGGTGGGACCCGCATACTCTGCCTAGGCCTACATTTTATGTCATGTTATGTCATGTCATATTATGTCTTTAAAGGCCTACAGCGCATTTAGGTACTTTATATGGCTTTATAGCAGTCTCGGCACTCTGCAGTACCCTACTACATAGTTCAAGGATTTCCTTTGATTGCAGTCTGTGCTGTGATGAGTTGTTGTTGTATCCACTCTGTGTAATGATGATTCTGTCCAGGGACCTTTTTTCAAATCTGTTTTATTGGGATTTTATAATTCACATGAATCATACATTAGTACTCTAATGACCAATTGTGATTCATATCATAAACATTTGATGGTAAGCAATACATGGAAGTAAGGATTGCTATTGTCGTTCATCTATCTCAGCTGTGTGAATTCTGAAGGAAAAAAACACATGAGTAGAATGCAACTGTTGTGAGTAACTGGGTTCCTTTTTGCAGTACCCCCCACCCACTTTTTGACTGGTTTTTGATGCAACTTTGACTGAGGTGTACTGGATCCCTGCTAACCAGGTTCCCAGTACCAGTGTTCTTTCCTTAAAGCTGTACCACAGTTGTCACAACTTCAGCAACCCTCTGTAGGTCTCTAGTAAATGGTACCCCTGGTGCCTAGGGCATTGGTACTGGAGAGGGTCCACTGGGGCTGCAGCACCAATAGTGCCACCCCAGAGACCCCTCACCAAGACTAAGCAAGCTGACATTGCAGGCTGTTTGTCTAGGTGCAGAGAAAACTGAAGTCACCCTTATTGCAGGCCTTACAGCCCTAAGCCAGAGTGCTCTATATCCCATGTGTGGACATATCTGCATGAGCAGATATGACCCTACAATATCAAGTCCATTCTTGGATATTGTAAGCGCACAGGGAAGCCATAGAGAGTACATGGGCTGGATACTTGTCATTACGAGTTTGATAGCTCCATGATGGCTTCACTGCATTCTAAGATGTTTGGTATCAAACATCTTGTCTTAATAAATCCTCACTGATGCCAGTGATGGATTTAATAATAAATGCACACAGAAGACCCTTTAGAGGGTCCCCTGAAAACCTACCAAGCTCTGGTGTGGTCTCTGACTAGTCTCAGCTAGCCTGCCACCACCAGACATGTTTCTGGCCTCATGGGGAGAGGGCCTGCGCTCTGAGAGGCCAGGAACAAAGCCTGCTCTGGAGGTGCTTCACACGTCCCCCAGGATAGGATGGCCTTCCAAGGCGAGAAGTTTCAAAGGCGATGCCGCCTTTGAAATGCGATCTACGCAGCTCCAGCTGGTGAAGGATGACAACCCCCTTTCCTGCTCCACATTTTGCAGGAGGAAAATTAGGTGAATTAGGAGGTGGGTCCCCGTTTAGCCAACACCACCCCTAAGGTGGGGCAGGGGATGTGGACCTCACTTTTCATTTCCCTCCATCTTGGTTTGAGGGAGAATTAGCCAATTAGGGTCAGGGTAGTGCCCCTTCCCATAGGAAGTGGTCACTTAGAGGGTATAGACATCCTAAAGGTAGGTAGCCCATAGGCTACTACCTTTCTACCCCTTTAACACCCCTAAATTTAGCATTTAGGTGACATCCCTGGACCCTGTACTCAGATTCAACTGACACAGAGAAGAAAAGGACAAAGAAAAGCTGCTGACCCTAGGACTGAAGTCCTGCTGCAGAAAATTGGTGCCAAACGCTGCGTGCTGCCTTAAGGACTTGGCAATCGTGGTGTGCTGTCTCTTCCTGCAACTGTGAAGCCTCCAAGAGCCCTGGAGCGCCTCCAGCCTTCTACAAATTGCCAAAGATCTCCCTGGTACACCAGCTCTGGTGGGTCAGATCTGTCTCTCCACCTAGATTGGAGACACCAGGACCTACTAGAGCCATGCCACACCAATTTCCGGGAGTACCGGGCCCTCTGCAGCATTCACCAAGAGAAAGAGTCCAATCTGGACTTCAAATGTCCAGGAAGCAAGCACACGTCGAAGGACATCAAGATCGTTGAAATCTATTTAGTGAGTGGCCCAACTGTCCCGAAATCGCATTTCCAAGCTGCCTGCTTCTGACCGTGAGGACATCTTGGCGCTCGCTGGGTACTGATGAAACAGCTGTGCTCCCATGGTACTGAGGCCCTTGTGACCTGCTCCCTTGAGTGTGACCCCCCGGACTTACCTTTAAGCCCCCTTCTGCAGAGTGTTTTCACGTGGCCCCCTTCTTCATAGCGCACCAGCTGCCAACGACCTCAGCACCCGCTCCCGGTAATCCGCTGGTGGAACATTGGGCCTGGCCTTGCTACCTACTTAAATTCTGAAGGTGAACCTTGAACTCCAACTGTGTGATTTTATATGCATTCTTCCCTTTTCTTCCATTGACTACAATGAGGCGCACAAAAATAATAAATTTTGCGAACTTGAAAAATTCATAACTTAAAAAGTACTTACTGTACTTACATAACAATAGGTGTTATTTTTATAAATTGGTCTCAGATTTATTCTTGAGTGTGTGTCTCATTTATTGCCTCTGTGAGTGCAACAAATGCTTAGCACTACCCTCTGATAAGCCTAACTGCTGGCCCACACTACCACAAATAGAGCGTTAGTATGATCTGCTTTTGCCTCTGTATAAATCTGGGTCTCACTGGACTCTCTGCACAGTGTACTTCATTTTAGTGCACTATATAGAGAGCCAGCATCCTACATCGTTCTATGCATTTGAGATAGAGCCGAACAGTTCATTCAAAACAGGAGAAACCAAGCTCACTATAAACAATAACAACAGTACCAAAATGTAAATATAGACCTTGCTTTCTTAGGCTTCGGCCGAGTGAAGAGTCTAGGTGGACAATCCATCAGAGTGCAGAGCCTCACTTACTCTGTGGATGTCATTAGCTTGTCGGTGACCCCCTTCCAGTAGTTTTATCTCCCAAAATTATACCATATGGTCTATTCAGTGACAGGTTTAGAGATGATTCCTGGGTGGTTTGCTTTAAAGACACTTTACTTCTAATTAGAATTTTTCTGTGTATCTTCAGGACGTGTAAGCCGTAGGACATTGTACTGTAATCTTTATATTGCACTTCATACCCCTGCATGGTGCAATCAAGAGTTTTCTTCTGCAGGTAGCAAGCTACACTGTATAGGGCTGTGTTGTCCAAAGGATGTTGTCAACAATAGAGTGCCTATGCGGTAAGTGTTTTGATGCCATGCATGAGTGAGGTGCTCTTATCTTGTCTTGGGGCACTGCACTTAGCGTTGCGACTTGTGATGGTGAAAGTAGTGTGAAAGATAGACAGGTAGATACATCCATGTGGGGGGTTGGTAGCTGTACGTTAGATTTGCAGATCCCTGATTGTTTGTGATTTCTTCTTTCTAGATCATTATGCTGATTACAGCAGATTTGCAGATCCCTGATTTTGTGTGATTTCTACTTTCTATATCTTTATGCTGATTACAGCAGATTAGTATCCACTTTGAGCTCTTGTGTTGGTGAGAATGGGCACAGGCTGGAAAAGCGAGGGGCACAGGCAGATATTAACTTGGCTTGATTGTGTATGTCATCTCTTTTGCGATTAGTATAAAAGACGAGGAGTGGTTAGGTTGATACGGGACTTGCAGGGATAGGTTATGTCAGAGTCCTCCAATTCACCAACTGTTTATATCAGATCTCTTGATCAAAACATGCATGCCCAATTGACAAAGAGTGCTAAGATTAAAGTGGATTCATAATACAGTCAATTGGTGGAACCGGCATGTCTAGCAGAGTGATGTTTGATTGAAAATTATATGATTGGATCATGTTGAGGTGGATGACATATCTTACAGGTTGAGGAATTGTAGGAATTACTGTGGCTGAATATTTTGGGGACGACTTTTTCTAAGCAACCATGGGGATTCAACTCCCTTATGGATACTTCAAGTGCAGGTACGCGGATGAATCCTGGGATAATTTCTTAACACTCCAGCTTAGCTGGTGTAGGCTGTGTTGGTCTTCTCGGTGTGATGGCTGTTAATCATACGGCATTCAATTGTGGTGCTCATAATCCCTGAGAGTGTGTTTCCTTGGCATTACTCCAGCATCCTGAGAGGCTATCTTGGTAACAGCAAGGTTGTTACTTCCTTTACCATTTTCAGGTGCTGTAGTATATTCTGTATTCTGGCTGTAAGCAAGCATCAGAGTCTAGCCACCTGGACTGAGAAGCCAGATTTGTCAATGTATTTCTTTTTGTAAGGAGATACAATTCTTGGGAGTTAATCTTGAATGTAGTGACTTGTTTTAGGAGTATCTTTTCAACTTCAGTTGATCTTAGAAATAATAATGGTGAGAACGGCGGTAGCTTCTGATAGCATCCAAGATAGGAGAGGATATGCCTCAGCGTTCTCACTGTGCAGAAGGTTTTCCTTGTGATCTCATTGATTTGCCGGCATCAATGTTAAGTTTGGAATCTTCACGAGAGTCACTCTGAGATTCTTCACCTTTCCTAAATCTGCTGGTTGGGCTTCAATTTCCTTGGGGCATATAGCTTCCGGATTGTGGCTGTTCAATAGGCGACAAGTCATGATCTCAGTTTTGGCACTGTTAACTTTGAGGTGATTAGTCATTACTTATAAAAGATTGAATGGAGGCAGTCATTTATCTCATCGCAATTAAGGTCCTCGGGATTTGCCATTCTTAGAATGAATTTTGTATCATCCGCACAACAGTAGCATGGAAGATTGAATGACTTGATCAGGTGTGTAAAGGGGTCAAGTAAAGGTTAAATAGAAGAAGGCATATGATTGATCCCTGTAGACACCACATTGCGGCCTGTTACCATACATTGTTTGTTTTTGTGAAAGGCAGCTATCTATTCAAGCAGCCGTGACCCATGCAGGTAAGAGCGATGGGGCCGGGTGGGGGGGTTTTCAACAGACGACGAGGGAAAATTAATTATTTATTTAATTTTCCCTCTGCGCCGTCTGTTGAAATACCCAGCCCCACCGCCCCACCCCTCTTACCTGCACGGGCCGCGGCTGCATTCAAGACCATTTCTGTAAATATAAAGAGTGCCTATTACCCCCTGCGAGGTAGTGATCACAGTTCCCTAGAATCTGTGGCTGCAAACCACTAGCAATTCAAATCATCCACCCTTAGATTCAGATGCATTTTACTGCATGTAGTGGTCACACCATTTCATTAAAGTTTCCCTGGCATAAGTTGACCTCCATTGGCATATTGTGGGCATTTGTGGCATAAGGCAACCTGCACTGGCTTTACAATGATAAGTAGTGATGGTGACCCTGTGAAAAGGGTAACATTATCAGCATATTGTGGACACCCTAATTCTAGACATTATAGTACACCTTGTATATTTTGTACACCCTTGGTGTCTGATTGGCCTCCTTGCAAATGGTGGGCTTTCAAGACATTTAGGGTCTAATTAAGTCAAACCCGTGTGCGCACAGCCCGCCAGATTATGATTTTTACAGTCACTGGCAGGCGGCTCTTTGGCATTCCCATGGCGGTGCCTTGGGAACTGCCATGGGAACATCAAAGGCAGTACTTGCACGGCATGGACTGGTGCAATCCATGCCATGCAGGTACTGGGGTGCATGCACACAGGGGGGCACAATATGTGCCCCCCTGTTTGCACCACATGGCCCTGAGGCAACAGGGGGCCCTCTAGGGCTCCCTTTGTTTCTTCTCCGCCACGGTTTTCATGAAATAGGAAACACCATGAAAACCGCGACGGAGAGGAAACTCGTAATATGCTTGGCGGGACCGCAGCAGTCCCACCAAGCATATTGCTGCTTCAAAACGGCTGCGTCACCGGCAGGGAGTCCAATGGCGGTCCGACCGCCCCAGTTTTAATAGGGCGGACGGACCGCCGGTGCAATGGTGGCTACCGACACCGCTGCACCCCGCGAGCCTGATCCTCGGACCGTCAGACTCATAATTAGGCCCTTAGTGGCTAGCTATACTATGTTAGTCATCCCCATCGTGTGATTGTGAGGCAGATTATGAACATGTGGAACAGTACTAACTGTAAGTAATTACTGAAAATGGCACGTGGAAATTTCGGAGCCAAACTCATGGATTTATTAAAGCAAAAGCTGGCAATAGTGTTAATGACAATCTTTTGCTTGGTTAATTTAGTTTTCGTACTCAAAATTATTGGAAAGCTAGTATTTAGTTCACCATGTGCACGTTTATGATTAGGAAATGGCAAGCTGATATTTGGGAACAAAGTAATTGCTTTTCTGTAATAAATGTAATGTTGATATTTGGGTGGGTTACTTATTAGAGATGTCCTTTATTTCATTCCAGAGTAATAGTAGCATTTCCTTGATATGCATTAAAATAAAAAGGTTTTTTTAATTAAAAATGTTATTGCAAGCATATGGCCACCGCATATCCTTCCTTGCATTTTTTTCACATCCACACAGTTGTTCCTAAACTTCAATATAATCCTCTTCTCACCCTCACCGGCATCAGTGAGAACAAGTAAAAATGCTGAAATTTAAGTATCTTTTCTCTCAATTGTTGTGCTATGACCCCATCAAATTCAACTGGCTCCACCTACTATGGGCTCAACCTTTGTGTAGAAAACGTAATTTCTGCAAGGCACCTTTTCCTAGACAGCTTGAGGACACTGTCCGCTACCATCCTGTTCTGGTTTTTCCTATCACCTGCAGCTCACCTTATCACTCTCTCTACTGCTTCTCCAAACTATTTCATTTTCTCTCAGCTCTTAGCTGTCTTACACCTCTCTCCAAGTTACCTCCTGTCTTTCAGCTGCACTAGCACTGCAGGGACCCGAGCATCATTCTCAACAATACTTTTTCTGTGCATCTCTCTAGGCCGTCATTTTCCTAACATCCCCATAATGGATGCAATTTTCAGAGCCTGTGCCTCATTTCCAAACAAACCAGGGATTCCCAGCCACCCTCTTCCCCACCCATCATTGACTTTGCTAGTGTAGGAATTAGAAGGCCTCAACAAGGCATCAGACTGAGAATGAGAGGAAAAAGAAGAAATCATCACACAACTTCCCTTCTAATACATTATATCCCAATCAATGCGACAATTTAATAGCGGTACCCACATAAGGAGTTACCAAAAGAGACAGACTGGATAAGGATGTCTCTTTTATGGCATGCTTCATCATCGGTAACCTTACCCTGTTCAGATAAGATAGTCCTACCACGATGAACTCAACCTCTTTTAGAGCGCGTTCTTTGTAAGAGGCTACTAGCTATGGAAAGGAAACCAGTTTACTAAAATGGACTTATGTAAAACCAAAGACATTGCTTTTTCTTAAATATACATGTGTAAGATTAAAGGTTAAGGAGGGGATGTTTAATGAGTACTTATGACTCAAACATCCAAGAAGGTGCCGACATGTTTCAGCATATACTATGCCTAAAATGGTCAAAGGACTTTGTCAGGGCTAATAAAGATCCTTATCTAAATGCTACATTCATGCATATCAAATTTCTAGAAAAAGGTGGTTTCACACATTTTTAGGTCAAATCCAAAAATCTGAGCTGATGCATACATGTTGGGGTTAGGACATCTCGCTTACACATGCACCACTTGTTTGACAGTAAAAACACAGAAGTGAAGTTTTCAAATTAAAAGGAGTGTTAGCACTGCAAATCAACATGACACACTTGGGTTAGGAGGCTACACTTACACTGTCGTCTATTACTTACCCTAACTAGGGGATATCAATCCCTCATGGTTGTGACGGAGGAGACACCCTTTGTAGTACACAGTTATGTAGGCTAAAAGTATTAATAATCTGTTCTGTATCAGGGACTTTGATCACACAATCACATGTCTATCTGTAGTTCCTTTGTCATTGTGTAATCCTTTTGCACATGCTGTATGGATTGGTTTTTTTGCTGAAAACTATACCGCAGGGTTATGGGCACGTCACCATCAAGCATAAGCAAGGACTAAAGCAGAGAGACAACAAAGGGTGCAACAGAGGCAGTGTTATGCACTAACATATTTCAACTACTGGCCAATGCTTCACCATGGATGGGGAGAAGATACCAAGGGAGGGTAGATGCAAATTTAAAGGGGAAACAACTTTATGAAGGGTAACTCTACATAACCATTGGATCACAAGGGACAGGCGCAAACGGAGAAAAGAGGGAGGATTCAGGTGGGCACACATTTTTATAATTCACTTTGTCATTATATTACCATCGATTAGTGGAAACTTTAAGACAGAAAAAGGAAGAGACAAAACCACTGAATCTTTTAATGAAAAGTCCATGGACAAGGAAGAATTGAAGAGGATTCACCAGGCTGGTAAAGGTCGTTGTTACCATTGGACAAGATGCACATAAAGGGCTGGGAAGGAAAACACCATCAGTAAGAGGCAGTGAAATGATTACACTATTGCACAGTTCAAGTACACAGTGCTAGAATCATATGTTCAAGTGAGCTGTTGTGAGTTTTATCTTTTTTTCGTTTTCTTTTGTTTGCGCAGGATACTTTAGGAGATGAACTTTAACATGTTTTAAATATGAGTACTACTGTGTGTCAATCACCAGCAGACCAAGGCTTGACATGTCAACTAGTGAGACATATCACTATCACCGCAACAATTTAATAGCGGTAACCACATGAGGAGCTACCAATCCACTCAGGTGCACTACGCCCACTCAGCAACCACTTTTTCCTGTAGAGATCCGATGATTTAGGGTAGTCTGAAGAATAGGCAATTCCTATGGTATTCTCACTGAAGACCAGGCTCTAATCCCTTAGACTCCCCACTAGTCACCTAGTCATCCAACACTATCACTGCATCCGTGAAATAACCTAATCAGAAATTCCAAAATAAAAAATGCAATGAAAGATAGCCTTTGTTGAGCTGTTGTGGCACCTACTCACTTTTTGTATACTTTGACCTACACATACTGAAACATGATTGTGATGGCTCCAGTGCACTGGGAAGCTACAAAGGCTGACCATGTGCCACGTTGGTAAAAGCTCAAGCTGAAAAGCGCGTCTTCTATCATCTGCACCCTGCTTCATTGCGTGCCTTTCCCTTTCCTCCATGACTTGCAGGTGCTATAAAATCCATCTTTGCCTGTGATGTTCCTTCTTTTCTGCTGATCCGTGTCTGTTGTCTTACCTTGTCGTACCATTTTGGGGTCACATCATTACCACAATCAAGAAGACGAGGTTGCTGGCATCCCCGCATAGATATTCTGTGCAGGGATGGCCCTCTGCGTCATAATGGTGGATGCTCTGGCACTGAGAAGGCCCAGGATCCTATGTTCTTCCTACCTCTACAGCAACCCCATAGGCTACAACCTATGGGGCAAATTAATGGGGCATGCAACGCAGCGCAGCAGTCAACTTTGCTGAGGTACTAAGATTGGCCTGGTGCTGACGTCATCGCTTGCACTGGTGCACTTAAAGGTTGCATTGTGTGATGCACAGCATCACAAAACAAACATTTCTCCTTGTTAGTGCTGGCTTCATGGAGGCATAAGTTTTCCATGCAAAGGCACAGTTTCGCTATCTTAGGAGATCAGGCTTTGCATCAAAACCTTTGAGGGTTACCGCTGATCTGCCCAAGTAACACCCCAGTAACATCCCCTTAGTGCAAAGTCAAGTGCAGAGGGATATTTCTCCTAAAAAAAGAGCACTCTTCCAGCACAAAATATGTTTTACGTGGAAAGTAAATACAAATGCGTTGCTTTGCGTGACTTTGCATCATTTTGTGATGCACAAAGTTTTAGTAAATGTGAGCCAGGTTGTTTATTTATGGGGCGAGGAAGGGTCTAGGTGAACTTTCTGAGTTCTTTTGCTCAGGCTCTCAAGATCCCTCCACTATCGGAAACAAATTAAAACATATTTTCAATATTATATCATTCAAGTTTTCTTTCTTTCATTCTTGAAATTGTTATGTTATGTCCATCATTCTTTTTTATGGACCTCTTTATATCTAATTTTGCACTAACAGGTGTATTTAACCAAATGTTCATAGCCCTCAAATAAATGAGCACTACATAAATATGTTAAGGATTTTTAGACTAGAAAGACAGCTAAGTCCATGAGCATGTACAAAGCATTCGAGCAACAGCCTTCAGGAATATGTCGTTCAAAAAACTCCAGAAACATATTTCATCATTTGCTCCAAAGGTAATTTGAGATAAACATCAGCATTTATTTGAGGTGAACAAAACTTCCGTTTCCGTCATCATGACACACCCATGCCTCACTGTGACTAACCTCTGAGACATTTGTTGATTTTGGCGGGCTCTTCCATGTTCTGTGAGCCTCTTACACCAAAGCACCAGAGAACAAGAACAAATAAAAAGCTTCCTACCGTTCTATTGTTTTGTACTTTGCTCCCCAGACAGGAAATCCAACTGTGGATTCTGCTTGATGAATCAGAAATTCCAGATGGCATTTAATGTCCTTGGACTCGATATCCTTTAAGTGCCCCTAAAAGTACCAAGACACATGCAGGATAGACATAGGCAAAGTAAAGAAATGTTTCTTGGTATTTTGCATTTAAATACCTTTGACATGTCTAAATTGGCAAAAGTCTTGTAGAAAATAATCTATATGTTTTAAATTCTGATTTAAATGCTTTCTGTTTTTTATGTGTTCTCTTTAAGACTGCTGTTCACAAAGCTAAACTTACATATGATTAAATCTACATGACTAAGTTTATTCGTACACTTTATTTATTTATTTAAAGTTTTTGTAGAGCACAGAGACTCATCCCCACAGACAGGGATATCTCGGCCCTAATAACTACCATTTGATTTCAGCAGATGTGCAGATATGAAGTTGAAAATCAGAGCTGCGTTAATCAGGGAAGAGCCATGTCGTCAATTTTTTCCTGAACACGAGATAGTCCTCGGTACATCGAATGTCCAGGGGGAGAGAGTTCCAGTAGGAGGCCGCCAGAAAAGTAAAGGAACGGATGTCCGCTCTGGCCTTCTTAATCCTTATGACTTTAGCTAAGGTCAAGCTGGACGATCTTACATTTCTTGATGTTTGATAAAGTTCAACCCTATTCCTGAGGAGCAGAGGGCCGGAAATCATGCAAAGACCTATACGTGTAACAGAGTAGCTTGAAGTGTGCCCTCTTTCGTATTGACAGTCAGTGTTGTGATTTTAAACAAGAGGTTGCGGAATCATGTCTGCCTTTATTGCAGCTGCATTGTGGATCGTTTGAAGGTGTGTTTCCAAACAGTCTGCCATTCCCATATACAGTGCGATTCCATCGTCTAGGCGACTGACTATCAGAGCCTGGACAACCGCACAACGCCAGTCCATTGGGATCCATCGAAACAACTTTCTGAGAAGTTTTAGAAGCCCGAAGCAGCTGCCACAGGTAAATAACACCTGGTCTTTTAGTGTGAGGGATTTGACAGTAATAATTACAAGATTTCTTTACTGCTTTTTTTGGGCACTGGTGCAGTGCCAAGCGAAGAGGGCCACCAGGAATCATCCCATATGTGTTCAGCACCTCTGAACAATAGGATTTCAGATTTTTCTACATTGAGCTTCGATCAGTGCGCTGACATCCAGCTGGCCACCTCCGTTAGACAGCCTGCCATGTTTTTCTTGGTATCAGACTGATTGTCACCCAAAGAAATGATCAGCTGGGTATCATCAGCATAGGACCAAATGTCAAAGCCCCATTTTTTAACCAGAGCAGCCAGAGATGCTATGTACACATTAAATAATGGAACACCACACATAGTACTGTTTGGGAGCAATCTATATTTGTCCAGCTGGACGGACTGGGATCTTTTAGATAGAAATGAACTGAACCAGTGGAGGGCGGTGGAGTGAAAACCTGTCTCATGCAACCTTTTGATCAAAAGACAGTGTGAGACAGTGTCGAACACTGCAGATAGGTCTAGCAGAATCAGGGCCACTGCCTTTCCTAAAACTCTCTCTAACACTCTAAAACACACTCTAACACAGCCCATATCAATTACTACATGTTTTATATATCTTTCAACACACAGGGCAGGTATTGCAATGCAAGTATGTCCTTACGCTAACAATCTTACTAACACACTATAGCCTATTTATATCACTAAATCTAACACTATATTTGACAACGTTTTAAATGGCTTTTAATTGTAACCAAGTGTAACCATGACATTTATACTATTCTGTTAAATACTTACATATTTCTAAACCTTGTTAAAGCCCTGTTTTGTTGTAACATATGTCACATGCTATGCCTACGGCTTCTACTCCTAGCAGTGCACCCTGACTGGCACCTCACAGCAGACGTATGGTGGACACTGGTAAGTTAAATGACTGCTCTTCAAATATTGGGCCTAACTTATTAGGTCTCGCCTAGCAGCGCGCATGCGCTGCATAGGCAAAAAGACCTTTTGGGATCGCTTCGGCTTTTCAGCCAAAAACGTGCACGCGTTCCATTGCCTTCAATGGCAACGCGTGCACGTTTGGCGATTCACTTGCGGGAGCGAGCGGCGCCATATGGTAGCAATTATCGCTCCTGGCGCCGCTCGCTCCCGCAAGGGAAACGCTTTCACTTTTGCCAGCTCCACCACTTCAGTACAGTGCAGGTCACGTGTCCGGGGTGCTTACTGTGGCGATCAGTTATTCTTTGCACCGTTGCCCCTGCTGCAGCCTTGTTGCAGATGGACACTAATTCGTGAAAATACAGCGCTGCAGGGTTTAACAGCAGAAGCTATTGGTGTAAATGGGACCTTTGTTCACTGGGCTTACAAGCGCCTCCCGGACTCCTCCTCCCCACTTTCCTCAAGTGGCCCTTCTGCTAGAAGTTCCACACTGAGGCACGCAGAGCGAGGCGGCGATGAGTCACACGCTCGTGCTAGGAGAGCCAGTCACATCGCCCGTTTCAAGGAATCCCCTGGGTGCATGCCAGACACACCACAGGCAAAGCCGGGTTCACGCACTGTGACAGACAACAAAGCAGGCCACAGGTTCATTTCCTGAGGAGATCGACAGAAGCAGGTGTTAGTTATTACGCAAAGTAATGAGCAGGTAGAAAATAAGTGAGATGCGAGTCTTGATGCGTCGATGTCAATGTATATGGAGAAACTGGATATGCCAAGCACTGGTTCTAATCCCCAGCAAGACAATGGGATATAATGTTCTCTTCTTGATTAAAACAGGTATTTTATGCTTGATACCTCGAGCAGAATAAATAATTAATGAATGTTTGGCATATTGAATTAATGTCGCTTCAGAGTTAGCCCTGGAAACGACTCGAGACAAAGCATAAACATGACCAGGGGAAAAAACAGAACAGTGTTTTAGCAGAATCCGTAATCTATTCGGATTTTATTTGGTGGCGGATACCTTTCTGGCCAGACTTTGTTGACGAAGAATACTGATGCGAGGTTTTCAGAATATTTTATAGACCGAATATGGCCTAGGCAATAGCGTCACAGTTGCTTTCAGCTCTGATCTTGGATTTACAATTTACAGAGACATTTGTGGGATGGGGAAATGACA